>BLBF01000018.1:53227071-53252498 GCA_015471245.1 Laticauda colubrina | reverse complement strand
GATGGCAGATGAGATTCTGCTGAAACGTTGCTACAACTTTAACAGAACTACAATGACGTGGGATAATACCCGAAGGAAGCTAAACAGCACACATGTAAGTACCTGCGAAAACCTAAGAAAACAAATATACACACACACACACACACACACACACACACACACACACATATATATGCTTTCACATCACACAAGAAATATGTTTACTCTGAATTAGAATGCTTTCCCACTTGAATAACTGGGGAAATTAGAGTATTATTTTTCTTATACAATATTCATAACAGTGCTTTTTGCCTGACTGAAGTAAGATTTGTCCAGTTCGAGCTGATTCAGGCTGGAGAGATTTTATCATTCAAGGAAAGGGCTTCTTCTTTTGCAGAGAATATTGTTTTGAACATGTGAATTGATTTCATTATGACCAAAGGTTTTTAAATATCCTCATTTATGGGTTACACATTTGAAACAATGGGGTACTGATGAGCTTAATTATAGTGCTGTCCTATATACTTCAGCAAACTGATGTTCCTACTATATCTTGTATCAGCAAATAGCAAACTGTGCTTTAGGCAATGCACATTCTCTCAGCTTCAATCTCCCCCAATTTGTAATATATGGAATAATAATGCTTTTTATGGTTAGGGATTATAACTAGATAGTGCATGTGAAATGTCTAATAATATAGTAATCATAATAATAAAGACAAAAGGATATTCACTATGTCTTGTGATAAATTATTAATTATGTTGTACTACTAAATAAAAACTCAGTGTAATGGCAAAATTGTTATTGCTTTTAAACTTTAACCAATAAACTATATGAGATGAAGAAAACATAAAGGGGCATGCATAAGTGCACCATTGTGCCTACCTTCCCTGTCCTATTGTCCCCATTTATTCGTACCTATTTCCTGTATTCTTACTTAATGTTTATATTTTTACTTATTATCTTGTAAGCAATTGACTAAATAAATAAATAAATGAAGAAAACATAAACAAACTAAGTTCTTGTTTATTCAATACTCAGTAAGAAAGCTTTTCAAACCATTGTTATACTTCAACTTTCTCCATGTGCTTTGCCGAAAAAGAAACCCCCCAATTCACTGAGCATTCACTTTTTGAGAAACTGTATTGGCTAATAAGAAATCTGTAAAATTGGGGATTTCCAGTTTGAGTTTCTTCGGTGATGGACCGAAATCCACGATCATGCACGGTTTTGATCTGTGCTCTCCATTGGAGTGCCCCAAGCCAGCTGGTTTTGGGGCTGAGCCACGCCGTAGAGGTGGTGAAGAGGAAGAGACCACCAGCAGGCTCAAGGAGAGCTGGCCATTACTCCCTTTCCCGAGGTGGTTGCAGCAGTGGTCAGAAATGGCCACCTCAAAGAAAAATGTGCAGGAGGAAGATAAGAGAAAGTTTTGGCTGACCGGGTCGAACTGAAAAAGCAACAACATAAGGTACCCTGAAATTTGAACTATAAAGAATAACATTGCTCCCAAAGAAGATTTTGAAGCGGCGAATGAGAGAGGGAAGGGAAAGGATTTGGGTTTTTTTTTCTTTCCTTCCCCATATTGACAACTAAGAGATTTAAGTAAGAAACTGACAAAAATCCACTTTGACATTAACAGGCATTTAAGCTGAAAATAAAATGTCAAAGGGATAATAAAGACTTCTGGATTTTCAAAAACTTTTAAAAGAAAGAAAGGAGAGAAAAGGAAAAAATCTGGAAAAGTAAAAGGAATTAACAGTGAAACTTTAACAAAATTCCTAAAAGATGCATTCCAACTGAAACTTTGTAATAAGATAAAAGAACCCCAGGAAGAGAAAGTGGGAAAAAGAAGCAAGAAGAAACAGCTTTGGATTATTTTGATTACTTGATGATTTTTGGATTTTTGGTTATTGGATCTAAAGGACTAAAATCAATTGGATGGTTGTTTAAAAGTTTTTATATACCTTCCAAGGTATCACTCTTGGAAGAATTGAAAATGGAACTTAAAAAAACAGAAAGAAGATGCACAAGAAAGAAGAGATTTTTTTGGCTTCATATTTCAATTTTCCTCCTATTAAGGTGCCATTTGCCACCATCTCCTATCCTTCACAGATGCACCAAAGGATGCTGTTGCCTTATCCCACTGCACAGTGACTGATCAGAATACACTGCAAATCTTCATACTTTTAAAATCCAATTTGCTGTCATTTATTTTCCTTCTGTGTTGTGGCATTATTTTCCCTTCATTCCTTTATTTCTTATAGCATTCCTATTCAATCATATTATATGCAGACCTGTCAAACTGGAGGCCCAAGGACTGGGTGTGTCATGCACAGACCACACCTACCCCAGCTCCGCAAAGGCAACAAATGTTACAATACATCACAATTCATCACATGACACAATGGAGTTTGACACCAGTGATACAGTGAATGTAATTCTGTTGTAACAATACAGTGCAGATTGACTTAGGCTACGTTCTGATATTACAATGGACAAAGCCAAATGTGAAGAATGCAATACTTCAAAGAGCAATCACAAGAATGATACTAATCAATTATGAATCATATTGAAATCAGATGATAATGTATTCTAAGATAATCCCAGGAAGCAAATGCCAGGAAGGCGTCATCAAACACCATCAAACCCATACATGATCTTCCTTCATTACATATCATACCTTCAGTCAACCCTGCAGTTTAATGCTTCTCCAAATCAAAGCTTAACTTTTAAAGTGTAAATTTTTTTTAAAAAAAATTAAATCTTCATTATCTAGTAAAGAAATCCTGCAACAATCCTTCATCCTCAATCATTTTTATGTGTCTTCCCAGTAATTCCTTGGAAGATGAAGTACCGCACACTCCACTTTCTTTATTTTTTCACACTACCACAAAAAAATAAGAGGCATCTTTTGGTGATACAAAGCTGTTTGAAAAAAAATCATCTCGAAGACTCAAACTTCTAAAATAATAGTTCTCAGTTAACATGTTAAATACTGTTAGCACAGCTAAAGTGACAAAGTTTAGTAGATGTTACAAACAGTGCATAATAACACAATTTTTTGCAATCCCCTCTGCTGTACTTGATGGATTGCGTGCAGCACACAATGCTTCAGAAATCCTTTATCTGTTCTATCCAGTCAATGCATACAATATTGCAATCTGATAGAAAAGCAGACATTCATCATCTTTTGATTAAACCTTTCCCCTCATTTCTCATCTATTGGATTTTGTGACATAAACAGAAGCATTAATGCTGAGAACTGTCCAGAATTGCTTTTCATTGATTTTTCCTCTAAGAAATACTTCGTTTATCAGGCTTTTTTTTTTTTTTGCTAATGTTGATAAGTATTAAAACAAAAGTCATTTGCAAGTAATGGGGATCGTGCACTAAAAAAAAGAGGGGGCAGTTGTCCATGGATTTATTATAATGTCATGTAATGCCATTTATTGTAATGCCAATTGCAGGCTTCCCCAATCTTCTGTCTCCATATATGTTAGGATTATAATGCCCAAATTTCTAAATGGAAACTCTATGATACAATTTGTCCAGAGATGGGCAAACCATCAGTCACAATCCAAAAACAAGACTTTTCAATTCATGTAACCTTTGTATTTCAAATGTATTTGATGTATTTTATTTCAAATTTTCTTCTGTTTCCCAAAGAACTATGCAGTTCCTATTAGCGTTTTAAACTAAATTAAGAGATTATCAATCATGCATACAGCTTTTATAGATCTAACATAGAGGTAATCCTTGACTTACGACCACAATTGGCACCAGAATTTCTGTTGCTAAACAAGGTGGTTGTTGAGTGAGTCATTCCTGAGCACTGCACACCAGAACAACTAGACACAAGGACAGTTTTTTCCCCAAAGCCATCACTCTGCTAACCAAATAATTTCCTCAACACTGTCGAACTATTTACAAAGTCTGCATTACTCTTTCTATTAATCTCATCACTCCTTATCACCCATTCCCTCCCACTTGTGACTGTATGATTGTAACTTTGTCACTTGTATCCTTATGATTTATATTGACTGTTTCTTAGAATAATTTAATTGCTTATTGTACCCTATGACTATCATTAGGTGTTGTACCTGATGAATGTATCTTTTCTTTTATGTACACTGAAAGTATTTGCACCAGGACAAATTCCTTGTGTGTCCAACCATACTTGGCCAGTAAATAATTCAATTCTATTTATAATCTTTTTTGCCATGGTTATTAAATGAATCACTGCCTTCTCCATTGACTTTGCTTTTTAGAAGCCAGCTGGAAAAGTTGCAAATGGTGATTCCATAACCCTGGGATGCTGTAACCTCATACATACATGCTGGTTGCCAAGTGACCACATTCTAATCATGTGATCAGAGGTACTACAATAATCATGTGATCAGAGATACTACAAGAATGACCAGTCAAAAGTCACTTTTTCAGTGCTGCTGTAACTTCAAACAGTCAGTAAAAAAATGATTGTAAGCAATAAACAAATGTATTGAATGGCATAAATTGGGCCACAGTAGTCTTAATGCTTATCAGCATACTGAGTGCCTTACTAAAAACTTTTGGTCAGCACTTAGAAATCTGCACATTAACAAATATTTTCATCTGCCAATTACAAATCGTCACACTGCATTCAATATGCAGGTATTTAATGACAACTCAACTTCCCAATTGAGTTATTGGGATGGACTCAATGTGTATGAAAGCCAACACCAGCTAAAGAACTAGATACTGTGATCTCACATTATTGTGCATAGAACAATAAAATAACCTCAAGCTTTGCCCAGCTCTTGATGACTTCATGGAACTATCACATGCAAATTTCTTAACAATATGGCAGTTCTGGAATGGTTTTTCAGTTTTCAAAGTTATTCTGCAGCTGGGCTAAAATAATAACAACCAACATTAAACTAAACCCAGAGCCAATTTAAATATAACATTCAGGAATGGAAGTTAAGACCTTATGATCCCACAAACATGACAGAAATAGATAAAATAACAGGCAGGAAATAAATAAAAGAATGAATCAGGACAAAAGAGAACATTCCCTATTAAAAGCCCTGAAAATGCAGCTGAATAAATTATTAGCAGTTATCTAGCAAGTGGCACATTAAAAAAAGATCTACGTTAACAATGTCATGCATCTTACTTCTACTAAAGATGAAACTCATCCATGATGTTGCCATATTTATTCCCTGACACCCTCCCCCTATAAAAATTGTGTTCATGCCAGCTGTATTTGTATGTATGTACATACGTATGTGCATGTAGGCTCACAGCATTATATGTTCTGTTTTTATTAGCTAACCTGTCTCTAAAACAGTATAAAACCAAATTATGTTTGATGTTACTCTTCCATGCATCAATTAGACTTTAGTTTTACAAACCAAAAAAGAAGAAAGAAGATTCTGTGGGTGGGGGAGCAAGTTAGTGATAAAAGGAATGTGAAAATTGGCTTTGTTACATTTACTTTACTATTAAAGTTAACATTCTTTTATGTGCAAAAATGCGATCTTCTTCACTATCTGTTAGATAAAATTAAAGCTAAAATGTCAAGCTCATTTACAAGAAGTTTAAATGACATTTCCAATTATGTTTAAATAAACAGTGTTATTTTCATGTATAACCATCAATTGGTAGATGTTTGTATTTGAAAGCTAGATTATGTCATTATACAGTACATCAGTATAAATATTACCTCGTGTTGGTTTCCGAACTTTATGTTTAGCCCAAAATGTTACAACACACCTTCTGGAAAGTTTTTCTTTTTTAAAAGAACTATTTTAAGCATCTTGAAAGACTTTTCCCCCTCAAATTTAGATGGTATTTCAAGATGCTGTAATAAAAACTTAGGGAATTTCCTTACATGGAGTTTCTTTGCTCTCCTTCCGCTTATTGAATAATTAATTAGATATGTCTTCCTGATCAACTGTTAATAAATTCTCCACTAGTTTTGATATCTTTTGAGTCTCCAGAGTTCATTAGCACCCTTTCAATCATAGTAAGTGGTCTTCTAAAGCTTGCAGTTCCTCAAGGATTTGAAATATGTTTTAATTGTATATAATTAAATATAGCTTACCTTACATATGCTAAAATCCCTTTGTAATGTTTACAACTCCAAGTACTCCCCCTCTTTAATTAACTATCCTAAGTCTTTCTGCAGTCCTGCTTTTGCCCTTGGGATCATGGCTTTCTGGAAGAAAAATTGGACTATATCTAATTATTGCTGGAAAAGGGCTATACTAGCTTACCCATTTTCTTTGTACCCAATATAAGTTAATAGAAAAGATCCAGGGAAGCCTTATGCAAAGCTAAGTGTTGAAGCAATGACATGTATTGATGAAAGGGCACATTCAAATGATAACTGCTAAAATATTTATAGGCAAGCAAAGAGAGGCAGGTATTTTTGCAATTGAATTTAATGTACAGTAAAGTTCTAGTTAGTTATACAGGGCAGCAAATAATAGCAAAAGAAGTAATCTTCAGGATCTCTCATCACTGGAGAGCAGGGTGAACACACAGTTTGATCAATTCCATTTGTGTAGATTTGTACTTAAAATAAATCTTATATTGCCACTTCTTAAATAATCTGAATAAAAATACAAGAATTCAACAACCAACTGGAAAACTAGCTGATGGAATTTATAAATTGTTCCTAGATTATACATTCTCTAAAGGATTTCTCTCCTCCTTCTTATATTGTACATTTTATAAATGGCTGAACTGTTGTTGCTCTCCCATATATCATTAGTTATTGCTCTCCCATATATCATTGTTGTTGCTCTCCCATATATCATTAGAAAGAAAATAGGATAGTTTCTAATTATAAAGGAGAAAAGTAGTTTGCCACTGGGACTAAAAAAAGAATAAAAAACTGATGAAAGGGAGGATTGCAGGACCTGAGTGGGCTGTGCATGATACCTAGAATGGGCTGTAAGTCAGGAAAAGTGGGAAGAATAGCATACTAGAATTCTTTTCAGTTATTTAAACAGCTGTTTAATATTTTCTTCTAAGAACAAATCAATATGCTGCATTTATCTATGCATGTGTGTTTCTGCTCTCCCCTCATATTGCATCTGTATGTTTTTGTATATGTGCACTGGGAAGTATGAAACACAACCAATTTTCAAAGCCACTGCCCAATTGTCTCTTCCAAAAGGGTATATTGGGGATTTTGCTTTTGATTTTTTTTCCTCCATAGTTCCTAGTAAATCCAGCCTGTTTTCCAGGGGTGGGATACTACAGGGTTAACTCCCGGTTCGGGATTTATGAGCTTCCCTGCCTGCTATGAGCTCCTGTTAATCGTCATTAGCACGCTGCCATACTGAGAAGCAGCCTTTGAAACAGCCCTCTTTTCTTGTTTTTTTAACTGCACCTGTGCCTCATTCGGCAACTGAGGTTGAAAATCAGAAAATAAAGATCAGGTAAGAACCCGGGTGGGTAGGTGGGCAAAAACATCAGCAGACACAGAACCGGTTCTATGTCTGCTGTTCTTCAGAACTACCAGTTCTACAGAGGTGGACAGAACTGGTAGGAACCCACCCCTGCTGTTTTCATACTCAATTTTTTTTTCTACCAATTTTTCCTGCCATATTATTTGATTGTAAGAATTTGATTTTTTTTTTAAACAAAGAGCTATTCTACTGATGGAAGATAAACAAGAGTTCCAGGCTCCTTTACATATTTCTTTCCAACATTTTGTTGTATGGGAAACAATAAAAAGATAGAGAAAGCATATAGAATATGGCTTCTAGAATTCTTTCCAACCCATCAATAGTAGCTCATATCTGTATCAAATGATTGGGAGGGGAAGGGCTTAAAATATAATATTTGCCACTCATTCTGAGCACTTGCTATGCTTTTCCCATAGATATGCACATTTTTTCCTTGACTTTTTTCCCCATAATTCTAGCCAAATGTAGCTCATTTTTTGCTTGGTCTTTTTTTTGGGGGGTGGGGGGGTTGCCTCCTCCCCCAAAGATCAAATTTGGTGCTACTCAGCTTGCTAAGAATTATCCTTGTTGGCAGAAAGAATTCAGATTCTGTTTACATAATTTCTTTCCAAGATTGTATTGCATTGGAAAGAATAAAAAGGTTTCCTCTGTGTGTGTGTGTGTGTGTGTGTGTATGTGTTTATGTGCATGAACACACCAATTGCACTTTTGTGTTTGTTTTTATATAATAATTTAACCTCCTTACTTGCTCCTAACTTCTAAGAAAAAAAATCATTGTTTTCAAGACAATTTTTATTTCATTTTTTTTGGCTTAAGAATTTATTGCCAATTCTCTAAGGAAATCTATTAAACCCACTGGACATAATTATCCAATAATAATCAAATACACAATAAGACAATGTTTACAAGTGGCACCTGAGAGTAAAATGAGATCATGGCAACTTAAACTGACAATAGTTCTCTTGCGGACCAAAAAAAAATTTCCTGGTTAACAGTTTACAACAGCTTGCCTTTTATAAATTCTTCATGCTTTTCTAATTTTTTCCTTAATGTCCTCAATGACAGAATTTCCACTGCTTCTCTAGGGAAGTTATTTCTCTCTGAGATTCTTCACTGCCAGTAACATTTCCTAACAATGTAACATTCAAGCTGTTCCTTGTAACGTTTTCTGAAGCACTCCAAATCATTCCTATTCATCAGCGAGAAGCACGTGTTGTACTTTATGCTGATCGTTTCTTGTCAAAAAAGCAGATTTCAGCATCAAAAGAACTCTATTGATTACAATTTTGCTATTGTCATCATTTATACTAATTTCTCTTTTCGACAATAAGAAAAGAGTTAAAGAAGGAAAGGTGTAAGTAAGCAATATTGACTAAACATTTAAATTTTTGCATAATTCCAAACAGTGAAGATACATGACATTAGGGAAATTGCAGAATACATTGGACAGTTCTTGACTTATGATCACATTTGGGATAGAACTTTGGTTGCTACATGAATCAGTTGTTAAGTAAGTCTTGACAGGTTTGTTAAGCAAATTCCAAGGCCCCATTGATTTTGCATGTCAGAAGCTGGCTAGGAAGGTTGCAAATGGTTATTACATGACCCCAGGACACTGAAATCACCATAAATACATGCCAGTTGCCAAGCATCCAAGTTTTGATCACATGACCTTAGGGATACTGCAATAGCTCTAAGTGCAAGGATTGGTTGCAAGTCATTTTTCTTAGTGCCATTGTAAACTCAATCACTAAATGACTGGTCATAAATCGAGGACTGCCTATACCTATCTCTATTGCCATTTAGACATATGAAGTCACTTTTAAATTCATTCCCACCCATCCATTTATGTCACCTAATAGAATAATTTTCCTCTGGATCACATTCCTTTAGAATGTTGCACAATTTTCCCCAAACTCCTCTCTCTTCTTCTATTATCACCATCCTGATATCTCCAGTTTTTGGGTTCTATTTTCACATGCATACATCCTACTTCTTGAGATATATTTTAATTTAATTACATGTATTCACCAACTCCTTTCTGCAAGGTCAGACTATTTTCATTCAGATCCACAACATTCCCTTCCCCATTTCCTTGATTTCACAGGCATTCTGCATATCTATTTTATTTTATTGCAGCTGTTAATGTATTAATTCTAGTTTTTCACTATTTACATCCCAAGATG
This sequence comes from Laticauda colubrina, assembly GCA_015471245.1. Classification (NCBI taxonomy): domain Eukaryota; kingdom Metazoa; phylum Chordata; class Lepidosauria; order Squamata; family Elapidae; genus Laticauda; species Laticauda colubrina. The sequence goes on along the minus strand of BLBF01000018.1, from coordinate 53,242,873 downwards.
AAATCATGGGTGCAATAAAGTAGCCTATTCTACACCATTTCTGTCCTAAAAAGTTTTTTTAAACCCAAAGTACATTGGGGAATGGACTGAATATGCAAAAAAGATAGTGTATATTTAAAGGAGCTCAGGAAATGGATAAAGACAATGAACTTAAAACAAAGCATCATACATAAATAGGATATCAATAGGATTTGTACAGGATGAAAAAAATGGAAGATATTTAAGTTACTCATTTATTTTAGGTTTCTTAAACCGAACACCCCAGAAAGTGAGAGTAAAAAGTCTGATAACAAGCAATTCCACATTGATCTTCTACTTTGGATTACAATTATAGCTATACATACAAACACATCCAGAATAATATTTAATTAGAGAAAGAATACTAACTTATCACAGGATATTTTTCCTTGCTTATCTGTCAAACATGAGACATGATTTATTATCTAATTAGATTAGTAAAATATAAATGGAATTTAAGCAGAAATTCAATATCGAAAAGGTAAAATTTCCCTGAGCTGATGTTGATACTACATTCTTGGTGACTACTACATGGACCCACACACATTATTTTCTTCACAGAAATATGGAAATGAGTGGTCATTACTTTCCTCAGAGGTTTTTCCAATCTCTCAGGTGAATCTATAACTGTTTTCTTCCAACATCTAATAAAGTTCAGACCCTGCCTAGCTTTTCAGAATGCAGTGAAGCCACCAAGGTTTGTTATATGCTGCCATCTGTTCAGATAGTATCTTGCTTGTGTCTTGGTAGACTATACATATTTTCATATGTCTGGACACACAACCTACCACTGTTTTGATTATATGACACTATTCTCAGACATGCTGATCTATCTTAATAAACATATGATACTATTTTAGCCTTTATCATCCGCAAAAGACCTTTTTTTTTTTTTTAACAAAGAGAGAGATACACTTTTAATTCAGTCAATAAATGTTGTGCATATAAGTTTGCCAGAGACACCTATGTCCTAAGAAAGCTTTGGTACTTCAGAATGAATGTGTAGTAAACTAATAGCTTAGCTAAAACAGAGTAATATGACATTTTGAATATAGTAGCTCAATTTCTTTTTTCATTCAGATTCTGTAATAGAGTTATACAGTATATTTATTGTATTTATATCTCTGGTCTTTATATTTCATTAAACATCCCCACTGGTATGTACATTGCCATAATTATGTTAATACATGATTTGTACTTGGCTCTCTCAACTGTTATACAACTACTGTTATACAACTACTTACTCAACAACAGAACTATCAATATGATACTGCAACAGGCCATTATATAAAATAAAACATTTCTCAAGGACAAAGTCAAGTCAACCCCCTAATGGAAATATGACCCAATCAGCCAGTGTCGGCAATATTTGACAATATGAGGTAATAGTCTGGTAGAAGAAGGAGGGGAGGTGTTATTATGAGAAAACTCTTAAGTATAGAAATTCTGATTTATTTATAATTTTATGGCAACAGATACTAGCTATATTTTACAAGCTTTGTGCAATGTGCCAATTATAACTATAATAAATTTTTCACTGTGATAATATAATTTAGTTTCATTTATTATAAATATACAACAATAAAATTTGGAATATCTTAGATAATAGGCAAAATAAAAATTGATAAGGTTGTGCTTGAAAATTCCTTGTTTTGAATATTTTTTGAAGAAAGAACTTCTAGAACTTTTGTTCTATGTATTTTTTAAAAGGATCCATCAGAGTCAGGAAAGTGGGCACCATAAAGTGAGCCACTATAATCAAATGCATAAATATAGGCAGGCCTTACTATTTATTTATGCTCTCCCATTTATGATGAATCTTCTTTGAATGTTATTTATATAAATATGATGAGTATCATATTTTTATCATGCATCTTTGGTAGACATCCCTTTTCTCTTACAAGAGGGAGAGGTCATCTCTAACTAGCAGGCTACTCCTGAGGTCCAAAAATATGATAGCATATTTTGTTGTTTTTGTTTAAAATTAATAAGATAAATAGGTATGGGAACACATCCAAGGGTAACACTCTTAAGTTCTCAAAAAACAGCCTATAATCAGCCTGTAAAAAAAATGGTAACTTGGAGTAATCTGATTGGAGCTGGAGTGGGATTAAGACTCAGAATGGAAGTTATTGTCTCCCAATCCCAGTCTTATCCTAAATCCAAATAAAATATTTAAAAATAAGCCAAAGTTGCTGTGTTGGGGGTCAATTTCAAATTTTATTGGAAAGTGAGATTGTTAAAATTGAGTATGGGAAGTATATTACCTCTTGGAAGCCTCCCATACTTATTTCTACTCTGAAAAACTTTTTAAAAAGAGACAAGAAACAGGCCAAAAATGTAGCAATGATCTTTCTTGCACTGTTGTCACATTACTAATAGCCTCCTCAATCGTTCAGAAATTTGGGAGTCAGAGTCTTGTCCCAGTGTTTCAACAACTCCCAAATCCCATTTTATAAGATCAATACATGGACAAAAGAAGCTGTGCCTGCCAAGATTCTTTTGTGGTACAATGATTAAAGAATATAGTTTTACGCTTGATTTAAGAAACTATTCTTAATTTCTCAATGTATCCCACAGAGCTTGGCAAACTATGGATCCTACCTAGAGTAAGACCGCCAAAGTTGTTACATTGCAATAACATTTGTCAATTTTCCTGGCCTTAACCTACTATATTTCCCTGAAAGGAAAACATAGAATGTGGATTGCTGCTAGGTATGAGGGACTTGTTGAAAGAAGTAAAAACGTACTATGTAAGAGCATGCTTCTGCCCATTTTATATGAAGAAACAGTTATTATGTGTGTCAGGAGAAACACAAAAGTGAGTTGAATGCAGTCAGAATGGAGTACTTAAAACAAAAAATAGGGCAAAGAACAAACAGGGTAAAAGCAAATGGCATATTGACAGAAATATACACATACGCATTCAGAGAAAGGCTGCGGAAATCTTGCTCAGCAGCACTATATACTGTACTTACTCTGTAGTAAGTCTCACTGAAGACAGTGGCTCTTATACTCAGCAGTTTTATACTTACGTTTAGGCATATTAAACTAGTCCTATTCAGTCAGCTACCTGGATATCTTCATGTGTACACTAGAATGTAGACCTTTTCATTGTTTCAATTACTTATTTTCATTACTTAACATCTTTTTCATGAACTCACTTTCATCAACATCTTTCTTTATTAGAATGATCACAACAAGAGATTACAGATGTGTGAAAAGCATTCCGCTACTTCTGCATATCCCAAAAGAACATGGCACATGTCTGCTGCTATGCAACAGTTTCATGTACAGATAGACTCTGATTAATGACTGCCCTTTTTAGCTATCACTCAAAGCTATATTGACACTGAAAAAGTAATTTTATGGTCAGTCCTCCTATTTACAACTTTCACAGCATCCCCAGCGTTAGATGATTGAGATATGAGCAATTACAACTCGTGGGCATTTACAACTGCCACAGCACCCACATGATTACCATTTGTGTGCTTGACAGCCAGCAGTCAAAAAAGCAAACAAAAAAGCAGATTCAATGGAGATGCCAGCAGTAAAATTGCAAACAATGGCCATGTGATATATCACCTAATGGCTCAACGTTGCTTAATGACAGATTCGCCAGGCCCCATTGTGGGTCATTAAGTAAGAACTACATGTATGTCCATATTCTTCCATGGATGTGTCTATCCAATTCAAATGACTTTGGAATTCAATTCAAATTTGGAACACGATAAAAAAAAACCACCTGGAAACCAAGTACAATTTCTTTAGTCCGTAAAAGTCCTTAAAATATTTATCAGGACTAATTTAGTACCTTGGTCCACTGTCTATGATTAAAAGCTAAGTAAAACAGGCTAGCTAGATGCTTATCAAAGGAGTCAAGAGTATCCAGATTTTTGGGGGCGAGTGCCCATTTCTACAGGGCAGGGACCACAATACAGAAGGCATGCAAAGTACCTGCCTTGTGTCCTGAAGGGCTTAAAAGATGACAACCGGCACCCTGAATTGCATATGGAAGCCTGCTGGAAGCAATTGCAGGAGTAGCTGTACAACATGGCTATACCAAAGTACAATTATAACTACCTGTGCTACCACATTCTGGACTTGTTGCAACTCCTGAGCAGTCAAATGTAAATGCATTGAAGCAGTCCAAATAGGAGGAGATATGAATAGAACCTCCTGTTCCAAGAAATACTGTTGTCTCAAATTGCATACCAGTTCTGCCTGGGCGAATTCCAGAATTAAAGATAGAAGATCCCCAAACCCACAGTTATTCAGTGCTACTAGGATTCAGTCTATCCCTTCCCACCCAGACACTAACAGCCTCTAGAAACTGGAAAAGAGGTTTGGCAGCATCACTTGGTCAGCCACAAGTGTATTCAATGCCATCTCAGGACTATCTAGGTACCCACATCCCGACAGTACTTACTTTGTAGGTGTAATGCTAAGGATGTCCCAAACATGCTTTTCCAAAAGGCAACTAGATTTTCTTTTTTCTTTTTTCCTTGAAAACATTTCATTTCTCATCCAAGAAGTGTTTTCAATTCCAGGAAGAGGCTTCTTGGATAAGAAGTGAAACATTTGCAAGGGGGAAAAAAACCCAAGAGGTTGCCTTTTGGAAAAGCATCTTTGGGACAACAATGACCTGAATGATTGAGAATCTCCATAGACATAATACTAAGGAGAAACAATGACTCAGTTCAAATATTAAATCAATGGCACAGTGTAAATCACTTCTGCATGCTATGTCAGCACTGTCAAGAGAGCAGGTGTAATTAATATGCTCAGACAGCCATCAACACTGATTTTGCTGTCTAATCAGCAGCAGGAGCAGGGTTTCAACTACGCAGAAGATATATGTGATTCATGCTATTTCTATAATACTGTTATGAAATGGGTGATAAACTGCCAGTTGAAACAAACAGTTTAGAGTGGCAGAAGAACAATATGGAAATGACAAATTTGATATTTAAATTTTAGGTGCACAGTAGGAGTTTGGATCATTATTGTCCCTTCTGCATCTGGATTTTGGCTTATCTACAAAATCCGTTGCTTACATCCAAGCCCTGCAGCATCCATCAGAATGCCACATATAGTTTCAATTTGATCCTTCCTACAGAACTGTTTCCTGCATATAAAACCAAAAATAAATTCCATTTGATTCACAGCCTTCCAGGCTTTCTATAATGACTCTCTTATCAGTTCCAGATTGAATAAAATAGAGCTGCAGCTGTCAAAAGTAGTATTTTTATTTTAAAAAGGTGAATCTTAATTTATTTTAGGACAGCATAGGATCCTCTACAAGTCACAACCAAGTTTATCTCAAGCCATCTGATTTTAGCTCTGAGTGGCACTTTTTCTTCCTTGTGAAAATTAAACTTTCTTGTAAAAAGCTTACAAACAAAAATCCTGTCTTGTGCAAGGGAATAGAAATCCTGAAAAGTGCTTTGAAGATTTTATTACAATACTATTTTTTAATGGTACATATTAGATTTAGATGATTTAATGGTTTTAAAAAGAAGAATGGAATAAGTAATGGATAAAGGCAAATTTTAATTAAGTCTGAAACCTATTTTAGGTTCAGTGAATTAATCCAACAAAAAGAAAAATATTTATGAAGAAGATTTATGAAGGAGAAGCCAGTTTGATGTGATAGTTAAGGTGCTGGTTAAAACCAGATAACGATGAGTTTAACCCTTCCTTGGGCATGAAAACTCAGCTAGGTGACTTTGGGCCAGGCATTCTCTCTCAACCCAACCCACTTCACAGGGTTGTTGTAGGAAAAATAGGAAAAGGCAGGATAAAATAATAATTCCTAATTCAAGCAATCTGAATGGGAGAGAAAGAGACAGACAGGCAATTTTCTTGTATTATTTTCTATTAGTAATATTTTAATGATATATAAATCTATTTATATTAAAACAATGACAGATGTAAAAGCAGGTGATCTCCTGGAAGCAAGAAATCCCTCTGAAGACTTTTCCTTTGAAAAAGAATGTGAATGTGCAGTTTTTAATATGTTGTCTAAATCAGGGATCTCCAACCTTGGCAACTTTAAGACTAGTGGACTTAAACTCCCAGAGTTCTGGGAATTAGGTCAGTAATTAAACAGGTCACCATGAGACTGACCAGATTTTATGACTTTTTTGTGGCAACCATTATGCAAGTCACCATGGTCATTAAGCAAAGGCTGTGGTTGGTAAATGAACACATTGTCTGCAATGGGTGTTTTTTTTGCCAGAAATTGTAAATAAATGGTTTCCATAAAAAAATAATAAATCACAATGATCATGATCTTGTGATGCTATAAATGGCTGTAAAATGGGTTGCTGGTTGCCAAATGTCCAAAATGTGATCGTATGAAGTCAGAACTTTGAATCCAGGTTACTTTGGGGTCTGTTTTAACTTCAAATGGTTGCTAAAACACAGTTGTAAGTTGAAGACTACCTGTTTTATATAAAGCAAGCCATCCAATGTCCATGGAGGGAAGTTAGCAAAATAGTTGAAATAGCAGCTACAACCACACAATCAAAGAGATGGGGCTTTGATTGTATGCTTACTGATGCCATCTCAACCGTCTCAGTATGGTTACTGATGCCAGTACTAATAGAGCTAGAAAGTTATTTTTTACTCTTCTTTTTTGTGGAAAGATTTGCAGCTGCAGAGGGTTCTTATTCATTTTATTTTCATAATCCAAAAAATAAGAACCATTATAATGTGGTCAAAAAAGACAAAGTAAAAAAAATTAAACTAAAATAGTAAGTTAGGCCTACATGGGCCTTATGTTTATACGAACACATTCTCCTAGCCTGTTTCAATTAGTGATTCTTTACAGGATGAATCAATACAGCTCAAATTAATAGCTAGTAATCTGATTTACCTTTGAGTAATTTTGAATCAGAACTAATGCGTGCAATTATACTGTTCAAAATACAAGCATGTGAAGGATTTCAGGAATTTTTACTCAGTTAAGATCAAATTTGCTCCAATTTTTCAGCTATTCATATTGTCCCTCTCACATATATTCTTTTGGATTATGATGATAAAATAAATAAAAAACCTCTGCTGCTGCAAAACCTCCACACAGAAAAAAAGAATAAAATTTAAAAACTTGCTAGATCTAGTGTGGATGGGTAGGTGTCTGAAAAGTAAGTGAACTGTATTTTTAATGAATGATAGAAAATGGATAGTAACAAGCTACAAACTGATATAGGACAGATATTCCATACTATGCAGTGAAAATGTATGAAATCACTAACACTTTGTAAGTCTTGAAATCTGCACTACAGAAAGTAGCATCTTTATTTAAAATTGCAAATTATATACTAGACAATATTCTTGTTCTCTTCAATGCATTTTTTTTCTTTTTCTTTTGGAATATATCTGGCTGCCTGATTCAATATTCTTTCTCTTAAATTATACTGAGGAATTTATTTCATTCAAATCTTCATTCCCAGAAAACTTGGCTTGACAGAATAGGGGACTTGGCTGCAGTGGCCAAATTAACTGCGACAGATTTCTAACTGAAGATTCTCCAGGAGGCCCATAACAGCTTCTGATGTGGGCCCAGATCCCCTTCAAAAATTGATCCATTTTTTTAACATACTAGAAAACAAAAGTCTGATACAAAAGGGGATACTCTTATTCCATGTAACCAATTAATGTAATCAAACATAAATGAAACAAAATCTAAACATAATCAAATTTAGTTTTCTTCTTGGCTTCATTTATTTTTTTTCCCCTGGCCCATTTTGGTTAGCATGCCTGACAGGCTATTGAAAAGCCAAGTACAGTTTTTAGCCATATAAGGATAAAAAAATAAAAGACAGATTGAATAACTAGAATCTTGTCACTGAACATTGTAAATAATAATTTAATATGTCCAAATGAGAAATGTTAGTTTTCACTGTTTTGAATGAAGTTGCGAAGCTGACAGTATGATAACACAAGAAGCTGTAAAGCATGACACATTGTATACTTGTCTGTGTTATGTCAAAAACGGTACCTAAATTCTAGATCTTACATGCATATACACAATACAGTTGTAGAGCCTGGTAGGGAAATGGCAAAATTCTGAGAAATAATTCTCCACAGCATATCTCCTGGAAGTTTCTCCAGGATTTTAAACATGAGTTAAACTTTTTGCAAATAATTTTATTAAGTTTCAGAAGATATATAACAGAGGTATCAAACTCAATTTCATTGAGGGCTGCATCAGGGTTGTGTTTGATCTCAGAAGGCTGGAGGGGGGCGTGGCCAGGGGGCACAGCCATGGTATGCATGGCCAGCTCGATGTCACTGGTGTCGGGGGCACCTGTGGTAACCAAGTGCTAAGACAGGACTTCCCTGTCTGAGACCTTTACTCACTTTCATTATAATTTCCTTCCTTCCTTCCTTTTCCTTCTGCCTTCATTCTCCTTCCTTCTTCCTTCCCCTCTTTCTTTATTTTTCCTTCCTTGTTCTGTTCCCATTTTCCCTTCTTTTTCTTTTCCTTCCTTTTTCCCTTTCTCCTTTTCTGTCCCTTCTTGTTCAAATGCAAAAGGGGAAACTTTTCTTCTTTTATTTTATTTTTAGTTTGTTTTGATAGCCCTCCACCAGCAAAAATTGAGTTCTTTCCAGGCTGGCCCTACAGACCAGATATAAGCACCCTGGACTGGATCTGGCCTGTGGGCCTTGAGTTTGACACCCCTGATATATAATATAAATATTATAACACAAATGGGAAAATACCATAATCCAGTTGATTGTTAAATATTCTTTCTTCCATCTCTGATATCCCTCCCATGATATGGGATAGGAAGGGAAATTGATGAAATCTGTTTTCCACCTTTTGTTAATAGTCCTATCCTTCCAAGAGATTAGATTTCCTTCTTCCATTTGGAGCAGTATTAGCATTTAAGATTCAAAGATATTACTCTTTCTCATGTCAAATTCTTGATGAGATTTTTCAGAACTATACAAAGCTGATTTATTGAAATCTCAAAACCTCTCACATTCAGGTGAAAATTTTAAAAATGAAAGAAGAAAACAGGCTACCACAATTACTCAAACCTGGTGAATAATTTTAAGTTTTATCATGTGTGTTCCTTAACCACTAAAATAAAGGATATGTCCATATTTGGAATTGACAAAACAACAGATATTAGAAGACTACTCTGTTCAAAAACTGGTGGGGAAAGATTTTACGCAATATTAATATTAATATTAATTAACATTTAAGCATAGAGTTCCTGAAGATACTAGAATTTTGAGTAGAACACCATTAATTAGCAAGCTTGTGACATAGTTTCAACTGTGTGTTAATGGTTAGGCTTCAAGTGAAATTTGGTCAAACAGTTACAGTGATTGACAGGTAAGCATGGCATATATTTTTGTCTTTGGGCTTTGTAACTAATCATGATTTTAGATGTTTGTAGCTCCTTGCTGCTTGATAGTTACACTCTGTTTCCTTGTATTACTGGAATGTATTACTGAATGTATCAGAAAATAAATTATAGTAAGTATCAGAAAATAAATTATTTAATTTAATAAATTAAATAAATATACATATTGTTTATGTTTTCTTTAACATAAACAATGACTTTAAGTTTACCCCGAAGTTGTTTGATATACTGTGAGGAAAAAATAAACAGAAAACTCATAATGGATGGAATGGCAATATTTTTATACAGTTGGATTCTGATGAAATGAATGTAGGAGACTAAGGGAAACCAGAGCTAGGCCCCATATATTCTATGGATTTTAACTAAGAATTTTAGATTTAAAGCTTTCCCACAAAGCAGCTCTAATGTATCTCTGTCCTTTTTATTCCCCTTTTATCTCCCTTCCTTTTTAAAAGAGTTCAGTTTACTGACCTATCTGAGAAATTGTTTGTTGTTCAGATGCTTATCATGTAGAATTGATTTCTTATTACAAGCAAAATCATAATAACAATCAGTTATTATTATTACTGCTATATTGTATAAAAACAACTATGTTAAAATATGGAGTGAGTTAAAATTGAATTTGCAGATTTGTTGTTAAAATGACTATCGTACCCTGAATGCTATTTCTCCTTTAGACTATAGAGAAGAGCAACGAAGATGATCAAAGGTCTGGAGACAAAACCATATGAAGAACAGCTGCAGATTTTGCGTCTGGCTAGTCTAAAGAAAAGAAGAATTAAGGGTGACATCATAGCAGTATTTCAGTATTTGAGGGGCTGCCACAAAGAAGGGAGTCGAATTATTGTCCAAAGCACCAGAGGGCAGGACAAGAAATAATGGTTGGAAACTGATCAAAGAGAGAAGCAACTTGGAGTTAAGAAGGAACTTCCTAACAGTAAGGAAAATTAACCAGTGGAACAGCTTGCCTTCAGAAACTGTGCATGCTCCATTCACTGAAGGTTTTAAGAGGAGCTTGACAGTCACTTATCTAAGATTGTATAGGTTCTCCTGCTTGAGCAAGGAGCTGGACTAGAAGACCTCCAAGGTCTCTTCCAATTCTATGCTATGCTAATTTTGATTAAAGACATCTCCTTTAAACAATGGCATAAGGATATTTTTAAATTTATCTGACAAAACAAAAAAATCAAGAATTAAATATAAACTTTTACAAGTTGTGAAAGAAAGGGGAGGTCTTGGTTTGCCTGATCTTAGATTGTATTATGTTTCATGTTGTTTGGTATGGTTGAAAGACTGGATGACTCTGAGAATCAAAGGCTATTAAATCTTGAAGGCTTTGATCTAAAGATTTGTGTGGCTTCCTTATTTATGACAAAATAAGATAAAGTTTAATGCAGGTTTTAAGAAACATTTTATGAGGCAGTTGATCGGTTGTATCTGGGTGAAGTATAAAAGAAAGCCCTTCCACTAAGATATCATTGTGGATATCACTACACGAAGTACTATACAGAAAAGAAATGTTAATTGAATCCAAACAGATTACATATCATGACCTATTGTTATTGGAAGAAGAAGAACCTAAGGTAAAAACTAGGGAACAGCTAGTAAGTGATTACTTAATTGTGATAGGTTTAATTATCATAGGCTATTTGAAAGGTTTAAACTTGATTAAAAAAAGTTTTGTTTTCACAGCTGACAAATCTGAATTGGAATGGAATTTATACTCAGGAGATAACCACTTGATTTCTAAAGTTTATAAAATGCTTAGGATGAATTTGGAAGATGAATATGTTAAGGACTGTATGATAAAATGGGTGAAAAGCCTAGGTAAGGTTAGATCAATAGGAAAATATGTAGATTAAGGTTTAAAGTTTACTTTGATTTACAGTTTGAAAGAAAACGTTTAATAAGATTATTTCTCTTTCTCTCTCTCCCTTCCTCTTTTAATGGTATTTGACTCCAGACAGATTGGCAAGAATTATAATGGAATTTCCAATAAATGTTGAAAATGTAATCAAACTCCAGGAACATTTTATCACATGTGGTGGTCTTGTACACATGCTAAATCATATTGGATAAATGTAATAATGGTTATGCAAAAAGTACTTAAAGTGCAAATATTAATGAAACCTGAAGCTTTTCTTTTAAGTATTATTGTTAAACCAACAAAAATAATTTTGAATTTTATTTTTCTATATGGTGATAGCTACAAGAACTGTGTATGCCAAATATTGGAAAGAAAAAGGAATACAACAGTGCAAAAATCTCTTAAAATGCTTCATTATTTTGGATATCATTTTCTCATTCAACTGCTACAAGCACAGTGATACCTTCAATGAATGTAATCTGCATTTTATAGCCAGCAGCAAATCTTTCCTAAAGTTATGGAAAAGTATTACTATTAGTCTCATTTCCTCTATATCTTTTTCTTTTCAAAAAGACTGGAATACATTTTTTAATTTACATCTGATAAAAGGTCATGCATCTTTAATAAAAAATGAAGCACAGATTCATTGAGTCAGCTGACAAGTCCCAAGATCAAAGATTGGTGCTTACAAAAATGCTCTGCCTTTCCAACACTCCTCAGTGATTATACATGGATTGCATTTTATATGCACTCTACTTAATCAGCAGAAACATCTATCTTAATTTGTGTATGATATAATACTTCTACATCCTGGTACTGTTGTTTTTCCTTTCTTTTCTAGAATACAAAGGGTTGTTTCTCTTTTTATTTCTTTCTACACAATTCAAGCTTAAAAATACAGGAAGGGCAATGTTTTAAAATATTACATAATTTCTATTGCAACTGCCCTCATACACTGTATTTCACTGACACATTATGCATTCAGAAAGAAAATAAAAGGCTTAGTTTATTGCTGTGTGGCACACATACACACAGGTCCTATGCATAATTTCCTAGAGCAACTGCCATTATACATCATATTTCACTGATACATTATGCATTCAGGAAGTGTGGGGGGGAGGGGGGGGAGGGGAGGAGGGGAGAAAGAGAGAGAGAAAGAGAGAGAGAGATCTCCTATGCACTCATGGCTTAAAATGACTCAATGGCATATAATTATACAAAACCTCCTTAGATTAAACACATATATTTCATGTATTAAGATTAGGTGTTGAGGTTATGAGCTGCCCGTGTTAGGCTTCAAGCATACAGAATCAATTTAACTGGTCCAGCCATTTTGTTGAAGTTAGGTGAGCTTTGGGATAACGAAGAAATGACTATAGGACTTTGGCCTTTTTTATTTTAACAACATTATTTGTTATCAGCCATACTGTAAGAGTTTGGGATGGCTCACAGTTACCCAGTAACTTTCATGATAAAATGGAGGCTTGAACTTGGCTGCCATTGCCTGAGCAAATACTTAAAACAAATACACATTAGAATTTTTCTTTATGAGGACACAGGCAAAAGTATCAGCTGAAAAAAAGATGTGTGTATTTGTGTGTATGGATTCCATACATACATGGGAAAAAAGTGAGAGGAGAAAAGTTTCCTAGTAGCCAGGAAATGCTTATCAGCAATGCTTCCTTTTTAACTGCTTTCATATTTGTAAACTGTCAAACTTGGCTGCCTTGCCTAATTGGACCTTCCCCCCACATGGTAACATTCACTTCAAAGAGCAAACTATGAATGTTTCATAATGTCACAAAGGCTAATGACAACCCTCTCTGAACTTGCAACCTGTCTGTATTTATTAGTCTTTTTCTTTTTGTAAATAGGAGACCCATCCTAAGCTAGTTCTGAATATAAGACATTCTTGACCACGACATGAGTTCAGGATATGTCTGTGCTTACAAAAGGAAACTACAATTTTCTGTACTGCTTTTTATTACCCTCAGTTAATAATGCCTGGAATAACTGAAAGGGTGATAAGGTCATGGAGTAGTTTCAATGCAAGACATGCTTTCATTTATATTCGCACATTCAGAATTCACTCATTTTGATTGCACTCTTTCACATTCATACTAATTCATGGCACACATGAAATCTTCAGGACAGTCCAACAACATTTTTGAGCTATATTTTAAACAAATGTCACTCTACAAGTGTCTTCAGCTTTTGATGCAGCATTAATTATGAAATGCTCTGAATAGAACATTTTATCAGATAGGCGAGCAAACAAGCGTTTATAAGCCCCAAAACTTTAAGCACTACTTACACAATTTCATCATTCTGAAATTCAAGCTCTCCATAGGTGTCCTCGAAGTCCTCTCCGCCTCCCTTGGCTGTGCCTTCAATTGTTTTGTAGGGCACAATAACATTTCCTCGAGCTCCAGATGTCCGTAGCACTTTCACTTCCATGGTCCCCACACTCTCGCTTACATGAGTGACTGGTTCTTCAAAAGTAAATATGCCAGCATGATCATCATCAAAGATTGTAACTGTGGCTGTAACAGGTGACCCCAGGCAAGCTACAGTTGCAATGTGGTTGCCCTCTAGAACACCTTCTTCAGATTGCTCTGACACTTTCACATTATTGAGGTGAACAAGGAAATTCTCATCTTCCTCAAATATGTCATCATCAATTATACCAACTCTTATTTCTTTTTGTGTCTCACCTGGTTTAAATACCACTGTCCCTTCAGTGAACTCGTAATCAGACCCTGCATTGGCTGTGCCATCTTCTGTTCTGAAATCAACCAACACTGTTTTGGTCAAATCACCACCTCGACGAGCAATTGTTAGAGCTACTGTGCCACAGTTCTCAAGGCACTGGTAGGTGCTCTGCTCAAAATAGACCTTACTGACAGGGTCATTGTCTGCCACTTCACAATTGACCTCATGCATGCTGACTGCTTTTCGTGCTTGGTCAGCTGCATGTCGCTTCAATATGTTGCCAGCTCCAGTCATTAACCGAGTAGCCTGAATGCGATAAAAGGCACGACTCTTTTGTTGCTGACTCAGAACTTGATAATTAGCTAGTTCTATTAGTTGTTCAATCTCTTTGTCTGGATGCTTCTGTTTCAATTCTTTCAGGATTCTAGCCATTTCTCTCCTTGCTTCTTCATCATCTTGATCCTTCTCATCCACCTCTAGGACTAGAGTGCCATCCAAGAAACTTTCAACATGGGAATTAACTATCTTTCCATCCATTTCAATATCAGCCTTAGATGGTGGCCCTTCACCCTCATGTTCAATTATCATGCCTCTCTGTTTTCCAGCTCTGTACTTCTTGTAGACATACTTGTAGAATAAAAGCCTTCGATCAGCAACCCATGCAAATACCACACAAATGGGAAAAAAGAAGAAAGTGAGTAAACCTTCCCAGACTTCTACTATCCCAGGGGATATAACTGACAAAATTAAATATAGCCAAGTGTAGGCAAAAATGCTCCAAGCTGCAGTGACAAAAAACACACGAAGATGTTTAATCTTCCTGATTTCTCCATCAGGAACAACATAAACACAAAGGGCTATAATGACAAACATATTAAAGGCAGCACTTCCTACAATAGTGCTTGGCCCAAGGTCTCCTGCCTTGAAGCCATGACCACACACTTCAATGACAGATAGGAGGATCTCTGGTGCAGAAGAGCCCAAAGCCATCAATGTTAAATTCGAGACAGTTTCATTCCAAACTCTTACTGTTGTCTTGCTGGTCTCACCATTGGGTTTCTTGATTGTTATCTCTCTCTCTTGGGAAGTAATAACTTCGATGGATGACATGAAACGATCTGCTATAATAGACACTCCTAGAAACATGTAGACCATGGCCACAAAGTATACAGTAGCTCTTGCTATTTTATCACCAAATGAAGGATCTTGAGGTTCCCAAACTGGCAAAATTACACCTTTCTTACAGAAATAGGTACCAGAACATTCTTGAGAATGATTGGTTTCTTCAGGTTGATGTTCTGTACGTACTTTGTCCACATGGCATAGCAAAAGTGCAACAATTAAAAGGAGAAGAACACCAGGCAAGGCAGTTGAATTCTTTAATCCCATCATGATTGTTCTGTCAGACCAATTTCCAAATCTTTTCTAACCTGCAGAATACAAAAATGTGAAATATATTACCAACATTCAACTGAAGAAAGCTATAGCTTTTTTTCTTTCTATAAGGTTCACCATTTTACATAATCTTTTACCTTCTAGGGGGAAAAACTGAATTTACAAAACTTCAATTGCTGAATTATATTTTTAAATCTATAGATGTACTCTCAAATAATAGTTTTCTATTCAACTTGTATTCAGATTAAAGTCATTGAAACAATGGTACAGGTTAATGGTATAGGTTATTGAATATACAACTATATCATTTCTGAAATTGTATTTTCTGATTTAGAAATAAATAAAATACAATGCAATATTCAGTAATGTGTATCATACAGAATAGTTACATTTAATGTTTCTAAGATTGTGTGGACTTCAACTCCCA
>BLBF01000018.1:53204453-53227061 GCA_015471245.1 Laticauda colubrina | reverse complement strand
AAAAAAATTACTTACCTAAACAGAGATTGCAAGATTGACTAGAAAACTCAGAGCATTAAAAATGAAGATTGTGTGAGTGTAGCAGCAGCCTAACAGAAGCCATTAGTCTGGAGCAGCCACAACTTCCCCAAATTTCTCACTTATAACTGTCCAGGTCATCAAATATGTTCCTTATGACATTAAGACAAAAACAATGGTAATGCATGGGCACAGACTGAAAAAGTTTGTCTACCTCCAGTTTAGAGTGAAATTTAACATAACAATAAGTATGAAACTTGGAACTTAATTTACTCCTTTCTCCCTGGGTTATTTTATGCAAAAAAACAACAACCCCAACTTACACAAAGTGCTATTTGGTGTGGGAGAAAAGCTCTGATTGACATATTGTATGTGCATGATGCAGGCCTTGGTAAATTCATGATAGATTACTATAATGTACTATACCATAGGACTACTTTTGGAGATGGCACAAAAGCTGGAATTGGTTCCGAACCCAGCTGTTTTATTGATCAGCAATGTACCTCAACCTGACAATGTACCTTGCCATAAGATAAAAAACTTGAAAACCTCTGCTTTATGTGCTATTGTGCCCAATGTGAAGAGGTTAATATTAGCATGGAAAACACTGAGCAGCATAAGACCCAATAACCTTACCCCAAAGTATCTAACCCTTGTTTTAACATCAACTGAGAGGACTTCTCATGGGACCCACTAATAAATCTGACTCACAGTCCAGTTGCCATGGTCTGAAATGGCAGATTTAAAAAGAAATTAATTAATTGCTATCCTTCAAGTGTGTGGGTATAATTCTTTTTAAAAACATTTTAATGTTTCTTTGAGTTAGTTTGTTTAATTTGTCTTTTAGATAAAGGCAATACAGTAGAAGACCAAAGAGAAGGCATGTAAATATTCTAAATGTTCTATTTACTCGAACAAGGACTTTTTTTTAGAACTATAAAGACAGATACAGCACTTGCAATAGTTGTGAATATCTGTAGTTGGGGTATAGGATATAGTGTTTGTTCTCCAAGCTTGTGATTGGTTTCCGAATATTTTGTTACCAGGCTAGGTAACATCTTCAGCACTGTGGGACAAACATCACATCAATTAAAAACCAGGATCTTCAAACACGGGCTGGCAGGGAAATGCCATGATCCCAATTCCTTAATCTCTTCCCACAATGATACCAAACAGAACCAGTTTGATCATTGGCTATGCTGCCACCTGCCACGCTCAAATGTGTGATCAAAGCCTGGCACTTCACAAGCAATTCTAATAACAGACACACTGACCTACAACCAGCCTACAAAACCCTCAGAATCCAAATCCACTGCACAACCAACCAAAGACAGACAGCACCGACCCTCAACCGAAACATGCAACTTTGCAGGCTGAAAAATAGGCCTGTTTCATCACTTCCTGTATTTCTGGAAGTGATGAAACAGGCCTATTTTTCAGCCTGTAAAGGCTGCAGAGGCTTCCCTCAAGCCTCTGGCAGGTCAAAAAAGACCTTAAATGGGCTGAAAATCAGCCAGGAGGCACATACATTGCATTGAAGTAATGACCCTGACCTGATGTAACGTCCCTATCACAAGACCCATCACAAGACTCTCATTTGATACAATCACACCTGAAGCCCTTATAAACAGAAGAACATTGACACTAACATCTCCTAAGCTGAAGATGCTACCTAGCCTTGGAGAACGAACCTTCACCCTCACAAATACAGCATTACAGATGGTAAGGGAGAGATAAGAGAGAAAAAGAAACATAAGGCCTTTTACTCCTTTTTATTCCAAAATTTATCTCCTTCTCTGATATCCCTGAGCCCAAATCACCCTATCCTGAAGAAGCTGGGACCTGGGTGTATACTTCTTACAATGTGGAAACACATTCCTATGTATTATTGCAAACACAGGAAACTGCAGTTAGACCCAATAATGCCAAAATATGCATTATGTCACTGGATACTTGTGCTGTTTTGGCATAAGGGGTAGAGTGTGCATCACAAGATTGCAATGCACAAGCACTTGCCTCCCCTTTATTCCCTCACCTCACCCCGAACCTATGACTGCAAGTGCCACTCCTCAGTTCTTAATGAGCTTCATAAATCATTTGCTACTTTGCATGGATCTCCTGTTTCCTCACTACATAATTTGCTGGCTATAGTTTGGCAGTGAGAGTAAAGAAGCTGAAGGTTAGTAACTGTATATTATTCCTGAGTAGTTATCACTGCTGTAATTGTTAAACTATTAGTCTAGGGAGACTCAGGTTCAAGCACCTTTGTCATTTGTAAAATGATCAGTCAGGATTATTCTGCTCAATTTATTCATGGGGTTGTTCAGAGCATAAAATGAGAAGGACATTGAACCCTCTTCCAATTGCAAGAGGGCATTCTTTCCCAAAATAATCAGAACATTTTCCATATTTATCCATTGTGTTGAGGACAAGTTTCATATTGCCTTGCTGATGACTGGATGATATCAGTCCTTTGAGATTATGATTGGTCATACAGTTAGCTAGATGTTTAGGTTGGGTTTGGAAATTTTGCCACTTATCAAATTCTTCCCAAGGACCTGGAATAGGTAGATGTTGCTTAATTGTCTTTTATTATATTTCAATTTATTGGCCACCTGATTCCAGTGGATATCAGTTGGTGTAGAAAACAGAAAAATATTAAAGACGAACACTAAAGACTAAAATGATGTAATAAACAACAAAAACAACAAAACAGAAAGCGTTAAACAAATAATAAACATCAACCCCAGGCCTGGGGCCAAAGCCAGGTTTTCAAATCTTTCCAGATACCTATGGGAGAAGATGGGGTCCTTATTTATGGGAGGGATGCTGTTGCAGAGGATGGTGGCTACCACAAAGAAGCCATGTTTCTGAGATCAGACAAGTGTTTAAGGAGGGGAACTGGAGTGGACTCACTCTGCTGGAACAAGCGGGGAGGGGGTGCAGAAACAGTTGGAGATAGTTCAGGTTTATAAATAGACACTACATACATTACTGGAACTCTGCTTTATTGTTATAGGGTAAAATAACAATTTTTAAAGGCTTTTTCCTTTCTTCTTATGCAACATACTCAAGTGGGACAATCTTGAGATTCTTCTTTATTCCTTATTTTTTAAGTCAATTTTTTAATTTTTATACGTAAGTATTTTGAATACAGTGTATTATCCGGCCATTTCATTTTACACAAGAGTGAGAGAGAGAGAAAAAAACAACAGATATACTGATAGTAGTAGTGATAATACACATAATCATTATAACCATATTTATAATTATATTAGCTTATTTATCATCCTATTAATTATACGACCATACCTAAAATTATAGACAACATTCATATTTTACTTACACATAACAATGGTCTTTCTTCATCTAATTTCTACCTCTTATCTCTAACCATTGATAAAACCTATTCCATGCTGAATAGTACTCTGCATCTCCACATATTGACAGTAACAAGAATTGTATTGGAAAAAATGAGAACACCCCACCAGATGAAAATATAATTCAGAAAATAGTGGATTGTGTAGAGATAGATAGATTGACATTGAAAATAAAAGATAAAGGATATACAGAGTACTATTCCTTACTCCTTCTTGTCTTTCTGGGCTAAGTGCACGTTTTCCAAACAGCTGCTGCCTACCTTTCCCAGAACTGTGCCTCTACTTATATAGGTAATGCTAGAAGAGAAATTATTTGCAAAGAACTGGTGATACCTTTTACTGGCAAGACTACAAATAATCTCCATTTTGTTTCTCTTTGGACTAAGAAGGATTACAGCTATCTCTTGATGAAACTCTTCCACATAACTCAGTATGCATTGTCTTGTATTTTTATAGTTCCAATTAAAGAAATTTCTTTTTTCTTAAATGTGCCCTGTTATTTTAAATAAGCTCATAGAACCTACCCAAAGGATATATCTAATCACTGCATCTACTTGAGGCATTCTAGCATCAGGACCGCAAGCATAGGTTTTGAGTGTGGATGCCCAAAGCAATGACTGGCCCAATTACATGATATAACAAGCCAGGCCAGTGCTATTGATCCTTATGGAATGAAATTGTGATCTGATAATGACAAAATGCATACGTAACATTTTATTAAATGTTACATTGAAAGTTCTAGAGACTCCACAAATTCATTTTGTAAAGTATCCACTGAATTCAGCAAGGTTGAGACTTAAGCCTGGAGGCAGAACTGATTGCCAAAGTTGAGCTTAATTAAAAAATTAGATACTTCTTTGCATAAATTGAAAAGATTATGCAAGGAAAGTTGTATTTTGAGCCAAGTGACTTTTCCAGTATTTTCCCCCCAAGATCTGCAAAAAAAATTCTTCTGCTAATCCATTACTTTCCTTTGGGTTGGGCTATCATACTTCTGATTAATATTGAAGTATTCATTAGCTTATAAATGGTATTCTTTGTCTTATCTCATCAAAAGACATCCTTGACTATTTTTCTGTTTCCCCTCACTCTAACTTGATGAGTTTTAGTAAAAAGGAAGAATGAGCTACAATAACCAGTAGCAATATTTTGTTTTTATTATGACATTTAATTACTACTCCCATGACATTGTTGCTTTTAAACCACACTTATGCTGCCTCCAGCCTGAAAAGCTGGATCTTCCTCTTGCTTTCTTCAAGAGGAAAGAAGACTTGTGATCACCTGGGCCAGGCAACCTAATTTCAAAAGCTCTTTGTTCACATTGACTGGATTCACAAATTGCTCTAAGAAGTTCGTCCTGTTAAGGTACTATTACTTGAGAATGCTGAACCACTGAGTATTCTAGGGAGACCATTTCCATCCCTCTCCAATGTTAATTCTACCATTTTGATTCTTGTGAGTACTGTGCAGTCATTCTTCAGGAGAAAGGTCCAAATAACAATAGTATTCTAAAGACAGTAGAATAGAAGAGAAAGAACTGGAGAAGATACCAAAATATAAAAACCTACAAATAGAAATAGAACAACTTGGCAAAAGAAGGCAAAGATAGGACCAATAGTTATTGGTCCTATCTTTGCAATCCCAAAATAATTGGGACACCACTTCAATAAAAACAAATTCACCATCAGTCAATTATAAAAGGCAGCTTTATTTGGAACAGCTTCCATGCTGCAATAACACCTCTAAAACCATCAAGCATCCACATTTGCCTATGTCCCAGGTCCTTAGGAAGGACTTGATAAGTAGATAAAAATGCCAAATTCAGTCTGATTGTGCAATGGACCATCATAATGTGACTGTGGACACCATCTTGAATTTTTGATCTTCCTGTAGATGCCCCTGTCCTCAATACTCATAGTCACTAAAAGTTAGTAATTTTTGAGGATTTGTATATTTCTAAAAATAACTCCATAAAAGGTTACATTGAACAATCTTTTTTATTAAACTTCTCTTCCCCAGGTTAAATAACATTAGTGAGTCTGAAATATAAGTTATATTTTCACAGGCATATGAGCAAGAATAGTTACATTAAAAAAACACATTTGGAAAACTCATTACAAGATTGCATTAGGGAGATTTACACAACAAAGAATTACATCAGGGAAATTTGCATTAAAAGGAAGTTTCCAGGGAAGTTGGTATTAACAACTATATTCATTAGGAGAAGTTGCACACCAAAGCTTCATATTAGGGAAATTTGTGAACATTTAAAAAGAAATATTTTAGCATTCAATATATTTTATTAGATTATTTACTATATTTGGCCTATGAAAGTTTTTGTAATGTGTTTAATTTTTGCAGTTATTTTAATGAATTTATAAAACATTCCTACATGGTGTTTTTTTTTTTATTTAGTACAGGATTTAGTACATTCTCCTGACAGCTATTACTTATCTGTATGCAAAATCTTCCATTTCAGGAACAGAACATCCAGAGAACTTCAGAATGTTCCATTTGGTCTCCTCATCATACCAGTCTGGCTGTTTCAGGAATGAGTCTGCAGTTTTCTAGAAGTTAATCCTCCAAACTCATCAAGATCATCAAGTTCTGGACAGATTGGGGATGGATTCTGTCTGGAATACCACCAAACCATCTTTACTTCAGAGGATAAATTCTGGAGAACAAGTGGATCACTTTAGTTCCAGATCAGCATGGGCCAGAAAAGAAACATTCCATTATGTTATCTGGAATATTCTGCTGAAGAATGATAAGCTTTGTTCTTACTATATATTATTCTATTATATCTTCCATTTATCTGTTTCATGTGAAAACAAACAAACTCATTACTCATGTTTGCAGAGTACATTGATTGTCAGTGTAGAAGAAATTGTTCTAATCAGATTGTGGATCAGGTTACATTTATCCTTTAGATTTCATATTGAATTTTAAAATGCAGTTCTTGGTTCCAAAAATAAAAAGACTACAAATAAACATAGTATTTATTTATTTGCTACATTCATCCCAAAGAAGTCCAGAGTAGTATAGAAAAAAAACTACAACAGGTGGAAGCTATCTGAGAGCTGATCAGTCCCGTGAGGTTGAGAGGCCCTTCATCAAGGTCTTGAGATGTCAGGCCTAATACTGATGACAGATTGTCCGTTGATGGGCTTGGCTGTGGGGTGGAGGAAGAGTTGGGAGGAGTGTAGTGGGGCTGTCTGGTCTGCAGTTGGGTGAGGACTGGCGTCTGTGGCATCCGATGAACCTGGGCCTGGACTGGGAAGTTCTGCTTCTGCTGTGGGAAGTCCTTGGTAGGTGAGGTGCTGTTGAAAGCCATGGAAGGGCTGTGACATTGCCTGGGGTGGAGGAGCAGACCTGGACTGGGTAGGAGCAGCTTCAGCTGGGCCTTGAGGGTTGTGCAGAAGTGCTGTGATCTTCTGCTTCATCACCTGTACTGGGCCTTGAGCAAGTCCCTCAGGGTCTGGCTCAGGTGATGAAGGTGTTCCGGACCGAGGATGCTCTGTCCAAGTGGACCAGCTGAGACAGCAGTTCTGTGCTGGTCTTCATTATGTCCCTGATCTCCAACAGCACACTGTGGTCCTGGCCCTCCAGTCTGCCTCTCTGCCTGCATCCTCTGGAGCTGGGGGTGGGGGAGGGTTGGTCTCTGGTAGCTGCTTCTTCTTCCTCCATTTCTGACAGCAGGGCGTCATCCTCCATGGGATCCTCCAAGTCTGCCGGCATGGGGAGTGCAGCTGTTGGGGGGTCTCTGTTGTGGGGCTCTCTGAAGACACCTGCCTGGACTGGGTAGCTGGCTCCTGGCTGGAAGAGGACTGGCTGTCTGTGGGCTGTCTGAGGGAGAGGGGTCTCAGAGGGGCTGCTCCTCGGTGGCGGATCTCACCCTTAGGAAACTGCACTTGGCCATGACGTACAGCTCCCAGTCAGTGAGCTAGAGAGTGGCCTGCCTGGATTTCTTGAGGTGTAGCTTGCCATACCAGGTGTGCATGTGCTTCCACCATCCAAGGAGTACTTCTGCAGTACTCAGAGCCTGCAGTACTCAGAGCCTGCAGCCCAGGCTCTCTGCCTTGTCTCTCCAAGCTGCCTGCTTCTTCTTGGTGTCCCGATACAGTCTGTGGCCCTTTCTCCAGAGTACTCTTTCTCCCTCAGCCATTCCAGCACCTCATCCTCATGCTTCTTGGAAACAGTGTACTGTTTCTTCTCTCCCTTCTGCTTCCCTTGCCTCTTCCTCCCTCTGGCAGGGCCTTCAGCAGCAGGGCCTTCAGGGGCTTGAGCAGCAGGGCCTTCAGGGGCTTGAGCAGCAGGGCCTTCAGCAGCCGGGCTTTGAGGGCCTTGGGGCTGGTCCACCACAGCAGCAGCAGCAGTTTCAGAGTCAGTGCCAGGGGGTGGGATGCTGGTTCTGGCCTTCTTCACCTTGCCAGGGCTTGAACAAGTAGGCACAGGCTTCCTCTTCTTGCCTGACTGACGAACCATGGTATTCCTGCAAGATGTATGTGGCAGCATGTCTTTCCCCTGTATGCTGACTGCGTGTGTGCTGCATCCTTTTATATCTGCGGAGCTGATGCAATTCATACTCCCTGCATGCGCAGTGAACGCTTTGCATCCAATATACATCTGCGCGGCATCCCCTTTGTTTCCTATAGGCGTCTGTGATGCATCCGCTTCATCTGCTATGCATCCGCCCCTTCCGCTATGCGTCCGCTTTGAAATTCTCCCCCGGAACTCCTTCGGAAGCGGAACTCATCCGCTTCCATCCGCTTTCATCCGCTAGGCTTCCTATGAACATCCATTTAACATCCCCGCTACATACTGCCCATGTCCGTTCTTTTCTGTTCTTTTCCGTTCTGTTTATGGAAATTTTCGCCACTTTTTGGAGCGGATGACAATGGATGGAGCCACCCCCGAAATTTTGCTCATCCATTGTGTCCTTTATGCATATGTTTTGTGTCTGTCGGCCAGTGGGACCGGGCCTTTACATGACTGCAAGTTGTGACTTCCAGCTTTGCTCGTTGGGAGCTAGCTGTGGCAATCATGGACTATGGGATGCTGCAACTATTGTAAGTGTATGCTGATTGCCAAGCTCTCAAATCCCACTAATGGGAATTTGTGGAATTTGTGACTGTGGGAACTCTACAACAGTTATAATTTGAGGACCTATCATAAATGTCCTTTTGCAGCCCAGTCATGAACAAGTGGTCTGTCTGTACACAAAGGCTACTGATTCTCAACCGTATCCACCAATCTATTGACTGATAGCACTATTCCTTCCAGTGGAGACAGTGTATTTACATGAGTACAAAGAAATGTCTGTTTCAACTCCTTCCCTCAAAACGATGCTATAGAGTGCTGCACACCAGAACAACTAGACACAAGAACATTTTTCCCTGAAAGTCATCACTCTGCTAAACAAATAATTCCCTCAACACTGTTCAACTATCTACAAAGTCTGCACTACTATTACTATTAATCTTTTTATCAATCCTTGTCACCCATCCCCTCCCACTTTTGACTGTATGACTGTAACTGTCGCTTGTATCCTTAACGATTTATATTGACTATTTCCTAGTATGATTTGATTGCTTAATTTTACCCTATGACTATCATTAAGTATTGTACTGAATGATTCTTGATTCTTGATGAATATATCTTTTCCTTTATGTATACTGAGAGCATTTGCACCAAGACAAATTCCTTGTGTGTCCAAGCACTCTTGACCAATAAAATAATTCTAATTCTAATTCTAAAATGCACTTTTTGACCTTTTTCCTCCATTAAAAGACCCCTTACAGATATATGCATATATTGGAAAGCAGAATTTTTTATGTATTGGAAATATGACTTAGCAAAAATGACTTAACACTATCAAATGAATAATTGGCTTTCTGAATGATGGTCTTACATGTTCACTGAGGAATAGGGATTAAAAGAGTTCTGTGACACAACCTGCTAGGAGTGAACTTGGGAATCAGTAGGTTCAAGGTAAGATGAATGGTAATATGGTCAAAACCAGGGTTGTATTTCACCCTCTAGGAAGGTCAGAGGCACAGGGATTGCATTTATTTGCTAATGCAGTTAGAATTCTATTCTAATGCTGTTTCTTTTCTCTTTAATTTACAACACTGCTGGACATTTTGTGGACTGCATCTTCCTTAATAACTATATGACCACCCAATTTGATGATGAGTGATTTGAGTAATTTGTGTAAATTATTAGGCTGGCCGAATGCTACAGCTTTGGCAAGATGCCCAAATGTTACTAACAATGAGTAACTTTCTCTGAATGCTCTGCAATAGTATACATTACGAGGTAGAAATCCTACCAGTAGGATACTTGCTTTTTATTGACCAACTCGTAATTTTATGAGTTGAAATTTCCATTATAAGATGGGTGCTGAGGTGAAGAAGGTATTCTCACTTATAATTGATTACAACAGAAAAGCTACAACAGAAAAAAACATAAAACCAGCACAATAAAAAATAAAGGAAGAAAGAAACCACAAATAACTAGGATGGCATTAAGTTGAAACTTAAGAGAATGTCTTCTGAAATAATTCAGTGTTTAACATTTTTCTAAAAGTCAGCAAAAGGGTGAAGGTGGCCAGCCTGATATCTGCCAGGAGTTTGCTTCAAAACATACAAAATATACTTTCTAGCTTCACAATGCTAAATCTCTAAAAATGTGGGATTATAAGTACAGTAGTTTCTCCCTGGATGTTTTGAGAAGTTGAAACAACAGTGATTGGTACAGACAGCCCTGTAGATAACTAGAAACTAAAACCAGCCTCTTAAATTGTATCTGGAAACCAAGTGGTGCCATTCTGATCTCCAAGGGGAGAATATTACATAAGGAAGGGGCCTACAGCAAAAAAAAAAAAAGAAAAAAGCCTATTTTCTAATTCCTCCAGTTGCTACACTTTGGCTGATGGGATATGCAGATTATAATTAAAGGAAAAAGAAACATGCAAACTACTAATATATAGTAGAATGGAGCAAAATATTTTAACACTGGATATACTGAAGGATACTTTTAAACAATGGACTCAGAATTTTGATATGGCCTGCATTTCCAGATAGACTATGTTTAAAAGATGCTGTAGAAGTGGAACAAGTTTAAGTGGACAAGACTGAGATTAATCTGAAAGTTCATTTAATATTTTATATTTGTAAGTAATATTATATTATAGAAGTGTTGTATGCATTGTCTTTCAATGAAAGCAAAATACTGGTAACATTGTCCTTAGCTGATCTCACCACTCGAGAATGTGGGAAGCATCTAACAACATATGCATACAGGAAATGACACATGTACTCAACGGACCATTTTTTACAGTGTTGAACCCCCAAACCCTTGTCTTTGCAATAGCTATTATCTTACAATTCATAAAAACAGGGAGGATATGTATTGAATTGGGAAAGAATTGATTTTTTCAGAACAGTTTAAAAAACAATTATAAGGCTTCTTGCCTTACCATCCACTCACTCAGCGTTGGGTATTTGCTTGCTGTGATAGAGAAGATGATTTGTGATAACTGCACTGTGATGTTACTTTCATTCAGGCACCAACTATGTTTGCTATTCTCTTAGCTACATATTATTTGCCTTAGTGAGAAATACATGTAATGTGATGTGCTTTAACTATTGAATGAGCTGAAAGCGGTTCAGGGTTTATTTACAATAAAAGGCATTTTCACATTAAAAAGCAATTCTGAGTTTTTCTTTCTTTGTTTTTGGAGCCATGAGGATATCTTGTTAATATCAACTAGAAAATCATGAACCATTTTTAAATCAAATTAAACATTCATTTGATTTGAGCCAAACTTTTAAAAAGTTCTAGAGTAGTAGTGGGAAATGAAATCCATTCTATTTATTCATGATATTCCATAGACATAATATTAAATTAAAGATTCATATGTGTTCAAAGTAAGTATCGTCACTAGATAGTGCACTGACTATCTTATTGGGTGGGTGTATATACTTTTGAGTCAGTATTGAATCCTAGCAATTGCCTGGATGAATCCCTGAAGTTTTCTTGACAAGATTTCAGAAGCAGTTTTCCATTGCCTGCTTCCTAGGGTTGAGTGAAAGTGAACTGGCCCAAGGCCATCCAGCTGCCTTGGACCTAATTAGATTAGAATTCACAGCCTCCATGTTTCTAGTCTAGCCTGATTCTTTAACCACTATACCAAGCTGGATGTCTTAGTTAATACAGTGTTTCACCATCCTGGCAACTTTAAGAAATGTGATCTTCAACTCCCAGGATTGAAGTCCACACATCGTAAAGTTGCTAAGGTTGAGAAACACTGGTAGTTTATAGCTCTGGTACTCTGTGTTGATTTCCAAATCTCTCCTTAACTTCCAAGTCTTTCTTTCCAACAAAGTTTGACAGAAGTTGTCAACAGCTGAGATTTAAACATTTTAGGCATACTTGTAAAGTCTATTATGTGTGAAATAATCATAGAGTGCAGCACTCACACTAAGATTAAATAAGGTTTGCAGATGAATGTGTGTGGGTATTTAATCATACATGCTGACTGTCCAGGACAATTGCAGGTTTGGCAAAGTCATCCCACCAGAAAAACCTGTTCTAGAAAATTCCAGGATATTTTTTCACAGAAATCCCACATAGAGATAGGAGCAGGGCTGCTTCTAAATGCCAAGTTATGGAAGATCAAAGGAAAAACTTTCTACTAATCTTTTTTCTTCATAAGAAGGACATATACCTTATACTCCCAAGTTCAGGGGTCTCCAAACTTGGCAACTTTAAGACTTGTGGACTTCAATTCCCAGAATTCTCTGGCCAGCAAGTCTTAAAGTTGCCAAGTTTGGAGACCCCTGAACTTGGAGGAAAAGCTGCAGTAGGGTGTGAGATTTCTCTGACAACCTATTGGAAGATTGATCAAAGCTCCTCTGGTGATGCCTTAGTTATAGTTTGGTAGCAATTTATACCAACTTTCTTTCTCCTGCTTGGCCTCTTTCACTGGCAGAGCCTGTGAACAAAACAGGAATAGCAACATCAGCTGCTGCACTCTCAACTTCAGTTGCTTTCCTCCACTGTTACTGAACAGGTTGTTATGCTGGTAGGATCCCACCCCTGGACATAAACTTCTTTCTTTAAATTGAAGATTTCCTCCCTCTTCTGACAAGAACAGGCTTTTCTTTCTAGCTGGGCACTGAACTGATTGGGAAGTGCTTTGGAAATGAAGGTCACCATAAATTCACTCTATATTCTAGAAAAGGAAGGAAGGAAGGAAGGAAGGAAGGAAGCAAGCAAGCAAGCAAGCAAGCAAGCAAGCTGGTAAAAAGGAGTGACAATTTTTGTAAAATGTAAAGGTTTGCATAAACCTATAACAACTTTTAGCCATATGGGACCAGACTGAAAATTATTAAGAGTTTATCACTTTATATCTATAGTGGCTCATTAGATACTTCTGGAAACCAACATGTCCCAAAGAAGTTCACAAACTTGCCATATTTCTCAGCATCTGTGATTCAGAACATATTGCTTCTCTTAGCTTGGAAGTAATATTTAAGAATAATCATGACTGACTAGTAGCAACAGCATAATTTTACTCCAAAGCACAATACTGAATTTATTTTTGCTTCTCATGTTATCTGACCTATATGCATCTACATGTGCTTGCTCATAAATATAGAAATACACATCAAAGATTTCTATCCACTTCAATATATGATACTGTAGATGAAAAATGGCAGTTGTTAAATATATTAAGAAACATAACTAACCCTACTTTAAAAGCTTTTACTGTATCTTAGGAAAGCTAACAAAATTTGTTTGACCAAGGACCTATCTGAAAGTATTGCTGAGCAGGATGCAAAATAGAAAGCAAAACACCAGACACAGTGCTATATACAATGCATTTATTCTGGAATGCTAAGTATATCCTTTAAATTTACATTTACTCACTGCAGAACTCAACCTTGTTCACATAGTGTTCTTTCTGGAATGCTGACAAGGAGAATTTAATTAAGGAGTTTCAGATTTCTCTTTTACAGCTTTGCTCCACTTTAACAGTAGACAACTTGTCAAATGTAGGAGGCAGCAGAGAGCGAGGAAGTAGGAAGCGTTACAGAGAAATTTCTGATTTCAATCAACAATCTTATCAAACATCAGCCAAAAGTGTTAATAACATTTGATGAATAGCGTATATCATAATGATGCATTCCTATTTAATGGAAAATAATTTCATCAACATAATATTGATCTTTTAAATAACTGACAGTTTTTCTTGAAGTTTGGGAAGACAATATGGGTTCTGAATTTGATAAATCTTATTCTCATTAGAATTCTTTGTAAATTCTGATTTCAACAAGTCATCAATTGATAACAAAGATAATGGAAGGCAACTGTGAGATAATGGTTAAAGTATTGGACTTAGATATATTGAAATAAATCCCTCATTATTAAATTAACTGGATGATTTGGGGCAGTCATTCTCTCAGTCTTGCACAGTTGTTGGCATAGCTAACAAATAGATAAAAGAATTAATAATAATGTTTTCCCCAGTACATTGTTTTTATTTATATGAACATAGATATTTTAGATATAAATATCTAATGTGGATATTTAAAATGTTTTTATTTCTTCTGAAGATTACACAATTATAATTCCCTTTGGATTTTATTATTCTTTACTCTCGAATACATTTGAACTTTTTAAAAATTAACTTTTAATTTATGTTCTTCTTGTTGCAAAAAATAACATTAGAAGAATATGAAATAATATTAACAAGTTGTCAAATACACAGAATTTATTTCCCCAAATACTAAATTATTTAGGAATGGGAAAATATTCTTAAATATACTATACAATCCTTCCAAAGTTGCACATTCTTTAAAAGAAGGAAATCATTTTACACTTTCTTTTTTGAATTTATAATATGCTGATGTAATTAAGGGGAGAAAAGTATAGCAGTTTTGAAAGAGCAGTGAGTTATTGTCAGAACTGTCAGCTGGTAAAAAATATTTTAAGGGGCCTGCAGCATAGCATATTCATAAAGAGCAATGTCCTCTTGTGATCTATGGCAGGTTGTCCTTGGCCCAAAACATATATATTTTAAAAGGGAGACCAAAATGCAGGTTGCATCACATTGGCATGATCTCAGAGAGAAATACAATTGACTCAATACATCACAAAGAGATTATGCTGAATTCTGGTGTATAGCCACATCATAGATGAATCAGGAACTCATTGTCACATTCACCTTGCATGCTCACCTTGATTTAAGGCTTGTCATGAACTTGCACTGGTTCCTTTCAACAGCCCGATTAATTTTGAAAGCATCTAGCACTTGTTTAAAATTTTGTATATTTGTCAGCATCTCATGAGGTTGGTTTGTCTTCTTTTTGTTGGTTTGTCTTCTTTTAGGAGGTGAAAGTCACAAGCCAATGGCATGATAAGACTGTGTGGCTAATGGCAATAGATTAAGATATGCAAAATTTTGTAATAAACAGTGGCAGCTGTTGTTAAGAGTTATCAGAGCTTTTGGAAGAAATCAAGCAGGGCTTTTGAGTACATTCAAGATAAATTGTAAACTACATCAGGTGTGTAATACATAGAAATACAAAATTAAATTTCTCAAGTATTTAAAGATATATAATCCATCCACTTTTCCTTTTACTAAAAAAACAGGAAATATATGTATATTTTAGAATGAGACAAGTACATTTTAGCAACTGAGCCATAATCCATGCTTAAGAACCAATGTGGAACCTGAAATGTCCCATTATAGGCACAGTTAATTATGGAGAGAAGATTACTATAATCTAAAAATATCTGGAATCTACAGACTCACTTAAAGTTTCAGTAGGGGGTTTGTAGGAAGGCAGGTTCCAGAAAGTATATACTGTATATTTAAGATAATATAATTATTTTATGAAGTCACCTTCAACCAAAAACTAGAATATTCTTCCAAGGTATCTAGAGGAAAAATGGATGTGTGGAAATTGAAGATATATTTGACCTAGCATCACTTGAAAGAGTGGCTGTTAAATACAATGAGAATGCTTCTTTTAGCCAAGATGGCACCGATGATGGCTGCCTTGGTGAAATGCTATTGAATCTATCATCTGCACCTCTATAACTGTCTGGTTTGGTTCTGCAAGCCAACAGGACAGACACAGACTTCAGAGGATAATTAGGACTGCAGAAAAAAACAATACCCACCTGCCTTCAATTGAGGACCTGTATGCTGCACGAGTCAAAAAGAGGGCTGTGAAAATATTTACAGACCCCTCACATCCCCGACATAAACTGTTTCAACTCCTTCCTTCAAAATGATGCTAAAGACCACTGTACACCAGAACAACTAGACATAAGAACAGTTTTTCCCCAAAAGCCTCACTCTGCTCAATAAATAATTCCCTCAGCACTGTTCAACTATTACAAAGTCTGCACTACTATTACTATTAACCTTCTCATGACTCCTTATCACCCATCCCCTCCCACTTTGATTATAGGACTGTATTTTTGTCACTTGTATCCTTACGATTTATATTGACAGTTTCCTGGTATGATTTGATTGCTGATTGTACCCTATGACTATCATTAAGTGTTGTACATTATGATTCTTGATTCTTAACAAATGTATCTTTTCTTTTATGTATACTGAGAGTATTTATACCAAGACAGATTCCTTGTGTGTCCAATCACACTTGACCAATAAAGAATTCTATTCTATTCTATGCTTTATCAAGTTTTTGAAATTGTGCAAGGATATCATACCTTTCAGAAAGCACTCTTTTCTTTAACAAACATACTAGTTATATAACAAAATAATTAAAAGTTTCACATTTTTGTGCTTCATTCATTATGGAAAGGTCTTCAAATGTGTTGGTCGCATCAAACTGTAAAAAGAGCTGAGAAAAATGGGAATCCTAGAACACCTCATTATCTTCATGATAAACTTCAGCTGGTCAGCAGTCACAATACAGACAGATCATGGTGAAATAGAGTGGTTCCAAGTTGGCAAAGGAGTGAGACAAGGGTGAATATTTCCCCTTATTTATCCAATATGTTTGATGAATATATGCTAAGGAAATTGGAAGAAGATGAATATAGTGTGATGATACTGCCCTGATAGTTGAAAATACAAAGGATCTGCAAGCCCTAGTAATAAAAGTCAAGTAGCACAATAAAAAAGGGAGTAAAATTAAATATACAAAATTCCAAACTAATAACAGCAGGTTAAACAGGTCATCCTTAGAATTAATAATGAAGATAATGAAGTGGGTGATAACTGCTGCCCTTTAGGATTAACCATCAACAGTAAAGGAACAAGCATTCAAGAAATATACTTCAAGGTAGCCCTTAGTAGAATAACCAGGAAAGCCTTGAAAAAGATATTCAAGTGTTGTGGTGTTTTTATACCTACGAAGAACAGAATCGTGCAAGCGATGGAACTGAAAATTGGACTTTGGAGATGCAAGATAGGAAGAGTATTGGTGCTGTTGAACTTTGATGTTGGAAAAGACTTTTGATAATACTATGGACAGCCAAGTAAGCAAAGTGGGGGTGGGGAAAGGATTATTAAAGAAATCAATCCAGAATTCATACTTGAGGCACAAATAACTATGCTCAAATTCAGAGGTGGCATTCAGCAGGTTCTGAACAGTTCTTGAGAACCAGTCGTGGAAATTTTGAGTTCTTCGGAGAACCAGCAAATACCACCTCTGACTGGAGATTTTACAGTATCCTTTCCCTGCCACTCCGACCAAGCCATGCCCACAGAACTGGTAGTAAAAAAAAATTGAATCCCACCACTGCTCTAATACTAAGAAAGGTGGAAGGAATGAGAAGATGAGGCTGACCAGCAGGAAAGTGACTAGATCCTTGTACAGTAAACATGAGTATACCACTGAAATTGCTGAAGGACCATATTATGGTTAGATCATCATGAAGAAAGTTTGTGTGGTTGATAAGACTTGCCAACAGCTTGAGGACACATATCAATCATTTTTTTCTGATTTGACAAAGTTGTTCATGGGACAATAATGGGCCACCTTTTGGACATTTTTTTCAGAGTTTAATCTGTTGGCCTCATAAATAAATCATCTATAAAGATGTATAAATAATTTTAATCATTAGTAGAATTCAGGCATGACTGAATTTCTGCATGGTTTCCTTACTTCTTTCAAAAAGTGCTACATTTTCAATTTTAAAAAAGTTGCAAAATTTCTTTTTCCTCTTATCAACATCTTGCCTTTTTGAGCATGATAATGGAAAGACAGACATTTTGTTATATACTGTATATTGCCAAACTTTAATCATCATTTCTGCTATAAATTTGGAGTGACAAGAGAAACATTTAGATAAATTGAGATAGGTGAGTGTGGAGATCCTTAGTCATCCAGGTCATAATTGTCTCAAAGGTGCTTTTTCAAAAGGCAATTGGGTTTTTCCTCAAGGAAAAAGCAATCAAATTTTGAAAAAGCACCTTTGAGATAGCTGGGTAGATTATTTCCAGTTATGGGAGACAGCAAACAAAACCCAGTGAGAGCTTACAAGTGCCACCTAAAACAAGCCAGATGTTCTTCTCACTGTTGCTTTCCATTGTGTTGGAGCCAAAGCTTCCAAAAGGTTCAATTACCATAGCTAATGGCTATTCTGACTGGGGAATGCCAGGGGTGTTGTAAAAAAAAAAAAAAAAGCTGGATGGTGACAGATTAGGGCCAATCTGGATGGTGACAGATTAGGGCACAGAATATAGGGCTCTTACAGAAAAGATCTACACACTACTTTTTATAGTTTTATCTAATCATTATTGAGCCAATTCAGTTTCCTTGCATTATGAAATATCACAGTGATAGCTGCAGAACAGTATAAATTGCTAATGTGGATAATTGAAAATCATATACCGAGACCATTCCTGTAAAGATCAATAGTTGTTCTTAGGGCATTTTTACTCTATATTCAAATGTTCTTTTTTATGAAATCAATAATATCAATTCAAAATAATGGAATTGTAATTATTTTTTGCTTAAAGTTATGTTTGTGATTTTTTTTTGTATTTAAATGTATTAGTTTCTTTCAATATTATTTTATGAGGTCATTTAGAAAAAATATTTTAAATTTACCTCCCAGAGCCTCAGAAATATTTTTTGGCTCTGATCTGAATATGTTAAACATTAAGGAAAATATGTCATGCAAAATCCTTCTAAATAATTGTAAGAAAATACATTTAAATATGCAAATAATATATTTTTTAAAATTAAAGTTACTTTGTTCCACAAACTGATTCCAGTGTACTCAATCAAGAGGCAGTGTAATTCTCTTCCAGGATTATACTGCTTCCTCATGTGTGTTAGCACAGTATTAGCACAGCATTAAACAAGCATACTATGAAACACATCCAGTATATGAGATAATTCTCTCTAGGACACATAGATGTCTAATTTGGGGTCAGAACACATTTGACCTCTGAGCAAAATACTGGAAATCTTCCCTACCAGGAACAGAACAATATTGATAAATTTCCATAAATTAGAGAATGTTCCCCTTTTGTCACCTTAAATAGGACAATTATATGGCAACTTTTACAGGGTTTCAGGAGAGCTTTGGAGGCTTATGTGGATCTTGGTTTCCAGGCTGCATACTTTATAGATCACCATTAGTGGTGCTTGTATGTAGCCTAATGCAAACTTTTCAGCTTTAATTTAGTCATAATTTTATGCATTTAAATCTTAGTCAATCCAGATCTTCAGATTAGAAATGATCTATCTCCCAAGGAAGCTAGTAAATTGAATATGATGGACAAAAATGCATTCAGGGAGCTACCTAGCAAGTTTAGGATACAGACATTCTAAATATTAATTTCTCAGTTCTGAAATCATAATCTTAAAGAGATTTTCCTGGAAGTCAAATGAAGTAAATAGACTATGCTGAATAAATGTAGTTAAAATTCATATGTGAGGTAATACCTTACATTAATTTTCTATTTTCTTTTGATCTAAACATTTCATAGACATAAAATCATAATGAGATTTATTAGTGTTGATTTACCATATTATCTGAAGTTAACTGTTAAATTTTGTAAACCATGATTTATGGCTTATGCACTTCATAATCCTACTTTTTGTTCAATAAATCCAGCCAATGTGACAATAGCATTTCTTGAAAAATGTATGTGTGTTATTAAGAAGAAAGATCCAGAAATCTGTGCACCTTTTTAAGTAGGATGATCATAAACTTTGTAAAATATATTTTCCTTTGAATAATTATATTTTAAATATTGGCAGAATAAAGTAAGAATTTTAGGACATTGAAAATGTAAATATTTCAGTTATTAGACTTGGAGCTAGACAGGCATAATTTGAGAATCTCTGCTGAAACCAGCAATGATTAATGTAAGACTAATTGTTCTAAATACAGGGATTCACAATATGATTAAATCTGAATTCAGTGCCCTTAAATTTGTCCAACAAAGAATTTAGAAATGGAAACAGAACCTTTGGGGAGCACATCAGGGCCAATACCTTATTTGTGTAAAAAGAATAAAGAGGAAACTTCCCATTTATCACAGCTCTGACTGTCTCCTGGTACTCTAGAACTAATAATTACATGAGAACAGCTTTTCTAATTTCCATCAGTGTTTCATTCGCCCACATCTCAAAGCATGAAGAACCAGAACTGCCTAACTTAACATTTCTGAAAATTGAAAGATGACTTTCAAGTTCATCTTCTCTCTTCCCCACCACATTCTCTCACTCCCCCCATTCCCCCCTCACATACATGCTCCTTAATTTACACAAAGTTTTTAAAAAACAGGTTTTATGTGAAATAATAATTTGATCTAGGAATGATATTCTTTCTTAGTATTAAGACATAGAAATTTTAAAAAACATTATATTGCTACATAGATTTTATACATTATATTGTAAAACAGAGCATGCTGTGGAGAAATATCCCTACAGAGGTACAAGCAGTCCTGAGATCTTCACAACACTACAATGCTCCTGAGAGCAGTCTGACAGTGTTTTGAAACAGGATGTAATGCTCTGATAGGCATCAGACAGGCCTCATCTGCCAAAAGACACATGGTTGCTGATGAAAATGAAAAGTCCACCCTACAATTCTTGATCAACATACTCAGCATTCAACTAGATAAACATTTAAAATGAAAGTAAAGATGTTTTTATAAGATTCTTGCATTTGTACTTACACATAAAAATGTTACACAACAGTAGCCTTTTGCCTTATTCCCAAGACAATGAATCAGAAATAGCCAATTCAGAAATGACACTTCTCTCCCAAAAAATTTCTCTGCCTCTTGGGGAGCAATCAGCCCCTACTATTCCTTTAAAGTGTTAGCCAAATTCTGTCTCTTATGAAGCATCTGAAAGCCTCAAGTGTAAATGATGTTTCTACGGGTACTGTCTTACTAAAACCAAAACATTTACAGAAAGCAGCATAAATGAAGTTTTTTTTTCTTCTCACTTACCACTGTCAAGACTCAGTAGTCCTGTGTAGGTTCAAAAGAACAAAAGCCTCATATGTTCACTTCTCTAAATTTACCAGAAAGAAAAGAGTTTGCATGCTTGTCCTTTAAGTGTCTTGAAACATGGTTTGCATAGCTGGATAGCAGCTTATCTCTGCTTTTCTGCTTTTGCTTCCATACATGGATCTGTTCCCAACAGTAACTCTAAGCTGTTGAAAAGAAGCTATCTGGCAGCTTTCAGCTTCATCCAACACGTTAATGATTTAAAAAAAGAAGAAAAGGCTCCACACTTTCTCTGGCCATTTATATACCCCTTTGGTCTATACCACAAAGCCTCTTCTTTCTCTTTTCTTTTTCAAATAAGCTGGAAAGCAATATCTTTCTTTTCATGGCTTGCTGAAAACAAATCCTTTGATATTAGTTTATGCAACTATGAAAAATTGATGCTTGGTCTAACAGGGAACTTAAAATGGTTTGGCCTCTTGTGTATCTCTCGATTGTTTGGCTGCTTCTTTTCAAAATATTTTCACAGCAATCATCAAGACCCACTAAATATATGTATAAAAGACAGATTTGTAACCACCACCACCCCTCCATAAAATTCCCAGCAGTTTATTTCTAAGAATACCTTTCTACTCTTTTAAGAGGTCAAGGATTTGTTTGTGAAGTCATCTGGAAGGGTTTCAAGACAATATTCATCTGGTCTGTTAATGATGAAAGGTTAAGAGTCACATTTTTGTCAAGAGGGAAAGAAGTACAACAGAGAAGTGCGGCAGCTCCCAATTTCCCAAGAAGACATCTCCCAAATTAGTAACAAAATGATTTATTAAATAGTGGTGCTATTATTACAGGGCTTATATTATCATAGGCAAAACATGTGCTCGAAGTTCTACCTTTGGGGTTCCCTAAACCTTCATACCAAAGTTATATATTATGGTGCAAACACCAAAAAAGAAAAATGTAACACAATAAGGCAAGGGAAAAGTCAATGGACAACATGAAAAAAGGGAGTAGAATTCTGAGGTAATTGTAGCCAACTGGTAACTGGAGTACTACTTAACGCATATATGAAGACAAAGACAGGAATCTGCATACATCAAAAGAGTTTTGCCAGCATTTTTCTGACTAAAAAAAACCTTGAAAGTTTATTATTATTTTTTTTAGTAAAAATGATTAAAGAGAAAAGATGCTACCGACCTCTTGACTTTTAGTCGTAAAGACTAAGGAAGCTCTCCTCCTGCAGTATTTATTAACTGTACTTGTTAACTAGTGAATCTAAATTATTCTTTTCCCTCCTTAATTTTTTTTATAAATAACTCAAGGTGGAAAACATATCTAATGCTTCTTCCTCCTCCTATTTCTGCCACAACAATCCTGTGAGATGAGTTGGATGGAGAGAAAGTAACTGGTCCAAAGTCACCTTGTTAGCTTTCCTGCCTAGGTTTCTAGATTGGTGTATCAAATTTGTGTGTGTGTGTGTGTGTGTGTGTGTGTGTGTGTGTGTGTGTGTGTAAAATGTAAGTATATATACACACACGCATGCCCAATTTTCTTGGAAATGTAAGAATTGCTACAGTATCTAAGAGTCCACCCTGACCTCCTTATATCTCTTTCCCAGACTAAACATGGTGGCTATGGGAAAGGCCCCTAGTTCAGTAGTACAGCTAAAGCTAGATTCAATTCCTGATCCAGGATTGGAAATAATAATAATAATAATAATAATAATAATAATAATAATAATAATAA
>BLBF01000018.1:53132242-53204443 GCA_015471245.1 Laticauda colubrina | reverse complement strand
AATAATAATAATAATAATAATAATAATAATAATAATAATAATAATAATAATAATAATTGTAGTAGTAGTAGTAGTAGTAGTAGTAGTAGTAGTAGTAGTAGCGGCTTCCTAAGGCTCCAGATATTTTCTGTTAGTGGATTCTGGAGTAGAGCAGGATTACCTCTAGAGACTAGAAAAAGTGCAGAGAAGAGCAACTAGGATGATGAGGGGACTGGAGACTAAGGTATATGAAGAATGGTTATAGGAACTGGGTTTAGCTTGTCTAGAGAAGAGAAGGACCAGGGGAGACATGATAGTGGTCTTCCAATATTTGAGGGGCTGCTACAGAGAGGAAGGGGTCAATCTATTTTCTAAAGCACCTGTAGGCCAGACAAGGAATAATGGATGGAAACTGAACAAGGAGAGATTTAACCTGGAAATAAGGAGAAATTATCTCCTTATTGTTCTGACAGTGAGAACAATCAACCAATGGAACAGCTTGCCCTCGGAAGTTGTGGGAGCGCCATCACTGGAGACTTTCAAGAAGATATTGGACTGCCATTTGTCAGAAATGGTGCAGGGTCTCCCACTTGGGCAGGGGTTGTACTAGATGACCTATAAGGTCCCTTGTAGCTGCTAAAGGAAAATAATTTTTTGCCTCTTCATCTATTTTTCTGAAGGCAAACTGGATCTGACTCCAAATCACAAGAGTTGTATTTTTTTTATCACACTGTTTTTTCCCCATACTTCATAAAAGAGAAATTGATGAGGATCACAGAAAAAGAAAAGCAAGACTGAATTGTAAGATACATTACAGTATGTTTCAACAATGTATTAGTTTCAGAGAAAGGAAAAGAAGTATTTGTTCACAAAGTTCAGGCCAAAACATGCTTTAAAATTTAAAAATTGGCAGGCAATAAAACCAGAAATGCACTTTTCCTCAGTACTCTGATACAACACATACAAAGAGAAACAAAATACGAGATCCCTAGATATTCCTTTATTACCTACTGTTGGTTCACATGATACTTCATAGCATTGCCAGTATATCCTTTTTTCCACCAATGGAACAATTTTTCTGAGTGACAACATTGAGAATAAGTTCAGAAGTGTACATAGCCACTATTTTCCTCTTGAGATAACATGTTGAGGCCCATCTGGAGCCCAGAAGTTTTCTTGGAATGAAGATGGCTTGGGATATTAATGCTTCACTACCCTGCATACATCTGGCTAATTTAGAAGAACTTAATTAAGCTTTAAAATGAAAAAGAAATGAGAAGAGACTGAGAACACATACAACATGGGAGGTATGAGAAGACACATAATGCTAATGAACAATGAACTGATGATCAGAGACTAAATAGTCCAAGGATTTGATTCAATATATGATAGCTTTATGAACATATATTTTATAAACTCTTATAACAGCTTATGGTTTCCTCAGCTCAGACATTATAACAATAGCAATAGGGCTTAGATTTATATACTGCTCCACAGTGCTTTATAGCACTGTCTAAGCCAGGGGTGTCAAACTCAATTTCATTAGGGCCAAATCAGGGTTGTGTTTGACCTCGGGGAGACAGGGGGGGCATGACCAGGATGGGTGTGGCCAGTTGACTTCACTCATGTCGGGGACACCTGTGGTGGCCCGAGTGATCTGCCAGTGAAAACGAGCTCCTGAACTTCAATTTTGGCTGTGACTCCCTACAACTCTCTGCCAGCAAAAATAGAGCTCAGGAGAGCCAGCCACGATTTTTGCTGGCAGAGGCACTGGAGGCCAGTCCTTCACTTTTTCCAGACCAGCCGCTTGAGCCAGATCTAAGCACCTCATGGGCTGGATCCAGCCTACGGACCTTGAGTTTGACACCCCTGGTCTTAGCAGTTTACAAATGCCAGCATATTACTCCCAGCAATCTGGGTCTCATTTTACTGACCTCTGAGGGATGGAAGGCTGAGTCAACCTTGGGCCACTCAGGATTGAACTCCTGGCAGTGGAATTCTAACCACAGTTCTTGCTTTATTCATCTTTTAAAGTCCTAAAACTGTGGTTCTGCCCAGCATATTTTGTTCCTTCCACCTGGCTTCTCATAAGTTGACATCAGCAATAAATTCTGCAATCAAACACTTCACTTCTGCACGGTCCACACTGCTGGCCCAGAGAGAAATAATCATTTATTATCCTGCATGAAAACAAGCAAACTTTAAGCAATCTCACAATTCTTTCTTGTGCCCTGCTTCATGGTTGAGAAATAGTGTGGGAAATATTTTTAAAAACATATTTGATATCCAATATATGTCAGATTGGTTCTTTCTCAAATTTCCACTCTCCATTCATTCATGAAGGAAATATGCTATTGCTTTTACAGCAAATAAGTAAATCTATAAGGAAAATCTATTTTCCCCTCCCTCTATGGATTCTCTCTCAATGCAACTCCACTTGAGCTTCCTGTGTTTCATTGGAAAAAACCAAAAACACAAAAATCATTCAAGTTGAGAGTAGAGATGAAAGAACTTCTAGGAAGCATGAAGTAGCTCAGCCTTTCTCACCCATATGTAGTTTAACCTTCTGAACCACAATTATATAAGCTGTTATCAGTCTTACATTTATTACTATGTAAGCAAAGGTGTATCTTTATAGAGTGACATACAAATGGAAAAACAGACTTGCATTTTATTTTATGGGATGGGTGTGGTTATGGAACACTGGGCACCGAAGTATATTTTCCTCTCACATATTGATCTTATCTCTCTTTGTATCCTTAGCTTAACAAAAAACATTTTTGACTTGCTCAATTAAGGACTTTTTGTGATAGAGTTTGTCAGTTTGCCACTCTAATGAGTATGGCAAATCCTGAGGGCTTTTAAAATCTTTCTTTACTTTTTTTTACTTTTTTTCTTTACTTTTTTTTTTCAGAGAGAAAATAATTTCTGCTTTAGTGTAGAACCAAGAGGATAGACTGTCTGTCACCAACTGATTTTTGGCTGTTGGTTTTCTGTGAGGGCAGCAAATTCACCAAATCAAGATGCCTATTCTGTTAGAATTCTGATAACCGTAAATCAGAAGAGCCCTATTTTCATTGTGAAATCAGAAAGATTTGGAAATAGAAAGGCTGGAGGGGTTTGGGGGGGGGGGAGGAAAGG
Organism: Laticauda colubrina; assembly: GCA_015471245.1. NCBI lineage: Eukaryota > Metazoa > Chordata > Lepidosauria > Squamata > Elapidae > Laticauda > Laticauda colubrina. Next base: position 53,201,323 of record BLBF01000018.1, on the reverse strand, counting down.
TGCCCTAAATTATCACATTTTTTGTGATAGCAATCTTTCCTTCTAAGACATGCTTAGAGCTAGGGAGAAATGCAGCTTTTGTTACAAATAGGATGAATAGGATGGACATGAAGATCATATTATCATTAATCTTCTTTTAAATATCCAATCCAAATGTGATTGAAAGCAACTTAAATATGAGGAAGGACAAGTCTAGCATTTCCCCCCATCTATTATTATGCATTTTGACAACATGAGACAAGCTGAGCATAATTTTCTCACTCTGGTGAACTTTGTTGCATGTTTACTTCAATTATTTTTTTCTGTATATTGATATCTATTTTGGTGCAAAAAATATCCACATAAGCAAAACTGTCTTCTTTTTAAAAATATATATTTTAAATATTAACCCTAAGGAGTTCTGACAAGGGAGAAAATATTCAAAATGATCAAAGTATAAGACATAATATTAATATTGTCATTCAGAGCAGTTTGTCAAAATTTATCCAAGACAAATCTTAAAACTGCAATAATTTATACTGAGCACTGAATATGCTTATTTAGAGAGAACACAATGATGGCTGAATGCCATACTGCAATAATATGTAATAAACTAGATGAATATGAGTGATTCAAGCCAAGATTTGGCAAATATGAACATTCTCTAGATCATGTTCTTTTATGAAGTGGCTTAAGTATCACCCCAACCTTAGAATAATTAAACAATTAAAATTTCCCCATCACTCTTAAAACATGCAAGGGAAAAATGGAAAATCTCTAGCTACATTACATGAGTCATAAGGAAGTTCAAATGTGTTATGAAAAAATATACTTAAAGCAATCTGAATGTTTATCTCTATTAGTGAAAAAAAGAATATTACAACTTCATACTTAAAAAATGAAATGAAATAAAAAAGAGCCGTGGTGGCTCAGTGGTTAGAATGCAGTATTGCAGATTAACTCTTCATTCCACTGCCAGGAGATCAAATCTGGTTGGTTTAACCTTCCATCATTCTGAGGTCAATAAATGAGGACCCAGATCAGAGGTGGTATTCAGCTGGTTCTGGAGAACTGATAGCAGAAATTTTGAGTGGTTCGGGACCCGGCAAATACCACTTCTGACTGGCCCTGTGCCCATCCATTCTCTGCTTCCTGAGTCCCAGCTGATTGGCTGGGTCTTCTTTTGTTGCCCTGCACAAGAGAACAGAGCTGGAAAGCAGGTTCGTGGGGTGGGGAAGGAATGGAGAGTTTATAATACCCTTCCTCTGCCACGCCCATCAAGCCACACCCACAGAGCCAGTAGTAAGAAAATTTGAATCCCACTACTGATCAAGATTGTTGCAATATGCTGACTCTGTAAACTGCTTAGAGTGTGCTATAAAGCATCGTGAAGCGTTATATATGTCTAAATGCTATCGCTATAGCTAAAAGGATCACAGTAATTAGGATAAACTCTGGCTTTGCCACAACCAAGCACATACAAAGGACAGAGGACAGAAACACTTTTCATAAGTAATTAGAATTAATGTGTATATATTTGTGTAATTTGTAATATACAAAAGGAGCTCATGTTTTCAGAAATATCTGAAACTTTTTTAGAATGGTAATGTGAGGAGTGAGGAATTATGATTCATACTGATTTCAAATAATTGACAGGGATTAGAAAATATTAAAAGTTGTTTATTTGTTTCATAAAACTATGCGTTTTCCAATGTATCATTGTTCACAATTCAAACAGAATTAGATTAGTAAATAGGTGACAGGGACAGCATCATGTTATTAGGCCCTATGCAAATATCCCACTGTCAAAAATACGAATAAATGGCATTATGTTGTATATACTACAGATAGACTATGTTGTATATACTACAGATAGCATGATGGGGACATCTGCAAAAATTCAGGTTAAACTGTACCTCCCAGGAGGCTCTCAATTTTATTTCCACTCAAAAGAATGTGCAAAAATATTTTCTTTTTCCAGGCTAACACATGAAAAGAAAAGCAGCTGGATTTTGTATTTTCATCAAATGAAATGCAGTTAAGCACCCAACTGGCCCTTCATTAGGTTGACACTGCTTGTTGATCTTTTCACTTTGAACTCAGCCAAAGTATTATTAAGATGAGGATTCATAGAGAGGAATCTGAAGCAGACAAACAAGGCAAGGCATTCTTGAAGCAAAATTAGGGAACTTTGGGGGTTGTGTATATGTGTTTGTGTGTGTGTGTGTTTTGTGTGTGTGTGTGTTTCTGTTTCAAAAGCTCATAAATTGGTGGGTTCGTTGATGGCCTTTTGAATCAGAAAGGACAAAATAGGCATGTGGAAAAAATGTAATCATTTATTTTGTTTACTTCAGTGTACATAAAGAATTTAGAAAAGTATAGTTCTTTCAATACTATGTTCACATTTCCTGGGTACTCAGAATAATGGCAATATTCACTTCATGCATTTCTCTCTTTTCATCTCAGCAAGTATTCAATTATGCTGACCACAAATGTTGAGTTGGGTTGGGTCTGAACATAATAAAACACAGACACACCAAAGGGTTGGAACGTTAATTCCTCTGATTTTCATTGAAACATAAAACTTTGTCAAACAAATTTCTCCCTGCAGGGAGACTCTAGCATGTCCTAAATACTTTTGCTTTTTTAAAAAAGAAAAAAAAGAAAAAGCAGCTTAATCTGCCTTTGGCACTACATGTTGCCTAGATATGATTGAAGAAACTCCAAATCCCCTTTCTTTTGGTAAATATATGTCATAAAAAACCCATGTAGGTACATCTGTGACACTGAGTGACCTCTCTTGGATCACATTCTTATAATCTGAGGATAATCCAGGATGTGAACCAATTTGAATGAGGACAGATGCTGTAGCTTTGTCCCATATATTCCAAGGTTGCTATACAGACTAGATTCATGTGTGAACAACATACATATTTTAAATTTAATTAATAATTAAAATATAAAAATTACCATCATTCTAGATTACAGACTAAGGTCCACCATGAACTACTGGGAGACAACACTCTTCTATCTCAAGAAAAAAATCAGCTCAAAGGGGAGATCAACTCGACTCTGCTCATTAGTTGGGAAAAACAAGTGGCTATTTTAATGCTGATTTTCCCTTTCTAGTTCCATTCTTTCCTGTAAAATGCTTGCTGCTGCTGTTGTTTTTACCACTGATACTATCGATACTGCCAATAATACTACATTATTCTTGCTGCTAATACAGCAATGGAGTCTGAATGGGCAGTGATGTCTTGTTGTGATGATGAGCAGTCACTATGAAAACAGCAGTCACTATGAAAAGAGCTAAGACCATGCCGAAAATTATAAATGAAGGAATCACAGAGAAAACATCCATTATTGTAATGTCATTATAGAAACATGAAGATACGCTTTGTTTGTATTATCTTTCCATTCCACCACACACACACACACACAAATAGAATTATAGAGTTAGAAGATCCCACAAAGATCAACAGAGCCCTTTGCACTGCAATGTGCAGGAAAACCAATTAAGCCATCTGAGTGAGTTGGCTGTCAGGATTCTTCTTATAAATCACCAAGAGAGTGTCTGTTCAACTGTCAAGTTAGTAGTGGTCTCTTAGCTTCCTTATTTACAGATGTTTTGTTACTAGACTAGGTAACATCATCAATGCCAGAAAGGAGTATACTGTATATACTGTTTATATACAATAATTTGCTCTGGCACTGTTGGTGGGGGTGTGGTATTCTACTTGATAGTTCCTTGATTAGAGTATTGTTTACTTCTCAATGGTTTGTCTTGGTGTTAGCTGCTGGTAAGGAGGTGTTCCAGTCTTTTTGTTTCCTTTTTTATTGTTTCTTTTGAATGATAGGTAAATGTTATTTATTTCTATGTGTCTGCTGATGGCTGATTTGTATGAGTGCCAAGCTTCTAAGAATTCCCTAACATTGAAAATGTTAACTACACGAAAGGCTGTTTAATCATGCTTGATGGACATGTAAAAAAACATTTAAAAATAGGATTCAAATACATACTTTGACATGAGATTTTAAAGATTAATATTAGCCTGAAAACAAAACTTTTCTTTTTATGATTAATGAATAAACAGAAAAAAGCCATAGGAAATTTTTGATGTAAATTGCAGTGAGATTTTTCTATGCACAGAGATGGAAAAATCAACAATACCCTTTATGGCAAAATGGTGGGAGAAACTAACAGATCTTGCTGAGATGTATAAACTAGTTTTCTTTAGAGAAAATACACTATCTACATTTATTCACTATTTATTTACATTTGCACACAAAAATAATAAATGATCTTGCAATTTATGATTTTAATGATTAGACAAGTTAGATTATAGAAAGCAAAGTATTATGATGTAACTGAAGAATATTGTTGCATAAAATCTAATAAATCTTTCTCTGTTTTCCATTAAATAATTATCATAATAATTACAATTTATTAGGGCCTCCAATAATCAAAACCTTTCTTGCCACAGTTGTTAAGAGAATCACTGTAGTTGTTAAGTTAGTGACACACTTCTTCAAGGACTACCTGTAATCTCCCGAAACTCTTGAATCAATCATACAATGATGTAGGATAGAAATTTTATACTTAATTTACCAATTAAATTTCTTCCAAGTGCTTGGCATCCCTTCCTTACATTAGTCACAAGGATGATGCCACCTAAATATGAAATAGGAAGTGTAGCAAAACCTAATTCCTGAATTAGAATTATCTTCAATTAATAGTTTTTAAAATAATATTCATACCTAGCTGCGAGAGCCCCAAAGTTTGTTATGTAAAGATTAGAACTGTTAAAGTTGACAGGCAGCTTAATTGACTTAATTGACCTAAGAAGCGTGGCAAGAAAGATCATAAAATGGGGCAAAAGTCACTTAACAAATGTTTCACTTCACAACAGAAATTTTGCGCTCAGCTATGGTCATTACCTGAGGACTATCTATGCATGAAAAAAAAGAGGAAATAATAATAGAAGAAGAAGCATGGCTACTTCTCTCATACGCAGTGAATATTAAATTCAATTAATATTCATAATTAAAACTTCAGGAGGGAGATCAGGCAGAAAGCGAGTTTATGGCCACAAAGTCTTAAATTCAATTTTACAATGAAAGGGATATGTGGAAACATCTGGACTTCCATAGTTAATGAGTCTCAGAACTACAACTCCCAACATTCTCATTATTGGGCCTGTTGAGTGTACCTACTTAGAAGTATAATTCAGTGACAGTAAGTATTTCATTGGATGCTCATTGAGCAGAACAAGTTTGACATTTTGAGAGGAATGCTACCAATTTATGGGAGGGGCAAAACTTAAAAATAAAGCTTAGCTTCTGAAGATAGAATACTTGGCATTAGACCTTTTACATGCAAATTCTGAGTTCTTTTACTGAGCATCTATATGGGCTACTATACTGGAATGACTTCATTTAAGCTCGTCATTACTCAGAGTCAGCTGATTTTCTCCTTAAATCATTGTTAGCAACTGTAAGATCAATAGAACTAAGTAACTGTGTTTGTTACTGTCACCTGAAAGATGTCACCTTTTGTGAGGATTTGAGAGCACTAAATCAACTTTCTGGGCTTTAAAAAAATATTGATAGTTTTCTCATTTTGCCACAATACTGGGGAAAGAAAGAGAAGTCAAATTATTTTGTGGAGAAGCTAGCAGTGAAGGGTACCTGACCACCTGCCAAAATGTACTTAGCCAGATTGATATATAACAGCTCACTGTTGAAGTCATTATTAATGTTATCAAAAAATATGTCATGCCACATACATAAATATTTTAAACTAGTCATTGACATCTATGTCAGTTGAGATGCAAGGCTCATTGTCTTACAGTTTGGTTTTTGGTGGCAACATACAATTTTTAAAAGCAAATAAATACATAGTTATAACTATAAAAGGACCTTTCTCAAAATGATGCTTAATAGAACGTGATTTTTTTTTACCTTCTGGAAAACCTTAGCATGTCCTTCCTCCCTTCTTAAAAGGGTATATTTAACTTTGCCAAGGTTAGCATTTGATTTTTGGCAATTCTATGATCAAAGAATAAAGTTCCCCAAGCACAAAAAAATTATGATATGACTTCACCCAAACTGGTTTACCATCTATGGAAATATTGGACATTTCTCTGAATCTATTGGATAGACTACTTGCAGAGAACTTGATAGGATCTGCACTATTTTGATCAACTTCTCTTCTCCTTTTTATATCTATTTGTAATCAATATAGTAGAGGTAACACTACTATAGATAATTTGAATCTTCCTTAAAATGAAAAATATCAATGATGTGTTCTTAAATATATGAATGATCATTTATTGTTACTTTATTTACTCATAAAATATATATCCTATGTTTTTATTTTTTAATAAAACAATTTAGCTGACAATATAGAAATATATCTTCCTCACCAACACAACCAATGTTTACATTTTTTAAAAAACAGACTGGTTATCATCAATGGAACAATGGATACTACTTGGTATGAATTATATTATCATGATAGATTAGCATGCAAAATGAGCAAAATGCAAAACAAACAAAAACTCACCATGAAATAAGCTTTGTGATGGATTGAAATTAATGAAATGTTCATCCCTGTTCCCAACTGACCTACCACAGGACATATAAATAATTGTTTAATAATACTGTCTGCCTTATAGTATTAATAAAATGGTTCTAGGTGAGATGCTGTTTATTTATTTATTTTATAGTATGAAATGATTAGTCTGAAACTATATTACTGCAGACAGTAGAACTCATTACAGTTATAAATCAATACCAAATGCTAATGCAAATTAAAAAGGTTCATCTAAGCAAGGAAGCACAATAATAAGAAGTTGCATCAATTATCTTCTGAATGAATAGGAATAAATGACACATCACACTATATTGATGAGATTAAAAGTCTTCATATAATAATTGTTTATTTCACAGTCAGGGTGTTTAACAAAGCAGAGATATAATTCCTTTCCCAAGGATTTATATGTAATATTGAATTATGATTTTTTTCATCCACATGAATTTTAGAAACTCCATCCTCCACAGAATGTTTTTTGAGATACTTTTCTCATGTTATTATTATGTGGATTAAAGCTGTTCCATAACAGGATGAATTAATTGGAAACCAACTACATTCTGGATGAGAATGCTTTTAATCACAATAATTAATTGGTAGTACATAATGTTTACATGATAAACCTGGATCTAATCTGGGAGTTTTGGGATTTGAAAGCTGGCAAAAGGAGCAAAACTTCATATGGTTATATGAATTTGGGGGATTGACTAACTGATTTAGGAGATTCACATCTAGATAGATTATAATGAGATAGAAATAGATAAATGCAACTATGACTATTATATAATATTCATAGTTTTAAAAAATGAATGCCCATTTTCTATAATTTATTCCTTAAAACATAGTGATTTCAAATTGCTGTGCTGAGTATTATAAAGCAGCGCCCCCAAACTTTTGGTTGCCAGGGCCAGTTCCATGGGGAACAGTTTTACCTCAAACCAGAGGGGATGTGGTTTCACGTGCTTCCTGCATCCCACCAATGGGGCTTCGCTTGTTTGTATTGCCTGGTTTCTGGTATGCTGCTGCCTGGTGCCAGTCTGTGGACTGGGTGTTGGGGACTTCTGTTATATAGAATAGCCTCTCAACATAAATAAGAAAACAAAAACAAATGTTTTTGTTCATGAAACTTTTAGCTTTGCTTCTCATGGGACAGAGTGATAAGATTTTTTTTCTTTAATTCAATCATATCTGATTTTTATTGTTGACAAAGGAATCAATGCAATGACATAATTGGTAGTGATAGCGAGTCACCTTGAAAGATTTTTCTCTTGATATTAACTTCTCCCAGTGTACTACAAGCAGCTTTGTCTTTGTTGTATCATGTGCACAAAGATTTTGATCAATTTGAAAATATTGATAAGCAGGTAATTGTCCTGTAGTTGTCTGGTGCTGTCCTTTTTGTTGGATCTTTTATTATCAGATCAGTTTTGTCAGATGTTCACCAATCTTCAATTTCATATTCTTATACTATGTTGTTAAACTGATTCATAATGAGTGGGTGTAGATCAGTCAAATGTTTCAAACAAAAACCATGCAATTGATCTTTACCCACTGTTGACCAATTCCTGAACTTTTCACTACCATTTCTGCTGCAATTATAAGTTCTTTTTTTTAGTTTCTTTTTATACTTATTCATCTCCTTTATCAAGCTACATTCTTGTTTACTGCTCAGCAATGGCACAGATATATTTGGATTGTCCAATGGCTTGTCCAAAATTGCACTTTTTTTCTTTGTCAGTCAGCCAGGTGTTAATTGGTTCATATCTTTCCATTGATGGATGGGTAGAAATGTTTTTGATTCAACTGATATTGAAGATTCAGCTTATAGTATACAATTCAAGCTTCTGAATTGAATTTTGTAATCAGATATGCTTTGGTCTTCTTGTCCTTCAGTTTCTTTTCTTTTATCCATTCTAGCTTGCTTGCATCTGATCTTAACATGCTGATCTTATTTTCCAATTTGATTTCATTGTTTGGTTTTTATTTTGATGCATTGTTTTGTTTTTATTTTGTAGTTTACTGATTTTCCATTCAAGATCTTCAGTTATAAATGCAATTGTTCTGTATCTTACTTGGCTTGTTTCTTGCAGTAAATGATGTATATATTTGATATTGCACTACAGGCATATTTTAATCCTTGTACTAGATGTTTCTTTGGAACAAGCTTCAATGTAGGTGATCTTATTCTGTTGCTGTTCTAGAGGCTCAGTTCTTTGTTTCAATCCATTTTGCTTTTTAATCAAAAGGCTTTGTTCTTTCTGAGGAGAAAGCAGAGGGGAAGGTTTGATTTGGGAATGAAAATGATTCAATAGCTGTGCTGGCTTCCTCTAATGCTAACTTTGTTTCTACAGCTTGAGCTTATTCTGGCAAGGCTTTGATTGCCCTGGGTAGATTTCTTATGGATTCTCATGAACTGGAGTTCTCCTTATGAATTGGCATCTTGGAATTCTGCATCCTATCCAATCATCCTATAACTTTAAAAAATGTCCCTAGACTCCCTTGCTGATCACGATGATGATGAAAAGCATTCTGTGACCCATTCCTTTCTTTTCCAATACTCCAGGATGTCACCCCAGTTCTCAAACTTGTGGATGCAAAAATACTATGGTGGTATGCTACTGGTTTGGCCCGGTTCTGCTGAGCTGGTAGCGGCAACGAGCAGTGGAGACTGAACCAGTCCTCTCTGCCATTCTGCTATTGGGCCCACCAACCCGCCCGGGCTTCCATGCTCAAAAGCATCTTCAAAAGCATCTTCTGCTTTTGAAGTGCAGCTGCTTTACGCAGCCCAGAAGAGTGCAGTGCGGCAGCTGCTGAAGCAACCTGGAGAGTGCAGGCTTGAAGGCGGTGAATCAAAACGCCTCTGCGCCTGTGCAAAGTGCGTGTTTGGCATACGCAAGCACGCAAAGTGTGTGCACACATGCAAAGCACACCTACCAAGCCACGCCAACCAAACCGGTGGTAAAAGTTTTTGAATCGCACCACTGTATCAAACTTGAATTGGGTGGAGTTTCTGGAAACTTCAATGGGTTGGTTTAAAACTTCTTTATATGTTGCTCTTATGTTGTTCTCCATGGTCCTGAAATCCATTCCAAAGTCTTAGGTTGGTATCAGCAGTCCTGGCCATGGTACTGAATCAACTGTTCTCTGACTCTGCTCCACTTTGTTGCCTCACTTTCTATTCAAACTACCACTAAGTACCAAGTGGATTAATATTTGATCATCTATTCTATGTATCTTGCTCCCTGAAAGTCTCTACCTTGTAAAGAAGCATCTAAATGTAACTCATAGGGATTCTGTGTGATTGGGGTCACTCGATTTCATATGCATCTGGAACTTCTGAAGGCTGTTGGTTGCTCACTGGGGAGGTTATAATTGTAATTTACTGTAATACATGCAATGAATTCTTCAGATGACTGGTCTCATTCTATGGATAAGAAATTTGAAGTTAATTTGGCTGAGCAAGATTTGTTGAACATGAAAAATTTTTAGGCACAAATCTAAAGGGCACATAAAGCTGAATAATATATGCACATGAAAATCTGATATATTGAAATGTAAAAGTAATTTTTAGAATTCAGTTAAATGTCATAGAAGTCCATAAAGTTTTTCTTCAGAACAAACTAAATAAAATTCCCCTTATTTTAGATATTTCACAATAATTAATACTTTTTCAATGATAATTATTTTGCAAATAAAGTATGAAAAGTGTGAAAAAAATGATCCGTGCGCACACATAGAAAGAGCAGGCACTATAGTTTTCCAAATTTCTCCCACCAAGCCCAATAAGAAAGGAAATTTGCATGAAACTGAATATGAAACACTTGAAAAATAATTCTGCAGTAGTTTAAATGGAATTAGAGGGTCAGCTCAAATTAATGTCCCAATCCCCATTCAGACTGAATTCTACAATTGTTTTCCCTTGTCTTTATACATTATATTGCCCCTAAAATATAGTGATGCCTGATTCCATTGGGAAAGTGTTGTAATGGGACTAAGAATAGTGAGGATAGAAGGATTATAGAGGGGAACTGCAGAAAAAAAAGATAAAGAGGCAAGAAAAAAGATAGGAAGGAAGATATTTTTAAGTGAAGAGACAAGAGTGAAATTTAGAAGAAATGATTATCTACCATTATCCTCTTCTGTTTGTGAAATTTGAGTTTCTCCTCCTTGGCTTGCCCTATAGCTTAGATGCCCCATTAACTGTTTGTTGAGGTCATGAATACACAACACAAATTTAACTAGCTTCCTGACTCGCTGTAATGACAGCCTCCACTTGTCTTTTGTATTCTGTATCCGCAGTATTTTCTGACTTCTGACAGCACAAGCAAGCTGAGCAGTCTGTCTCTAAAGCACTTTATGCAGTGCAGTATGTCCAATTGGCTGACAATGGCAGTGATTAGCATGAGCCTTTCCCCCTGGTGATTGGTAGCTGCCCTCAATGGCTATTTTGTCTTGGATTGTAGGGCTTTCTGCCTCTTCAGAAGTAACTTTCCCACATGTCTGATAACACTTTACATTGAAAGGCATGTCTAGCATTTTGTGAAGGATCCTTATATATCTGAAAACACTGGTATTTGGGCACAAGTGAGAAACCGAAGTACTGCTGAAGAATTTCAGCTCCTGTAAGTTGGTAATATGTTGGTTGTTTTCACCTGCTTGTCTCTGTCTGTTGTCATGCAGGAAAGTATTCCATACAAATGCAGTGGGCCAATGCCATTTTGTCTAATGCCATTTTGTGCATGAGATATTGTTAAGTATTGTGGCTATTTTCTGGCAGCATTCTCTTGTAAGTGTTATTGATTTTGAATTTTTGGAAGTTGCAAGGAAGTTTATATAACTTGTGATAAAACTGTTTATAAGTCTTCTGTAAGAGCGGTCAATGGGCTGGAGGATGGTTGGGAGATTTACTTCACAGCTTTCCCTCATCCCACCAACCTGTTAGCTGGACTTCTTTGAGATGGAGTTGTTATTGTTTACAAAAGACTAGTAGACAGGTTTACACTCTTCTTGATACTTGGGCTTTCAGAAGACTGACAACCTACCACTTGGGTAACATGAAAAATGTCTAAAGGCACCAATTCGAAAGCCCATTCTACCACACTTTAAGCAAATAATTGATGTATTTGTTCTTGTTGGCATGGGTATGAAGGGAAACAAACCTGGATAATCACAGCATAGGTAGTGGGAGAAAGAGAGAACAGAATAAATTATCTTCTCTGCCCTTACCCCCTTGCAATGGCACTGGGTATGAAGGGAAACAAACCTGGATAATCACAGCATAGGTAGTGGGAGAAAGAGAGAACAGAATAAATTATCTTCTCTGCCCTTACCCCCTTGCAATGGCAAATGAAGAGACAAAAAGATGTCAGTTCATTTGATGACAGTTTTTTGATCCCATGAAGTAGTCATTACATGGGATGCAAAACTGACAGAAGACTCAGACATCTTCTACTGCCAGCAATTAGCATCAGATGAGATGTTCTCCACCTTGCATCTCTCTTCCCCTCTGCTTCTTCTGTGGTAGTACCTCTATTCTATTTCATTTTCAAGACAGAATGGGAAATGGAAGCATAGTCAGCACTTTTTAAAGCTGGCATATTTTAACCTGACTCCTACACTATATAATAGCACTTTTGTGTTGCCATTCAGAAGAGCTCCATATCCAGTCAGTAAGATCAGCACTATATGATAGTAATAGTACTTCCTTTGAAACAGTAATTCAGCAATGGTTTATGACTGAAGATCATTACTGATGATGAAGCAATCCTAATACTTTCTTCCTTAATGTCAGTTTGCTGTTGCACTGATTTATCAGTTCCTCTTGTTTCAGCTTTAAGCAACTTTACTTGTTGAGTAAAGGCCCAAGTAAAATATAATTTTCATTAGATTTATTCCTGGTGATGGCCTGATGGTGAATAAATCATGACAGTTTACACTGAACATTTTAAGTAACTTGTAGAAGTAATGGCTATTGTAACTTGGCTAAGCAGTAACTTATTATTTTCACAACCCAATCCACATCCCTCATTAGTACAATTACAGTTGGAACAACCTATAGAAAAAGGAAGGCTGTTAACATTTGACTTTTCGACCATGCCCTGGTATATGCATTTCCCCTTTAATTGGTAGATCATTCCATTTCTTAAACAGTCTTGCCATAATGCTTCTTACTGCTCTTTTCATTCCTGGGTGAGGTTTAGGACAAATATTTGTTTATGTGTTCTTTTTTCCAGGCCAAAAAAAGTTAAAAAGTTATTATCACATCTAAACCATTTGACATAGTAACTTTGCTGTGTATTGATTTGCTTATACAACCTGTGCAAACGTCTGCTAATGGGGAAAAGCTGGAAGCAGCTATTGTTGAACAAATAAATCAGTATCCTTTACAGTACAAAGCCAAACTGACGATCAAGAATCCCTTTAAAAAAAGAGGAAATGTTGATTCTTAATTTCCAATTTCTTTTCTACATCACTATTTCTGTGTTTTTCTGATCTAAAAATACTTCCCCCCAAGAAACTACAATCTTTTTTGAAATTAAAACTCTTCTTAGACTCATGGCTGCAACTGGAAAAGTAGGTGGAAGCTGTGGGAAAGAAGGCCTTTGCACATCTTTGGGTTGTGTGTCAGTTGCACCCATTCATGGACTGGGAAGCTTTGAACATTGTTACTCTTGTGACTTCCCATTTGAACTATTCAAATATGTACTCTACATGGGGCTGCATTGAGGAGAATTCAGATGCTTCATCTGCATCACATATCAGTTATTTGGCACATGTAACACCATTACTTTGGGGGTTAGAGGGATCGCCAGTGTGTTGCCTGGTGCATTTCAGGGTGCTGATTGTCACTTTAAAGCCCTTCATGGCTTGGAACTGGTTTACTTCTTGAAATCATTTCTATCCATCTAATCTGTCCAACGGAATTGGCATAAAGGAATGTAGGCTTTGGAGAATGAGGAGATATGCCTTAGCTGCCATAATACTTGCCCTCTGGAACATTCTCCCTCTTGAGATTAGGGTGGCTTCAATGCTGTTGGCCGTTCAGAAGGTGAAGACTTGCCTATGTGCCTGGGCCTGGGGTCCCAAGCATGTGAAGAGCTCCATTTCCTGTTACATTGACACTAATGGATTATAATATCTCCTGACTGCTATTTGTATTTATTTTTGTATTATGCATTAACTGTTTAAGTATGTTTATGATTATTGTTTGTTGCCCAGGATTATGGGCCTAAGATAGGCAGCTGTACAAAATGAATAATAGACTAGACTAGATTACATTTAAAATGAAAGTCATTTTGCAATTGAAGAGTTTTATCAGTGCACCCAAAACTAAATAAAATGCTGCCAATTTAACCAATTTACTTAAAAAGTGTCTGCCATTTGACTGTTACAATAGAGAAAGCCCTGTTGATCTTTTTGTTTTGTTTTGGAAAGTGTTCTGTATGGAACTTGGTAGGTTCCAAGTACTTTATTCTGATTGGCCGAAAAGGCCACTTACGGATTGGTTCACTAGGAACCAATCCGGGAAGCCACCAAATGGCGGGAAGAATTAAATAACTGTTATTGGCCAAAAGTTGGCAGGCTAGCCGCTATATAAAGGGCTGCCACGGCTTGGGCTATGTTCCATTTCTTTACTTAGCAGTTTGAAATAAAGAGTTGTTGTTGGAACCCGGTCTCACACGCTTCTTTCTGGACGGAACAGAAAGACATAAAAAGAACTTTCATGGCAGTTTTCAACTATAGATAGCTCTGGCTTGAGAAGTAATGTTTTGTATATCCTGGCCTCACACGATTTAAAATTTTTCAGATAAGAAAATAACATCTTGTTAAAAATAGATTTCACATTAAGATCAATGAAGTGCATTTTCATGGCTACATGAATCTTCAGCTCGGGGCTTTGAAAGTTGTTAGGGCAAAATACGCTTGGCAAACTCCATCATTCAGAAAGTGGGTGATTTCTTTTATGGGTGGTTCTATGAAAGACTGAATGTGTTTGCTGAAATGTGCAACCAGTCAGAAGGAGAATTGGCACACAGTAATTGCAGAGGCATTAGTAACAGCCTTGATAACAACACCCGTGCAATGGTTGTCTTGGTTTTCTTTATCAGTGAGTTTGTTTTTACTTCAGATATGGATTGTGTGCTTGTTGCTCCTCCTAAATTTTATGCTGCTTTAATTATTGTCAGCCACCCAGAGTCATGAATTTGGGATGGACAGCCATATCAACTGAGATAATTATGATAAGAAAACATGGGAAACAACAAAATGTGATTCAGGACAGTCATCATGCAAAAGATGCAACAGTGCAGCATAGTACCTGTCTATGATTTGTGAAGCAAATAAAGTTGTTGGGTCATTGGCATCATGGCATACATGGTATAATTTGCCCACTTTGTTGCCTGCAGATGCCTGTGAGTAGTTTCTAAATTGCCAGAGGTTTTCACAAGCTGAAGATCATTCTGAAAATCCATAAGCAAGAGAAACAATTAATATATAATAATAAGAACAGAACTACAGTGGTTGAATCCAACATCTGACTAGTCTTAATTAATTACAGTACATTTCTATTTATGGATACCTCTCTTCATTTCCTGCTTGAACTAATTTCAACAACTTCAAACTATTCCATTCATTTATTCCCTTTCGCTGTGAATTGGATTTGTAGACTTGATCTGGAGAAAACAATGTATATCTTTGCTCTTAGGGATAAGGGTTGTTTCGGCTACCATCCCCTGTGGTTGGCTGGAATGTTCTTCAATTGTTCTTAGGTCAGAGAGAAATACCTCCTACTCAGATTTTAAAAAAAATCAATCTGGTCTGTAACTTGACTCCATTATTTGTTTACATGTTTTGTTCTTATCACAAATTTTACCTTTAGAATTTGTACGTGAATTGACACAATAGTAAGGAAGTAAAGGAATAGGGCCAAAAGGTTCTCAATATAATGTGTGACTTCTTTTAATAGCAATAACACTTAGACTTATATAACCGCTTCATAGTGCTTTACAGCCCTCTCTAAGCAGTTTACAGAATCAGCATATTGCCCCCAATAATCTGAGTTCTCATTTTACCAATGTCGGAAGGATGGGAGGCTGAGTCAACCTTGAGCCTGGTGAGATTTGAACTGCCAAACTGCAGGCAGCCAGTAGTCAGCAGAAGTAGCCTACAGTGCTGCATTCTAACCACTGGGCCACCTTGGCTCTTGCATAAATGCATGAACATTGGCTGATGCTCAGTGACTCTATATATTGTTATATTTTGTTTCAGGTTTCTGTGATCGTATTTTCCTGGAATCTGCCAAGTTGTTACGCTTTACTTCTTCTGAAATGGATGTGTTCAGCTTGGGGCCAGGATAGTTAAATGATTTCCTCTTCATCATTCACTCTCTAGACTTACATCTCACCTTTCCTTCAAAAGCTCATGGTAGCTTACATAACAGCAAAATAGGGATAAAAGAAAGTGTCAAGCAAACTGGCCCCAGATCTGTCAAAAAGCCTCCATAGCAGTGTTTACTTCAACTTGGGTCTCTCTGGTTTTAATCTGACATCTGAATTATTATGTTTGCTCACAAATACTTTTTAAGCCCTGTTATATGTTCCTTTTTCAGGTACACCACAAACCAAAAATCACTACAATATTATCATTTAAAAAATATTTATATGTAAGATAAAAGACAACATTAAACCTACTATATATTTTTGGGAACTTAAAACAGAAGAAAGATATTTTAAACTATTTATTTTTCTTTAATACTGAAATGAGATCAGGAAGAAAAACCAAAGAAAACTCTCTCTATATAAAATGCCTTGGAGTTACCAAAAGAGGAATTGTTTAAGTGAACCAAAAGGCTTGGACTTTTCAAGGGAGACTTCACTGATTTAAACTCATCTTCAAAGTGATATTGTTAACTTTAGTTATTTTAGTTATTTTTAATTCATTTTACATTCTTACGTAAGACAAAATAGACTTGTAACATCTCTAAGAGGTTTCTATAAATACAAATGTTTCTTATTAACAGTGCTACTCTTAGAAATGTTTTCAATACATGAAAAGAAATAGTTAAATTGCAAAAGGAAAGTCTTTTACAAAATATATTCATTTTACTTTTGCTCATCAGCTAAAACTTTTGATTATAGGAACTGGCAAATGTATTTTGAGAAAGAACAGGACTTCTAACATTAATGAGTTTTCTTAGTTTATAAAAATATTCTTTTGTGGACTTACTATGTATAACTGAACAAAATAAGATTGGTGAATGAATGTATTTTTTTTAATTGTCCAAGAGGAAATATCCTTGGTAAATGTTTTGAAAAAATGAGGGGTGGAGAAGAAAAAATATAACTGCTAAGGATCAAATCAATGGTAAATATTGAATGTCCTGATTTCTGAAATGCATTCTGCTTTCTACAATAAAATACTTTTATTGTTTGAACTCAATTGCCCTTGATGGCTTTTTTTTTTTTTAGTTTTCAGTGTCTGTCCTCTTTTTTCTTTCTCTTATATGTCCCAAAATTAAATAATATTTGGTTCTTGAAAATGCATTTCTAATTTTAAAGGCAAGTCTGTTATTAAAATGTTTGTTCAGATTGTAATATTATTAATATGATAAATTTAATAAAGTTTATATAGATATGATGAGAGACATATAACACGGATTTGATGAAAACTAATGAACTGAAACTTAGTCCAGATGGAATAGAGATGCTGCTGGTAGTGAATACTTGGAGCTGATTAGGGGTGTGGTGAGTGTGGCCAGGTCAACGTCACTTGTGTTAGAGGTGCCTGTGGAGACCCAAGCACTCTGCCCATGAAAACGGGCTCCAAAGCTCCATTTTCAGCTGCAATGGTGAAACCCTTTGCCAGCTAAAATTGGCAAACCTTTGCCAGCTAAAATTGAGCTTTGAAGAGCCGTGGATGCTGGTAGAGGCCACAAAAGCCGGTCCTTTGCTGTTTCCAGGGCAGCCCCGCAGGCGAGATCTAAACACCCTGTAGGCCAGATTCAGCACCCAGGCCTTGAGTTTGACACCCCTGATCCACATCTTGGGAAGCAGGTAGTGGCAAATCACTTCTGAGATCTTGCCAAGGATACTGCAGGGATTTCCCACGAATCAACACTGATTTGAACGCACACACATACAAAAAAATCTTTGACCAATTTTTAAACATTTTAATTTTAATTCTAGTATTTTTAAAAAGCTGTCACAATGAGACACTGTGCCCCCCAAGTTTAGCAATCTGAACCAAGCAGTATAGCATAGGAATAGGTAAGTCAAAAGAAAACTTCAGTTTCTTTTATTTAACTTGATTTATGGATATTAAATATATAATGGATGTTGCCATATGATTCTAACTGTAATCTACAGAAACAGTCCTCAAGTCTGCAAGCAAATAGAGTATCAGATTGCAAAAAAGCCAGTATGCAGCTGAAGTTGATTTAGCTGTGGGTTAATTTGAAGTCAAAATAGCCTTTTAACAGGTATGAAATTTGGGTCACATTCAGACTTTAGTATCTGAGAATGTCTGATGATGAAAAATAAGTGCAAATCAAGTAAGTTTAATTTTATCAGATTTTGTAGCCTATTAACATCTTCAAAATGTTATTGTAGCATCTAACAATTGCTGTTCCAGCAAGTCATAATGATGGGTGCTTGTGGAAACCTATTTTTTCTTCTAAAAAAGGGGATGAGGCTTAAAATACAAACCTTAATTGGCCTGACATCCTTCTGTAAAAGATTAACTAGAATTTAGCATTTCAGTCCATTTATTTTTCTATAATTTTAAAACAGTTAATATCTTTTTGTTTCAAAAGAGAAATGGTAAACAGTAAAGAGTATTGTAGGTTATATTTGGTTAGCCACTTTTTTTTTCTTGTAGCCATACTTTCTGTTTAAACTGTGGAACATAGTTGGATGAACATTTTATTTTTAAAATAAATACAATTTTCAAAAATTTATTTGCAAGCAAGTGAAAGAATTAAAGAATATTTCATATTTGGAAAAAAAGCCAAACTGCCAAAAAAGGTTGAATGTTACCTTCCCAACAAAATTGTTGTTAGCCTAGATTGGAATCCCCATGTTGTTACTCTGTTAGCATAAATACATAGATTGAATCTAGTAAGTTCAGATAAATTGATTCAAAAGTTGAACAATCTGAATTACAGAGTCAAGGCAATTTAAAACACTTTGGAGCTCCCTGGTAAAACTGCAGAGCAAATTAGACCATGACAGTTAAATCTTACTTCTACTTTTCAGAGACTAGGCTATCTAACCTCTCCCCACTCTGCAATGGATACTTTATATGGTGCGGTTTTTTCCCCATGGTGGGGATTAAGTATGCTTATTACATTGGTTGTTGATGGGCAATAATTGGTATCTGTGTGTCTGCATGTGTGTTTGTGTGTATGTGAGAAAGGTAATTGTTAATAAAACTAATGACATCTTTATAGATGGTGTTTTGTTCGGAAAACACACGAGGTAGACCGGGTTCCAACAACAAATACTTTTATTGTTAACAGCTAGTAACGGAACGCCGGCTGAAGCCGGGGCCAGCCCTTTTATACAGGCTGGCTTGCCTGCTTGCAGCCAATGGCAGCTATTTAGATTTGCCGCCTTTTTGGTATCTCTTTGGATTGGTTCCTAGTGAACCAATCCACTTGTCTTTTCCTTAACCAATCAGAATGGTAGATTTGGAGTCATCCACTTTACATACAGAACAGATGGGATAGATAGAAAATATTTTAATGAAAATGACATCAATGGATATGTCCTTCCCTGGAATAAGAACATTTCATTCTTTGTTCACTCTTCATACAATATTGGAGGAAATGAGCATAAGTTTCTGAATTCATGCCTGGCTTGAATTTTTACCTGAAACTCATGCAAATTCTCACTGAACAAGCACTTTCTTGTTGCTGAAGATAGCTATTTCCAAATAATCTGATGCAAAACTTTAGAATGTTGTTTTCAAGGGAGTATTTTGGGTACTCTTTCTTTGAAATATGACAAAGAAAGAAAGAAAGAGAAAGAGAAAGAGAGAAAAAGAAAGAAAAAAAGAAAGGTGAAGAGTGATTTTACTTGATCTCTTTAGTTCATTTTTATGTTATTCTTATCAAAACTTAGAGGAAAAAAATGCTTCAGCTTCCACTACTAACAACAGCAGCAACAGAAATCAAGTTAGTTTTCCTACCCTTCAGAGTATTTTTGCAGACATACTTGAATCAGAAATTTCATGGACTCAAAAGCCTGTGTGGACTAACCAAAACATTCGTTAGTTGCTAAAGATGTGCCTTTTATCCTGTCCTTGAAAATAGAACCAATGGCATAAATATCATCATGGCAGTGAATTGTGTCCATAGGTACATTAAGCTGACAAAATCCCATGTCCTTCCCCCTTGGAGGGTTTACTAGCAACAGGCAACAATAGTAGTAATTTCTGTGGTCTTCTGCAGCAAGTGCCTGAGAGGCAGCTTGCCTGCTATTTTACTTTTCTTACTGAATACCAAATGATGTCATATTATGAAAAAAATAGGACAGTGTTTATCATCAGATAAAATCGAGATGGGTGGTACATTTATGCATGAGTACAATTTTGTACATCAATATAATCTATTCATCACACAGAAGTCAATTCAAGTAAATGGATGAATTGATGTGCTCTTTTGCTTTCAATGGAACCTGCTCTTTTACTTTTAGAATCTGTTTAACACTTAATACTGCTTAAAATCAACTAGTGAAGAGAACGGAAAAAGATGTTTTCTTGTTTGGTAAATCTGATAATATTTATGCCTTCAGGCTTAATAAAAATCTAAGATGAATGCAAGACATGTCATCACAATTCATCATAGCAAGGGAATAAACTATACCCAGCTAATAAATATTTTTAAATAAATTGAATAATAAATCCAGTCATGTACAATCTAATCTGTTATTCTCTATATATATTCAGCTGCCTCTCTTATTTTTGCTATGGTCCATTAGGTAGCAAAGACATCCAAAATAAATTTCTTTAAAAATAGCTTTTTGATTCTTGATTTATATGCTACATCTACCACATGAGTTGGAGAATTAATAAGAAATATTTGAATGTTTTACATTTTACATTAAACTTGGGGGAAAATGCTTGTAATGAATTATAATCAAGGGAATGCAATGGCAGTTTGTAATTCCGAAGGAACTTTTTTGAATTAACTTTATGCTGAGCTGAAAATGAATAATCCAAAGCTATTTACCAAAGTCAGTTAGCTCAGTTGTACAAAATAAGTCAGATACCGTAAAGCCAGAATTTAAGCATTTATGATTAAGCTTTTAAACCCCTTCATCTCAGTGAGAGTTAGGCAAACCTGAATTTTATTTATTAGCAACATAGAGCTGTCAGTTGTTATGATATATATTGTAGAAAAATCAAAACTTTTAAAGTTGGAAATTGGGGTCACCAGAGGAACCAGACTGGCAATACATTCTGTATAGCAACTTCTTATTCAGACAATACATAATTGTGATTGCTGACTCAGCTGCAGGAATGTAGTGTGGTGTGCATTTGACCAAATCTATACAATTTATGTATGTATGCATGCGTTTTCAACAGATGCCCCATGCTTTTCAGATCTTAAAACAAAATTTGAGCCTTAGAGCAACAGTACATTAAAAACTGTTATTGTTTTCATTTTTTTATAATAATTATATTAAATGTTACAATTGAACAGATAAATACTAATACAAACTAGAAAACAATTAGAGTAAAAATAAAAAATTAGAATGTGCAGATAAGTAAAGAGAAAAGAATAGAATACAAAAAACGGAAAAGAAAAAAAAAAGAAATAACTTACCCTTCATCGTAACAAGTACAAACAATTTTAGTAATTTATCATCTTCTCTTAAAATAGAACAAATGCTCTCTTCTTCCCATACCCCATCTCTTAACTAAACAAAATCTTAAAACTTTCACCACACATTTCTGGCCAACAAAACTCCATTAAGGTTTACTAGATAGAGCTATCTACAGGCAGTCCCTGGGTTATGAACAAGCTTTGTTCCTAACTCCATCTTTAACTTGGATTGTATGTAAGTCAGAACTTTTTAAAATAAATTACTGCCTATTACTAAAATGGTGGGCAGCATTGCCTTTTCTTAAGTTGATGAACCACGAAAGCCACACAAGGAGGTTGTACATTAAAACATAGCACATCAGTGGTTCCTGAAAACATTGTGTAGTTTCAGTGCTTGGTCAGCCCAAGGAAGGAGAATGCCATCCATCATTTTTACTAATAGACAGCCTGTTTGTATTTAGAAATTGTTCTTAAATTGGAAGTTCTTAACCTACATCTGCCTGTATTTTAACCTTGAGCAAATAAACCAACTTTATATTCCTTCAGTGTAGTTTTAACAAGATAGGTTTTTAATCACTGAGCCATGGTGGCTCAGCGGTTAGAATGCAGTACTACAGGCTACTTCTGCTGACTGACAGCTGACAGCAATTTGGCAGTTCAAATTTCACCAGGCTCAAGGTTGACTCAGTCTTCCATTCTTTCAAGGTCCATAAAATGAGGAACCAGATTGTTGGGGGCAATATGCTGATGCTGTAAACTGCTTAGAGAGGACTGTAAAGCACTGTGAAGTGGTATGTAAGTCTAAGTGCTATTGCTATTAATCCCTTCAAATAACATCCTTGAATTTGATTTCTTTTTATTCTTTTCATTCTTAACTTTACCATCTTGCTTTTGTAAATCCAGTATAGAAAAGTTATCCGCATCACTCTTCTATCTGGTAGTTGAATCATTGCAACTGAATTTTTTTCTTTTTTTTTCTTTGAAATGCTTTGGTGCTTATCTGAAGAAGTTACCTGGTTAAGCAGAAAAATATTTCAAACCAAAAAAAGAAAAGAAGTTGCCATGACAAAACTTCTAAACAACTCTACCTGGATCAGTCTTCTGGTTTATTATTTGTATGTCACTTTTAAATATTAAAACTATTAAAACTAAAAATATTAAATATCAATCAATTTCATTTGTATATCTTCTTTTTCTATATCGTTCTTGTAGTGTATCATTTTAAAATCTACATTCAAATAAATTTTAGTCTTTTCTGGTAGAGCTTGTTTCTCTGCTGTAATATCTTTTATACATCATCTATCCATGATAAAATTATTAAACTCAATTTCTTGCACTGTGTAATTACTTCAATAAAATTAACTAATCCATCTAAAATTAACTTCCGAATCCATTGTTCACAAATATCTATCAAAAAATGTTAAAAGTATTTTGCTCCATTCTGTATTAGCAAATTGATTTTAAATATTCTTCTCCTTTGATTGTAATCTTTAATTTTGTCTAGGTTTTTCCTCTTTTTTCCCCCTGAGGAATCCAAACAACAGAAATTTCCATTGGGAAGGATTATTATATTTCATTTCAAAGTCTTATTTCAAATCTATTCTGTCACTTGATCCATTTTTAAATTCCAAAAACAATACGTTGAACACCCTTTTTCTGTTTATTCTAAATAAATTTTTCCAAATCCTTAAATTTACACTGAAACATTCCTCTAATAAGGAGAAGGAGATTCAGATCAAAATAAAAACTTACTGTTCCAAAGGTACTTAATACTTGAAAAGTAGCAAAAAAGTAATTCCAAAGTGATTAAGAAATAAGACTCAGTTGAGCTTTAAGTCCATAAAGGTCATGTGATGGCAATGAGCTTCGATGTAATCTTCCTCCCAGACACTTGATTCATAAACTGATTGCAAAAACCCTAGACTCCGTAGTCTACTTAAGAGGAGCATCTTTACAGAATACATGGGAATTCTTACAATCTCTTTTTTCTCTGCAAACATTTTTATTGGCCATCATCCATCCAGTTTCTGACTGCCTATCTCTGCCATAAATGTCATTATCACTCTTTTAGTGATATTGAGCTTGCAATGTTCAAAACCCCATTTTTTGCATTTCTAAAAAGCTATATGTCAGCCTTCAAGATCTTCTACTATCGCTTTGCATCTTTCGGCTGTCATAAGAAATGGGGGGGAGGGAAGGTAGGGACAAGTCTGGGAAGTGAGCTGGAGGTGTTACATTCTTCTGTTGTATAAAAGTGGGGGGAGGGAGCATACAATAGAGTTAGGTTTCTATTTCTTGCTTAGCTTTCTTTTCTCTGCACAACTGCAACCCGTTATCAAAGTATGCCAAGGTCAACGGACAGAGGCCTCATCATCACCTGAAGATGCCCACATGATCATACTCACAACTTCTAATTGGAAGTTTCATCTGAACTATTGGGGGTGGGAATACTTCCATCACTTTGTATATCTGAATTGCGCACCTAATTTCTCAGATTCAGAATTCTTTGGTTGCTACCACTTCACTTTCAGTAAAAGATATCTTTTCTCTAAACTAAACAGTCTAAGTATTTTTTTCCTGGATTTTGAATGGAGCTCCGCCTGACATTATTCTGAATCTGCTCTACCAGCCCACCCGGAGAGAATACCCAATTTTCTTCCAAGGGGGCCTGGACATCATGTCATCTTCAACTAGTGATCAGGAAGACCTGGGAGCCATTGGAAGGCAAGATTCTCTGCTGGTACAGGAAGCCCAATCGCAAGTAGAGCTCAGTCTGGAAGAGGATCCAGCTGTGAAGCCCAGATGGTCGGTGGGGGTTGGTTGGAAAGATCTGGAGAAGGACCCCCCCCTGGAGTCACAACTACCCGCCGGCATGGAAAAGAGGAGCCATGGCAAGAGAAGGAAAAGAGAGAACTCTCAGTGAATCAAGCCAGGAAACTCCTGAATGAAGCCTTTGAACAACTCCAAGCTGCACAAAGGTATGAAGGGGAAGGGGAAGTAGCCCCAGCCAGAAGAAGCAGAGCAGCCCCCCTCCCATAAATCAACCCGATCCAGCAGCAGCCCCGGGGCCCTCAGAGGGAGGTGTGATTCCTAGAAGGCGTAGAGCTCCTAGGCTGCCTCCGTTAGAAGTAAGATACGGGGGAGATCCCAAAGCCTTGGGATTTTTCCTAGCCCATGTTTGGAGCTATATGGAAGAACACGGGGAGGATTTTCCCTCAGAGGCAGCCAAAGTGAGATGTGTTACCAGGGCTCTGGAGGGAATAGCTGCGGAGTGGATGGTGACCTTGCATAATGATAATGCTCCCCAGGTGCTGAACTATAACCTGTTCATGACTGCACTTCAGGCTAGGTTTGAGGACCCACTGGCAGAGCGCAAGGCCCGGATTAAGATGAAGACTATAAATCAGGGGCGGACATCAGTGGCTGACTACACCCAAGAACTTAGACAGTTAACTGGTCATATCCGAGGCTGGCCCAGGAAGCCCTGATAGAAGCGTTTAAAGATGGTTTAAATGAAGTTGTGTACCAGAGATGCATTGCTAGAAGAGACCCCAATGACTTGCAGATGTGGTACTTGCTGGCAGAAGAAGTGGAGATTGATTTAACCCGAAGCAAATGGCGGGGAAATTCTGGGTGGAGCAAGCCTTCCCCCTCACGTCCTCAAGAGGTTCCCAAACCTCAGAGGGGAGGAGTGGCGGCAAGACCCAACCCCTCGGCCTGCTTTCGATGCGGAAAGAAGGGTCACCGGGCTGTGAACTGCAGAGTCAAACTGGGACAAAAGGGGGAGCCAAAAGAAGGGAAGAAACCCGAAAAGTCCCCAATGAAGCCTCGTGAAGCAGCACTAAAGTCGAAAGAGATGGCAGAGGTCGCCCATCCCGCAGGAGAGGAATCAGAAACCCCAGTGACCCCTGAGGAGGAGGATTTCGACTAGGAAGACGGCTTCCTGGTAAGTCCAAGCGTGGGCCCTATGACCATTCTGGTGAAGTTGAGGGTACCCAATTCAGGGGTCGAAGGGGAAATGCTAGCCCTGTTAGACTCTGGGTGCACAAGATGTATAATCAACACGGAAGTAGTGAAGAAAATGGGCCTCAAACTAAAACCTTTGAAGATGCCCATTTCCTTTTGCCAACTAGATGGATCAGTGGCTGGAGGTTGCCCTGCACGTTTTGTCACGGAACCTATAGAAATGATCATGGGAGAGCATGATGAGACCCTGCGTTTTATTGTGGTCCCTGGGATGGAGCAACCATTAATACTGGGACTGCCCTGGCTCTGGAAATGGAACCCCCAGGTTAATTGGAGAAAGGGGTTGTTGCATATACGCACCAAGCAGTGACTTGGAAAAGAGGGCAGATCCCAGCCGAAGCCTGAGGACCTAATTGAAATAGCTTCCACAGGTACTGAGCCCATGAAAGGGGAGGAGAAAATTCCCAAAGAGTATTGGGATTTAAAAGAAGTGTTCAGTGAGAAGGCCTCGGATGAGCTTCTGCCTTACCGGCCAACAGACTGTGCTATTGAGATTTTGCCTGGGATGAAGCTCCTGAAACTGAAGTTGTACTCAATGACACCACGGGAATTGGAAGAGCTAAGATTGTTTACAGATAAAAATCTGGAACGTGATTTCATTCAACCTGCTAGACCCCAGGTAGCGGCCCCAGTGTTGTTCTGGGAAAAGAAAGATTGGTTCCAAACGCTTGGTGGTGGATTACAGAAATTTGAATGCTATTTCTGTGGAAAACGTGTACCACTTCCTTTGATGAACGACATGTTGGCCCATTTAGCGAAGGGGAAGATTTTCACGAAGTTGGATTTGAGAGAAGCATGCTACCGAATTCGAATTAAGGAAGGGGATGAGTGGAAGACCACTTTTAACTGCCCGATGGGTTGCTTCCAATTCAATGTTCTTCCTTTTGGTTTACAAGGGCCACCCGCTGTATTCATGCAAATGATCAATCAAGTGTTACATGAACATTTATACAGGGGGGTTCTGGTTTATCTTGATGATATCCTTATCTACACAGAAACTCTGGATGAACATGTGAAACTAGTGCGGTCAGTTCTACAGAAACTGTGTGCCGCTAAGTTGTATGCTAAATTGTCAAAGTGTGAATTCCACCAAGACAAAATTGACTATTTGGGATATCGCATTTCATCTGAAGGCATAGAAATGGATCCAGAGAAGGTGCGTGCCATTTTGGAATGGGCTCCACCACGCACCAGAAAACAACTTCAAAGCTTTTTGGGATTTGCAAATTTTTACCTGCAATTCATCCTGACGTTTGCTAAGATAGCAATGCCCATCACAAATCTCTTGAAAACAAAAGGGGAGGTGAAGCCAAGGCCAGGAAAGCTGCTGGAGTGGTCCATGGAGTGCCAAGAAGCTTTTGAAAAGCTAAAATGACTGTTTGCTGCAGAACCAGTGCTGAAGCACCCGGATATGGAAACTCCTTTCATGATTCAAGCCGATGCAAGTGATGTGGCTATTGGAGTGGTGTTACTTCAAGCCAACGAGAAAGGGACCTTACAGCCTTGTGCGTATACCTCCCGTAAGCTGTCTGAAACAGAGAGAAGATGGGCCGTCTGGGAGAAAGAAGCTTTTGCAGTTCGTTGGGCCTTGCTGACCTGGAGACATTTCCTGGAGGAAGCAAAACACACATTTGAGGTATGGACTGATCATAAGAATTTGGAAGCCTTAAAAACACCCCGGAAGCTGTCCGCTAAACAAGTTCACTAGGCCCAGTACTTTAAGTGGTTTAATTTCTCATTGAAGTACATTCCAGGAGGGAAGAACTTCATGGCGGATGCTCTCTCTAGACTACCCCAATATAATAGTATGTGCCAGGAGGTGATAAGCCCAATTGTCTCAACCAAACATCAAGCCGCCCCAGTGATTACCAGAGCCCAAAAGAAGAAACAAGAAGTGGATTTATCGAATGACCTAACCGAACAATTAAAAGAAGCTTTAAAACTGGACGAATGGTTCCTGGCTCATTCAAGCGACTATACAGTTAGAGATGGTTTGGCTTGGGTGGGGACCAAGTTGTATGTGCCGCAGGTGCTGAGGGCCCAAATACTATAACAGGCATATGATTCTAAAGCAGCTGGCCACTTTGGATTTGTGAAGACCTTACATCTGGTTAAGTGGCAATTCTGGTGGCCTACTTTAAAGGACACTGAAGCTTATGTAGCTAGCTGTCCAGTTTGTGCTTCGGCAAAGAGACCTCCTGGTAAGTCAATAGGATTGTTACAAAATGTAGCTAGACCAATGGCCCCCTGGAAAGAAATCTCTATGGACTTTATAGTAGAATTACCTGAAAGCGGTGGAAACACAGTCATCTGGGTAGTAACCGATTTGTTTTCCAAACAAGTATACTGCATCCCTTGTTCCAAGATTCCATCCGCTAAGACGCTGGCTAAACTGTTTATTTCACATATCTATAGGTTACATGGCGTTCCGGAACACATAATCTCTGACAGAGGGGTCCAGTTTACCTCAAATTTTTGGAAAGAGTTCCTGAAGTTGATAGGCTCCACCCAGGGTCTAAGCTCTGCCCACCACCCTCAAACCAATGGGTCTTGTGAGAGAACTAATGCAGTGTTAGAACAATATCTTAGATGTTACATAAATTATCAATAAGATAACTGGTCCGACTTACTACCATTTGCCAAAGTGGCATATAACAACTCCGAACACAGTAGTACTGGATGTACTTCATTTAAAGTGACAAGATTTCGTACCCATACCTGAACTTCCTCGTGAAAAGCCTAACATCCAGTCATTGGAAAAATGGATAACTCAACTCCAACTTAACTGGCCAGTGACACGCAAAGCCTTAGATGAGGCACATCAAGCTCATAAGAAATTCACGGACAAGAAAAGATCTCCACAGAAAGAATATAAAGTGGGCGACAAAGTTTTCCTGTCCACCAGATACCTGCAGACCACTCAAAAGTTAAAAAAGCTTGGTCCTAAATATGTTTGTCCTTTCACGATTGAACGGATTATAAATCCTGTAACAGTCCAGCTGAACTTACCCAAAACTCTTCAACGAATTCATCCAGTGTTCCACGTTAGTTTGCTAAAACCTAAACATACTTGTGACTTAAGACCCATCCAGGCTGACCCTCCCATACCAATACTGATTGAAGGTGAACAACATTTTGAAGTTAAAGAAATTCTGGACTTTCGCAAATGGAGGGGTTGACTCCAGTATCTTGTAGCCTGGAAACATTTCCTTTCTTCACAAGCCGAATGGGTTAACAAAACCGATGTTAAAGCCCCTAAGTTGGTCAAGGCATTTCGTTCCAAGTATCCTGATAAGCCTTAGGATTGTGGGTTTTTGTAATTATTTAATGATTAATAATTGTCTTTATATTTTCTCCTCTCTCCCTTTTAGGATTGATGTTTTTCCCTTTTTCTAGGAGGGCCGAATGTCAACCTTCAAGATCTTCTACTATCGCTTTGCATCTTTCAGGTGTCATAAGAAACGGGGGGGAGGGGAAGTAGGGACAAGTCTGGGAAGTGAGCTGGAGGTGGTACATTCTTCTGTTGTATAAAAGTGGGGGGGGGAGCATACAATAGAGTTAGGTTTCTATTTCTCGCTTAGCTTTCTTTTCTCTGCGCAACTGCAACCCGTTATCAAAGTATGCCAAGGTCAACGGACAGAGGCCTCATCATCACCTGAAGATGCCCACATGATCATACTCACAACTTCTAATTGGAAGATTTATCTGAACTATTGGGGGTGGGAATACTTCCATCACTTTGTATATGTGAGTTGCGCGCCTAATTTCTCAGATTCAGAATTCTTTGGTTGCTACCAATTCATTTTCAGTAAAAGATATCTTTTCTCTAAACTAAAGAGTCTAAGTATTTCTTTCCTGGATTTTGAATGGAGCTCCGCCTAAATTATATTTAGTAATATCACACTAAACAAGTCTTGGATTACAAGACAAGGTATTTACTGTAGAATATAGCAGGACTGATTAATATGCAGTATGAAACAAAAAGGCTGATGATAAAGTAGTGTCCCTCTTGGTCCAGAAACATATCTGACTAAGAAGAAGCTAGGCTAGCAGAGACAAAGCCAAATCAAAACATGTAAATTCAATGGTTGTCAGGAGGATACTTTAAGGGCCTGTCACATAGGCCTATGGATTCAAAAAGTATGTAAAAAGGACACCGCGGATGAGAAAATTTTCCATCCGTTATTATCCGCTCTCAAAAGTGCCCCAAATTTGCACAAACAGAGCGGACAACAACGGAAAGGAACGGACGGGGAGAGGATGTAGCCAGGTTGTAAAGCGGACGCTCCACGGAAGCCTAGTGGATGGAAGCGGATGGAAGCAGATGGCACATCCGCAGGGCTGCTGGGGAAGCACAGCGAAGCAGACGCGCAGCTGAAAGAATGGATGCAGAGTGGATGCCGAGCGGATACAGCGGATGCATCATGGAAGCCTAGCGGATGCCTGGCGGATGCCTAGCGGATTCCTAGTGGATGCCTAGCGGATACAAAGCATTCACTGTGCATGTGGGGAGGATGCATTGTGTCAGCCCCGCGGATATAAAAGGATGCAGCTCGCAAACAGGTCACCATTCAGAGGAAAGACCTGCTGCCAGACACATCTCCAGCCAACAACCATGGGGAAGAAGAGGAAGCCTGTGCCATCTTCTGCCAGCCCTGGTAAGAAGGACAGGGCCACCATTCCACCCTCTGGCTCTGACTCTGCTTCTGCTGGGGCTTCTGCTGCTTGGGCTGACTCTTCTGGTACTGGACCTTCTGCTGGTGCTTACTCTGCTAGTGCTGCTCCTGGTGCTGGTGCTTCTGCTGGTGCTTACTCTGCTGGCGCTGCTCCTGGTGCTGGTGCTTCTGCTGGTGCTTACTCTGCTGGCACTGCTCCTGGGGCTGGTGCTTCTGCTGGTGCTTACTCTGCTGGTGCTGCTCCTGGTCCTGCTGGTCCTGCTGGTGCTGCTGGTGCTTACTCTGCTGCTGCTGATCCTGGTGCTGCTGGTGCTGCTGGTCCTGCTGGTGCTCCTGGTGCTGCTGGTGCTGCTGGTCCCGCTGGTGCTGCTTTTGCTGCTACTGTTGTTGTTGCTGCTGCTGCTGGTGGTGTGGTGGAGCAGCCCCTAGAACCTCGAAGCCCCTCTGATGAGGGCCCAGAAGGCCCTGCCAGAGAGAGGAAGAGGCATACGCGAGAACGGGAGAGGAGGCAATACTCCATTGAAGAGGAATGTGAGGATGAGGTGCTCGAATGGCTGAGGGAGAATGAGTATCTATGGCGGAAGGGACACAGCCTCTATCGAGACACCAAGAGGAAGCAGGCTGCTTGGAGAGAGAAGGCGGAGAGCCTGGGCTACACTTGGTACAG
Source organism: Laticauda colubrina (assembly GCA_015471245.1). Lineage (NCBI taxonomy): Eukaryota > Metazoa > Chordata > Lepidosauria > Squamata > Elapidae > Laticauda > Laticauda colubrina. The sequence goes on along the minus strand of BLBF01000018.1, from coordinate 53,170,559 downwards.
GAAGCTGCACCTTAAGAAGTCTGGCCAGGCCGCGGTCAAGCTCACCAACTGGGAGACCTACATGATGGCCAAGTGCAGCTTCTTGGAGGGTGAGATCCGCCACCGAGGAGCAGCCCCTCTGTCTACCCTCTCTCTCAGGCAGCCCACAGAGAGCCAATCCTCTTCTGGCCAAGAGTCAGCTCCTGTGTCCAGGCAGGTATCTGTGGAGCATCCCACGATGGAGACCCCCCCGACAGCTGCACTCCCCATGCCGGAGCGCGTGGAGGACCCCCTGATGCAGTGGGAGCAAGGAGAGGGCACTTCCACCAGAGACCAAGCCAACCCCACCCCCAGCTCCACCTCCACAGAAAGCAGGCAGAGAGCCAGACCGGAGGGACAGAGCCACACTGTCCTACTGGAGATCAGGGACACCATCAAAAGCAGTGTAGATCTCCTCTCTCAGCTGGTACACACCGACATACCATCCTCTAACCTCAAGCCCTTCCTCACCTACGTCAACCAGACCCTCATGTACATGTCCGAATCACAGTACCAGGTGATAAAGGAGAGGATCACCGGTCTTCTGCACAACCCTCCAGGCCCAGCTGAACCTGCACCGACCCAGTCCAGGTCTGCTCCTCCACTCCAGGTGATGTCATTGCCCTTCCAAAGCTTTCCACAGGCCCTCACCTACCAAGGCTACAGCTACCAGGAGTTCCAGCAGCACAGGCAGCCCTTCCCAGTCCAGCCACAGGTTCATCAAATGCCACCGATGCCACCGATGCCACGGACGCCACAAATGCCACCCACGCCACAGATGCCACCGATGCCTTCACCTCGTTCACCTGCAGACCAGACAGTCCCACTACACTCCTCCTTCCTCCACCCCACAGCCAAGCCCAGCCTCAGAACATCTGTCATCGGTCTTGGGACTGACACCCCATGTCATGGAGGAAGGGGCTCTCAGCATCACAGGACTGAGCCAGCTCTCTGAGAGCTTCCTCCACACACCATCCCCTGTTGTCCTCTCGGGGCCAGGCACCCCAATGGCATCTCAGACCAGCACTCCAGCAGCAGCCACCTCCACAGCACCTGGACCCTTCAGCCCTGAGATGATGGGCATGCCTCAGAATAACCGAGAAGAGTGCCAGAGACTGGGTTGCTGACTTTATCTTTGCTTGGGACACTTTTCTTGGGTCATTTTGCTTTTACAGTTTGTTATTAATAAAGTTTATCTTTGCATCACACATTTGGTTCAGTTCTTTTAGTCAATAAAGTCTTGGTGGAAACTTTTAGAAATGGTTTAAGCCTTTGCATGCTTGTGGGATGGGTAAGGCTAGCATTGGAATGGGCAGGGATACCTGTGGGATGGGTAATAGCTGTGGGATGGGTTAAGATAGCAGTGGGATGGGCAGGGATACCTGTTGTATGGGTAATAGCTGTGGGATGGGTTAGGATAGCAGTGGGATGGGCAGGGATACCTGTGGGATGGGAAATACCTGTGGGATAGATAAACCTCCAGTGCAAGCATAGTGGGACTCCCAGGTGCCACACCTATGGCCCTTTATTACCAATAACAATTTAATCATTCATCAACACATTTCAACATTAAATGCCCTGTTCATTGTAGGGCCACTCAACATACATGGCACAATCTCATCAGTGTGATGAGACAGGCTGAAGGAAGCATCCATTAAGCATCTATCCTGTCTTGCCACTCCACTGCTCCAGCTGGGGAGTTGCACCAGTGTTTCAGGAGGTTGCGCTGCTTCTTCCCTTCATGTGAAGCTCTATTGGGACCTTGCACATCCATAGTATCTATCAGGTTTCGCCCTTGCCTCCATTCACCAGGCTCCATATCCCCATTGCCTTGTTGGAGGTCCACGAGCCTGTTCTGCAACACTGGGTAGCGGGTGCACAGGAGATTGTGCAGGATGCAGCAAACTTCCACGATGTTCCTCATGGTCTCTGGGAGATGCTGCATGGTGGTGAGAAGTACCTGGAACCTGTTGGCCAGGATGCCAAAGGTGTTCTCCACCACCCGCCTTGCCCTGGACAGCCTGTAGTTGAAGATCCTCTCTTCACGGGTGAGGCATCTGGAAGATCCTCTCTTCACAAGTGAGGCATCTAGGGCTTCATGAGGTAAGTTCTGAGGGAGAAGGTGTCATCCCCCATGATGAAGTAGGGCACATCTTGTGTGTTGTTGGGCAGGTGGTCTGGATCTGGGAAGCCCATGATGAGGTTGCGTTCCAGCCCCCCCTTGAGGTGACTGGCATTGTATACCTGTGCATCTGAAGATGACCCATTGCCTAAAGCATCGATGTACATGAATTTGTAGTCAGCATCGACCATGGCAAAGAGGATGATGCTGAAGAAGCCCTTGTAGTTGTGATAAGTGGACCCTGAGTTGGCTGGAGCTTTGCAGGCCATGTGCTTGCCATCTATGGCTCCAACGGTGTGGGGGAAGTTCCACCTCTGATACCACTGCTCTGCAACTTTCTTCCAGCCCTCTTCAGTGGAGGGGCACTGGAGGAGCTCCTTCAGGTATTCTTCGATGATGGCCTGCACCACTTCTCTGACCACAATGCTGATGGTGTTGTGTGGCACCCTCCAGCTGTACTGCATGCTCCTGTACATGGCCCCTGAGGCCAGGTGGCACAGAGTCAGTGCCACCTTCAGCCCAGGGTCCAGGCTGGGCCGGAAGTTGGTGCTCTGCTTGGTCAACCTGGGTCTCAGCCACTCCACAACTTCGTCAAATATGTCTGGTGGCATCCTCATGAAGTTCTGGAATGTACAAGAGTCTTCGTTCCTCAGCTCCACCATCAGTTTGTTATTTATACAGTCCATACTCGGCTCTTCTCTCAATCCATCTTCGGACCCAGACACTTCTTGGACGCCTCCTTTTCTTCACGTAGAACAGGTGAAAGAGCGTGTAGATGGCTTCGCACTGTTGTAGAACGACGGTGGCTACCAAAAGGAATGTATGATGATCCATGGTGGAGATGACTGGATGCCGTGGAAGAGCAAGAGCCAGATGAAGGCTGAAGAGGTCTGCACCGCAGGGCTGCTGGACTGAAAGTGAGATCCAGTTGATTTCTGCCCCTTTTTATAGAAAATATAGGTTTTCTGCTAGGTGTCCTTTTGCATCCTCTAGACATCCTGCAGACATCCTAAATATCCGAGATACGTCCCCTATATGAACGTTTTTTCCGTTTTAAATGCTTTGTATGCGAGCTGCATCCGCTTTCATCCTTTCTATGTCCGTGCTACTAACGCTGCGTGTCCGTTCTGCGTCTGTTTCACTTCTTCCCTGTGTCCATTTTCCGCTGGAGCAGATGTGAGTTGCGCGGATGCGCAGCGGATGCCTAGCGGATATAGTGGACGCCTAACGGATGACAACGGATGTATAATGGGTGTTCCCCATATGCGTAGCGGATGTTGAACAGAGGCTTTGGATACATTTCCGCTCAAAAAGTTTTGTGCAGCTCAAAACTTTTTGAGTGGATGAAATGTCAGTAGACGGATGCTGGACGGGTAGAGAGTATGAAAAACGGACGGAGTGAGTACAGAACGGATGCATCGCGTTAACCAACAGATGGCAAGTGTTTCTCTCCGTTTTACATCCTCTTTCCATCTGTTGGTGCTGTGTGACAGGGGCTTTAGGTGACTGAATTCCTTGGAAACAAAGTGAGGTATTGGATATAGTATTGAATATATGGGATTGGTTAAAGTTAGCACCTCCAGTGTACATGGGTGGTGGAATTCAAATTTTTTAACTACTGGTTCTGTGGGCATGGCCTATTTTGTGGATGTGGCCTATGGGGTTGATGTTATTTTGTGGGTGTGGCTTATTTGGTGGGTGTGGCTTGGCAGTCATGTGACTGGCTGGGCGTGGCCTGGTGGTCATGTGATTGGGAGGGATATTTTTTTTCACCCAGCAACAATATACTGTCTTATCAGCATGGGGGCCAACAAGCAAGAAAGATACAGTTTTTCATTGTTGGAAGTTAAAACCCACCCCTCTCCTAGGAAAATGAAATATTTTAGGATATATTAAAAAGGTAGAATAGTTCCCCTAAAAAGAAAAGTAAAAACTCAAGAGAGGCAGAAAGTCATCCCACAACCTTTGCTAATGGGCCATTACTCTGACCTAGGACAATCTATTTTACATAAGAAAGATCTCCTCCAGGTAGAGCTATATTAGGAATTTCCCAAAGCCCTTTTCATTACATCATCATCCAGCAAGGCTCAACCAAGTCTGGGACTCAGGACAGCCTACAGAGTTGCCCTGCATGGCTCCAACCATCCAATCAGAATACAAGCTCAAATTCAAATCCCAACAGAGGGCATTCTAGATTTAAAACCAGAAATATTTTGTTGGATTCATTTAATTTTACACATACAACAGCTGCTAGAATTGTGTTTGCACAACAATGGAAAAACAAAGATATGAAAATGTGTGCCATCCCAGCCAGTCTATGGGAATTGGTTAGTTACTTAGGAATTGTGAGCTGTTCCCTTAAGGGAATGCATCATGGTAAATGTAGTTAAAGGTATCTGGGGAAATGTAGTTCATGTCATATGGTTACATCTGTAATCCTGATTGGTCACTAAATTGACCCTCGAGGGGTTGAGGGAGGTTTCCCCCCATTCTTGCCTGCACTCATGGACTGATAACAGCTTTCTTTCTCTTGCTACGTGATGGGTTAGGAAAATAACCCTTTTTTACCTGCAATGCTGATATACAAAGGATTGGTCATTTGTATAGAAGAGCTTCATCACAAATGTGAGTTATGAAGATACCTGATGTACCAATAAATGTACTTTGTTATGGATGTTTATGGAATTATCTATCTGCATAGCCACAAATCCACCTCTGTGCATGAGATAGGACAGAAAAGTAAACAATGGTTATATTCCTAACCCATCACGTAGGGATAGAAAGAAAGCTTAATTCTTCCTGGTCCTAGAACCCTTAATATTATGCTGAATCTCCAGTTCTTAGTTCTATGTGATCTTAATTATAGACATCACAAACAATCAGGAATACTTATACTCAAAATGGAGATATAACAATCATTGTCCCTTGCATTATTCACGAGGACATAACATGTTATTATCTGTAAATTATAACACAATTTAAGAGAACAGCCTTGTGAGAAGAAATACATTCCTTTCCTTGGGCAAACTCAAGATCTATTTACAAAAGTCTATTCCATTTCATTTTTGCTAATGGAAACATTCCATTAATTTGCTAGTTTGTGGTTTTCAAAGCACAGATATTGTGCCAGCAAAAAAAGGAAGTTCCACAAGTGAAACCATCAATATTTTGTATTCTAGAAGATTTGTGAACATTGTTAATACTGTTTGGAAAGAAAAGAAAGATTTTGTAACAGCAGGCACATTCTTTCCCTCAGCACATTGCCATCGGGCAAAGTCCCTTGAGTATCCTGATAATTGCCTGAAGGTGAGGTGGAAGAGAGGACAAATCAGAAGCTTTAAGCCAATGCTGGAGGATTAAGCCTGCCAGTCAGCAGACATCCTCTTCTGTAAAGGCTCAGATAAGTTCTTCCTCCTGTCACAGCAGCTTCAGTGCTCCATTCCTAGGCCCCAAGGCTTTCCTTTTGTCCTGGTTCTCATTGAAAATGTCTAGCTTATTCGTTCTCTGCCTACAGCCAACTTCTACCATGTGTAACTGAATGAAACTGTATATACAGAGTCATCAAATATAAGGGTTGGATGCAGAGGTGGTATTCAGCAGGTTCTGACCAGTTCTGGAGAACTGGTAGCGGAACTTTTGAGTAGTTTGGAGAACCGGCAGATACCACCTCTGACTGGAGATTTTACAGTGTACTTCCCCTGCCACGCCCACCAAGCTACGCTGTTGGATAGCACCTTGGATGTCATCTAGTTCAATTCCCTTGCCCAGTGCAAGAATCCAATACTACAGTCTCCCTGACAGATGATCACCCTGCCTATTTAAACGCTTTCAGCAAAGGAAACTCCATCATCTTTCAGGGCAACCTGTTCCACTTTGAACAACTTTTTACCATTACAATTCTCCCCCCAGATAAGTTACCTTACCACTAAATCTAGGTAATAGTGATAAGGTCTCTAGTTCACTTTTATTGATTTGCTAATTTTCATTTTCATATGACTGAGCTTTCACTGAACTAATCTGAATGCACATATGAATGACTTCTGTATAACAACATAGGAAAGCCTGCTAGATCAGACCAGAGGGCCTATCTTGTCCATGGAGGACAACCCAATGTCTAAGGTGTTCTGTATGGAACTTGGTAGATTCTAAGTACTCCATTCTGATTGGCCGAAAAGGCCACTTACGGATTGGTTCGCTAGGAACCAATCCAGTAAGCCTCCAAACGGTGGGAAGAATTAAATAACTGTCATTGGCTACAAGCTGGCAGGCTAGCGCTATATAAAGGGCTGCCACGGTTTGGGCTATGTTCTGTTTCTTACCTAGCGGTTTGAAATAAAGAGTTGTTGTTTGGAACCCGGTCTCCTGTGCTTCTTTCCGGACGGAACACTGGCGACGAAGTTGGGATCGTCATAGAATCAGAGACCGAAGTACGCGGCGATCTGAACTGAGTGATAGAGATGGCTGGTAACAATGCGCCGCCCGCACCCTTCAATCTAGATGTAGAGGATTGGGAATCATATATCAATCACTTTCTTTTGTTCCTAGAAAGCAACGAGATGGAAGAAATCTCAGATCAAAGAAAGAGGGCTGTCTTCCTTACACACTGCGGACCTGCCGCATTCAAAATGGCAAAGGCGCTGGCGAAACCCAGAGATGTCAAGCAGATGACCTGGTCTGACCTGAACCGAATGCTCCGAACACACTATGCACCGGTGGTCTCAAATCTCATCAAACGACATGAATTTTATAAAAGGGACCAGAGGGAGGATGAAACTATTGCAGACTTTGTGGCAGCCTTGAGACACATTGGAGGGGCATGTGAGTTTCAAAACATGGACGAGGCTATGAGAGACTGTGTAGTCCTCAGCCTGAAAGACTCTACCCTTCAGAGCAAACTACTCAACAGGCCGAATATAACCATGGCCGAGGCCATTGCTGAGGCAACCACTGCCGAAGCAGTGAAAACATCAGCAGCACCATGAGACAAATGAACACAGTTCCCGACCTGCCGACCCAAATGAAGGAGAAGAAGGCAGAAGGAGGAAAGAAAAAGCCCACAGCGACAACCCACCACGAGGATGTTGAAACTCAGAGTGACACCGAAGACGACGACGAAGATGTCCATAGACTCTATTCAGATAGAAAATGGCGTGAAAAGAGGAAGAATCAGTGGGAATTTCAATGTGTGGGCTGCGGAGGCAATCACCCGCGGTCTGAATGCAGATTCCTCGGCAATATGCCGGGCTTGTAATAAAAGGGGACATATCGAAAGGGTCTGCCGCAACAAAAAGAGCCATAGTCCAAAAAGATGCGGCAGCACCCCCCCCAGACACGACGACAGTCAAACCGGCAACCGATGGAACTGAAATAAAAGAACCGGTGACAGAGAAGAAACGCATCAGACAGTCACCATCGATAATGCCAGGGCAGAAAGCGGGAAGAAGGTGCGGATAGAGGTGAGCATCGAGGGGAGACCCTGTGAGATGGAGGTTGACTCAGGGTCGTTCTAATCAATGGTATCCTGGAATACCATCCGGTGCTTAATTCCAAACATCAAGCAGAAAGAACTAAAGAAAAAAAAAACTTGTGCTAAAAGACTACCAGGGAAATTGAACCCCTGTAATTGGCCTTGGACATTTTTTAGTCAAATTTAAACAACACCCTGAAGTCTTGCCCCTAACTGTCGTCTATAAACTGGGACTATAAAGCAACCCTGAACCACGCGCTCCAACAAAGCACATACCCAGTGCCAGTGGTGCAACATTTATTGTACTCGCGAGGGGGAGGAAAAATATTTGCAAAACTCGACTGTGACACCGCCCTAGCCTGCTAGGAATTAAATGGTTAGCGCCTCTTGGAATCGGGATAACCGGTATCAACCGCATCACTACTATCAACTGGGAGAACCTACTCCACGAATTCCAAGATGTATTTGACGGGACTGTAGGCAAGTACCAGGGGACCCCAATCTCATTTAGCCGAGACCCGAAAATAGCCCCCATTCGCTTAAAGGCCAGACGCGTTCCATTCGCGCTTAAACCAAAAATTGACGAACAGTTGAATAAGTTGATAGCACAAGGGGTTTTAGAACCAGTCAACCACGCCAAGTGGGAAACCCCTATTGTAACACCGGTAAAGCCAGATGGGTCAGTGCACATCTGTGGGGACTATAAAGCAACCCTGAACCACGCGCTCCAACAAAGCACATACCCAGTGCCAGTGGTGCAACATTTATTGTACTCGCGAGGGGGAGGAAAAATATTTGCAAAACTCGACTGTGACACCGCCCTAGCCTGCTAGGAATTAAATGGTTAGCGCCTCTTGGAATCGGGATAACCGGTATCAACCGCATCACTACTATCAACTGGGAGAACCTACTCCACGAATTCCAAGATGTATTTGACGGGACTGTAGGCAAGTACCAGGGGACCCCAATCTCATTTAGCCGAGACCCGAAAATAGCCCCCATTCGCTTAAAGGCCAGACGCGTTCCATTCGCGCTTAAACCAAAAATTGACGAACAGTTGAATAAGTTGATAGCACAAGGGGTTTTAGAACCAGTCAACCACGCCAAGTGGGAAACCCCTATTGTAACACCGGTAAAGCCAGATGGGTCAGTGCACATCTGTGGGGACTATAAAGCAACCCTGAACCACGCGCTCCAACAAAGCACATACCCAGTGCCAGTGGTGCAACATTTATTGTACTCGCGAGGGGGAGGAAAAATATTTGCAAAACTCGACCTAGCACAAGCTTATCAGCAACTACCCATTGATCCAATAACAGCAGAGGCACAAACAATAGTAACGCATAGAGGGGCATTCAAATGTAACCGCCTCCAATTCGGTGTTAGCATTGCCCCAGGCGTTTTCCAAAGCTTCATGGAACGCCTACTAAATGGAATCAAAGGTGTCATCCCATACTTCGATGCTGTACTGGTCTCAGCAAAAAATGCCAACCAGCTAGAGACCAGGCTAAGAGAAGTCTTAACTCACTTTAGAAAATCAGGCCTAAAAGTCAAGAAAGAGAAATGTGAACTGGCCACTAACCGGATCGAATTCTTGGGTTATTTAATCGATGAGCATGGCATTCACCCAACTGAAAAGAAGGTAAAGGCTGTCAAAGACGCTCCCACACCAAGAAACAAAACCAATCTCCAGGCGATCCTAGGCATCATAAACTTTTACAATGTGTTCCTGCCCCATAAGGCGACAATAGCAGAACCTCTACTCAACTTCGGTTGCTTGATAAAAAAAAAACCGTTTGTACTTGGGGCCACCGGGAACAAAAAGCTTTCCAAGGTATTAAGGATCTATTAACATCAGACACCGTTTTTATCCAGTTTAGCAACACCCTGCCGCTGACAGTCACCTGCGATGCTTCACCTTTTGCGGTTGGCTTCATCCTGAGTCACTGGCTTCCAGATGGCAGAGAGGCACCAGTCGCCTTTTACTCAAAGACGCTCTCGAAAATGGAACGCAATTACAGCCAACTCAATCGTGAAGCCCTGGCAATCGTCGCCGGGGTCAAACGATTCCATGAATACCTTTATGGTAGACCCTTTTCTATCGTAACCAACCACAAGCCTCTCCTTGGAATCCTGGCGGGAAACAACCCAACCCCGAACATTCTGTCTCCTAGAATGACGAGGTGGTCTGAATTCCTTGCTGCCTACTCCTACACGCTACTCCACAGACCCGGCAAAGCCATCTCGCATGCCGATGCCCTGAGTCGTTCCCCGCTGCCCATCACAGAAGATGACCTTGCTCTGACTACCTACACATTCCAACTGGAGACCTGCCCGGAGCTACCGCTGACTGCTGCCAACGTTGCAAGAGCCATAGCCAAAGACCCTTTGACAGCGCGTATACTGAACTGGGTAGATAAAGGCTGGCCGGAGGAAAATAAAAAAACTGAGACTTTTGAACCTTTCCATGTCAGACAGACCAAGCTGTCTATCGAAAAGGGGTGCATCTTATGGGGTGACAGGGTGGTAATCCTATGCAGCCTCCAAGAAATCGTCCTAGGCATGTTGCACGAGGGTCACCCCGGTATAGTCAAGATGAATTAACCGCATTAACTGCACCGGCCCATCTGGCTGCAAATGGCAGGGCCAAACACATGGTTAGATATACTAAAAAAGGCCTAGAGAGAATGGACAAGGGGGACGTGCAAGACAAACTCAACCGTTTACTAATATTGCAACATATCACCCCTAGTAGCACTACAAATAAAAGCCTGGTTGAATTATTAATGGGTAGGAAACTACGGTCCTACCTGGACAGGTTACACCCCACCTATACATGGGACAACCCCCCCGACTCCTCAAGCAAATACCGTACCTTCGAAATCAGCGACCTAGTCTATGCCAAGAACCTCATCGGGGATCCTCTATGGCTGCCAGCCACCATCACATAAGTCACAGGCCCCCGGTCCTACCGACTAACACTAGACGATGGAAGGGAATGGAAGCGGCACATAGACCAACTTCGTTCCTGCAATCTTGAAAGAAAAACTTGCGCAGAACCAAAAATAATAAATTCCGACAAAAAAACAACCAGGGGGGGGGGGAAAGTCCAAATAAATTAAAAAGGGAGAGATGAACCTCCCATAACAAGACAACAAACTCTGCAAAACGACAATCTAACCAAACAAAAAGAGCACTCATGGTTAGATGAACCCCAAAAAAGAAGTTCAGGAGCAGAAGAGCGAAGTGAGGCCTTCCTGGAAGGTGGCAGCCAGACCAGCTCAACCAACCCGGCCAAATCAGGAGGGAGCGGTGGAGCCATCTCAACCAGCCCAAGAGACTCAGGCGGTTGTGGCAGGGCTGACTCACCCTTCCAGGAGGTTCCATGGAGAAGGTCGAGAGAAGCAATGATCCCGTCCGAACCTCTTGAAGACCAAAACAAGACTGAGCCGCGCAGGTCAACTAGAACTAGGAAAAGCCCAACCTACCTGTACGACTACGTCATCCACGTTGGACTGAACTAAAGGGGGAGGGGTGTTCTGTATGGAACTTGGTAGGTTCCAAGTACTCCATTGTGATTGGCCGAAAAGGCCACTTACAGATTGGTTCACTAGGAACCAATCTGGAAAGCTGCCAAACGGCGGGAAGAATTAAATTACTGTCATTGGCCACAAGCCAGCAGGCTAGCCACGATATAAAGGGCTGCCGCAGTTTGGGCTATGTTCCGTTTCTTTACCTAGTGGTTTGAAATAAAGAGTTCTTGTTTGGAACCCGGTCTCCTGCGCTTCTTTCCAGACGGAACATAAACCATCCCATTCAGCTTCCACAATAACTGGTTCTCAGAGGCAGGTAGCTTCTGAACTGAAGATGGAATACCATTGTCATGATTAGTAGCAGACCTTAGTGGTCGGAAATAATGAACAAAAGATAGTGGAAACCCTGATCTTCTCTATCAATTCAATCTGAGCCATAAAGGCCTTTTCAAGATCCAGCAAAATTAAAACAGCTGATTCCAATTTATTTGCTGTGATAGTCATACTATAAATCACTGGTGAATACTGTCTGATGCTTGTGTATTTTTTATAAGTCCAGCTTGAGATGAATGAATTATAGATAGTATTACTTTCTGTAGTCTTCTGGCTAGTATTGCTGTTAATATTTTAGCATCCACATTAAACAAAGATATTGATCTATCTATAACTTTCACATCTTGTGGAATCTTTCACAGACTTAATATTTCTGTCATATTAGTGCTTATGAAGTCTTTTGATAATACCATAGATAGCTAAGAAAACAAACAATTGGACCAAAGAAGGAATCTGGCTTGTATTTATGTATTTGAAATAGGCATGCATTGTCACAGTTTTGTCCCTCAATTTATTATTTATTCTACTGATAAGATCTGTCTTGCTCCTTCAGTCTATTAATAACTCTGGGATTCTCATTTTATTGATACATGAAAATCCAGCTCCTCCAACATCATTAAAATGTAGCTTTTCATATCCACACATATATGTATAAAAGCATATGGGCCATGGCAGTCTTGCTAATCTTTGAACAGTAACTGGAAGTTTAAAAACACTTTCTCAGAAAACCAAAGACTTCTATTTATTGGCAATGTGATGTCAACACCTTGTCAGTTACCTCCTCCAAGATGCAATTCAATGAGTATTAATGGTTTTGAACTTCTGGCAATGGGCTGCCTAATGAGAAGGATGCCAAGACTTCTTAAATGTAAAAGTAATTGTCATATTCCAAAATTTATTAACAGTGCCTTGCCATTTAATTTGTTACCACTATAACTTTCTCTCTATTTTTTCACATTGGAATGTTCTAGTAACTTTAGTTCTAATTTTCAGAATAAAGTTCATCAATGCATGATGAAACAAGGACATTTATTTTTCAGCTGGCTGGTCACAAACTCTGACACTGAGTAGGATTGAGAAGAAGTGACTGCCCAAACTCCGCTAACTAGCTTCCATGCCTAAGGAGGAGACAAACCTGCCTTTTCCCACTCCTTAGTCTGCCACCTTAACTTCTACATCAAGCTATGTCTCTTTTATGGGCTACATGCTACATGGAATTTTGCAAATGGAATTTTATCTTTTTCATTTAATGGTAAACTTGGTAAAGATCTAATGGTAAACTTGGTAAAAATTATGTACTAGTTATTGACTTATTGCATTGATGTAGATATCAAAAAAGTTGAATCACTTTCCTTTGTTATAAAGCCAGGGGTGGGATTCTACCAGTTTGCACCTATTCACTAGAACCGGTTGTTAACATTCTAAGCAGTTCGGAGAACTGGTTGTGAGAAGAAATTACTGGCCTCATCCTGTAAGGAAGGCAGGAAGGAAACATTTTGGTGTTGCTTACAGAAACTGCCTCTCCATTAATCCTTATTACATTCTTGGCAGGGCTAGACTTCCTGGAATATCTCTGGAGTTTTTTCCCCTCCTTTGCTGGTACTTTGTTTGTGTGGAGTGACCATTCAAAGTTACAAGCACTGGCACTGAAAAAAGTGACTTATGACTATTTTTCACACTTACAACTGTTGCAGCATCCCCACAGTCATGAGAGGCCAGGTGAGGAGATGCGTGCCTCGATGTGAGTGATATTGAGTTGGCCACACCCAGCCAATAACATGACCGCCAAGCCATGTCCACCCAGTCACATGACCACCAAGCCACGCCCACCACCTAAGCCATGCCCACAGAACTGATTGTTAAGAATTTGAATCCTACCCCTATATAAAGCTTGTGTTTGTGGAGGCTTTTCTTGTTAAAAATACCCAGAAGTTGATGCAGATATTTAATGTAACTGCCAATAGATTTCAACAAGCAATCTCATCAATGGTTAGGAATGAGCAGGTGGGCTTTATCAGAACTAGATATGGATCAAATAATATTCAGCAGGTAGCAGATTATGACTGAATAAAGAAGACAAAGCTGCAACCCCGGATGCTGTGTTTGATAACATTTACAGACAATATGTGTACATTACCTTAGACAACTATGGATTTTCTAAAGAATGTATTATGTAGATCCATCCATGAATAGTATACATATTCCTTATTTGAGCTCTCAAATGAGGTGGTGGGAGAGAGGGGGGGGGAATTATTGTCTGATATCACAACTTCATACTCAAGTTTCCATGACTCCACCTCCCCGGAGATTTGTTTCTCACTCTATCTTCCTATGCTTTTACCATTACTGACTATTTTTCCTCCTACTTTTTCACTTTTTCACCCAGGAAGATACTGGAAAAGATAATAAAAAAAACAGCTCTGCCAACATCTAGAAACAAGTGAAATAATAACTAGCAGTCAGCACGGGTTTGTTAAAAACAGATGATGCCAAACCAATCTTATTTCATTCTTCAACACAGTGACTAAATTAGTAGACCAGCAAAATATATTTAGATTTCAGCAAGGCGTTCAATAAAGTAGACCACAACCTATTTCTTAGTAAGCTAGAAAAAACTGGAATAGATAGCATCACCACGAGATGGATTTGCTACTGGGTGGCAAATCGTACCCAACGAGTAGTCCTTAATGGGTCTAAATCTACATGGAAGGAAGTAAGCAGTGGAGTGCCACAAGGTTCTGTCTTAGGCCCAGTACTCTTCAATATCTTCATTAACGACTTAGATGAGGGAATAGAAGGGGAACTTACCAAATTTGCAGATGATGCTAAGCTGGCAGGTAATAGCTAACACCCAAGAAGATAGGCTCAAGATCCAGATGGATCTTGACAGACTAGAACACTGGGCCATATCTAATAAAATGAAGCTCAATATAGAGAATAGTAAAGTTAGGCAAAAAAAACCAAAAGTACACATATAGACTGGGTGAAACCAGGCTCAATAGCAATAACTGGGAGAGGGATCTTGGAGTCTTAGTGGACAATCAGCTAAATATGAGCAAGCAGTGTGCAGCAGCAGCCAAAAAAGCTAATGCAATCTTAAGTTGTATTAACAGAAGGATATAGTCAAGATCAAGGGAAGTACTAACACCACTCTGTAAAGCCTTAGTAAGACCACACCTAGAGTACCGCATCCAGTTTTGGTCACCACATTATAAAAAAGATGTTGAGACTCTAGAAATAGTACAGAGAAAAGCAACCAGGATGATGAAGGGACTGGAGCCTAAAACATACAACGAACGGTTGCAGGAACTGGGCTTGGCTAGTCTAGTAAAGAGAAGGATCTGGGAGACATGATAGCGGTCTTCCAATATTTGAGGGGCTGCCATAGGGAAGAGGGGGTCAAGCTATTTTCTGAAGCTCCTACAGGCCAGACAAGGAATAATGGATGGAAACTGAACAAGGAGAGATTTAACCTGGAAACAAGGAGAAACTTTCTGACAGTGAGAACAATCAACCAATGGAACAGCTTTGCCCTCGGAAGTTGTGGGAGCGCCATCACTGGAGACTTTCAAGAAGAGATTGGACTGCTATTTGTCAGAAATGTTGTAGGGTCTCCTGCTTGGGCAGGGGGTTGGACTAGATGACCTTCATGGTCCCTTCCAACTCTGATTATCTGTAAAACTTTATAAATGTATTAGATAACGCAATACACTTTCCACTTTGATCTTTATTTAAAATTCTGCAGCTGTGCTCTTAGATAACTATCTGTTATAATAAGATTATAATATCTGTCAATTTTTGCATATTCCACAAAGCATAATCATGTAGTCAACCTATCATTGTATCATGTGGTTAACCTAGACCAGACAGGAAGCACAGCAGGATGAGCCAATTCTTCTTCATTGTAAGGTTATATTAACAGAATGTTACAAGTCTGAATCTGCATTTCTCCTCCTGTCTCCTTTACAATCCAAGAAACTCATGGGGAGTTGTTTCTGAGACTCTTGTCTTACCTACATTAGCTGCAGTCTAAGTTGCCTGTTATGTGACCATTTCCTTAACCAGAACTCCTACATATAATACAAGGCCATTGTATTACATATCATAATATATACTGATGATATTTTATTATTTATCTTTGACTATCATGCTTTGATGCTGACTTTGATTAATCAATTTTTAATTAAATTGTAATATATTTTGGTCAAAGTCAAATTTAAAACCTATAGGTAAATATTTTCTTATTCACACATTAAGCGATCACCATTTTTGTTAGCTGTGAATCATGAAATAATACGTTTTGGAAATAGAATAAATATTCTTCAAATGAATGCAATTCCCAGGATAAATATATATGGAATTCCTAGGTACATATACCCAGGAACATATTTTTAAAAACTCAATTTCTCTGGGGTTATTCAGCTCCAAAGATATATTTGATAAAGATTCAATTGGCTAAAACAATTCTAGTATGGTGAATAATTTTATTTTGTATGTAGTTATACTGTAGAATGTGATCCAATGAAATGTGTCATTAAGTTAGACATGTTTTTTGAAAAGCTAACCTTTTAGGCTATGTCTATAAAATATGATCTAACTAGCATCAGAAGTAACCCGTTTACAACATCCAAGTTGATTTTCTGTCTTTCCAAAACATTCTTTCATTATCCTTGTCAAGCATGTTCTTAATGTCCTTGGTTTCAGAGGAAAATCATTTAAATTTATGTTGCATCAAACAGAAATAATGGGCACCACAAATTTTCCTCTCACTGTGACTATTCTGAACAGGAACTGAGTGTTTTCTTCTTTGAGACAGGGGATACCAGAGAATGTTTACAATGAAGACAGTTTCTTGATCAGACCAGCACATGCAACATGGAAGTGAATTTAAGAGTCATTCCTGGATTATGCAAATAGAGTTCACTGTTTTGCTACCACCATTTTAAAACTTCCACATCAAAGCTCTTCTATTATTTTGAAGCTCAAGTAATAACAATAAAAAGTCAGAAAAAATGTCCTTGATTTTAAGATGTTTTGATCCATGACACAAATAGGAAAAAGTATCATTACAACAATCTGATTGTCTGGTGAGAAATAGTTTAATTCAAGGAAGTAAAATTTCTTTATTACTCGGTTTTCTTTTAGCAGTTCTATCTTGTGAAACAATACAGAGTTGTCTAATTTTCTCACAACAGTGAAGTTTGCTAAAGGTACAGTATGTCCTATACATTTTGTAAACTGAGATATGACTTTGGATTTCTTCTAAATCAAAGCAAAGCCAATGTCTCATGGGTTTTTACTTCTTCCCACCATTCTTTCTTTTCTCTCAATCTCAAGACCCATTCAGAAGGGTCCTTTACTTTGCAGTCTTATAAAAGATAGATATAACAAGAAGGTCACACCAGCAAGCAACAATGGTTATTCCTGAGATAGATTGACTGGCTTTGCAGAGTCCTTGGTGCTCTCTGAGCTTGCATTTGCCCTTCATGCTCTCTGAGTAGCACTGATGATGTTATCTAGTTTGGTAATGAAACATCTGCAAGAAAACAATCAAGTTCAAAGAGCACCAAGGACTCAACAGTTCAATCCTGAGCTACAAATATTATCTTCTATTGGTTAACTGGTTTTGTACATAAAAAAATTAAGTATTTGATGGGATTAGATAATTGGTAATGCATTTTGCTTTAATTCATCCTTCTCTCACCACATTGTATCAATAAGGCTATTGTTTTAAGGCAAATAATGGATACTCTATGAACATAATAATTATATTTTATTAACTGGATTTAGAGCTTAATATGCTGTATGGGCCTGGCCATTCTGTTCAAACCCAGTTCTTTATTTATTGGGCTGATATGTTGAACAATATTAATATATGTTTACTTCTTTTCCTCTCCTATCAACTTTATTTTTTCAAGCTTGAGATCCTACCTAATGCCCTAAGCATTTCAGAATGGAAGTTATATATGCACAGATCTCCCTCCTTACCCAATTATTTGGTTAATCTTATAATCTTCATGGTTCTGACTCATAGTTTTTCCACCCTGATGATTCCCTAGGATGCTAGGCATTGGGCCAGAGCATGATTAGTCCTCTGGTGTGATGTACTTTAGGGGTTTTTGTTTGTTTGTTTAACAATTTGCTTTCTATTTTAATGTTTGCTGCCCAGAGTTACATTTGTGAATCAGGAAGCAACATAAATTGAACCAATCAATCAATCAATCAATCAATCAGTTAATCAGTTAAGTCTCACTTTTTGCAATCAGGAATATTAAATAGCACTTTAGATGAACAATGAACCATTGGGTCCTAATGTTCAAACGCAAACATTATTTAATTATGTTCTTCTGCTAGGGAACAGTTAGTTTTCTTAAAATAGGTTGTAGCCAAGCAGAAACCCTGCTGGGTAATTAAAGAAATGCCATGGTTTGTAGCTTTTTTTCCACATGAAGGACACAAATTACAGAAACATTTTTTCTGAACATGCTTGAAATGAATGTCCATTTTAAAAGTACAAGTGATCCTTTTGTACCTTGATCTGATAAAAAGAGGTTTTTCCTCATTCCTTGAAATATAATCTTTTACCCCATCGTGTTTATGCTGGAAAATTGCCTAGATAAGGCAGTGGTTAGAGGAAAATTGTTTCCAACCCTAAAGCCAAAGGACTGTACCTCGTTACAATTAGTTTCCCTCTCAATAGCTTTAGTTAAGAAGGCAAAAAGAAAAAAAAGATAAAGTGACCAAGCCTGAATTTTGCAATATCTGAATTTTGCAGTACCTGAATTTTGCAATATCTGAGTAGTTGTAAGACATCTTAAAGATTTTACTCATGAGACAGTAGCCTGTGCTTCTTGAATCACAATAGGCCACAATTTGATCTCACGTGTTCTGTAAGTAATCGATCTAAACAATCTCAGGCAATTTTAACAACACAGAAACACAAAATAGTTGGTCTGGAAGAGATCTTGGAGGTCCTTTAGTCCAAACTCCTGTCCAGTGCATGAATCCTTAGACCATCTTAGCAAAAAGTTGTTCACACTTTTTTTGAAAGCCTCTACTGATGGTACTCCCAGGATTCCAGGAAGCAGACTGTTACAATAGGTCTCACACTCAGGAAATTGTTCATGATTTTGAGTCAGGTTCTCTCTCTATAACCTTGAAGAAAATATGTGGCAGCCATTATAAAAATGTTAGCCAATTCAGGGATTCAGAAAGGGATGAGGAAGAAACTCGAGTGCCCTGCCTTGCATATATATTGTATTAACTGCCTTGAGTTGCCATGGGCATGTATTGGGGTGATCAAATTGGACACGATATTTTAGACACAGTCCGACCAGTTTGGCATAGAACTGAACGATCCCTTTTGATTATTTCAATATTGTATCTTTATTGATGCAGTCCAAGATTGCATGGGTTTATTTATTTATCACATTTATATAGCCACCCATCTCACACAAGTGACCCTGGACACCATATAATACTTTTGGCAGCTGCAGTACACTCCTGGTTAATGCTTGATCTGTGTTCTACAAGAACAATGAAATGCTTGGCACAAGTATTACTGGAGAGCCAGGTCCTGGGGTGGGGTGGTTTGGCCCTGTTTGGGCAAACCACTAGCTCCAAAGATCAGCTGGGAGTGAACTGGTTTGCTCGAAGATCAAGGTATTTCCTCCCTCCCCCACTAATCAGCTGTTTTCTGAAGATCAGCTGCATCGCATGATTTAGATTAGCTAGAGAGCAGGAAATTGTTGGATTTCTTGTTTTCTAGCTAATCTAAATCGTATGGCACAACTTGCTGTTGTACTGCTTCACCCAGGAGGCTTCCTGGGGGCCCAGGAGGCTTCCTGGGGGCCCAGGAGGCAAATTTATTTTTTATTTTTTATTTGCCTACTGGGCCTCAGGGAAGCCTCCTGGGAGCAAAAATGGGGCACGGTGGGGTGCACACACACCTGTCCTGTTTTTGCTTCCAGGAGGCTTCCCTGAAGGCCAGTAGGCAAAAAAACTATGCCCACCCAGTCACATGATCACCTAGCCATGCCCATCTAGCCATGCCCACCTAGCCATGACCATAGAACCGGTAGTTAAAAAATTTGCATCCAACACCTGGCCAGGTACTATTTATTTTTTATTGATTTTTTTTCCAACTTTAGTGTACTATTGAACTGCGGTTTGTTGAAAAGTCTAACATTCAAATTTATCAAGATCCTTCTAAGCTTGAAGTCTCTTTTCTAAGGTATTAGCTGATATTAGCCCTTTGAGTCCAGACAAGAAGTAGTAACCATGAATACTAACATCAACTTTATTATAAGCCTACTGTAACAGAATCTTGCAAATCTGAAATCACCTCTTTCCTTCCTTACTTTTATTGACCTAAAACCTAAAAATCTCCTTTCCTTCTCCACCCCACTCCTTGTTCAGACTCAGATTTTGTTGAACAGACCATTATCTAGGCTGCTGCTTTTCTTCCTGTCTCCCAAGAAAATTTCCACACAACATTACAACAATCCCTTCAGCTTTATGTTATCTGCATATTGGCTGAGCATCTCTTTTATTCTTTTATCCTGTCATTTAAGTCGCTTATAAAAAAGAAGGCACTAGACTCAGGACAGAACCCTGGGATACTTCTCTGCATATGTCTCACTGTGTAGACATAGATCCATGAAGGACCTCATCCATGGATGTGGTTTTTCAACCAACCACCAATCCATCTGGTAGTTAGATATCCATCTTATTTTGTTCCATTTTATCAAGAAACCTATGAACCATGAACACCTTACTGAACTCTTGGTCCAATATTTCTGTTGAGGTAATTCCCCGTTAGGAGAATGAGCGCATACAGGGAGACATATAGAGAGGAGTGTTGGAATAATACACACAGAGTACACAGATACACTATACAGTAAATGTAGCTTTTTTACTTCCAGAAAGGTTTAAGCAAAATACAAACACAGTCCAAAGTCATTCACAAGTTAATCAGTCAGTGTTCAATCCAGAGATAATCCAGTAACAAAGTCCAGTGTCAAAAACAGTTCAGTATCAGACTTACATTAAATCCAGTAAATATCAGTCAATTAAGAAAAATGGAGCAACAGCAATACTTTCCAACAGAAGGAAACAAAGATACACTCTCTTCTGAGACTCAGACTAAAACAACCCAGGTTTCTGGCTCCATCTTATGGCCATTTGAAAAACCACACCAAATTGCATGCTCTTGCATTCCCCTAAAGAGATAGTACTAAAATGTTTATCCTGGTTTATATATTTCTAACCCAAATACCTGTCAGGAGACTCATATTCCTAACAATTTCCACACATCCCATTGATCAGCCCCACTAGGAAGACCACACCAGGAAATAATCTCCACAGGAAGATTAAAAGTGGCTATAATAACCCAATTTTGCAAGTCTAATCCTTTTCTTATATCCATGTGTATGAGGGAGGCATTTGCCTGCTTCTGAATATAATCTTGTTTCTTGAGTCTTAAAAGGTATTTCAGCTTCCTTTGTCAAGATAATGATATTTCCATATTTCCATCAAGGTCACCTGCTTTGCTCTCTCTATCCACTAAAATACTCATTTTCAAAATAATAATAATAATAACAAGATTAGTCTCCAACGACATATTTTAACAAAGCCATGTTGCTTCTATTAATCACTTGTTTTCTCTACATGGAAACTAATCAAGGGGAGAAGCAACCTGGAACTAAGGAGAAACTTTCTGACAGTTAGAACAATTGCTCCCAGAAATTGTGAATGCTTAAACACTGGAAGTTTTAAAGAGGGTGTTGGATAATGATTTGTCTGAATTGGTGTAGGGTTTCCTACCTAAGCAGGGGGTTGGACTAGAAGACCTCCAAGGTCCCTTCCAACTCTGTTATTCTGTTCCATTCCATTCCATTCCATTCCATTCCATTCCATTCCATTCCATTCCACTTTACTCTACTCTACTCTACTCTACTCTACTCTACTCTACTCTACTCTACTCTACTCTATTCTAATCACAGTTCTATATATTTGAGAATCAGCTTGCCGAATCAGTTCATTCCAGACCAGGTGTAGGTGTGTCACGAGAGAGAGTGGTGTGTGTATGAGAGAGAGAAACAGAGAAACAGAGACAGAGACAAGAAAGAAAAGGAAGGAGGGAAGGAAGGAAGGAAGGAAGAAAGAAAGGAAAAAAGAAAGAGAAATAGGAAGGGAGAGAGAGTGTTTGGTGTGTGTGTGTGTGTGTGTGTGTGCATGAAAGAGAGAGAGACAGAGACAGAGACAAGAAAGAGAAAGGAAGGAAGGATGGAAGAAAGGAAGAAAGAAAGAAAAATAGGAAGGGAGAGAGTGTGTGGTATGTGTGTGTGTGAGAGAGAGAGACAAGAAAAGAAAGATCAAGAAAGATAGAGGAAGGGAGAGAAAGAAAAATAGAGAAAAAGAAAGAGAAAGAAAGATAAACAGGCCTTCCGAAATACCTGAAGTGCCAAAAACAGTCCTCAGGCTTCCCTCAAGCCTCTGGGAGGGCAAAAACAGCATTCCCTGTGCTCCAGAGATCCTCTGGAGGCTGAAAATGGGCATTTCTGGTATTTCTGCCTGCAGAGCCTCAGGAGGGTGAAAACAGCGTCAAACAGGCTGAAAATCAGTTGAGAGGCATGCACATGCACAGTGCAGGTAAGGGGTGTGGGGGGGTGTTATGTGCGCATGCACAGGGGGGTGAACCACATTGCATCGTGGGTGCCAGCATACACATACACTATTGCGTGTGGGTGCGCTTTTGGCATACCACAATAAAAAGATTTGCCATCACTACCTAGAGTGATTTTATTGCCTTTCTTTTTCCCAGGTATTTTTCAGGATTTACAATATATGCATTCAATGTCTACAGTCCAGAGCTAAATATATGTATGTTTAACAGAGTTGAAAGGGAGTTTGGAAGTCTTCTAATCCAGTGGTTGTCAACTGATGGTCCACAGCCCACTGGTGGTCCACGAGAAAATTTTGGTGGTCTACAGAAAAATGTCATCCCCAGAACACCCCCCCCCCCCAAGCAATTAATCCAGGCTGGGCAGGAACTCAAGTCTGCCCCACCCATATGGCCTGTGGAACCTTCCCCGTCCACTTCTTACCTGGCAAACTTGCCTGCTAAGTTGCTATTTTTCCTTCCCCCCCTCAACCATCAGCTGTTCTGCTGTGCTGGGAGATTTAGATGAGCTAGAAAGCAGGAAATTGTTGGATTTCTTGCTTTCTAGCTAATCTTTAGATCTTCAGCTCTGCTTTTAAGCAGAGCCAAACCTCCCTTAGGATTGCAGGTTCTATTATTCAGTGCAGATTCAGATAGTCAACGGCAGAAATACAGATCTCTAAGTGACTCTGTGATTCTGTGAGCAACTCAATCTGCCTGTCTGCTTTGCCTGATTTGGGGTAAAAGTTGCTCTTTTTTTAATAAAAAATTCAATATTTAAAACATGGTGTGTTGTAAGTTAATTTTGTGAGTTTGCAAGCAAATTTTATGAGTTTGCTTGCAAGCAAATTTTATGTGACAGACTCAGGTAGCTGATGGCAGAAAGATAGATCTCTGAATCTGTGATTCTGTGAGCAACTCAATCTGTCTTTTGGGTAAAAGTTGCTCTTTTTTAAATAAAAAATACAAATTTACATAAATATTTATAATATTTACATACAAGCCATGCCCAGCCAGTCACAAGACCACCAAGCCACACCCACAAATTAGGACATGCCCAAGAACCGGTTGTTAAGAAATTTGAAACCCACCCCTGCCTCTGTGTGTTTGTGTGTATGAGAAAGAGAGGGAGAGGGAGAGAGGTTAGATCAGATCTCTCTCTCTCTCTCCCACCAACGTCAGCAAGCCACTGTCAGTCAAAATTCATATTAGTGGTCCCTGGGATTTAAAATTATGAGTTTGGTCCCTGAGGTCCATAAGGTTGGCGACCCCTGTTCGAGTCCAACCCCTGCTCAGACAGGAAAACTGAGGATGCCAAACTCTGAGTAGAGATCCTGGGAAAGGTGTCAGAATAACAGAATAACACTTAGAAGGGATCTTGGGGGAAACCTTATACCATTTCAGAGAAATGGCTGTCTGGTCTTTTCTTAAAAACTTCTAGTGATTGAGCACCCAGAACTTCTGGAGACAGGCAGTTCAACTGGTTAATTGTTCTCAGTCACAGGAAGTTTCTCCTTAGTTTTAGGCTGCTTCTCTGTTTGTTCAGTTTCTATCCATTGCTTCTTGTTTGCCTTCTGGTGCTTTGGAAAATACATTGCACACCTCCCCCCCCCCTTTTTGTTTCTGGCAGCCCCTTAAAAGCCTGTTGCTGATCACCCTTTTGGGCAAAGCATGTGAGCCATTTCCTCCTTTCAGTAGTCCATGAAAGTGCATCTATAGTATGTAGATAATACAGTCAAAAAAAGGTGAACAACATTTTTATGGAACTATAGGTAGGTTGAGGCCTGGTGTGACAAGGAATGGCTGGGAGAGGAGGGGTCAGGCGAGGCACCCCATGACATGAGTGACATTGAGTTGACCACGCCCACCCAGTCAAATGACCACCAAGCCATGCCCACCAAATACACCAAGCCCACAGAACCGGTAGGAAAAAAATTGAATTCTACCACTGCCTTTCCGGAGTTCACAAAATTACAGTTCAGTGATTATGAAGTCATAATAACTTCATAATGAAGTTATGCCACTCTGGGATATGTTTGATCTGGCTCTGGTAACCTGAATTAATACAAAGCAGCTAGGTATTCTCTCATTGCTGCCTTGCACATCTTGACCTCTATTTCTCTTGTGTCCCATATGGAACACTTTTTGATAGGCTAGACTCCTTTTTCCTTTTGCAAAAGGACAGATGCAAATAGGAATTAAGTAGGCTGGACTTTTTCCTCTTGTCTTTTTCCATCTTGCTATTTTCTCCAATCAACTGGAGTGAGTGCTTCCTAGATTTTCCTCTTATCTTCTATGTGGACATTAAAAGAATAAAATGGCTGCTGTGTAAGGATGTTTATACAGTCACTCAGTTCTTCCCATACACATTTTCTAACCCTAACCCTAACTGCAGGAAGTGTTCCAGTTGTCTACTCATTCTCCAGACAATGCCTGCCAATGCCAATTTATTTTTTACTTTTGGGTGGGACAAGTGAGTATTCTACCAAGCAAGGCACTGGACTGCAGGTATGTTTCATTTTTATGTTGCAAGAACTGGCAGACTCTAATTTTCAGCACATCATTCACATGGTGGGATTCAAACATTTTTACTACCGGTTCTGTGGGTGTGGCTTGTTGGGTGTGGCAGGGGAAGGATACGACAAAATCTCCATTCCCACCCCTCTTCAGGGAAGGA
The DNA here is from genome assembly GCA_015471245.1 of Laticauda colubrina. Classification (NCBI taxonomy): domain Eukaryota; kingdom Metazoa; phylum Chordata; class Lepidosauria; order Squamata; family Elapidae; genus Laticauda; species Laticauda colubrina. The sequence goes on along the minus strand of BLBF01000018.1, from coordinate 53,145,746 downwards.
TATTGTAAAATCCCCATTCTTTCTCCACCCCACTATAACCTGCTTTCCAGCTCCATTCTCCTGTGCAGGGCAACAAAAGAAGACCCAGCCAATCAGATGGGACTCAGGAGGCAGAGAAGAGGTGGGGGCAGGGCCAGTCAGAGGTGGTATTCTGAACTACTCAAAATTTCTGCTACTGGTTCTCCAAACTACTCAAAATTTCCACTACCGGTTCTCCAGAACTGGTCAGAACCTGCTGAATACCACCTCTGATTATAAATCAGAGTTAGGGAACAATAGCCCCTTAATGACTTGTGGACTTCAACTCCCAGAATTCCTGAGCCAACAGGGGAGGCTTCAGGGAGTTGAAGTCCACAAGTCATAAAGGGACCATCATTCCTGTCCTCTGATAATAAATGTTGAGATGTTTGCTGTGTGTTGCCAGAATCCAAAATCTGCATGAGATGTTGGCACCTGAACTATTTAACAATATTTGATAATGAGCCTGCAGATGATCCCACCCTGACAAATTATGTCAATTATTATTTTGAGCAACTGAGCACAAAAACACAGACTACAATAGTTATGCTTGCTGATCCGATGTGCAATTACTCCTTAATTCTTTAATTTCATTCAACAAGAGGAGTTTTAAATAGGTGCTGTGAATTCCTGTTCAGTTCTTCTTGAGATATTCTTGCTCAGCATGAGATGAGAATAATACAGATACAGATAGGAAGAAATATACAGCACGTGCAGCCCTGACCTCCTATACATATTCACTCTTGTGTGCTTGAAGAAATGCATTTAGAGGCCTTTTGCTTCCTTGTTTAATTGGCTTGCTTGTGTAATTGTGCTGCAGCTCAGGCTCAGATTTAGTTAATCCATAAACAAGTTCCTGAGGATAAGCAGCCAGATTTCTTCTTTGGCATAGAAATGATAGTAATGACAGGAAAAAAACACACTAATACTCATTCTGCTTTGGAAGAAAATGAAGTCATCTCTTCCTACTTCTTTTGGAAGGCATAGGATAGTAGACCAGCTGTCTTCTTGGCAAGAACTGGGTGAAAAATAACAAGGAAAGAGACTGGTTCTTTCTTCCTTGATTGGAGGTGCTTTGAAACTTTAATTTTTATGTGCATCAAATGACAGAGAAATAAAGGGCAGATAAAGCATCAACCCCTTTAGTGTGTCCCATATGCCAAATATAAAAGGTCTTGCTCTTTTGTATTCAACTCTTCTCTTTCTCCTGCCTTCCATGAACAATGGAGCACAGCTTAAAGAAAATGAGCTCTCATATTCTTTTTCTCATTCTTTCCTGTCTTTTTTTTTTTTTTTTTTGTCTTTTTGGACAAATTCATGTGATATCCTTGAATTGGGCCATGGAGGACTTAATCGTGTCACGGAGGTGGCTATAGCTAAATTTCACAATTGTCCCTGCCAATTAAATATGGTTGGGATAGATTTAGCTCCGGATATATCTGGTTTAGGATTAAATTAACTGCTCTTTGGTCAATTAACCATCTCTAAGCTGTATAATAAGCAATTAAAACTATTTGTAGAGGAATAACCATTCCTTTTGACATTAATAATAAAAATAAAATCCTAGAGAGGCTCCAGAAATTTGTGAATTGTCTAGGCACTCTGGAGCTGTGGTTGTTTTTGCCCCCATAGATACACAAAGTGATTTTAAAAAGGGAAGGAAAAATGTGAGAGGTTTTCACAAAAATGGTTGATTGCCAGCTGGGGTAGTTGAGCTATTAGTTTTATGTGAATAGAGCCTTTCTTAAATTGCAGAAATATTCGAGTCCTCATGTGCAATACAATGCAAAATACGTCAGTTTTTGTTCAGATTCCAAAATTATCTGTTATCTTTTATCCAAAACATGAACAAAGATTCAACATGATTCCTGTGCCTATAGAAGAACATACATTAATATCCTGTTATATATGTAGGATGCTTAAGTACATACATACAGAACATGAGGGAAAGGGAGAGAAAAGACCAGCTTTTCTATTTTATTAGTCTAGATTTTCCAATTCCATCTGAATCCAGTCCAATATCTGGAGAAGTCTTCCTTCCCAAGAAATGTGGACATGTACCATATTTTATGTATCTCTGTGTGTTACCCATCAAAAGGAGCACTCCAAAAGAGGATAGGACAAGGATCAAATGAGCAAATTAATAAATGCTGGTTAAGATTAATTGTTTGTAAAATAAAGGATATTTTCATTGTGCTCATTGGAAATGCCAACTATTTTCTTTCTCATATGCAAACCACTGTCCTGCATAGAGGTAGCTGTGTTTCCCCATCCTGACTTGAAGCAGAAAGAGCAAAAATTAATCAGGAAATGAGGTAGGATGGGAAGGAAAAGGAAAAGAATGAGAAGGTAAATGGAGAGAAGGAACTGGACAGGAAGGAAGGAGAGAGATCTTTTGCTGAGGTATTACAGAAAGTTTAAAATCCAGCAGGCATACAACCTCTCCTAAGCCACAGCTAATCTTCAAAGGCAGCCATGTTTTTCCAACAGCAGGTTCACCACCCTTTGCTTCTTGCACCCCTTTGTTTGTTTTGAATAGAGTCTTCTATTCTTCTCAGTGAAAGCATGGGAGATATTTTCCTCTTACCCATAGAAGGTTATTTCAGGGGAAACACTTTCTCACAGAATGTGTAGAACCATAGACTACTTCTGCAGGCTAGGTTTGTACTGCTGGGAAGTTTATTACAGGGTCAAGCAGATGTGAATTAACATTGCTGGGCTATCTCAATCCTTAAACTGAAATGAAAAAGTAAAAGCATTTACGAACTGCATCTTGCCCAAGCACGTCAACAAATATGTTTTTTTCCCCTTTCTCTCCTTTCTCATTCCTTCCCTTATAGCTGAATAATGGAGGGCATCAACTAAAATAAATGTAGATTATAGTCACAGGAATGATACAAATGATAATAATTACAACAAAATGAGTCTGATTGAAAACTCACTATCAATCTTTTGGGAGAAGGTGACAATTGCAATTGTATATTATAGCTGTACAATGATCTGGATTCAAAGCACAACCACGATTTGTAACGTAATGAGTTTGCCAATTTTACCTATATGGGAAATATAGGAAAGAAACTATGCAATTTTTAAAACCATGTGGTTTACCCAAATCACATTTTATTGTTTGAATCCAGATTATTGTGTAGATATAGTGTGTAGTTTTTGCTTGGGTTTATGAGCTAAGTAGGGTTAGCATGGTTAATACTAGTATAGAATTCATTCAAGGAATATTAAGGCCTGGATGTTGAAAAACATAACAGAACATAATTGTAAGTATATTGCTACAAGGAAAACTACTAGGACATCTCCATCTAGTCATTTGGCATCAAATCTGACCCGAGGAAATATTTAACGTTTATATATGATGTTGCTTCAATATTCAAGTAAATTCCCTTATCTCTCTCAGAGGTTAAATTGAGTTCATTCCAGTAGGAAAAGCATTGCCATCCTTGGAGCTTTCATATTGCTTTGCACAGATTTGATGACTATTTTTTCGGCCTGTAAAAAGCTATGCCAATGCAATTCATTTCCATACAATGCATCCAGCGTAGCTGTTTCACAAATCAATGCATCTGCCTGGCTTCTAAAAGCTAATCAGAACAGTTACTACATTGCTTCAGTGCATCTGGCTTTTGAGGTCTCCTCTTGCAGTCTTGACTGGTCTCCAATAGCTGGAAGAATTTTCTGTAGTACATGTACTATACATGCACAGAAACCTCCTCTGGCTCTTTTGAATGCTGTTGGGGGTAGATAATGAAGAGCCTTGAGGTGGTAGCTGCCTTGCACAATCCTAATGTGCATAACCAGCTAGGCTAAAATGTGGTTGGGTAATTTGACTATATTGTATAGTCACAATTATTTCCTGCTTTCTGGAGCAGCAGCAGCAGGAAAGGAGACAGTCACAATTGGAGCATGTATGTCACAACTTATTGAGAACAGTCCATCAGGACAGTCTACTTAGAAGAAAAATAATAATGAACAAAACTAGTGGAAGCATACATAAGTGAATAATGATTGAGGAAGGAATATTAAGTACACATGCTAAGTAATTAATAATTAATTATTATTTTCTTCTACTTCAAATATGCCCAGGGCTGATCCCATTAATGATACACTGCTCAAAAAAATAAAGAGAACACTTAAAACAACACAATGTAACTCCAAGTCAATCATACTTCTGTGAAATCAAACTGTCCACATAGGTAGCAACACTGATTGACAATCCATTTCACATGCTGTCGTGCAAATGGAATAGACAACAAGTGGAAAGCATAGAAAGTTAGCAAGACATCCCCAATAAAGGAGTGGTTCTGCAGGTGGTGACCACAGATCACTTCTCAGTTCCTATGCTTTCTGGCTGATGGTTTGGTCACTTTTGAATGCTGGCAGTTCTTTCACTCTAGTGGTAGCATGAGACGGAGTCTACAACCCACACAAGTGGCTCAGGTAGTGCAGCTCATCCAGGATGGCACATCAATGCGAGCTGTGGCAAGGTTTGCTGTGTCTGCCAGCATAGTGTCCAGAGCATGGAGGCGCTACCAGGAGACAGGCCAGTACATCAGGAGATGTGGAGGAGGCCATAGGAGGGCAACAACCCAGCATCAGGACCGCTACCTCTGCCTTTGTGCAAGTAGGGACAGGAAGAGCACTGCCAGAGCCCTGCAAAATGACCTCCAGCGGGCAACAAATGTGCATGTGGCTGCTCAAATGGTCAGAAACAGACTCCATGAGGGTGGTATGAGAGCCTGATGTCCACAGGTGGGGGTTGTGCTTACAGCCCAACACTGTGCAGGACGTTTGGCATTTGTCAGAGAACACCAAGACTGGCAAATTCACCACTGGCACCCTCTGCTCTTCACAGATGAAAGCAGGTTCACACTGAGCACATGGGACAGATGTGATGGGGTCTGGGGACACTGTGGAGAATGTTCTGCTGCCTGCAACATCCTCCAGCATGACTGGTTTGGCAGCGGGTCAGTAATGGTGTGGGGTGGCATTTCTTTAGGGGGCCGCACAGCGCTCCATGTGCTCACCAGAGGTAGCCTGACTGCCATTAGGTACCGAGATGAGATCCTCAGACCCCTGGTGAGACCATATGCTAGTACAGTTGGCCCTGGGTTCCTCCTAATGCAAGACAGTGCTTGACCTCATGTGGCTGGAGTGTGTCAGCAGTTCCTGCAAGACGAAGGCACTGATGCTATGGACTGGCCCACCCGTTCCCCAGACCTGAATCCAATTGAGCACATCTGGGACATGATGTCTCGCTCCATCCACTAACGCCACGTTGCACCACAGACTGTCCAGGAGTTGGGGGATGCTTTAGTCCAGGTGTGGGAGGAGATCCCTCAGGAGACCATCCGCCTCCTCATCAGGAGCATGCCCAGGCATTGTAGGGAGGTCATACAGGCATGTGGAGGCCACACACACTACTGAGCTTAATTTTGACTTGTTTTAAGGACATTACATCAAAGTTGGATCAGCCTGTAGTGTTTTTTTCCACTTTAATTTTGAGTGTAACTCCAAATCCAGACCTCCATGGGTTGCTCAATTTGATTTCCATTGATAATTTTTGTGTGATTTTGTTGTCAGCACATTCAACTATGTCATGAACAAAGTATTTAATAAGAATATTTCATTCATTCAGATTTAGGATGTCTTATTTTTGTGTTCCCTTTATTTTTTTGAGCAGTGTATTATTTTATATCTTGATTTTTAACAAAATAGGAAAGGTAAATTCTAAGCAATCACATGATCAATAAACAAGGTTGCATCCTTTTATCCTTGTTTTCTAGCCAAAATAAATCTGGCTGCATTTTCTAAGAACCCAGGCTTTTCCCAGCTTCACAATTTTCTGCTTTTTATTTGTTGATTTTTTTTTGTCTTTCCCTTGTGGTTCTACCCAAACTTGGAAGCTTTCATTTTGGAATTCCAAGGCTATTGGCTAATAAGTATATTATGCATAAAAATTAACCCAGTCACTAAACCACAGGGAGAGCTTTTATTTCAATAGTATATTGAACATGTCTGGCATTCAAAAATCTCTATGGCAGGGCTGGGGGGGAAATTCCAATATCAATCCTTGGGTCACTTCCAGGAAGAGCTGGCAATATAGAAGCTGGCTCAGAACTAACTTGGGATCAAACAGGTCTATTTATTTTAAGGCAGCCTTTTCTGTAACTATATTGATTCTATTCTTTCAATTATATTAGAATATGGAGAAAACTAAAAAAAAAAAAATACAGGTTAGACTGCTCCTAAATTGTAGGCCATTATTTTCCTGAGCCATTGAAATGTGATATGAACCTGGTTTAAAGTCATCACCCTGATGTACAATTTATAGCTTAAAGTCCTCCGTACAGATGCTCTGAATCTATAATTCAGTGTGGGACATCCGAGACTCATGTGGGTTGATTCCTGCATCTTTCTCACTCCATATAAAGAATTCTTGCTAGTCACGGATCTTTAGTGGAACCTGCACTGAAGCAGAAGGTTAGATTAGAAAGGACTTCAGTGGTCCTTTCCAAATTTATGATTTTATGTCATGTGAAACTTTTTTTTTAGTTTATGCATACCCAGTTTCCTGCATTACTCTGAGAACTGGCATTCTAAAATATGTAGTATGTGAAATTTTAATCAGAAAAGCCCCAGTTAAGTTCTCATTTCAGCTACAGATTCACCAAACACAGGTCAACTAAGGCTACAATCATGTTTTGCTTCAGCCCCTTGTACTCTATTGAGGCAGTTTTTGCTTTTAACAGTCAACCCTACCATTAAATAGTGTGAGGTTGCTGCCTAAGGGAGTTGTTAGATGCATGTAAGAGCAGTGAATTGTCAGTTATTTAATATATTATTATTTTATTTGTAGTCACGGGAAGGGATAAAGAAGATGCTTAGGGCATTTTCTGCTTCAGTTACCAGAATTATTTCACTTGGGAGAAGGTAAAATTTGCTGCTTTATCTCATGCAGCAAATTGACTTGACACCAAAGTTTCAGTCAGTGATGTGATTGTGTTGTATGGGTCATAGATATGTGGGGTGAGAAATTTCCTTTTTTTGAAGGTGCACTTGAGCATTTTAATTCTGGGTTTTGTATGTGTGTATGTGTGTGCAGAGCCTGAAGGTTGAAATAGCTTATAAAATTATTTTATAAACCTAAAGACCAAAGTTTTGTAATCACATCATCAGAATTTGTCAGATAAGTACCCACAAAATACCAAGTGCCACAAAGAAAATATTAAAGGCTGTGTCCATTTCTGGGCTATGTGCTGACCGCTTAGTTCAGCATAGTTTCCCCCCAGCATGGCACCAAGCAGACCATTCCTGGTTGGAAGCTTCAGTACCAACACATCTTTGGAGAGATAGATGGACTTCCCCTTCACATTCTCCCCAGCTGAGTTCTATAGGGGGAAAAAATGGGCTTTAATCTGAAGAAAAGTCAAGGAAAGGACAGTTATGCCTCTTCCTCATGAATATTGACTTTTCAAAGGGAAAAGCTTTCTTGATTTATATTTAAAGGAAAGGCAAATTTTGCAAAATTTTATCTGAAGTTATTATTACCTTTCATCCTTAAGGAGTTAGCTAAATCTTTACATTGCGAGCTACTGTTGGTGAGAAGGCAAGTAGCACAAGTTCTTTGTCATAACAATACAGGACCTGGTCACAGCTCCTTTGAGGGAGAACCTATACCAGTGGCGGTATTCTATTGGTTTGGCCCAGTTCAGGCAAACCGGTAGCTCTGAGGATCATCTGTGAGCAAATTGGTTCTCTCCAACAATCAGCTGCTGGGCCCTCCCACCTGCCCCGGCTCTGTACTGGCCTTTATTTCCTGGTTTTGATGCTCAGCTGATTCACGTGGCACAGCGGATTGCCGTGCATCAGCTTTTGAAGACAGAGAGAGAGTGCAGGACTGCAGGAGATCAGTATCAAATCCTCTGCGCGTGTGCAAAGCATGCATTTGGCCCACGTACGCGCCAAGTGCGTCCACCAAGCCACACCCACAAAACCAGTGGTAAAAAAAGATGAACTGACCTACACCCACAATTGTCAGGCAATATGATGCAGGCAAAGCTTAGTGCCAGTGCTTGTGATACCAGAGGTAATGAACCCTACTCCACAGGGTCTTTTCCTGACTCTGCCACATACTATTATTGAAGGAGTGCAGATTCCAACAAACTCTAGTTTCTCACTACTTGGGTGGGTGGAGGGGGTGATACTTTCAGTGATAAAAGACACTCCTATTCCAGTTTGTCGGTGTTTGTTTTCTCCTGAGAGAGACTGAGTGACCCACTTCCCAGTTCTCATTTTTATCCCTACTCACCAAAATCTTTTCCAGAGAAATTAGTTTTCTCTCTCTGCCATTCTACCTCCAAATGGAATTTGGAACTTGTAGCACATTCTTGTATGGAAGATAAAATGCTGACTGATTGTTAATTGACTTATTTTGACAAAGGAAAAGCAACCTTATGAATCTCATAGAGGCACATCTGTAAAAGAGGCCAGCCTTCCTATGCTAGCTGCCTCCATCCCTTGAGAAATTTGGAGGATTTTGATTGTGATACATAATTAGATCCTTCTCTTTTTCAGGTAAAAGAATTTCTCCTGCAAAAGCTGGGGATATATGATAGGAAGAAAAGGAGCAAAAAAGGCAACTCCCATCTCAGGTTGAGACAATGAGTTTGTTTCTCCCTACCGAGAGCATTCAGTCAGGTGGGTGGTCTCACTAAAGACAGCATCAGATCAGCTTGTGGGGGTGATTGCTCTCCATTGTCCAAGAGGAATCAGATGCCAGCAGGTAGCAGGTGGGATTCTTTCATTATGAAAGGAGTTTTTCTATTCCTCCTGCAAGCTTCTACATGGTCAGCATTTCAGGCTGTTAAAAAGGTACTTGTCCTTGCTTTCATTTGGCTTCCCAGGGAGGCCTTTTTAAGCAAAGCCTTCCAGAGGCAAGGAGAACAAGCAGATATTGATTACACAAATACATGAATTGGAAAGGAAGGGAGGATGCAGTATCTCATATAAGGATCTTTGTCAAAACAAGAGCCATTCTCCCATTGTTTCCAGTTCTGCAAACTATATACCCATTTCCCAACTACTAGTCAATAATGTGAGGTCAATAATCTTGGGACAAGGCAGAGTATCATGCTCAAAATGGCGGACTTCCCAGCCTTATTCGAACTACAACTCCTAGAATTTTCAGCACAGAGCTAGCCCATTTCAGTGCCTCAATGTGGGACTTTCCCAAAGAAATTCAGTTCCTGGACATAACTGGAGTGTTTGTTTTATAGATGGCAATGGGATTGTCAGCCACAGGTTAGAGGAGCAACCAACAGCAGAAGAGCACTAGGTGAATCCACAAAGCTGACTGAGTCTATGAAAGCTTTAGATGTGACAGACTTTTTAATGTGACAGAGAATAATATTAAACATATTTAATATATTTAACAGAATGCTGACAAAGTATAAATTTAAACAAATGCAATTTTTGTCTTGGAGTTTAGTCCCATTGCACTACTCAAAAGCCATGTGGGATCCATGGCAGGAAAATCATTGTGCATGCCTGTTATATGAATTATTCCTTATGAAAAGTTTCCAGAAGGCACATATTCTGGACGTATGCTGCTACTCATAATAATTAATAACACCATGTTGAAATCTGTCTTGCAATTTCACCAAAAAATTATTCCCTTGAGAAAAAGGTTTGCGTAATAGTAGCTATTACACATATTACTCTGAAGACCTTTGGCTAGTCAGGCCACCAAGTCTGAAAAATCCCAGTGGAAGGAATTATTATACAATGTCTTCCCATGGGAGATATAGAAGCATAATAATCTTGCCAGTCTCTAGAGAGATGATGTAATTGAGGACAAGTCATCCACATTCAGCCGTTACTCATTGTGAGATGTCAAAGAATGCCTCTTCCTACTTTGGAAAATTTCTTCAAATTTTCTTTGAGAAGAGGAGAAAATAAATGATAATTTATTAGATTCAATGAAAACTGGTTAAAAGGAGTACAAAAGAATGTTTGGGTGCTTCAATGGCAATAAATATATATTAATTTCAGTATTAAAATTACTAATGGAGAAAAACTTATGCGGATCAATGAAAGCATTTGATTCTCCCTCTGAGGCAAAAGATATCACAGCTACTTGATTAAGCTATCCATACAACTATAGTATATACCTAATTACAAGTGGCTTCTTCTTACGATAAACCTCTAACTTAAGAAAATGAAATGTTGCAGAAACAAATAAAAGAACATTGATGATGCCATTTCTCCAAGGTTTTTGTGTACTCAAAATTGTGTTGGAAAAATATCAGTTTGTTATGATCAGCCCTAAAGGTGATGTTTCCATAATACTTTCCACAAATACATTACTTGAGTATTTTCCACTTTCTAGGACTTATGACAAATGGAAACACTGAAAAACGCCACTCTATACCTTTCAAGGTTATGTTACTTCCCCAAGAAAAACTTGTAATTAACAACAGTTATCTGAAACATAGATCTTTCATTCCATGACCTTAGTTCTATTTCTGTCACTCTTGCCCATTCCCTCTGTGACTTTGAGGTCACTGAATGTATCTAGAACTCAGTGGCTCCATCTGTAATGAATTATTCTTGGCTTGCTGGCGACATATTGGTGGAATGAACAAGATAATGACTCCACAGTGCACACCCTTGTTTTAAAATCCTTAGAGAAGAAATGTGGGCTTCTTAACCAGATGATTGAGGTGCATAACACTTTTTAGTAGGATCTTGTATGCTGAATATTGCCCTGGGTAGGGCCCCAACTCAGATGGATATAAGCTAATATATTTATAATTGATACTGCAGAGGTCTGTTATAGCAATGGCCAATTCAGCCAAATTTATTTTTGTGAGTCCTTTTTTTCATCACACACTGGAAACTCTCATCAGTCCAACTATTTATAAATTCAGCAACAAATGACACACAAATATTTTTACATATTTTCTTATCTACTTATTTTTATATGGAGCATTCCTGTGTTTTTTATTTGTTCCATGGGAAAATAGCTTTTTCCCCTCTGTAACCTTCACTAAAACATATATTTTTGTGCTTACGATTGCCTTGAGGACAAGATTCTATGTACTTATTTAGTGAACTACACAATGATGAAAATTGTGGCGTAAACTACACAATTATAGAAATTGCACATTTTGGCTGATGAAGATGATGGAACTTGTAGATATGGCTAAACTGATTTCCCTAATTAGAGAAAATATAACATTTACATTTATTGTTAACTGGAAACATAGCCTTTTGCATGGAACAGAAAAAAATGAATTCATGATTTGAGGCTTTGATGATGATTTTTAAAACCTTTAATAAAGTTTAGGTATGTATGTAAAAGAAAATTAAAAATTTCAGCATAAATCTATCGTTTTTATTTTCCTGTTTAATTTTTCTGATTGAAATTAGTATTTTAGCCTTAAAATCTTTATATATATACACAATATATATATATACCTGAAACCAGTAGGATATTTGGCTATAATTTCCACACATTCCAAAATGTTCCTTTGACTCAAAGGTTCTAGGCAAAAGAACCTATGGAGCATAGTCCCTTTGTTAGATTGCTGCCTTCTTCTGAAAATAAAAAGAAAAGAAACAATAATTAATCACCATGTTTCTCTTAACAGTAGGATTTAATTAATTCTACTTGCTTCATTTAATAAGAATAGAATTTTTAGACTCAGAAAAACATTTGTTAATAGTTCATTCTGAACTTGTGATTCATATTTTACTGGCCACTTTAATTTTTGAATATTTACTCAGCTTTAATCATTGTTATGAAATCTCAAATTAATACAAGAAACTTTCACATGCAATGATGATCTAACGTTAACTTGAAATTTCAATTTAATTTTATATAGCTTGTAAATCTTTTGACTCTGTTCTTTTTATTTTTCCATTTTTTTCAGTATTTCTTCTTAGTAAATTATTAAAGATCAAGTCAAACAAATTTAAAAATAATAATTTATCTGAAGCAAGTAAATGGCTCCTTCTCTCCTGACTATGTACTTGGCAACGTGCCATGTCACCATTATACTGCTTTTCTCCTCTTCTATTTTCCTCCTCACTTCATATCCACTTTATATCATCTCTTGCCTTCCCTCTTTCTTTCCTTTATCACTTGTCTTTTTTATCAACCAACACACAGCATGGATGATGCCGGACAGCTGGGGGAAACAGGATTCAAACATAGTACATGCTATTTTGAACTAGTTGGCAGTATTTCTTAAGTATGGCAAAGAATTGAACCAATCAGCTAAAGCCCATGTCACACTGCCCAACGGATGCAAAAAGGACACAGTGGACGAGCAAAATGTTCCATCCGTTGTTATCCGCTCTCAAAAGGGGCAAAAATTTGCATAACCGGAGCGGATAACACGGACGTGGGGAGGACGCAGGGCGGATGCAAAGAGGATGCAGAACGGAAGCCCAGCGGATGGAAGCGGATGGGAGCGGATGGCATGTCCACTAGGCTTCCGGGGGACCTCAGCAAAGGGGACGCAGAACGGATACAGCGGATGCACAGCGGACGCCAAACGGATGAAGCGGATGCACAGCGGATGCACAGCGGAAGCCTAATGGATGCCTGGCATTAATTGCACATGCGGGGAGGATGCATTGCATCAGCCCTGTGGATATAACGGAAGCAGCTTGGAAGCAGGTCGCCATTCAGAGGAAAGACCTGCTTCCAGACACATCGACTGCCTTGCCTGCCCTGCCTGCATGTCTGCCTGCCAGCCTTGCTGCCAGCCTTGCTACCAGCCTTGCTCTCTGCCTGCCTGCCAGCCTTGCTGCCAGCCTGCCTGCAAGCCTTGCTGCCAGCCAGTCTGCCTGCCAGCCTTGCTGCCTGCCTTCCTGCCAGCCTTGGTTCATGTCTGCCTGCCAGCCTTCCTGCCTGCCTGCCTGCCAGCCTTCCTGCCAGCCTTGGTGCCTGCCTCCCTGCCAGCCTTGGTTCATGTCTGTCTGCCAGCCTTCCTGCCTGCCTTGGTGCCTGCCTCCCTGCCAGCCTTGGTGCCTGCCTTGGTGCCAGCCTTCCTGCCAGCCTTGGTGCCTGCCTCCCTGCCAGCCTTGGTGCCTGCCTTGGTGCCAGCCTCTCTGCCAGCCTTCCTGCCAGCCTTGGTTCCTGCCAGCCTCCCTGCCAGCCAGCAACCCCACAACCATGCGGAAGCACAGCAAGCCTCAGCCATCTGCTGCCAGCCCTGGCAAGAGGGACAGGGCTACCATCCCGCCCCCTGGCCCTCACTCTGGTTCTCCTGGGGCTTTTGCAGCACGGGCTCGCTCTTCTGGGGCTGGCGCTTCTGCTGTTTCTGCTTCTGGAGGAGCTAATGACAAGCACTGCAGCACCAGCCACCTCCACAGCACCTGCACCCTTGACCCCTGAGACTGAGCGACCAAGAGGAGTACCAGAGACTCATTTTTGTCTTATAGCTTGTTGTTAATAAAGTCTATT
>BLBF01000018.1:53111950-53131842 GCA_015471245.1 Laticauda colubrina | reverse complement strand
GAAGCTGGTGTTTGCCTTGGTCAACCTGGGTGTCAGCCGCTGCACAAGTTCGTCAAACATGGCTGGAGGCATCCTCATGAAGTTCTGGAACGCCCGAGTGTCTTCACTCCTGAGCTCCACCATCAGCTTGTTGTACAGTCCGTACTCTGCTCTTCTGGCGAACCATCTTCGGATCCAGACTCATTTTGGGTGGCTCCTTTTCTTCTCGCAGCAGAGTTCACAGAGCCTGAAGATGGCTTCGCACTGTTTCAGAACGATGGTGGCTGCTGAAAGGACTTTGTTACAATCCACGGTGGACATGACTGGATGCTGTGGAAGAGGAAGAGCCAGATGAAGGCTGCAGAGGTCTGCACCGCTGGGCTGCTGTTCTGAAAGTGAGATGCAGGCGAGTTGCTCCCCCTTTTTATAGGCAGTATAGGTTTTCCGCTAGGCATCCTCTAGGCATCCTCTAGGCATCCTCTAGACATCCTTAATATCCGAGATAGGTCCCCTCTGCAAATGTTTTTTCCGCTTTAAACGCTTTGTTTCCATTCTGCATCCACTAGGCATCCGTTCTGCATCCGTTCTGTTTCCGTTCTGCTTCCTCCCTGCGTCCGGGAGGATGCGTGTTGCGCGGATGCATAGCGGATGCCTCGCGGATATAGCGGATGCGTAACGGATGCCTAGCGGATGCGTAGCTGATGCAGAACGGACGAACTGGATACATTTTCCGCGCAAAACTTTTGGGCAGCCCAAAACTTTTGGAGCGGATGAAACGTCCATAAACGGATGCTGGACGGATAGAGAGGAAGCCAAATGGAGGCAGTGAGTACATCGCGTTTTCGAACGGATGCTAAGGTTTTTTGTCCATTTTACATCCTCTTTGCATCCGTTGGTTCAGTGTGACAGGGGCTTAAAACTTTGAGTGTGCTTAGCCAATCAGGGCACCATTCTGCCTCCTCGGTGTTCCAATGCTCTCATTGGATATGAATATCCAAAGCAGGGCTTAACTGATTCAGATTTTCAGATTTCTGCAAGGCCATTGAAATATCTATATCTATGTCTATATCTGTATTTATATCTATCTATCTATCTATCTATCTATCTATCTATCTATCTATCTATATTTCAAAATGAGATGGAATACATATATTTGTATAGATTCAGCTAACTGGGAAGCAAAAATATTTCTTTTTATCTGTTTAGGTAGTCAGATCCTTCCTAGACCTCGTGGATTGGTCCCAGTGGAGCAATAGTATACTCAAAAAGGATTTTCAAGGGTTTAGCTTTTGTTAAGCTTTTATTAAGAATACTGCATTTGGTGAAACTTAGCCTAATTGAATACAATGTTCTTATTTTATTTTAAAATTTTCAGTATATTAATTTAAAAACTCGGTTATATTTTGTAGTATGCATTTTTAAAAAATATTTTCATCCAACAATAGTTTTGTAAATTGCCAGCCTCAGTAAGTCAGTAATTTACTTTCTGCAATTCATTTCCTCAGAACTTCACAGAAGAAAAACCCATTCAGGTAGAGGTGTACTTGTACATATAACTCCGGATAATACCTGTTGCAACTGATGGTACGAATACTACTCCATGAAAAATGCTTTAAAGATATCACACATATTTTTATTACTCTTGCTCGTGTGACCACTCTTCTGGAAATAATAACTTTTGCATTTTGTTATTTTGGTATGACAGAATCTTAAAATTATTTTTCTACAAAAGGGGTGAAATTAAATGACAGTATCATTCCTACTTTAACTTGGCTTGAAATGCAGATGTAAAACCTGTATTATACAGAATATTAATGTGCATTAAAATGGTTTTACATGTTTTTCCTTCCATGCAAATAAGTCCATGTAGAATCAATTAATGGCTATTCCATGAAAAAGGCAAGTTGATCCCTTCATCAGTTTGGAAGACTATCTGCTAAGAATTTGCCAAAGGAAATGGTTTCTGCATGGTTTGCCCCATAACCCTCAATTCTATTTATTGAGCTTGGTCTGATTGCATGTATGCTTTTGTATGTGTACATAAAGCAAAACACTTGCTGATATGAAATATATGAGTATATGAGGCTTTTTTTCTTTACTATATACACGGAGGGTTTTTTGCAAGTTTAAACATTGACCACTAGATGTCACTAGGTTCTGTAAAGGGAAGGAAGCAGAGTGTGCTCCAGGGTCAAAAAAAGGAGAGACCAACCTGGAATCCAGTTATAGAACAGATCCTTAACCTTACAATGGACGGAAGTTTTACTCAAACTACTCACATGCTTTGTGGTTACACTGGGTAATATAATGGCAGGCAAGGATTCCCATTTCATGTTATGCAAACAGTCAGTTCGTAGTCTGTAATGGAAAATAAATAATTTTTAGAACTTCATTCCATTTTGTGCCCAGGTTTGGATTTCTTCTTCACATGTTTTTTTAAATGCCAACAAATACAATTTATTGCAGCTGTACATACACTGTAATCTGTTTGGCATCTTGTTTGCTTGTTTTCATAGTGATCCACCTCCTATAGGTCTATATTGCCTTTCTAATGTTTTGGATTTGGCCTACCTATTTTCTGTTAGCAATAGAACATGAAGGCTTAGAAAAGGGGGAAAAATGCCTCTCACAGCTTTCTATTCTGCTGAATAAGACAAGGTCTTATTTTGTTTTTTATGATCAATTATAAACAGGGAGACTTTAGGATGGCACCAATTTTAAACAAACTAAATAGAGTAGTGTTTCTCAACTTTGGCACTTTGAAGACATGGGGACTTCAGAACTCAGAATTCTCCAGTCAGCTGGAGGGAGGAATTCTGGGGATTGAAATCCACACATTTTAAAGTTGCCAAGGTTGAGATACACTGAACTAGATATTTTATGGCACAACTGCAGGGATCATTCTTGAATATGCTACTACTGATATGAGCATTTAAACTGGATTTACTCTGCACCCCCTGGCTCATTTTTGGCTTCACTGGCTTTTTGAACATTATGCACTTACTCATACCATGTTTCTCACAAAATAAGGCCGGGCCTTATTTTTTTTTGACCCCTTAAAAAATGGCTAGGCCGTCTTTTCGGGGGTTGACTTAATTTCCTCCCCCACCTGGAGTGGCCCATAAGCACGTACCTCACCACGAGGCCGCTTCTATCGGCCGATGAAAGCTCCCTGAAGGCAGAGTCCCCAGCAGCTTCAGGATGTGGCATGGCTGCCCGTGTTCCCTCATTTTTAGGCAGTCTCTTTTGGGCCATGGAAGCTCCCCAAATGCAGTCACTAGCCACTTCGATCTGCCTGTAGAAGCAGCCTCAGGGCGAGCGCACACGCACACACACTCCCCTCGCCGCAAGGCCACTTCAATTGGCAGATGAAAGCTCCCTTGAAGACAGAGTCCCCAGCCGCTTCAGGGTGTGGCGGGGCTGCCCATGTCCCCTCGTCTTTCGGCAGTCTCTTTCGGGCAATGGAAACTTCCCAAATTCAGTTACCAGCCACTTTGATCAGCCGGTAGAAGAGGCCTCGGGGTGAGCGCACACACACACATACACACACACACCCCTCACCACGAGGCCACTTCTACCGACCGATCGAAGTAGTTTCCAAACTACTCAAAATTTCCACTCCTGGTTTCCAGAACTGGTCAGAACCTGTTGAATACCATTTCTGCTTGACAATATATATGGGAGAGAGTTAAGTTGAAGCAGCGTGAACAGTTTTGGGTGCATCTCAGTAACTCCATGTAACAACTTTGCTATATGAGCTGAACGTGCTTCTAGTAATCTTCTGAAGGACTGTCTGGTCTCTTGCAACACTGGTCATCTGCAATAATATTCTCCCTGAGGTTTGAACAGACTGTCCCTGTTATCCTTCAAATGGAGTTAAAAAACCTGGCTTTTTTCTAGACCAGGGGTGTCAAACTCACATCGTTATGGTGGCGTCATGTGACATATCAAGACTTTTTTCTCATTGGCTAAACTGGGAGTTGCTGAAGCCAGCGCATGACACATCTGGCCTGCGGGTTGGGAGTTTGACAGCCCTGCTCCCTAGACTCTTGGGTAAGAGTATGTGCCTTCATGGAAATTTTATGTAGTATGGATTATTTGAGATCTTGGTCATTGCCTTCTTTTTGTTTTTTTATTATACTAGATTTGTTTTTAATTGTTTGTCACCCAGAGGTGTTCTGAGTTGAATAATTTATCAATGTGATTTATAAATGTACAAACAAATAGCAGATTTTTGCTGTGTACAATAAATATTCTTATCTAGCTATTTCAGTTTCATGAATCCAAGAGCCTTAATATTATCTTAAACCCCTATCCAGCTGACATTCTTCTTACCCTGAACTTGCCATGGCTGGTTGAGGATTTCTAAAAGGTAGTTCACAGTAATTTCTTCAAGTAGCTTTTCCTCCATTGGCTCTAGTCACTTCGCCACCAGGACATAAGCTCCCATTTCTCAAACTCTTGTTGGAATTAACTGATTCCCCTCCCCCTTTTTGAGGAAATTTAATCATTTTCTTGACATTTCTGATATTGGTATTGGTAGTATTACACTTGTTTAATGTTAACACATGGATACCATTGTAGGGAAGTTGAATCAATTGATTATATTAAACTTTCATCTAAAAATATTCATTGAATGAGCAGAGACCCTGTGTAGGCAGTGGCCTTGAAGATTGAGGATATTTTGTTCTTCACAGTAGGGGCGTGAAAAAATCCATTATTGGTATTGAGCAGGGAGCAATTAAAAATCAGGAAGTGTTGGATGCAGGAGGACCCTGCAAATTGCCTATTCTGCTTTTTTCCCATTACTTTGATCCCATGGCTTTCAAACATGGATAATATACCTCCTCTTCATTCAGGAACTCACAATAATATGCAGTTGGATGAAGCTAATAAAATATACCTTACTCCAGGCTGATCTAGCTCATAAAACCAAAGATTGCCTGCACTGACTGACAATATTTCTTAAATATCAGACATTATTTTTTTCATCCTTTGATACTGGAGAGACTGGGGAGTTTTATCTATGCTCCATTGGATGACTAGCTTGTGGGAGGTATAATCCTAGTTTCTACCAGGCCAGATGACATGAAAGTGGTAGATGGTAGAAATTATAACACAAGAAAAATATGTTTAACTTTGGGAAATGCCCATTCCATTAGACTGCCTCTTTCTACATTGCCTGTTTAATTCAAAATAATAATCTTTACAAGTAGCTGAATAATGACTTTACTGCCACATCCTCCTTGAAAGAACTCATAAAAATTAAATTTAAAATGGACAACTAATCAGTCCCCTTCATCTCCTAAAGCCCCTGTCACACTGCACCAACGGATGGAAAGAGGATGTAAAACGGAGAAAAACACTTGCCATCCGTTGGTTAACGCGATGCTTCTGTTCTGTACTCACTGCCTCAGTTTTGCTTCCTCTTTATCCGTCCAGCATCTGTCTATTGACGTTTCAACCGCTCAGAGGGTTTTGAGCTGCTCAAAACTTTTGAGCGGAAAATGTATCCAATGCGTCCGTTCTGCATCCACTAGGCATATGGGGGACATCCGTTCTGCATCTGTTATGCATCCGCTATATCCGCTAGGCATCTGCTGCACATCCACGCAACTCGCATCCGCTTGGACGCAGGGAGGAAGTGGAACGGACACGGAACGGACGCGCAGCGTTAGTAGCACGGATGGAGAAAGGATGAAAGCAGATGCAGCACGCAAAGAAAGCATTTAAAACAGAAAAAACGTTCGCAGAGGGGACCTATCTCGGATATTAAGGATGTCTAGAGGGTGCCTAGAGGATGCCTAGAGGATGCCTAGCGGAAAACCTATACTGCCTATAAAAAGGGGGAGCAACTCACCTGCATCTCACTT
Source organism: Laticauda colubrina (assembly GCA_015471245.1). Lineage (NCBI taxonomy): Eukaryota > Metazoa > Chordata > Lepidosauria > Squamata > Elapidae > Laticauda > Laticauda colubrina. The sequence goes on along the minus strand of BLBF01000018.1, from coordinate 53,125,990 downwards.
TCAGACCATCAGCCCTGCTGTGCAGACCTCTGCAGCCTTCATCTGGCTCTTGCTCTTCCACAGCATCCAGTCATGTCCACCATGGATCGTAACAAACTCCTTTTTTGTAGCCACCATCCTTCTGCAACAGTGCGAAGCCATCTACAGGCTCTGTGAACTCTACTATGGGAAGAAAAGGAGGTGGCCAAGAGCCGTCTGGGTCCGAAGATGGATCAGAAGAAGAGCAGAGTACGGACTGTACAACAAGCTGATGGTGGAGCTGAGGAACGAAGACACTCGTGCATTCCAGAACTTCATGAGAATGTCTCCAGCCATGTTTGACGAAGTTGTGCAGCGGCTGACACCCAGGTTGACCAAGCAGAGCACTACCATCTGGCCCAGCATGGACCCTGGGCTCAAGATAGCATTCACTCTGCGCCACCTGGCCTCAGGGACCACCTACAGGAGCATGCAGTACAGCTGGAGGGTGCCACACAACACCATCAGCATTGTGGTCAGAGAAGTGGTGCAGGCCATCATCAAAGAATACCTGGATGAGCTCCTCCAGTGCCCCTCCACTGAAGAAGGATGGAAGAAAGTTGCAGAGCAGTGGTATCAGAGGTGGAACTTCCCCCACACTGTTGGAGCCATAGATGGCAAGCACGTGGCCTGCAAAGAGCCAGCCAAGTCAGGGTCCACTTATTTCAACTACAAGGGCTTCTTCAGCATCGTCCTCTTCGCCACGGTCGATACTGACTACAAGTTCATGTACATCAATGCTTCAGGCAACGGCTCATGTTCAGATGCCCAGGTATACAACGCCAGTGACCTCAAGGAGGAGCTGGAACGCAACCTCATCATGGGCTTCCCAGATCCAGACCACCTGCCCAACAACACACAAGATGTGCCCTACTTCATCAAGGGGGATGACACCTTCTCCCTCAGAACTTACCTCATGAAGCCCTAGATGCCTCACTTGTGAAGAGAGGATCTTCCAGATGCCTCACCCGTGAAGAGAGGATCTTCAACTACAGGCTGTCCAGGGCAAGGCGGGTGGTGGAGAATGCCTTTGGCATCCTGGCCAACAGGTTCCAGGTACTTCTCACCACCATGCAGCATCGCCCAGAGACCGTGAGGAGGATCGTGGTAGCTTGCTGCATCCTGCACAATCTCATGCGCACCCGCTACCCAGTCTTGCAGAACAGGCTCATGGACCTCCAGCAAGGCAATGGGGACATGGAGCCTGGGGAATGGAGGCAAGGGCGAAACCTGATAGACACTGAGGATGTGCAAGGCCCCAACAGAGCCTCACGTGAAGGGAAGAAGCAGCACAACCTCCTGAAACACTGGTGCAACTCCCCAGCTGGAGCAGTGGAGTGGCAAGACAGGATGATAGATGATTGATGGATGCTTCCTTCAGCCTGTCTCATCACACGGATGAGATTGTGCCATGTATGTTGAGTGGCCCTACAATTAACAGGGCATTTAATAAAGAGTTGTGTTTATGTTCAAATGTGTGGATCAATGCTTACATTATTATTGATAATAAAGGGCCATAGGTGTGACAGCTGGGAGGGTGGACCATACAGTCCCACTATGCTTGCACTGGAGGTTTATCTATCCCACAGCTATTACCCATTCCAAAGGTATCCCTGCCCATCCCACAGGTATCCCTGCCCATCCCACTGCTATCCTTACCCATCCCAAAGATATCCCTGCCCATCCCACTGCTATACTTACCCATCCCAAAGGTATCCCTGACCATCCCACTGCTATCCTTACCCATCCCACAAGCATGCAAAGGCTTAAACCATTTCTAAAATTTTCCACCAAGACTTTATTGACATAAATAAATGAAGCAAGTGTGTGGAGCAAAGATAAACTTTATTAATCACAAGTTGTAAAAGAAAAATGACCCAAGTCAAGTGTCCAAATAAAGACTACAGGTAGCCACCCAGTCTCTGGCACTCTTCTCTGTTACTCAGAGGTGTGCCCAGTCTCAGGGGTGAAGGGTCCAGGTGCTGTGGAGGTGGCTGCTGCTGGAGTGCTGGTCTGAAGCACCACTGGGGTACCTGGCCCCGAGAGGACAACAGGTGACGGTGTGTTGAGGAAGCTCTCAGACAGCTGGCTCAGCCCCGTGATGTTGAGAGCTCCTTCCTCCATGCCATGTGGTGTCAGCCCCAGTACCGAGGACAGATGTACTGAGGCCGGGCTTGGCTGTGGGGTGGAGGAAGGAGCAGTGTAGTGGGGCTGTCTGGTCTGCAGCTGGGTGAGGACTGGCATTGGTGGCATCTGTGGCATGGGTGGCATCGCTGTTGTCGGTGGCATCATTGGCGTGGATGGCATCGGTGGCATCGGTGGAACCGGTGGCAATGGTGTCGTCCGATGACTCTGTGCCTGGACTGGGAAGGGCTGCTGCCTGTGCTGCTGGACCTCCTGGTAGCCGTAGACCTGGTAGGTGAGGGCCTGTGGAAAGCCTTGGAATGGGAGGGACATCACCTGGGGTGGAGGAGCAGACCTGGACTGGGTGGGAGCAGGTGCCTCTGGGTCTGGAGGGTTGTGAAGCAGCTCGGTGATCCGGTCCTTCACCACCTGGTACTGGGGTTCCGCCATGTCCCTGAGGGTCTGGTTGACATAGGTGAGGAAGGGCTTGCGGTTGGAGGATGAGGAGTCAGTGTGGACCAGTTGAGAGAGGAGATCTATGCTGCTCTGGATGGTGTCCCTGATCTCCAGCAGGACAGCGTGGCTCTGCCCCTTCTTTCTGGCTCTCTGCCTTTCTGTGGAGGTGGAGCTGTGGGTGGATGCGGGTAAGGCTGTGGTGGAAGTGCCGTCTCCTTTCTCCCACTGCACCAGGAAGTCCTCCACGCACTCCACCATGGTTAAAACACCTGTCTGTGGGTTCTCCGCCGTGCCACGCTCCACAGAAACCTGCCTGGAGACAGGAACCGACTCTCAGCCGGAAGAGGACTGGCTCTCAGCAGGCTGCCGGAGAGAGAGGGTCGTGAGAGGGGCTGCTGCTGCTGCTCCTCGGTGGTGGATCTCACCCTCCAGGAAGCTGCACCTGGCCATGACATAGGTCTCTCTATCCATCAGCTTAACCGTGGCCTGGCCAGATTTCTTGAGGTGCAACTTCCCATACCAGGTGTTCATGTGCTTCCACCAGCCAAGGAGCACCTCCGATGTGTAGCCCAGACCCTCCGCCTTCTCTCTCCAAGCAGCCTGCTTCCTTTTGGTGTCCCTGTACAGTTGGTGTCCCTTCCGCCACAGATAGTCATTCTCTCTCAGCCACTCCAGCACCTCATCCTCGTGTTCCTCTTCAATGGAGTATTGCCTCCTCTCCCGTTTCTCGCATATGCCTCTTCCTCCCTTTGGCAGGACCAGATGGGCCCTCATCAGAGGGGCTTCCAGTTTGTAGGGGCTGCTCCTCCACACCACCACCACCACCACCAGCAGCAGCAGGATCATCATCATCATCAGCAGCAGCAGCAGCAGCAGCATCACCAGCAGGATCATAATCAGCATCATCATCAGCAGCAGCAGCAGCAGCAGCACCAGCAGGATCATCATCATCATCATCATCAGCAGCAGCAGCAGCAGCACGAGCAGGACCAGGAGCCCCAGCAGGACCAGGAGCATGAGCAGTACGAGCAGGACGAGCAAGTCCAGGAGCACGAGCAGGACGAGCAAGACCAGGAGCACGAGCAGTACGAGCAGTACAAGCAAGTCTAGGAGCACAAGCAGGACGAGCAGGACCAGCAGGATGAGGAGCAGCTTCAGCAGAGTAAGCACCAGCAGAACCACCACCACCAGGAGCAGCCTCAGCAGAGTAAGCACCAGCAGAAGCACCACCACCAGGAGCAGCCTCAGCAGAGTAAGCATGAGCAGAAGCACCACCGCCAGAAGCATCATCATCAGCTCCTCCAGAAGCAGAAGCAGCAGAAGCCCCAGCCGCAGAAGAGTGAGCCCATGCTACAGAAGCCCCAGCAGAAGCAGAGTGAGGGCCAGGGGGCAGGAGGGTGGCCCTGTCCCTCTTGCCAGGGCTGGCAGCAGATGGCTGAGGCTTCCTCTTTTTCCCCATGGTTGTGGGGTTGTTGGCTGGCAGGGAGGCTGGCAGGGAGGCTGGCAGGAAGGCTGGCAGGCAGGCAGGCAGCAAGGCTGGCAGGCAGCAAGGCTGGCAGGCAGGCAGGCAGCAAGGCTGGCAAGCAGCAAGGCTGGCAGGGAGGCAGGCACCAAGGCTGGCAGGATGGCAGGCAGCAAGGCAGGCAGCAAGGCTGGCAGGATGGTAGGCAGCAAGGCAGGCAGGCAAGGCACTCAATGCGTCTGGCATCAGGTCTTTCCTCTGAATGGTGACCTGCTTCCGAGCTGCTTCCCTTTATATCCGCGGGGCTGACGCAATAAATCCCCCCTGCATGCGCAATTAACACCAGGCATCTGCTAGGCTTCTGCTGTGCATCCGCTAGGCTTCCGCTCTGTATCCGCTTCATCCGCTGTGCATCCGCTTCATCCGTTCCGCGTCCGCTCTGCATCCACTCTTTCCGTTCCACGTCCGCTTTGCTGAGGCCCCCCGGAAGCCTAGCGGATGTGCCATCCACTCTCATCCGCTCCCATCCGCTAGGCTTCCGCTCTGCATCCATTTTCCATCCGCTCTGCGTCCTCCCCCCATCCGTTCCTTTCCGTGTTATCCGCTCTGGTTATGCAAATTTTCGCCCCTTTTGAGAGCGGATAACAATGGATGGAACATTTTTCTCGTCCGCTGTGTCCTTTTTACAAACGTTTTGCATCCGTTGGGCAGTGTGACAGGGCCTTAAGCTTGTGCCAAACCCAGAAAAACATTTTGGTGTGGCATCTGAAGAAAAAGATCTCATTACATTTCTTTTCTGGCATGATTTTGTTCCTGTCAGAGTTCCCGAAAATCCATTTTCCTTTTCATTTTGCTGCTTTGTTCAACCACTTAGATTTATTTACAGCAAAAATCAATCCCTGCATTGCTGATCATTCATTTTGGCTCCTCTCACTTATTAGAACAATAAATGGCTTGGAAAAGTCACATGATTGTACAGTATATTCAAAGGTCAAAACCTAATGAAATCTGGCTTTGTATTTTGCAACATCAGGGGATTCTTTTCTTTTTTCTGAAAAAAAATACTGTAGTTTTGTTTGTTCTTTTGATGGATGCACAGTAATTGCTTGTTTGCCTTTACATTTTCTACCTGGATTTCATAAGCTTGTATGTATTGTTGCAATCATTCAAAAGGTCACTTCACCTGAGAGTAAATAGTGAAAATCGGTTTGTTTTCTCTCTTTCACATTAGCAATAAGGGCATAGGTGTTATGACAGCTTTATTTTAAATCAAAATAATCTGTCTAATTTTGGCTGTCATTTTAATTGATATTATAACCTCTTTTTTACTTTGGTTGGGTTGTTGCTGGCAGCTGTTTCTCTTCTTTTGGAGGCAATGTGTATAGTTCCCTCTTGTTAAATTATCAGTGTAGGTCTTACAAATTTTTATAAAGCAAATAATCTTGAAAGGGTGGTACCAAAACTCCAGTCAGATTGTTAGGGGGAAAATTGGTGAACAATCAGTAATAAATATACTTGGTTTGTCAGCTTTAGCAGTCTTGACTGGTAAAACAGGCAGATCTATTTTAAAAAGGCAAAATGATAAATGTTAAATATGAGTTATTTATCAGCTTTGAAATAGGAAACAAACCAAGATGTTCTGACAATAATAGCTCACATCCTGCTGGGCTGCCTTTAAAGATGGCCCAGAGGCTGCAGCAGCACAAAAGAGGATGGGCCTCACTGCTACTGTGAGAAAATATCAATTGCAGTTGCTATGGTGGTTGCCAGGGGGCCAAATGAATGTGCTGTTTATTACCTATAATATCCTATAAGGTGTGACATGTTAGGCAATGCCAGTCATGCATGATCCTGTCCCTCTGGTTCAAACAATGAAGGAGAACATGCTCCAGATTCTTCTCCCACAGGGAGTTAAAGGGGCTTGGACCAGGCAGCTGGTCTTTATAGGGGTGACTTCTAATTTTACAGAATACATTCCCTCTTGGTTGCTCTCTTCCTTGTGATCACAAAGACTCTCAAATTATTTTATTTCAAGGAACCTATGACTTTGGAGAGTTATTGGTGCCCATTTATTTTGACTTGTGTGTGTAAATTATATAGTTAAACAAGTTTAATTAATCTGCCAAGAATATCAAATATTATTCTATGATTCAAGAAAAACAAGTCTGAGAATTGCTGGAATAAAAGACACAATAGTATTTATAAACTATTCTTAAATGAGATTCTGATCCAGCTCATTAGTCTAATCAAATGAATAAATATATAGATGCTTGCAGTATAATGTTACAGTGATAATACTATTTTATACACACATATCCTATTGAATGCAATATGGATGGATGCTACCCATTAGGTTATTAAAATGCTAAATCAATGAGCTGCACCTACGTGGTATCCATAGTATCACTATGAGATTTCCTGTCTTATCTAAGCAAAGATTCCAACATTTATATCAATATATAATGACTGATTGTAGTTCATTGTTCTGAAACATTTCTGTCTACCATTCACCCCCCCCCCAAAAAAAAACCCCAATGGCAAGCTAAGGTGGAAAGAAGAGAATTGAGTCCTTGCAAGAATAACGGGAGTAATCTTATAAGCTTACCTTTTGGTTATTGAGTGAAATAATTGGCAACAACTCCTACCACAGCATCCATTTATCACTGTACAGCTTCCAACACCTTATGGCAACTTTTTACAAATGTCTTCAATATTTCAAAAATGTTTATTCAAGCTAACCAAGGCTTTTGGTGCTTAACAAAATTTGTCAATTTATATTTGACAATACAAGGGGAAAAAGTATTTTCACTTTTAAAAAAAATAGCTGTGGAATACTTTCAGGCACAGGTGTCAAATATGATTTCATTGAGAACCACATCAAGGCTGTTCTGTTTGGAAATAAGGTGCGCGAGACCGGGTTCCAACAAACAGCTCTTTATTAAAACAGTATAGTGACTTGTAATGGAACATTTACCCATAAGAAGGCAGCCCTTCTTATAGCAGCTTGCTCGCGGCTTGTGTCCAATGACAATTGTTCAAATGTTCCCACCATTAGGCGGGCCAATCGGAATGGCCCTTAGCTGACCAATCCGAGAACGTCCTATTCGGCCAATCAGTTTAAGATATTTGGAGTCTACCAAGTTCTACACACAACACCCCTCCCCCCTTGGTTCCGTCCAACGTGCGTAACATAGTCATGCAGGTAGGTTGGGCTTTTGCGGGTCCTAGTTGACCTGCGCAGCTCAGTCTCAGCGTGGTCCTCAAACGGTTTGGACAGGATCGCTTTCTCTCCATGTCTTCTCCATGGAACCTTCTGGAAGGGTGAGTCAGCCTTGCTGCTCCCACCTGAGTTTCTTGGGCTGGTTGAGGTGGCTCTGCCACTCCCTCCTGGTTTGTCTGGGCTGGTCAGGCTGGCCTGGCTGTCTCCTTCCAGGAAGGCCTCACCTCGCTCTTCTGCTTCCGGACTTCTTCTCCGGAGATCGTCTATGGGTAAGCGCTCTTTTTGTTTCATTTGGGATTTTAGTTCGGGTTTGTGTAGTGATTGTTGTCATATTATTGGAGGTTTGTCTCTCCCTTTTTTATTATTTTGTGTTCCCCCCCCCTCCTCGGTTGTTTTTGGCTCGTTTATTGGTGTCTGCGGTGGTGGTGTAGTGTTGCATTCCAATGTTCGAGAGCGAAGCTGGTCGATGTGCCGCTTCCATGTTCTGCCATTGTCTAGTGCAAGCCGGTATGACCGGGGCCCTGTGATTTGGGTAACTGTGGCTGGAATCCATAATGGGTCCCCGGTAAAGTTCTTAGCATAGACTAAATCTCCGATATCAAAGGAGCGATATTTACTGGAGGAGTCAGGGGGTTTGTCACATGTATAGGTGGGGTGCAGTCTATCAAGGTAGGAATGCAATTTTCTACCCATGAGGAGTTCTGCTGGGCTTTTGTTAGTGGTTGTACTAGGGGTGATATGTTGAATAGTTAATAGTTTGTTAAGTTTATCTTGGACGTCCCCTGTGTCCATTTTTTCTGGGGCCTCCTTAGTATAACAAACCATGTGTTCGGCCTGTCCTTTAGAAGCCGAATGAGCCGGCGCTGTCAGGGCATGTCGGATGCCTTGTGCAGCCAAGTATTGCTCGAAAGCTAAAGCAGTAAACTGGGGCCCATTGTCCAAGACGACTACATCTGGAAGTCCATGTATGGCAAAAAGTTTGTTTAACTATTTTATGACTGCTTCTGTAGTAGTGGACGCCAAAAGGATAACCTCTAACCAGTTCGAGTAGGCATCAATGATTACAAAATAGGTGTTCCCTTTTGTTGGCCCAGCAAAGTCAATATGCAGTCTCGACCATGGGCCTCTGGGAGTTTCCCATTCCATGACTGCTGCCAGTGGGGGGTAGGCCTTGATTTTTTGGGAGTCCTGGCATGTTGCCACCATTGTTCAATGTCTTTGTCCAGCCCTGGCCACCAGACATAACTCCTGGCCAGGGCTTTCATTTTGACAATGCCCAGGTGTCCCTCATGCAACATGCACAACACTTCTTCCTGTAACTTTTTTGGGATTACCACCCTGTCCCCCCACAGTATACAGCCTTTTTCAATAGACAGTTCAGTCTGTCGGTTGCAAAAAGATTTAAAAGTCTCACTTTTATTTTCATCCAGGCAGCCCTTACCTACCCAATGCAGGATTTGAGCTGTCAGTGGGTCTTTCGCAGTAGCTTTAGCGATGTCTGCTGCAGTTAGTGGCAGATTCGGCCATGACTCGAATTGGAGAGTGGAGATGGTGGGAGCTGAGTCGCCTTCTATGTTGGGCAGCGGGGAACGGCTCAAGGCATCTGCATCCTGGCTGATGGATGAGTGTGTAATTGTATGCAGCGAGGAATTCTGACACTTCATCATTCTTGGTGACAGAATGTTCGGGGTTGGTTTGTTTCCTGCTAGGATTCCTAGCAGGGGTTTGTAGTCAGTGATAATTAAAATGTCCTACCATATAGGTATTTGTGGAATCTTTTGATGCCTGCAATGATTGAGAGGGCTTCTCGGTCGAGTTGGCTGTAGTTCCTTTCAGATTTTAACAGTGTTTTGGAATAGAAGGCAATTGGTGCCTCTCTGCCATCTGGTAGCTTGTGACCCAGGATGGCGCCGATTCCAAAAGGCGATGCATCACAGGTGACCATCAATGGCAAAGTGTTGCTGTACTGTATCAAAACGGTGTTAGAAGTTAATAAGTCCTTAATGTTCTGGAATGCTGCTTGTTCCCGGTGGCCCCATTTCCAGACAGTTTTTTTTATCTAACAGTCGATGTAAAGGTTCTGCTACGGTTGCTTTTTTGGGCAGGAAGACATTGTAGAAATTAATGAGACCTAAGAATGCTTGTAAGTCAGTTTTGTTCTTAGGTCTGAGTGCGTCTTTGATTGCCTTTATCTTCTTTTCAGTGGAGTGTATCCCTTGCTCATCTATAAGGTAGCCTAAAAATTCAACCTGATTGGTGGCTAGTTTACATTTTTCTCTTTTTGACTTTAAGCCTTGCTTCTCTGAATCTTCGCAAAACTTCTTTTAGTCTATTTTCTAATTGTGCATTTTTTTCTGATACTAATACATCATCAAAATAGGGGACAACTCCTTTGATTCCATTTAGAAGGCCCTTCATGAGGCTTTGGAAGATGCCCGGGTCAATGCTAATGCCAAATTGAAGTCGGTTGCACTTGAATGCCCCTCTGTGCGTGACTATAGTCTGTGCCTCTGCAGTTGCGGGGTCAACCAGTAGCTGTTAATACGCTTGTGCGAGATCAAGTTTCGCAAAAAATTTTCCTCCCCTTAATGAGTGCAGTAGGTGTTGCACTACCGGTACTGGGTACGTGCTTTGTTGGAGCGCATGATTTAGGGTTGCCTTATAGTCTCCACAGATGCTCACTGACCCATCTGGTTTGACAGGAGTCATGATGGGTGTTTCCCACCTGGCATGGTTGATTGGCTCTAACACCCCTTGTGCGATGAGTTTGTAAAGCTGCTTATTTATTTTTGGCTTTAAGGCAAAGGGAACACGCCTGGCTTTGAGCCTGATGGGAGCTACCTTTGGGTCTAGGCTGAATGATATTGGGGTCCCCTTGTACTTGCCTAGGGTCCTGTCGAATACATCCTGGAACTCTTCCAGCAGGCTCTCTTCCCAGTTGGCCACAACGCTACTGTTGATCCCAGTCACTCCGATTCCCAGAGGCACGAACCATTCGATTTCCAGCAGGCTAGGGCGATCACAGTCAACGATTGTCAGAGAAAACACTTCAGCATGGTTTTTAAGTTCTACTAGGAAATGTCCAAGGCCCACTATCGGGATTCAGTTTTCCTAGTAGTCTTTTAATATCAATTTTTGCTGTTCCAGTTCTCTTTGCTTGATGTCTGGTATCAGTTTCTGATAGTGTTCCAAGGTACCATTGACAGGTATGATCCAGAGTCTACTTCCATCTCACAAGGCTTTCCTTCGATTTTCACATTTATCCGGACCTTTTTTGCATTTGCTGCCCTGGAATTTCTGATGGTTATTGTTTGGTGCATTTCTTCTCTGTCGTTCGTTCACCAGTTTCTGCTCTCTCGGTTCCATCTGCTTCTGGCTTGTCTCTCTTCGTTTCTGGGGGGGCGGGGGTTGCTGCCTCATCTTTTTGGACTATAGCTCTTTTTGTTCCAGCAGACCCTTGCAATGTGCCCCCCGTTTTTCACAACATCTGCAAATGGCATCTAAAAACCTGCTTTCTGAACGCGGGTGATTTCCTCCGCATCCAGCACACTGGAATTCTCGCCTGCATCTTCCTTTTTCCTGCCATTTCCTTTCCGACTGAAGCCTATGTATGTCTTCATTGTCATCATCAGTGTCACTCGAGGAGTCGAGATCTTCATCGTGGGTGATCACTGTGTGCTGTTTCTTGCTTCCTTCTGCCCTCTTTTCTCTGGGTTGTTTCGGTGGATCTGGAATGGAGTTCATCTGGCGCATAGTGGCTGTGGATTTCTTGGCTGCTTCAGCGGCGGTGGCTTCTGCGATGGCCTCAGCCACTGTAACATTCGGTCTGTTTAGCAGCTTGCTTTGGAGTGTAGCATCCTTCAATCCGAGGACCACGCAGTCTCTCCATATTCTCCATCGTCCATATTCTGGAACTCACAGGCTCCTCCGATGTGTCTTAGGGCTGCTATGAAATCCCCGATGCTCTCGTCTTCCCATTGGTCTCGTTTATAAAATTTGTGCCTTTTGATCAGGTTGGAGACCACAGGCATGTAATGGGCTCGTAGCATTCTGTTCAGTTCAGGCCATGCCATCTACTTAATGTCTCTCGGTTTAGCTAGAGCCTTGGCCATTTTGAAAATGGCTGCCCCACAGTGTGTGAGGAATACAGCTCTCTTCCTCTGGTCAGTTATCTCCTGTAGCTTGTTGCTTTCTAAGAACACCAGAAAGCGGTCAATGTATGACTCCCAATCTTCTTTGGCTGGGTTGAATGGTGTAGGCGGCGCATTGTTACCGGCCATTTCGGTTGCTCGGTTCTAGTTATCACGTGCTTTGGTCTCGCTCTTCTAGGATGATCTCACCTTCGTCACCAGTGTTCCGTTTGGAAATAAGGTGCGCGAGACCGGGTTCCAACAAACAGCTCTTTATTAAAACAGTATAGTGACTTGTAACGGAACATTTATCCAAGCTGCGGCAGCCCTTCTAATAGCGGCTTGTGACCAATGACAGTTGTTCAAGTGTTCCCGCCATCAGGCAGGCCAATCGGAATGGTGCTTAACTGACCAATCCGAGAATGGCCTATTCGGCCAATCAGTTTAAGATACTTGGAGTCTACCAAGTTCTATACACAACAAAGGCTGTCTTTGACCTCAGGGTGCTGGGTGGCCATGGCCAGGATGAACATGACCGGGGTGGGGATGGTCTCGTTTTCAGCTGGGATGGCCTCCTGAAGCTCTCTGTCAGTGAAAACGGAGCTCAGGATGGCTGCATACCTTCCCCAAGCTCTGTTTTCGCTGGCAAAGGAACTGCAGGCCAGTCCCTTGCTTTATCCAGTGGTTTGGATCTGGCCTGTGGGCCTTGTGTTTGACACCCCTGCTTTAAGGTATAAGAATATTTTAAAAAATAGGGTTTTGGTAAAATGAAATTTGATTTAAATTAAATAACTGTGATTATTTCATAGATATACAATAATTTAATAATGATAATAAACAACCATCTAGCTATTTTTCACTGATTTCAAAACAAGGTGAGGGATTGGATCTCATTACATCGTATTTGGATGCTCGACCACCAGGAATAATTAGAAATGTAGGGTAGGTTTAAAAATGGAAAGAATACCGCAGAAAAAGCCATGGAAAACCACTTCTACTGGGGGTAAGAATACTACATGACTACATCTAGGAGTGTGCCAGATGCTGAGTTTTACCCATAGGAGATATTACCTTTACTTTATTTAGTCTTGAAGCATTTCAGTTTCCCAAATATTAAATATTAAAATCTGGCAGCAACATTTGAAGCCCTCAGAGGAATTTCAGTGTTTTCTGGGTCTTACGTTCTGCAGTTTTGTTTACACTGTCAAGGGCGTGCAAATGAAGCAGAAACAATAATAACTGACAATTCCCCTCTCCCCATGCACCCCACTCCCTGCACTGCAGAATGGGCCTTTGCAGGGTCTAATTATATCCACAAGCATGCCAAATGCAGATTCAGCTTACAAATGGCCTTTTGTAAGCAGCCATTTGTAAGCTGAATTTGCATTTAGCCAAAGGCCTATTCTTGAAAAATTACATGTGTTTATTGATTTGATTGATATCCCACACTTTTTTGGTCAACACCTAGCACTTCTCCCTCTTATTTTTTCCCAACAATAATAGTCCTGTGAGATGGACTGGGCTGAGAAAAGTGATAGGTCTAAAGTCAACCAGCTAATTTTTGTATTTAAGGGAGACTAGAATTCAAGAGTCTCCCAATTTAGCCACTATAACAAAATGACACTAAGTCAACAGGCATACCACTATGTGAGCCAGGCTGATATGGAATAGAGATTCAGTGTAGCTCCATCTCTTTCTTTTTTTTTTTTTCCAGCTTACCACCTATTTTATTCAACATTAAGCCCCTGTCACACTGCACCAACGGATGCAAAGAGGATGTAAAACGGACAAAAAAGCTTGCCATTCGTTGGTTAATGCGATGTATCTGTTCTGTACTCACTGGCTCCGTTTTGCTTCCTCTCTATCCGTCCAGCATTCGTTTATGGACATTTCATCCGCTAAGAAAGTTTTAAGCTGCTCAAAACTTTTGCGCAGAAAATGTACCCAATTCGTCCGTTCTGCATCTGCTACGCATCCGCTAGGCATCCGTTCTGCATCCGTTACACATCCGCTATATCTGCTAGGCATCCGTTCCGCATCTGCGCAACTCGCATCCGCTCGGATGAGGGAGGAAGCGGAACGGACACAGAACGAATGCAGCATGGAAACAAAGCGTTTAAAATGGAAAAAATGTTCGCAGAGGGGACCTATCTCAGGTATTAAGGATGTCTAGAGGATGCCTAGAGGATGCCTAGAGGATGCAAAGGGACACCTATACTGCCTATAAAAAGGGGGAGCAACTCACCTGCATCTCACTTTCAGCCCAGCAGCCCAGCTGTGCAGACCTCTGCAGCCTTCATCTGATTCTTCCTCTTCCACAGCATCCAGTCATGTCAACCGTGGATCGTAACACAGTCTTTTTGGCAGCCACCATCCTTCTGCAATAGTGTGAAGCCATCTACAGGCTCTGTGAGCTCTACTACGGGAAGAAAAAGAGGCGGCCAAGAAGTGTCTGGGTCCGAAGATGGATCAGGAGAAGAGCAGAGTATGGTCTGTACAACAAGCTGATGGTGGAGCTCAGGAACGAAGACACTCGTGCATTCCAGAACTTCATGAGGATGTCTCCAGCCATGTTTGACGAAGTTGTGCAGCGGCTGACACCCAGGTTGACCAAGGCAAACACCAGCTTC
>BLBF01000018.1:53014919-53101950 GCA_015471245.1 Laticauda colubrina | reverse complement strand
GGCAAAAATATCAGCTGAGATCTCAGAGCCCCGAGATCGCAGCTGTAGCACCGAGACGTAGCTCCGCCTTCTCCCTCCTTTTATATTCTTTGACAATGGTCCTTGTTCTTCATGTTCACCAAGGCTGTTATTTTCATTGTCCCTGAGCTTCCTTTGTTCTTCTGCGAGCTGTGACACCATTACTTTACTCAGCATTAACTCTACCAGTTTAATTCTTTCTTTAAACATCCCTCTCACACTTTGGATCTCCGACTTAAATTCTTTACTTATTTCTTCATTTCTTTGGTTATTCTTTATTTTGTTAAAAGTCAAGTTTTTTCTGCTATAGCCCTTGTCAAAAGTCTCCTTTTATCTCTTTCTTCTGTTTTCTTGTCACAATCAACCTCTAACAGTCCCAAAGTATTGCATTCTTTTATGTTTAACTGTAATCCCCCCCCCCTTTTTAATAAAGCTTCCAGGGATCTTGTTATGTTAATAATCTTTTACTTCATTTCTTCTCTATACATTTCTTCCCTAGAAACATAAAATAAGGAAGCCTTTAACCCTTAGGTGGTGCTCTGTATTGCTTTCTTCTTAATTTTTTTTATTTTTAATTCACTTTTTTGTAGTATTAATATTAAATTTTATCAGTTCCAAATAAGTCCAGCATTTTATCCAATGCCTGATTAATGTCCAGTTCTATATGTTATTTTCAAATTTAGTCTCTAATCACAAAAATTCCTTTATTTCCATTTTTTTTCCTTTACCTTATATTTTCCTCTTATTTCTCATTCACCGCTACCACTCTTCCAAATGAGGACTCTTTCTTTCCACTTTTCGGGGTTATCCAAAAATATGTTCAAAATCTTTTATCTGGTTACACGCTGCTCACCACTTTCACTCTCCAGCACAAACTTGTGTCCTGGCAGCTTCCCGTCTTCAAGGCAGCCATTAAAGGCTGCCACTTCTCTCTGTCTTCTGGGGGAGTTTGCCAAGCCAGGGCGGGGATATGCAGCTCCCCTTGACCCAGCTGGCAGTCTCCTCCTCTTCCCCCACCCCTACGAGGTGGGTCAGATGGATCCAGTCCTTTAAGGACCCCTCCAACAGGGTAAGCACGGATCAAAGCCACACACAATCACAGTCCCTGATCTGTCATCGACAAAAATGCAGCTTCAGCTCCATCTATTTCCAAGAAACAGTTTGACCTAGTGGTTAAAGCACCAGGCAGAATATATATCAGTGGTTCCCAGAGTGGGCAGTACCACCCCCTGGGGGGGTGGGATGCCTTGGGGGAGTGGTAAGAGGCAAGGAGGCACTAAGGGGTGGCAGGGGGGCATTCGAGGTGCTGGCCCCTCAGGCTCACTGACTGCCGGCCATGCAGCCCATTGACTGTTTCACTGCTCTGTCGCCAGCTCCTCGAATGCAGAACACATGCGTGGTGAGCCTTGCCAAGCCTGGTGGGGGAAGAGGTGGGAGGTGGTGGAAAGTGTGCGCCTTTGCTTGCAGGCTGCCTTCTCCGGTGGAAACTGCAGACGCAGGCTAGAAGGCCCAAAAGCAAAACCCTCCCAAGGCGCGCAGTGGAAGGGGTGGGTGGTTTGGCATTAAGGCCCCCTTCCCTGGAGGACAACAAGGGAACGTGCAGCGCCCGCCTGGCCTCCGCCTCTCCAGCCAGCCAGGCTTGCACTCAGGATGCGGGCGGGTGCAGCTGTAGCTCTCCAAGGAGCATGGCTCAGTTCGGTTCAGCTCTACATGGCTGTCCCGTAGCTAGAACCTAGCCTCTCTCTGCAGCCTGGTTCTTGTGACCGAGTCCTGCACTTGCTTGCTTGCCTACTTTCCAAGCGATCGTTCCCTCCGCCTCCACTGGTCTGGGCTGCTTCCACATGTCTTCCTCCTCCTGGGTGGAGTATAAAGATGGGCGGAATGCTTCACTGAAGTTGGGAGTCTCTGAGCATGTGCAGAGTACCTCACCTTGCTTGGCCCAATGGAAGTGGACCTTGGGTTGAAGCAAAGAAGCTGAGGTCAGCTGCATCACTGCCCGGGTAGTCTGGCATTGCAAAATTGGATGCCAAAGGGGGCTGGAGAAGGGGCAGAGGGGCAGCTGCAGGGGGCTGCAAGGGGCAAAAGGGCAGCTGCATTAAGGAGCAGGAAGATCTTAGCCATGGTTTATTCATTGACTAAGCCGGAATCAAACAGCATGCTGAACTCTAAACCAGAATGGCTGGGTTGATATATTCAACCTGTGTTTCTCAACCTTGGTAACTTGTGTGGACTTCAATTCCCACTCTGGCTTTGCTCTACTTTCTCAAAGTGCCACTGCTGTCTCATTCTTTCTTTCTGTTGGTCCGTACATACATACATACATACATACATACATACATACATACATACATTCATCCAAAAGGTCTGCCTGTCTGCCTACCTACCTACCTACCTATCCATCCATCCATCCATCCATCCATCCATCCATCCATCCATCCATCTATCTATCTATCTATCTATCTATCTATCCATCCATCCATCCATCCATCCATTCAAAATGTCTGTCTTCCTGCCTTCCTGTTTATCTACCTGCCTGCCTTTCTGTCTACCTACCTACCAATCTACCAATATAGATCTACCTACCTACCGACCTTATTAACCAACTACTACCTACCTACCTACCTACCTATCCATACATTCATCCAAAAGGTCTGCCTGCCTATCTACCTATCTATCTACCCACCTACCAACCTGTCTCTGTCTGTCTGTCTCTCTCTATCCATCTATCCATCCATCCATCCATGTTCGAAGCTCCAGCCCCACAGGCACGTTGGGAAAGTAGAGCAAAGCCAATCTGGGAGGGAGGGGGAGAGAGGGAGAGGGAGAGGGAGAGAAGGAGAAAGAGAGAGAGAGAGAGAGAGAGAGAGAGAGAGAGAGAGAGAGATGATGCCCTTTTCCACATTGAAACATCTTTGGCTTCTATTAAAGATTTAGTGGGCAAACATGGTCAAGACTATCAGGAAGCTCTCACATTTTGTTGAGGCTTTAAACAGGATCCATTGGACCAGATCTCCATTCTAAAAATTACTTTTCCCCAATATATTACAGTGCCAATTCTGAAGGCAAAACCAAAATGTACTGGTAAATTACAAGAACACACATCTCACACCCACACCCACACCCTTCTAACCCTGCTGGAGCAGGTGATTGGACTAGAATAGATATCTCATTATCTTTCTCCTCCCTCCTTCTATATTTCTTTTTCTTTCTGTCCCTTCCTTCCATCCCCCCTTTTCTTTGTCCCTTTTTCTTTCTTTCCCTTTTCTTTCTTTTCTTCCCTCTCTCTCTCTTTTTCTTTCTCTTTCTTTCCCTCTCTCAGGCTCACCTCATTGACTTGACTTGCTTGGGCAGGTCCCTCCAATGCAGTGGGCTCAATGGGGTGGACCTGTGGGGCCAGCACCTAGAACATGGCAATGTCGGCATGTTTGAAAAGTAGAGCAAAACCAGAGGTCAGTTATTTTTGCTGCAAAGAATCACAAAAGCTTCTGGGTTGTGCACAAGAAGGGTCACACATGTCAGTGCAATTCAGCAACATAAAATAAAGATATACAAATAAAACAAATCAACAAAAATTGGCAAAGCAGCTCTGATTAGATTTTATTCACTGCTAGAATCTAATCAGAGATGCTTTGCCGATTCTAGTGCAATGACCTGTTCCAGCAGGGTTAGAAGGGAGAGTGTGTGTATGTGTGTGCATGGCTGTTAAAACTCCAAAAACAGGTCAAGTACCTCTGGGGAAGCCAGTCATAAATTAGAACACTTGCTAAACAATCGGCCATTAAGTGAGAACCACTTGTATTTGGTTTGCCAGTCACCTAGCCATGCCCACACAGTCACATGACCACCAAATCACATCTACCTGGTCATGTGACCAGCAAGCCATGCCCAGCCAGCAAGCCATGGCAGCCAGTCACATGACCAGCAAGCCATGCCCACCCAGTCACATGACCAGCAAGCCATGTCCACCTAGGCATGTGACTAACAAGCCACACCTTCAAATTAGGCCATGCCCACAGAAATTTGAATCCCACCCCTGGGTGGGGGTCACCAAAGATGAGTTTGTAGCACCAGTGGGGCAGTGGACTGAAAAAGTTTGGGAACCACTGATATATGTGAATGAATAAATGAATGAATGAATGTCTAATAAAACTAGGATGAACAACCACTGTTTTTTTCCTCTTCAGGAATGTATGCAATTGCTTTGATTTGTCATAGATTAAAATGTCATGAGTCTTGTTAATTAATTAAAACTTATGGTCTGTTTTTCTTACTTGCTCTTATTCAAATAACTTTTTTCTACAATCTTGTTTTCCAGTCCATACAACTATTGAATATCCATACAACTAATATTTCAGCTTGGTAGCTCTATAACTAGACCGGTATTTTATTAGGAAACACACAGCCAAGTGTTCCTTTACTCTGAGGGAAAATCCATCAACAAATATAACTTTAGAGTTATATTTTCCTAAAATAAAAATTCTAGACACATAAGCTTTACTCAAAGAAATTAACTCCTACAACTTTTTTGCTGAGGTTAAATTGAACTAGGTGTCGAAAAGATGAGAAATTCTGTAAAACAAAACTGACAAATTGCTTATTCTGAGATGCAGTTTTGTCCTTGAAGATGTGATTGTATAAATGGTAGAATATGCATTTGTCAGACAAAGCATTGTATAATTAAGGCTATAGGCTATATTCAGGTTTCTCAGGACCACTATATACAATCATTTAAAGGTAATCCTTGACTTGAGACATTTCATTTAGTGATTGTTCAAAGTTATGATCATCCTGAAGAAAGCAACTTATGACCAGACCTCACATTTATGACCATTGTCACAAGATTGTGATTTACTTGGCAGTTGACAACTGTTGTGCATTTACAATGGTTAAAATGTCCTGGGTCACATGATTGCCATTTGCAATCTCCCAACTGGCTTCTGACAAGCAAAGTCAATTGGGAAGTTGCCAGAGAAGCCATAAATGGGAATCATGTAATGTTTTGCACTATGGCAAAAAAGATAATAAAATTAGATGTGGTCATTTGATGCCTCACTTAATCATCATACCACTAAATGAGAATTTTTCTGATCCCTACTGTAGTTGTAAGTCAAGAACTATCTTAAGTAGAAGAGAAGAAAAAATAAATAGCAGGTTGTCCCATAACCTTTAGGAACCAAGACAAACAGGGGTGAGCTGCTACGGGTTCATCCGGGTTCGGGAGGACCCATTGCTAATATTATGACTGGTTCAGCAAACCAACAAATCCCACCCCTGGCTGGCCCTGCCCATCCCGTCCCTCCCAGGACTTTCTACATGGTCCGTTTTGGATGCAAGGTAACTGCAGGGTGCATGCGGAGGCTCTGGGAGGGGGGGGGAAATGGGCCTCCTAGAAGTTTCAGGAGTCTGAAAACGGGCACGTTTTCAGCCTCTGGAGGGCTTCCAGAGCCCAGGGAGGGTGTTTTCGCTATCCTAAGGGCTTGAGCTTGTTTCCTAAGCCCAAGTAAAGCCTCTGCAGCCTGGGTAAGATGAAATGCCCCCCCCCCTATGGTGGTGCAGAAGGCCTACTAGGCCACACCCACCCAGCAACTGGGCAATGAACTTGTTGCTACAATTTTTTGAAAGCCACCCCTGAAGACAAGTCAATTGCAGAGAGACTGTCTTCATTACCTTTTGTCTATTTTCTTTGTAGATGGTGGGAATGAGGGAGGGAGGATAGATGGCAAAGTCTCTAATAGGCAGCAGTCAAAGGCAAAAATGTGCAAATAACTTTCCAAATCAGAGGCAAACTATTTGTGACTATATAATCTCCCCTCCTCTTGCCTCAAAGCCTTTCTTTATAAACTTTAATGAAATATACAGTTCATGGATCGAAGAGAAACATTATTATATGCACAAGAACTAATCATATCAACTCTAATGAAATAAAGTATACATTAATTGTTTATAATTGCAAATATTTTTTAATTAAATAACATATTGTTTTCCTCTGGCGTCATCTGCTTTCTGCTGAAAATGTTAGTGTGGAGTTTGACTCTGTATTGCCAAGAACATACACAGTAGTGCCCACACCACTAAGGATAGGCATAGTGGAATGCTTGATACAATTGTTTATTATAATTTCTTTCTGCAATCTCTAGGTTCAGAAAAGTTTGAAAAGGGCAGAAATAGGCACGGTGATAGGTATATTAGAACAGAATGAGCTGGAAGGGACCCTGGAAACCTTCTAGTCTAGCACCCTGCTCAAGCATGAGAACCTGTACCATTTTAAGCCCATGTCACACTGGCCAACGGATGCAAAAAGGACACAGCGGATGAGCAAAATGTTCCATCCGTTGTTATCTGCTCTCAAAAGGGGCAAAAATTTGCATAACCGGAGCAGATAACACAGACGCGGGGAGGACGCAGGGCGGATGCAGAACAGATGTGAAACGGAAGCCCAGCGGATGGAAGCGGATGGGAGTGGATGGCACATCCGCAGGGCTTCCGGGGGGCCTCAGCGAAGCGGATGTGGAATGGAAAGAGCGGATGCAGAGCGGATGCCGAACGGATGAAGCAGATGCACAGCGGATGCACAGCGGATGCAGAGCGGAAGCCTAATGGATGCCTGGTGTTAATTGCGCATGCGGGGAAGATGCATTGCATCAGCCCCGCGGATATAACGGAAGCAGCTCGGAAGCAGGTCGCCATTCAGAGGAAAGACCTGCTGCCGGACACATCAACTGCCTTGCCTGCCCTGCCTGCATGTCTGCCTGCCAGCCTTGCTGCCAGCCTTGCTACCAGCCTTGCTGACAGCCTCCCTGCCAGCTTTGCTGCCAGCCTGCCTGCAAGCCTTGCTGCCAGCCGGTCTGCCTGCCAGCCTTGCTGCCTGCCTTCCTGCAAGCCTTGGTTCATGGCTGCCTGCCAGCCTTGGTGCCTGCCTTCCTGCCAGCCTTCCTGCCAGCCTTGCTGCCAGCCTCCCTGCCAGCCTTGCTGCCAGCCTCCCTGCAAGCTTTGCTGCCAGCCTGCCTGAAAGCCTTGCTGCCAGCCAGTCTGCCTGTCAGCCTTGCTGCCTGCCTTCCTGCAAGCCTTGGTTCATGTCTGCCTGCCAGCCTTGGTGCCTGCCTGCCTGCCAGCCTTCCTGCCAGCCTTGGTGCCTGCCTCCCTGCCAGCCTTGGTGCCTGCCTTGGTGCCAGCCTGCCTGCCAGCCTTCCTGCCAGCCTTGGTGCCTGCCTCCCTGCCAGCCTTCCTACCTGCCTTGGTGCCAGCCTCCCTGCCAGCGTCCCTGCCAGCCTTCGTTCCTGCCAGCCTCCCTTTCAGCCAGCAACCCCACAACCATGTGGAAGCACAGCAAGCCTCAGCCATCTGCTGCCAGGCCTTGCAAGAGGGACAGGGCTACCATCCCGCCCCCTGGCCCTCACTCTGGTTCTGCTGGGGCTTCTGCAGCACGGGCTCACTCTTCTGGGGCTGGGGCTTCTGCTGTTTCTGCTTCTGGAGGAGCTGATGACAAGCACTCCAGCACCAGCCACCTCCACAGCACCTGCACCCTTCACCCCTGAGACTGAGCGACCAAGAGGAGTGCCAGAGACTCATTTTTGTCTTATAGCTTGTTGTTAATAAAGTCTATTTATGATTCACACACTTGCTTCATTTCTTTTTTTAAATAAAGTCTTGCTGGAAACTTTTAGAAATGAATTAAGCCTTTACATGCTTGTGGGATCGGTTAAGATAGCAGTGGGATGAGTTAGGATACCTGTGGAATGGGTAATAGCTGTGGGATGGGTTAGGATAGCAGTGGGATAGATAAACCTCCAGTGCAAGCATAGTGGGACTGTATGGTCCACCCTCCCAGGTGCCACACCTACGGCCCTTTATTATCAATAATAATGTAATAATTATCCACACATGTCAACATAAACACAACTCTTTATTAAACGCCCTGTTCATTGTAGGCCAACCAAACATACATGGCCCAATCTCATCCGTGTGATGAGACAGGCTGAAGGAAGCATCCGTTAAGCATCTATCATCCTGTCTTGCCATTCCACTGCTCCAGCTGGGGAGTTGCACCATTGTCTCAGGAGGTTGCGCTTCTTCTACGCTTCATGTGAGGCTCTGTTGGGGCCTTGCACATCCTCAGTGTCGATCAGGTTTCGCCCTTGCCTCCATTCCCCAGGCTCCATGTCCCCATTGCCTTGTTGGAGGTCCACGAGCCCGTTCGGCAAGACTGGGTAGCAGATGCGTATGAGATTGTGCAGGATGCAGCAAGCTTCCATGATCCTCCTCACGGTCTCTGGGCAATGCTGCATGGTGGTGAGAAGTACCTGGAATCTGTTGGCCAGGATGCCAAAGGCGTTCTCCACCACCCGCCTTGCCCTGGACAGCCTGTAGTTGAAGATCCTCTCTTCACGGATGAGGAGTCTGGAGGTGTAGGGCTTCATGAGGTAGGTTGTGAGGAAGAAGGCGTCATCCCCCACGATGAAGTAGGGCACATCTTGTGTGTCGTTGGGCAGGGGGTCTGGATCTGGGAAGCCCACGATGAGGTTGCATTCCAGCTCCTCCTTGAGGTGACTGGCGTTGTATACCTGGGCATCTGAAGCTGACCCGTTGCCTGAAGCATCGATGTACATGAACTTGTAGTCAGCATCGACCATGGTGAAGAGGATGATGCTGAAGAAGCCTTTGTAGTTGAAATAAGTGGACCCCGAGTTGGCTGGAGCTTTGCAGGCCACCTGCTTCCCATCTATGGCTCCAGTGGTGTGGGGGAAGTTCCACTACTGATACCACTCCTCTGCAACTTTCTTCCATCCTTCTTCAGTGGCGGGGTACTGGAGGAGCTCCTCCTTGTATTCTTCAATGATCGCCTGCACCACTTCTCTGACCACAATGCTGATGGTGTTGTGTGGCACCCTCCAGCCGTACTGCATGCTCCTGTAAGAGGTCCCTGAGGCCAGGTGTCGCAGAGTGAGTGCCACCTTGAGCCCAGGTTCCAGGCTGGGCCGGAAGCTGGTGTTTGCCTTGGTCAACCTGGGTGTCAGGCGCTGCAGAACTTCATCGAACATGGCTGGAGGCATCCTCATGAAGTTCTGGAATGCCCGAGTGTCTTCGTTCCTGAGCTCCACCATCAGCTTGTTGTACAGTCCATCCTCTGCTCTTCTGGTGAACCATCTTCGGACCGAGACTTTTTTTGGCTGCCTCTTTTTCTTCTCACAGTAGTGTTCACAGAGCCTGCAGATGGCTTCGCACCGTTGCAGAACGATGGTGGCTGCCGAAAGGACTTTTTTTACAATCCATGGTGGACATGACTGGATGCTGTGGAAGAGGAAGAGCCAGATGAAGGCTGTAGAGGTCTGCACCGCTGGGCTGCTGTTCTGAAAGTGAGATGCAGGCGAGTTGCTCCCCGTTTTTATAGGCAGTATAGGTTTTCCGCTAGGCATCCTCTAGACATCCTTAATATCCGAGATAGGTCCCCTCTGGGAATGTTTTTTCCGTTTTAAATGCTTTGTTTCCGTTCTGCATCCTCTAGGCATCCGTTCTGCATCCGTTCTGCATCCATTCCGCTTCCTCCCTGCATCCGGGCGGATGGAGTTGCGCGGACGCGCAGCGGATGCCTAGCGGATATAGCAGATGCGTAACGGATGTCTAGCGGATGCATAGCTGATGCAGAATGGACGAACTGGATACATTTTCCGCGCAAAAGTTTTAGGCAGCCCAAAACTTTCGGAGCGGATGAAATGTCCATAAATGGATGCTGGATGGATAGAGAGGAAGCCAAACGGAGGCAGTGAGTACATCGTGTTTTCGAACGGATGGCAAGGTTTTTTTTCCGTTTTACATCCTCTTTGCATCCGTTGGTTCAGTGTGACATGGGCTTTAGATAAGTTACTGTCCAGACTCTTCTTAAAAACATCCAATGATGGAACATCCATAATTTATGGAGGCAAGCTGTTCTACTGGTTAATTATCCTCACTGTTAGGAAGTTTCTCCTTAATTCCAGGTTGCTATATAGATATCAATCCATGCAAGACTCAATTTCAGATTTCTCAAACATCTGGAATGGTGCATCTCTCTCTTTATCTCTCACTCTCCCTCCCCTCCCTCCCCCGCTCCTTGCACCATAGAATTTCTTTAAATAATTTTTTTTTGAGACTGTTAATATATGGCTGAAGATCTCTAGCTGTTGCTTAGCAGTCATATTCTGGTGAGGTATTTAACATGACTGTGGAGTACTGAGGTAGTCTTTTTATAACAAATGAAATAATAAATAAAAGCCTAGAATCTATGAGAAGCTCTGCTTTGGGAGGCACAGAAAAACCCAGAGCCTAGGGATTTCTTCCCAGACACTGACAAATATGGCTACTTTTCATTGGTAGCAGAGGAGTATTTTTTTCTGAATATACTCTCTTTCATCTTTCTATAGAAATGATAACTGATCTTTCAGTTTGTCTTCTAGTGGGAGTCAAATAACAAATGGAACTTCATCTGACAAATCTATTTCAATTGTCAAACCAGAGCTTGTCTCTTTTTCTCTCTCTGGCTTGCTCATTGACAGAACAATTTATAGGGATTGTTATTGACAATTTTTCAAGTGGGATTTATTGATTTCTGGACTACAGATCTACATATAATTGAACAGAAGCTCAACTATCCATAACTTGTCAAGGTCAGGGATGGCGAGGAGGTTGCAGATTTGTAGATAAAGTGTTGCTTAACTGAATCACAGTTAGCATGTAATTTTTGGAAAAATATATCAAAGGCCCTATGTGTCTATAAATAATATTTAGTGATTTCAAAACCTCCCTCAACCTTTTATGGTATGCATTTGATTGATGCAGCAAAATAAAGATTATCAGTTACACTTAGTTTAAGCAAATATTCCATGAAGAGGAGTCAAGAAAGAAATACCTCAAAGTTTATTCCTTTGGTAGTTTGTATCCCATCCTAGGAGCATCCTGGCAAAAGATAAATATTTTAGAAATATATGTCCCATATACTTAGTTCTGAAAAATTCTGCAATAGGGTTACTACAGGAATAAATACTTTCAAATAATTCAAATTGTACTGATCACTCTTTAACGGACGCTTACCTAGTTAGGAGGCTAGCATCAGTTTGTCCCATCATTTGAAATATATCATCTTCTCTATCATGGCAGGTAGGAATTGGGCCATCTTGCTCCTTAAAGGAATCTCTTGTTTCTTCAGAAGACTCATTCAAAGGAAAACAGTTGCATTACAGAGACATTGCTGGGGAAAGAAGAAGGTTTGGGAATGGGCTGTAGAAGAGAAGGAAATGGAAACTATGATAAAAAGTAAGTCAGAAGAAAACCAATGAGGTGAGTTAGTTCTAAACCCAATTTGGGAACATTTTTGACTTCTTTTTGTTGAGTTTCCTCATATCTTTAATCCTTTATTCAATGGTCCTTTGGCCCTTTATAAAATGAAGTTTTATATATGCTGCCAGTAGATATTTCTCAAGAGAGATTGAATCTGGAAATAAGGAGAAACTTTCTGACAGTGAGAACAATCAGCCAATGGAACAGCTTGCCCTTGGAAGTTGTGGGAACGACATCACTTGAAAGAAGAGATTGGATTGCCATTTGTCAGAAATGGTGTAGGGTCTTCTGCTTGGGCAAGAGGTTGGACTAGATGACCTATAAGGTCCCTTCCAACTCTATCTGTTAAATCTGTTCAGGCATGTTTTATAGAAATAGAGATGGAATAGAGGCGTGAAGAATATGAGTCACAAAACAGGAAAACAAATATCCTGCTGAGCACTCTTGCTTTATTTCTCTGTGGCCAAGGGAACAGACTTTTGTGTCCCTTTAAAATTTTAGGAGGCATGACAATGCCTTAGTGGATCCCTATTTTTGAGTGCTCAACTATTTTCCTTTGGAAGAAGCCTCTAATTAGTGAGATGTAGGCAAAGGTGCACCTCTCAAACTTCCTACAGAATGACTGAGGGGCAAACTACATGAGCGAGGGAGATAGGCAGTTAAAAATGTGAAATATAAATAAACAAATTAACACTCAGTCCCCCTATCTATCTCTAAGGATAGTTGAAAAGAAAAGTATTCCTTTCTTACTAACCAATTCCTCCCACCCCCTTCATTCTGGGATGTGTGTTTGCTGGGGAGAATAGTTTTGTGCTTGGGGCAGTAATAGGAATGCAGCCTCTGTCAGTATATTCATGAACTGGAATAGAGCTTGGTAATAAGGTCAGCCAATGAATAGGCATAGCAACTAAGTCAGCCAAAGAGGACTGTTTTGGAAACTGAAACTAAAAGTAACCTAGGCGTGGCTCTCTGCAACTCTGCAGCTATGTTGAATGAGTCTGTCTATTGAAGATGAAACCAACCTGCTTAAGCCCATGTCACACTGCACCAACGGATGGAAAGAGGATGTAAAACGGAGAGAAACACTTGCCATCCATTAGTTGTACTCACCGTTTTGTACTCACTGCCTCCGCTTTTCATCCTCTCTATCCGTCCAGCATCCATCGACTGAGGTTCCATCCGCTCAAAAAGTTTTGAGCTGCTCAAAACTTTTTGAGCGGAAAATGTATCCAACGTGTCCGTTCTGCATCCGCAACGCATACGGGAAACATCCGTTCTACATCCGTCGTCATCCGTTACGCGTCCGCTATATCCGCGAGGCATTTGCTGCGCATCCGTGCAACACAAATCCGATCCGGCGGAAAGCAGACACAGGGAGGAAGCAAAACGGACGTGGAACGGACGCGCAGCATTAGTAGCATGGACGGAGAAAGGATGAAAGCGGATGCAGCTCGCAAAAAAAAGCATTTAAAATGGAAAAAACGTTTGCAGAGGGGACCTATCTCGGATATTAAGGATGTCTAGAGGATGCCTAGAGGATGCAAAAGGACACCTAGTGGAAAACCTATACTGCCTATAAAAAGGGGGAGGAACTCACCTGGATCTCACTTTCAGTCCAGCAGCCCTGCTGTGCAGACCTCTGCAGACTTCATCTGGCTCTTGCTCTTCCACAACATCCATTGATGTCCACCATGGATCGTAACACACTCCTTTTGGTAGCCACCATCATTCTGCAACAGTGCGAAGCCATCTACAGGCTCTTTCAACTGTTCTACGGGAAGAAAAGGAGGAGGCCAAGAAGTGTCTGGGTCCGAAGATGGATCAGGAGAAGAGTGGAGTACGGACTGTACAACAAGCTGATGGTGGAGCTGAGGAACGAAGACACTTGTGCATTCCAGAACTTCATGAGGATGCTTCCAGCCATGTTTGACGAAGTTGTGGAGCGTCTGAGACTCAGGTTGACCAAGTAGAGCACCAACTTCCGGCCCAACCTGGACCCTGGGCTCAAGGTGGCACTGATTCTGTGCCACCTGGCCTCAGGGACCACCTACAGGAGCATGCAGTACGGCTGGAGGGTGCCACACAACACCATCAGCATTGTGGTCAGAGAAGTGGTGCAGGCCATCATCGAAGAATACCTGGAGGAGCTCCTCCAGTGCCCCTCCACTGAAGAAGGCTGGAAGAAAGTTGCAGAGGAGTGGTATCAGAAGTGGAACTTCCCCCACACCACTGGAGCCATAGATGGGAAGCAGGTGGCCTGCAAAGCTCCAGCCAAGTCAGGGTCCACTTATTTCAACTACAAGGGCTTCTTCAGCATCATCCTCTTTGCCATGGTCGATGCTGACTACAAGTTCATGTACATCGATGCTTCAGGCAACGGTTCAGCTTCAGATGCCCAGGTATACAACGCCAGTCACCTCAAGGAGGGGCTGGAATGCAACCTCATCATGGGCTTCCCAGATCCAGACCCCCTGCCCAACGACATGCAAGATGTGCCCTACTTCATCATCGGGGATGACGCCTTCTCCCTCAGAACTTACCTCATGAAGCCCTACACTTCCAGACTCCTCACCCGTAAAGAGAGGATCTTCAACTACAGGCTGTCCAGGGCAAGGCGGGTGGTGGAGAACGCCTTTGGCATCCTGGCCAACAGGTTCCAGGTACTCCTCACCACCATGCAGCATCACCCAGAGACCGTGAGGAGGATCGTGGAAGCTTGCTGCATCCTGCACAATCTCATGCGCACCCGCTACCCAGTGTTGCAGAACAGGCTCGTGGACCTCCAACAAGGCAATGGGGACATGGAGCCTGGGAAATGGAGGCAAGGGCGAAACCTGATAGACACTCAGGATGTGCAAGGCCCCAACAGAGCTTCATGTGAAGGGAAGAAGCAGCGCAACCTCCTGAGACACTGGTGCAACTCCCCAGCTGGAGCAGTGGAGTGGCAAGACGGGATGATAGATGATTAATGGATGCTTCCTGCAGCCTGTCTCACCACACTGATGAGATTGGGCCATGTATGTTGGGTGGGCCTACAATGAACAGGGCATTTAATAAAGAGTTGTGTTTATGTTGACATGTGTGGTTGATTGATTTCATTATTATTGATAATAAAGGGCCATAGGTGTGGCACCTGGGAGGGTGGACCATACAGTCCCACGATGCTTGCACTGGAGGTTTATCTATCCCACAGTTATTACCCATCCCAAAGGTATCCCTGCCCATCCCACAGGTATCCCTTCCCATCCCACTGCTATCCTTACCCATCCCACAAGCATGCAAAGGCTTAAATCATTTCTAAAAGTTTCCACCAAGACTTTATTTGATAAAATAAATGAAGCAAGTGTGTGAAGCAAAGATAATCTTTATTAATAACAAGCTGTAAAAGAAAAATGACCCAAGTCAAGTATCCAAAGCAAAAATAAAGTCAACAGGTAGCCACCCAGTCTCTGGCACTCTTCTTGGTCACTCGGAGGTGTGCCCAGTCTCAGGGGTGAAGGGTCCAGGTGCTGTGGAGGTGGCTGCTACTGGAGTGCTGGTCTGAAGCGCCACTGGGGTGCCTGGCCATGAGAGGACAAAAGGGGACGGTGTGTTGAGGAAGCTCTCAGACAGCTGGCTCAGCCCCGTGATGTTGAGATCCCCTTCCTCCATGACATGGGGTGTCAGCCCCAATACCGATGACAGATGTACTGAGGCCGGGCTTGGCTGTGGGGTGGAGGAAGGAGCAGTGTAGTGGGGATGTCTGGTCTGCAGCTGGGTGAGGACTGGCGTGGGTGGCATCTGTGGCGTGGGTGGCATCGGTGGCATGGGCATCAGTGGCACCGGTGGCATCTGATGTACATGTGCCTGGACTGGGAAGGGCTGCTTGTGCTGCTGGACCTCCTGGTAGCCGTAGCCTTGGTAGGAGAGGGCCTGTGGAAAGTCTTGGAAGGGCAGTGACATCACCTGGGGTGGAGGAGCAGAGCTGGACTGGGTGGGAGCAGGTTCATCTTGGTCTGGATGGTTGTGAAAAAGATCGGTGTTCCTGTCCTTCACCACCTGGTACTGGGGTTACGCCATGTTCATGAGGGTCTGGTTGACATTGGTGAGGAAGGGCTTTCAGTTGGAGGATGGTGCGTCGGTGTGTACCAGCTGAGAGAGGAGATCTACGCTGCTCCTGATGGTGTCTCTTATCTCCAGCAGGACAGTGTGGCTCTGTCCCTCCGGTTTGCCTCTCTACCTTTCTGTGGAGGTGGAGCTGGGGGTGGATGCGGTTTGGACTGTGGTGGAAGTGCCGTCTCCTTGCTCCCACTGCATCAGGGGGTCCTCCACGTGCTCCGCCATGGGTAGTACAGCTGTCGGGGGGGTCTCCGTCATGGCACGCTCCACAGATACCTGCCTGGAGACAGGAGCTGACTCTCTGCCAGAAGAGGACTGGCTCTCAGCAGGCTGCCGGAGAGAGAGGGTTGTGAGAGGGGCTGCTCCTCGATGGCGGATCTCACCCTCCAAGAAGCTGCACTTGGCCATGACGTAGTTCTCTCTGTCCGTCAGCTTGACCGCGGCCTGGCCAGATTTCTTGAGGTGCATCTTCTCTTACCAGGTGTGTATGTGCTTCCACCAGCTGAGGAGCACCTCCGAAGTGTAGTCCAGGCTCTCCGCCTTCTCTCTCCAAGCAGCCTGCTTCCTTTTGGTGTCGCGATAGAGCCTGTGTCCCTTCCGCCATAGATACTCGTTCTCCCACAGCCACTCCAGCACCTCATCCTCATGTTCCTCTTCTATGGTGTATTGCCTCCTCTCCCGTTCTCGCGTCTGCCTCTTCCTCCCTTTGGCAGGGCCATATGGGCCTTCATCAGAAGGGCTTCGAGGTTGTAGGGGCTGCTCCTCCACACCAGCAGCAGCAGCAGCAGCAGCAACAACAGTAGCAGAAAAAGTAGGACCAGGAGCACCAGCAGGACCAGGAGCAGCGCCAGCAGAGTAAGCCCCAGCAGAAGCCCCAGCACCTGGAGCAGCGCCAGCAGAGTAAGCACCAGCAGAAGCACCAGCACCAGGAGCAGCCCCAGCAGAGTAAGCCCCAGCAGAAGCCACAGCACCAGGAGCAGTGCCAGCAGAGTAAGCACCAGCACAAGCACCACCGCCAGAAGCAGCATCAGCAGAGTAAGCACCAGCAGAAGCACCACCGCCAGAAGCAGCATCAGCAGAAGCCCCAGGCCCAGAAGAGTGAGCCTGGGCTGCAGAAGCCCCAGCAGAAGCAGAGTGAGGGCCAGGGGGTGGGAGGACCAGCAGGACCGGGAGCAGCGCCAGCAGAGTAAGCACCAGCAGGACCAGCAGGACCAGGAGCAGCACCAGCAGATTAAGCACCTGCAGAAGCACCAGCACCAGGAGCAGTGCCAGCAGAGTAAGCACCAACAGAAGCACAACCACCAGAAGCAGCATCAGCAGAGTAAGCACCAGGAGAAGCACCACCACCAGAAGCAGCATCAGCATCAGCACCACCTCCAGAAGCAGCATCAGCAGAAGACCCAGCACCAGAAGAGCGAGCCTGGGCAACAGAAGCCCCAGCAGAAGCAGAGTCAGGGCCAGGGGATAGGAGGGTGGCCCTGTCCCTCTTGCCAGGGCTGGCAGCAGATGGCAGAGGCTTCCGTTTCATCCCCATGGTTGTTGGGTTGCTGGCTGGCTGGCTGGCTGGCTGGCAAGCTGTGTCTGGAAGCAGGTCTTTCCTCTGAATGGTGACCTGCTTGGGAGCTGCTTCCCTTTATATCCGCGGGGCTGATGCAATGCATCCTCCCCGCATGCGCATTGAACGCTAGGCATCTGCTAGGCTTCCGCTAGGCATCCGCTAGGCTTCCGCTCTGCATCCGCTAGGCTTCCGCTCTGCATCCACTTCATCCACTCGGCATCCACTTCATCCACTCGGCATCCGTTGTGCATCCGCTTCATCCGCTTGGCATCCGCTCTGCATCCGCTCTTTCCATTCCGCGTCCGCTTTGCTGCGCTCCCCCGGAAGCCTTGCGGATGTGCCATCCGCTCTCATCTGCTTCCATCCGCTAGGCTTCCATGGAGCATACGCTTTCCATCCGCCCTATGTCCTCCCCCTTGTCCGCTATGGTTATGCAAATTTTTGCCCCTTTTGAGAACTGATAACAACGGATGGAACATTTTTCTCGTCCGCTGTGTCCTTTTTACAAATTTTTTGCATCTGTTGGCCAGTGTGACAGGGCCTTTACTTGCTGAAGACTGGAGCTCTACTCTGAACTTGCAACATGTTTCTCTTTGAGTTTGCTCCATGTTGGAGAAATCTACAACTGGTTTATAAAATCTACTTATGATTATAAAGATGTTAAATGAAGCATCAGCCTTCTGGTGCTGAATTATCACTGCAAAACTCTCAATAGCTTCTCCCATGGACATTTCATGGTGAGGAATCTACATACATTACAGTATTTGCCTATTTAAATAATTTCATCCAAAGAGGTATAACCTGAGCCCTCTAAAAGCTATAAACAAATATAATTTATTTTATTTATTTCTTCAATTCTACATTGTCCATCTCACTGATTCAGTGACTCTGGGCAGTTTATAATATTATAAAATGTAAACTGCTAAAAACAATTATTTTTAAAAAAATCAATGGAAAACTTGAAAAGCTAAAACTCAAGGTGATGGGCAGCCTGGGTGTGAGAATCTTCTTTTCCTCAGGCCAGGAGGTAGAGCAAGGCTTTTAGGCTCTTCCAGAAAGCCAAGGACATAATCTCTGGACATAATCTCTGAATGAAGAATATTCCAGAGAGTTGAGGCCCCATCAGAAATGGGTCTTCTCTTGGACCTCAGCAGCCAAATTATGTGGCTGACAGGATCCAAAGTAGGGCCTTTTCATTGGAACTAATGGAGTGGGATAGGTAGGTCACATATTGGTTTGCTTTATTTTATATACTTTTTGCTTTTTTATAGATACAAAGCCACTAGGTATACTGCAATTCTGGATAACATACAATATTATAATAATTTAAAATTCCAGATAAAATCCAATAGGCATCTATAGAAAACTCCATTTTCTTCTAAAAAGAACTCACTACAGGCTCAAGATTGAATCAGCCTTCCATCCTTCTGACTTCAGTAAAATGAGGACCCAGATTGTTGGGGGCAATATGTTGATTCTGTAAAACACTTAGAGATGGCTGTAAAGCACTTTGAAACAGTATGTAAGTCTAAATGCAATTGCTTTTGCTAAAATACATAAGGGGCCCATCACTACCTCTAATCCAAGGTCTTGGAGAAAAGCCAGATCATAACACCTCTTTTAAACAAGGTCCTAGTAGGGGCCAATGACTTGGAGATAAGAGTGGTTTCCATAGTGTCAACACTACGATAGAGAAGTCACTATTACACTATTTAATGGATGGACTATGCCAACTCTATCTGATGAAACAGGACAAAGAGAAAATACAGAAG
This sequence comes from Laticauda colubrina, assembly GCA_015471245.1. NCBI lineage: Eukaryota > Metazoa > Chordata > Lepidosauria > Squamata > Elapidae > Laticauda > Laticauda colubrina. Next base: position 53,083,194 of record BLBF01000018.1, on the reverse strand, counting down.
TCCCTCAGATAAATAAACTTATTCTATGAAGGTAATAACCAGCACCTTGAATAGTATGTGAAAGAATACTGATCACTAATGCATTCTGGATCATCTGTAGTGTCCAAGTTATCATCAAGGGCAGTTCTAAATGGAATGCATTGCAATAATCTGATCCAGAAGTGATTATAACATGAACGACTGTCTGAAGGCTATCCCAGTCCATTTTGTATTATTAGGCTTTGAGATCTTAGGGGACTAGCAAAATATTAAGATGGTTCCAGTGTAATTAATATCTGCTCTTTGCCTACTCTCTTTTTAACTGTACTTTAGTTTTATGCATTTATAATTTTAAAGTTTTTAATATTAATTTGTACATATTGCTTTTGATTTTGTTTTATTACCACTTATAGTCACTTGACTGTGAGATGGGTGGCCATGTAAATATGAAGGATGGATGGATGGATGGATGAATGAATGAAGTTGCATTTAGAACACAAAATGATTTTGTTTGGAGGTTTAATCTGTATGCTTATTAATATACCTTTGCTTAGTAGTTCTGGAATAGGGACAGGTATCAGAAGCCAGATTCTTTCTTCACAGTGTGAATAGATTGGTGTAAAAAGATAACAACAACATAAATTATACTATTTATTGTACATGCTGATAATATCATGTTGATAATATCAGAAATGATGCTGCTAATATAAAATACCATTGTAGGAAGATCCTTAAGGGTCATACTGTAATTGGGTTGATTATTTTGTCTCTTTGTTCTAATGAATCTAACCCACTATATCTCCAATATTCCTCACAATGGCCCTGCAGTTAGTTGTCTCTCCCCAGAAAAGAATACGTCACTGTAACCACCCCCCATCTTTAATGTATATGGTACATCTTCTGGCACAAAGATGGGGCTACAACAGAATGGTTGAATTAGTAATTTTCCTGTTTAATTTTCTCTTTGCTCTCTCTTTCTCTTACTTACTCACTGTTTCATGTAATCAATGGACTTGATCCAGTGATGCTTTCTGGGTATTTTATGGAGCTCTTCTTGATGCAAACATAGGACCCACACTAGCACCTAAACCAGTGGTAGTCAACCTGGTCCCTACTGCCCACTAGTGGGCATTCCAGCTTTCATGGTGGGCGGTAGGGGTTTTGTCCCCTACTTTATAAATCACCATTACTGTGGAACTGGTGGGCGGTTAGAGAAAACTTTACTACTAACAGAGATACAAAAGTGGGCGGTAGGTATAAAAAGGTTGACTATCCCAACCTAAACCATGGCACAAGCCTGGCATTGCAATCTCAACCTTTTTTCATGTTTTCTCCTTTGTTTTATCCCTAGACCATCAATGCAACAACAGTGGAAAGATATCCATAATGATACATTTATAATCATTCCAATGTCATCAAAGAGTAGCCTTAATGTGAATAAAATGAATCTGTTTTTCATTACTCTGCGACGAGGGGGATCAGATGACTGTCTGTGATAGAGAACAGAGGCAATAGAGGCAGGATATAGACTGTCAATGGGGACAGCAAATTTTACCTGATAATATTGTTCTGCCAATATTAGGAGAGGTTTATAGCAATTCAACTCAGCAATGGGGAACATTCCTTCGAGACACTTTTTTGGACAGCTGACCAGGGGTGGGATACTACAGGGTTAACTACTGGTAGCATATGATCAGCATACTGCTAAAGAAGCAGCCTTTGAAACAGCCCTCTTTTCTTGTTTTTTTAACTGCAGCTGTGCCTCATTCAGCAGCTGAAGTTGAAAAATCAGGAAATAAAGATCAGGTAAGAGCCCAGGTGGGCGGGTGCGCAAAAACATCAGCAGACATAGAACCAGTTCTTTGTCTGCTGCTCTTCAGAGCTACCAGTTCTACAGAGGTCGACAAAACCGGGAGAAACCCACCCCTGCAGCTGACAGGCTAGCTGAAGTTATAGCAGTTTTATAATTGAAAAGGGCATCCTTCTGAAAACCAAAAATGGAATGAATGAAAACAATAAAGAATGTTGTTGCACTTGTTCTTTCCATAATGTGTGATTAAAACCCCAAGAAATTCTTAAACCATTTTTCAAAAGTGAGAGACAAAGTACTGTTGAAAAAGCACAGTGGGAGAACTTCCTTCATAGCATCTTCCTTCAGACTGAGTTGATATTTGGGAAGTCAAATAGATATTGGGAGGGATGTTTCTACAATGGAAAACAGAACTTTCACAGCAATCTCTTGGTTCCTAAGGTAATGCAAGACTACCCCATCCTATCTTTTTCTTGGAAAGAATTTTGAAAGGAAATGCTCTTTCATCCAACTGAATGACAATTGGTAGGTAAAATTCAAGCAAATATTTCTCCTTCAACTTTTAACAATGCTGTTCTTTTTCTTCCATTTTTATAATACGCGGTATTGGCAAGTCTCAGTGTGTGAATATGCACAGCTCAAGCCTATCTCAAATCCCAAGAAATGATTTATGGACCTTGTTCTACAAAAACATCAGTTTGTCTTCTTTATTATCATTATATTTAAAAGCAACACTTGTTACAATTCCTAAGTGCCATTCCAGTATTCATAGTAACAAAATTAAATTGCAAGACTGTGTGATATTTAACAATAGGATGTGAAATTTGTGCATGTGTGCATGTTCATTCAGAAAGAAGCTTCAGGCTACAGTGCACTGCTTGATTAGTTATTTAAAGAACAGTTTTCATATAGTAACAAGAACATTTATTTCAGAGTCACGATTTATAAAGTTGAGAGCCAGTTTGATGTGGTGATTAAGGCATCAGGCTGGAAGCTGGGAGACCAGGAGTCATAGTTCTGCCTTAGGCATAAATCCAGATGTGCCAGTCACTTTCAACCCTAGGAAAAAGGCAGTGGCAAACCTCTTTTAAAAAATCTTGCCAAAAAACTGCAAGGTCTGGTCACCAGACCTCAAGACTAAGTTGAAATTGATTGATTGATTGATTTGATTTGATTTGATTTATATGGCTGTCCTTTCACACTCAGTGACTCTGGGCAGTTTATAAACAAAAAAAACCAATATAAATAAAAAACAGCAACCCCCATGCTATATGATGCTAATGTAATATGGTTATAGGCCAGAAAGAGTGCTAAAATACTTTTTTGTTTTCAGAAGTGGGGACTTTTTCAAACATTATAATCATGCCTTCATAAAGGGAGGCAGAATGCCTCATAATGATTTGTCTATCAAGATTGGTTCTATTTTTTGGAAAAAGAAAGAAAATCATTCTATATTATGACATAGGAAGAGGAACAGAAGGGTGAAGATTTGAATGGAGATTAAAAAAACACCTCATAACATTTTTTCTACCTTTGTCCTTTCCCTTCTCTTGCTATTCACTTCAGGATATCTTCTATAATATTAAAACAAAATGCAACCTGCCAAAAATTTTACAAAACAAAAATAACAGAAACCCCAATAGGATGTGTAGAAGCACGGGAAAAAGGAGACTTCAGACCAGAGTAACTTCAGCTCTTTATTAAAAGGTATAGATCTGTGCTGGACCTGCGAGCTGTGGCAGCTCTTCTTGTAGAGCTTGCCGGCGGCTCTTACCCAATGACAGCCTTCTGAATCTCCCACGATCAGCTCAGCCAATTGCGGGAGATTCTTTACTGTCCAATCACCATCGTTCTTCTGTCCAATCACAGTGCAGTCATCTTAGCCAATCAGGTTAGAGTATTTCAAGAATGTTAATATGGAACACCCCTCCCCTCTTGGTATGGTCCATCCTACGTGACATAGTCACGTAGGTAGGCAGGGCTTTTAACCTGCCTACTTGACCTGCGCAGCTCAGTTGCTGCGTGGTCTTCAGACGGTTTGGATGGGATCTTTGTTGCTCCTGCTCTTCTCCATGGAACTGCCTGGAAGGGTGAGTCAGGCCTTTTGCCGCAACTCCCACCCAGTCTACTGGGCTCGGTTGAGTTGTCAGCTTCTCTGTTCCCAGCCGGTCTTTCCAGGCTGGTTGAACGGGCTTGGCTGTTCCTTCCAGGTGAGGTTTCGAGTTGGTCATCTTCCACTGGTACCATTCTGCTGCCTTCGCTTTCCAGTGAGTATTGTTGGTTTCTTCTTTTATTTATTGGTGTATGGATTGACTTCTCGGTTTGTGTTGGTTGGGCATGTTTGGTTTGCCGTTGTGTTGTAGGAGAGTTTTCCCCTTCTTTTTGATAATTGTTTGGGGTTTCTCCCCCCGCTCTAGTTTTCTTATTAATGTCTTTTTGTGAATTTTGCATGTTTTCAGCGTTGTTTGAATTTATTCTGATCTTAGTTGATCGACATGTCGTTTCCACTGTCTTCCATCCTCCGTTTGCGGACAGTATGACCAGGGACCTGTCACTTGGGTTATTGTTGCAGGTATCCACAGTGGGTCCCCTGAAAAGTTTTGGGCGTAGACAGTGTCTCCTGGCTTAAATGTGCAGTACTGGCTGGATGAGTCTGGTGGTTTTTCGGGGTTGTATGTCGGGTGCAGTCTGTCAAGATGGGATCAGAGTTTTCTTCCCATCAGGAGCTCTGCTGGGCTTTTATTTTGCACTTGGAGTTATGTGGTTTTCGCACTTGGAGTTATGTGTTGTATTGTTAATAGTTTATTTATTTTCTCGTGTATGCTCCCTGTGTCCATTTTTTCTAAAGCATCTTTGGTGTATCTGACCATTCATTCTGCCTGCCCGTTCGCCGCGGGGACTGTCAATGTGTATTGTATGCCCTTCTCGGTGAGAAATTGTTCGAATGCCAATGCCGTGAATTGTGGCCCGTTGTCGGATACTATCAAGTCATGTAGGCCATGGGTGGCAAAAAGTCTGTTTAGTTGCTTTATAACTGCTTCCGTTGTGGTGGATTACATTAGGCTTACCTCCAGCCAGTTGGAGTAAGCATCTACTCAAAACCCATGCCAGTTTGCTGTCTTTAGTTGTCTCTCTAGCAATTTCTGATGCAGTTGTTGGCAGGTTGGGCAATGTCTCTATTTGCAGGATGGATGTGGTGCGTGCGGGGTTGTCCTCTGGATCTGGCAAGGGACAACAGCTTAATGCATCGGCATGCGAGATGCCTTTCCCGGGGCGATGTATTAGCTGATAGTTGTAGGCGGCAAGGGACTCGGACCACCTTGTCATCCGGGGTGACAGGATGTTGGGGGTGGCCTTGTTCCCTGCCAGTATCCCCAGGAGTGGTTTGTGATCGGTGATGAGGGTGAAGTCCCTACTGTACAAGTATTCGTGAAACTGCTTCATGTCGGTAACCGCTGCTAGTGCCTCCTTGTCGAGCTGGCTATAATTTCTTTCTGCCTTTGATAGTGTCTTAGAGAAGTATGCAATCAGTGCTTCTCTCCCGTCTGGCAGAGTATGGCTCAGTATGGCTCTGATGCTGAATGGAGAGGTGTCGCAGGTCACCGTTAGTGGTAGGGTTTCACTGTACTGGATGAGGACTGATTCTGATGTGAGGAGATCTTTTACCTTCCAGAAGGCGGCCTCTTCCCGCTTGCCCCAGGACCAGGTGGACGTCTTGTCAAGTAACCTATGCAGAGGTTCCGCTGTTGTTGCCTTTTGTGGCAAAAAGACATTGTAGAAATTGATTAGTCCCAGAAAGGCTTGTAATTCTGCCTTATTTTGAGGTCTTGGGGCTTCTTATATTGCTTTAATTTTTTTGTGGGTGGGGTGGATTCCGTCTTTATCCACTAAGTATCCCAAGAACTCAACTTTTTCAGTGCATAACTGGCACTTTTCTTTTTTAACCTTTAGTCCTGCGTTTTTAAATTTCTGTAAGACTTCCCTGAGTCGGCTTCTCAATTGTCTCTTGTCTTTGGCTGCTACTAAGACATCATCAAAATATGGCACGACTCCTTTAATGCCTTGCAGTAACCGTTCCATTAAGCTCTGGAACACCCCTGGTGCCACACTGACTCTGAATTGGAGTCTTTTGCAAAGGAAGTCCCCCTGTGGGTCATGATGGTTTGTGCTTCCACAGTCTCAGCATCGACTAGCAGCTGTTGATATGCCTGCACCAGGTCGAGCTTCACAAAGACTTTTCCTCCCCCGAGTGAGTGTAGGAGGTGCTGTACCACCGGAACTGGGTATGCACTCTGTTGCAGTGCATTATTAAGGGTCGCTTTATAGTCCCCACAAATTCTTACGGACCCATCTGGTTTTATTGGGGTGACTATTGGGGTCTCTCAGGGTGCATGATCTATTGATTCCAGGACTTCTTGCGCGATGAGCTTATCTAGTTGCTCGTCTATTTTTGGCTTGAGCGTGAAGGGAACTCGTCTTGGTTTGAGACGGATTGGGGCAATATTGGGGTTCACATTAAATGATATTGGGGACCCTCGGTACTTGCCTAATTGTCTGTCGAAAACTTCTTGGAATTCCTTCATCAGCTTCTCCTCCCAGTCTGTTTCCTCGATGTGGTTGATGCCCGTCACTTCTATTCCTAATGGCGCGAACCATTCCAGACCCAGCAGGCTTGGGTGGTCTCTGTCCACAATAGTGAGTGGGAGTACAGTTCCATGCTTTTTGAAAGTAACATGGAAGTGTCCAATTCCTATTTCGGGGATTCTGTTCCCCTGATAGTCTTTAATGGTTAGTTTCTGGTTCTCCAGCTCTTGTTTTTGTAAGCTGGGCACTAACCTCTTAATCGTGTCCCAGGATACCATGGAGAGGTAGGATCCGGAGTCCACTTCCATTCTGCATGGCCTGGCTTCGATGCTGACCTGCACGCGCACTTTTCTTGCGTCGGAGTTGTCTGAGTGGCCGATGGTGACCGTATGGTGGGTTTCTTCATGTCGTTGGGTTTCGCTGAGCCGCTTGCTTTGATTTTTGTGGCTCCATCGGTTCTCTGAGAATCTGTCTCAGTTTCTGGGGGGGGTGTTGTTGCATTGCCTTGATCTGGAGTTCTGTTTGTTTCAGCAGACCTGGGTGATGTGCCCTCGTTTCTCACAGTACCGGCAAATGCCGTCTAAGAACCGGCACTCAGAACAGGGGTGGTCGCCGCCGCATCCGGCGCACTGGAAACCCAACTTACGATTTCTCCAATGGTCTCGCTCTGCCTGCAGTCTGTGGATCTCCTCCTCCTCATTGTCGGTATTGGGTGAGAGTTCGACGTCCTCATGGTGTGCTGTTGTGGCTTTGTGACCAGCCTTGGTTCGTTTCTCAGAGATGTGTTAGTCTCCAACCGTCTTTGATGGCCCCTTGCGATTATTTGCCGCATCCTGGCCGCTGATTTCTTCATGGCCTCGGCTGCTGTGGCTTCAGCAATGGCTTTGGTAACCATAATGTCCACCTGAGCCATTAGTCTGCTCTGGAGTACAGGGTCTCTGAGACCGAGGACCACGTGGTCTCTCAGAGCCTCATCCATGTTTGAGAACCCACACGCACCTCCAATGTTCCTCAATGCTGCCACAAAATCCCCGATGCTCTCTCTGTCCTTCTGATCCCGACGGTAGATTTTGTGTCTCCAGATCAGATTTGGAACGGCCGGGGCATAGTGGTTTCGAAGTAGCCAATCTAGGTCTGGCCAAGCCATCTCCTTCACGTCTTCTGGCTTGGCCAACACTTTGGCCATCTTGAATATGACTGGCCTGCAGTGGGTAGGAACACAGCTCTCTTTCAGTGGTCATTTGCATCCTTCAAGTTGTTGCTCTCGAGGAACATGAGGAATCAATTGATGTATGATTCCCAGTTCTAGGTTGCCTGGTCGAATGGTGCGGGTGGCGAGTTGCTACCGGCCATCTCGTCGGTTGTTCAGCTCAGTTGCCACATGCCTGACTGGCCTCTTTGTCTCAGTATCCCAATCTCGTCACCAGAGTAGAAGCACGGGAAAAAGGAGACTCGAGACCAGCGTAATTTCAGCTCTTTATTAAAAGGTATAGATCTGTGCTGGACCTGCGAGCCATGGCAGCTCTTCTTATAGAGCTTGCCGATGGCTCTTACCCAATGACAGCCTTCTGAATCTCCTGCGATCGGCTCGGCCAATCGCGGGAGATTCTTTATTGACCAATCACCGTCGTTCTTCTGTCCAATCAGAGTGCAGTCTGTCTTAGCCAATGAGGTTAGAGTATTTCAAGAATGTGTTTCTAGTTGACATTACTTTGAAATTTGCATTAACCTCAGAATTAGTATTTATCAATGTTTCCCTTCTTTCACCAACTTTTTAAAATGATATGCAACCCAGGTAGTGCCTGACATGTTCATTCCCAATAAATCCTGTTTAGCTTTGGAAGTTGGGCTCATGACTCATGGTTTAATTGTAGTAACTGGTGGAATCCTGACAGCCAGCACCAGCTAAAGAACTGGAAGCTGTGATTTCACATTCTACTGTATATAATGATAACAACAAATTCTTAAAAGAGAGAAAATGTCTACCAAAATGAAAAATATGGTGTGCACACTTTTACTAACATTTATAATAGTACCATTAAGAGGACAGCAGCATCTTTTAACTACAGTAAGTTGCCTGAAATGTAGATGAAAAAGAATGGTGACATGATACCCATGACTAAATTCATCTTATCTCTCCTGCTGTTATAAATAACACTAAAGCTTGTTGTGAATGGGGAAATCAAGGGGAGGAGAAGCTGTAGGTGAGATTCTATATGAGTAAGGCTTTTTTCATTCTTTCTCAGTCATTTTTGCCTTTAATCCATTCACTTAGCTATCACAAAGGGCAAATATTGTTGAAATTAATGCATGGATGTCAATGTTATTTGGAATAGAATAACAGAGTCAGAAGGGATCTTGGAAGTCTTCTAGTCTCACTGTCTCTCTAGCAACAATTACTCTTGTGAAGCAGAATAAACAAGATAAAACAAGGCAACATTATTCTTTCTCCCATAAGAACTATTTTGAATTTCCTCCAAAAGATATAGGGAAAGGAATATGCGCAGTATGAGCCTGAGGGCACTCCTGTAGAAGAGCCCTCCAGCACTTCAACAGCTCCAATGCTCTGGGATCCCATCATGACAGCTTGAGGTTGGCAGCAAATCCTTTATTTGTGTCTCAGCCGTGATATCATCCAAATTTCAAAAGACTCAAACATTTAGGAAATGGGAAACTCTGCAGAGCTCCTGACCCATCTGTCTCTCCATGGCCTTCTGGTGTCTGCACTACAGCTGTCTTACCACATTTTTTTTTAAGGAAATGCTGGCTTGACCCAGTAGGGATTAAATTGGCAGTTCTACAGATATTAGCCTTCCCCTTGTCGCTCACTGGGGATCAATAGACATGCCAAGCTCAGACTGACTGGGACCAGTTGGGTTGACTGGGCTGTAAAAATTCAGGCAACTACAAAATTACAGTAAAAATATTTAAAACATTCAGATTTATCTTTATCTTTTTTCTTTTTACAAACCAACAATTTATTTTCTCCTCCTTTTGCATAAAGAGGAGGTAAGAGACCTTTTACCTTGTTGAAGAGTCAGAAAGATGATTAATTTGTCTGGTTTTGGAAGGATCCTATTTGTCATCTGGAGTGAGTACACTGATTGGCTCATAGTGTTCTCAGTGGGTTGTCAGCATTTCAAGGTTAGCAGATAGGAAGATGATTGTCAGATTCATTTCAAGCAGCTTTGGAGAGGTTGCGGAATGAAAATGGTATTATGTGGGAAAACATTTGAGTATTTAAACAGAGCTAGGGCCCTGTATTTCCAGTGGATTTAGACAGTAGCAGTGAGATTTGAGGATAGCAATAGCAATATCACTTAGACTTATATATTGCTTCATAGTGTTTTTACAGCCCTCTCTAAGCAGTTTACAGAGTCAGCATTTTGCCCCCAACAATCTGGGTCCTCAGATTTATTGATGTTACTTATTGGAGGCTCTAGAAAGAGTAATTTAATGTCATTTTAAAATTCAAATTCAAATAAATTTCAGTCTTATCCAATAGAATTTATTCCTCTTCCATAACTTTATTCATACACAGTCTATCTAAAATGACAGGCATTCTTAAAATTAACTTCTGAGTCCATGGTTCACAAATATCATTCAGTACATCCAAAGGGTTTTATTTATTTATCATATTTAGAAACCACCCAACGCCTTCATATAGTGACTCTGAACACTATATAATAAATAAATAAAATATCTCTCAATACATCCAAGGTCAAACAACTTTGCTCCATTCTGTGAGTCAGATTAAGATCTACTTCTCCTTTAATTGTAGTGCGTAATTTCTTTTGATTACCCACTAGTGTCCAACTTTAAAAGTTCCATCCTATTTTTTTTCAGACTTCAAGACAACAGCTATTTCCAGTGGGAAGGAATCTAATAATTAATTTCAAAATTGTTATTTCATATTCATCTGGATTCTCAGTCATTTATAAAATTCTCCTATTTATTTGTAACCTTCAATTAGTCCAAGCAGTGTATCATAGCACAAAAGTTTTGAATCAAAGTGCCTGAAATCTGCTACCTTAATGTTTACAAAATACAGGACCCATTATTCTTACGTATTTGAAATTTCAAGGATTTACACATAAATTATATTTGCAAAATTGTGACCAATCCAAAGCCACTACAGTCATGTAATTAGGAACTCCTTTGCTTCCTGCCAGTTTCCCACAATCAAAGTCAATGGGGAAGTACTGTAGACCAGAAGTTAGAAGTTGTTCACATTTTCACAGCTTCCATTTCTTAGATAAGGAAATATTTCTGAAAGGATGACCCAATGGATCATGGATTATCTAGTAACTTTCTAAAAACAGCACTCTAATCACCCGTTTGCTGTTTAATCCCAAAAATAAAAAATACAAGGCTTTCAACTTGCACTTAACACTTATTTTACTAAAGATTGAAGGAAACTCACCCAGTGAATGCCATAAAACCTCCTGTTCTGAAGGTTCTTAAAATTTGAAAAGCAATACAAAAAGTAATTCCAAGTTATTAATAAATGAGGCTCAGCCAAGCTTTTAGTCTGTAAAGACCATGTTACATCTGTGAGTTGGTTGCAATCCCTTAATTCCCAGTTGCTCCCTCCCCAGTCAATTGCAAAAATCTCAATTCCTGAAATCCACTTGCAAGAAACACCTGTCTGGAGTATATTTGGGCAATCTCACTTTTCTCCAGAGAGATTTTATAGTTGTGGATCCACCCTCTGGTCTGATCTTGGTTATAATGTCATTCCTTATTTCAGAGCTTGCAATATCTTCACTAGAAGTTTTCTCCAGTGGTGGAATCAATTTTTTTTACTACCAGTTCTGTGGGCGTGGCTTGGTGGATGTGGTAGGAGAAGGATACTGCAAAATCCCATTCCCTCCCCACCCCATTAACCTGCTTTCCAGCTCCATTCTCCTGTGCAGGACAACAAAAGAAGACCCAGCCAATCAGCTGGGACTTGGGAGGCAGAGAATAGATGGTGGTGGACCAGCCAGAGGTAGTTTCGAACTATTCGAAATTTCTGCTACTGGTTCTCCGATCTACTCAAAATTTCTGCTACCAGTTCTTCAGAACTGGTCAGAACCTGCTGAACATCAACTCTGGTCTTCTCCCTGTTCAAATTCTAACAGATGCAACCTGGTTCTTTAAAATATGAGGCTGCTATTACCACTGAGGTCAGTTTAGTTTGAATCAAAGTTTATGTGAGGCTTTTTGAATCAATGAATTGTTGAGACAAGTTCAGATTTAGCAGTAGATGCTATTCTTGATTCTAAATGTGGATTCACATTTCATTTGCAACCTGCCATGCTGAAAATTGGCTTCTTTGCCAATTTACCAATTTAATATGAATAATTAGCTTCACAAAATGGAGCAATTTTTAATAATGTTAGAGTTTTCCAAGCTTGGGTTTTGAGTTATAGATGTTTCATCACTGTACTAGGAAACATAACTAAGATAAATGTTTTGAAGAAGTTCATTGCCACAACCTTTACCATAGTTTGGATGTCAAAACTGTCATCGCAAAGATGACAAAAGTTGCATTGTGAGCAATGCTTCTACACATGGTTGGCAATACTTATCTGCTGTGTACCTACTCTGACTCAATTTTTTGATTCATAGGTTAAAGCCCCTGTCACACTGCACCAACGGATGGAAAGAGGATGTAAAACGGAGAAAAACACTTGCCATCCGTTGGTTCACGCGATGCTTCCGTTCTGTCCTCACTGCCTCTGTTTTGCTTCCTCTCTATCCGTCCAGCATCCGTCTATTGACATTTCATCCACTCAGAAGGTTTTGAGCTGCTCAAAACTTTTGAGCGGAAAATGTATCCAATACATCCGTTCTGCATCCTCTAGGCATACGGGGGACATCCGTTCTGCATCCATTACGCATCTGCTACATCCGCTAGGCATCCGCTGCACATCCGCGCAACTCAAATCAGTTCCAGTGGTAAACGGACGCAGGGAGGAAGCGGAATGGACATGCAACGTTAGTAGCACGGACGGAGAAAGGATGAAAGCGGATGCAAATCGCATCTGCATCATCCGCTACGCATCCTCTCTGCATCCTCTCTGCATCCTCTACGCTTCCTCCATGCATCCTCTATGCATCCTCGGTGCATCCGCTCTGCATCCGCTCTGCATCCTCTACGCATCTGCTCTGCATCCGCTCTGCATCCGCTTCCATCCGCTAGGTTTCCGCTCTGCATCCGCTTTCCATCCGCCCTGCGTCCTCCCCCCATCCGTTCCTTTCCGTGTTATCTGCTCTGCTTATGCAAATTTTTGCCCCTTTTGAGAGAGGATAACAACAGATGGAACATTTTTCTTGTCCGCTGTGTCCTTTTTACAAACGTTTTGCATCGGTTGGGCAGTGTGACAGGGCCTTTAAGTCAGCCATTTTGTTCCAGCTAGCTATTTAAAAAAAAAGTAAGACCATTAGCCTGACAATTGTCAGTTTTACTCCAGCTCACTTGGCCTGAGTTGCTGGGCAAGCAAAAAGAATTGCAAGGATCCAACTTGCCTGAATTTTAAAGTTGAATTTGTGGGGCCAGCTTTCATTATAGCAAGAGCACTTAGACCTATAAACTGCTTTATAGTGCTTTACAGCCATCTCTAAGTGATTTACAGAGTCAGCATATTGCCTCCAACAATCTGAGTTTTACGCACTTTAGAAGGAAGGAAAGCTGAGTCAACCTTGAGCCTGGTGGGATTCGATCTGTCCAATTGCAGGCAGCTGGCTGTCAGCAGAAGTAGTTTGTAGTACTGTACTCTAACCACTGCACCACCAAGGATCTTTATTTTGAACTTAACTTTCCTTTTCCTTCACACCAACCAGTAATATTGTCACAGGCAATAAAGTGGAGTAATGAGGAGCAAATTACTTCATGTCCATGATGATGTCATCATACACATTATTAGAGATCTTGAGTAAAACACCTTCTTGAAAGACTTCTAATAATCCTGAATAATGAAACTGAAATTGAGATATTACACCGTCTGAGCCTTTTATATGCATATGTGTATAAAAGATCATCTGTTAGAAATTTCTGTGTTTTGTCAGTATAACTAAAAAGGAAGATGCCAAATATGAATAAAATCACTTTCAGAGAGTTCTTCAGAACTTTTAAATTCAGGTGATTTGTGGGAATGGAATTTATTTTCAAGACTGTTCACCCAGAATGTCCTGAATGAATATATATTATGATGCATCATGGTGAAGAAAAGTGGTGAAGAAGCATTGTTTTATTTGTTTACAGTATGCCAGTAAACTCTTACAAGTCTAGGCAGTTTTCAGTAATAAAATTAAAAACACAGAAATCAAATACATTCAAGTTTTCAACAACAAATACAATAACAGAAGCATGGGAATTCATTCATGGTAAGTCAAGAAAAATCAGAGTCATCCACAAATACCTGTTTGCCTAATATGGCTTTCACTTTCTTGTGAAATCTCAGCATGGAGGCAGGGGGTTATAAGCACATGAAACACCATGGAGACAGACTGTCTTGGGTCCCAGGTCTTCCTGATCTAAGATTCCAATATTTCCTTCCATACATGCATGCATAATCCAGGCAGATTCTATTTGGTAGAATCTGCCACTAAGTCCAAATAGATAATGTACTGTGAATTCTGTTTTGATAATTTCATCTGGTTTGTTTTTAATTACATCTGGTATGTTTTCATTACAACTATGCATAGTATAAGAAGAAAAGCCTTATTCTGATTATCTCTGGCAAATGTCTCCACAAATACACCCCAATCCTCAATTCTGTTTTCTGACCAGTTGTTCAGCAGGGGTGAAACTGGATCATTCTGGATGAAGAGGAGGCAAAAACTGAGATGGGGAAGCACTTCTACCTTCTTAAATTCTATGGTTTTAAAGAATTCAAATAAACAGGAGCTTATTTTTACCATTCAGATCTGTCTTACCAAAGTTAACGCCAGACATATCTTCTTCCAATATGTAGTCTGTATCGCGCCTCTCTCCTCACTTCTCTTTGTCATTTGGGTATATTTCATGTTTAATTTAACTCAGATTAGCTTTGGATTTCCCTTGAGAATAGTGCACATAGAAAAGCATTTTTATACATTTATTGTAGGCATTCCAGATGCCTCTTCTCTGCAGATCTGCCACTTTTCATCAGTCTAGAAACAGAAGGCAATAGAAGTTGCTCATCTCCTAAACTGTTCTCTTAAAGAATTGACTCATGTCACAATAACGTTACTAATTTGTTTGCTGTCTTCTTTCAGTCTTCAATCAAACAGAACCCTGTTCAGTTCAACTTGAGAGAGGTTGCACACATAAACAAATTGCAGCCCTATGAATATCATTACAGTTGCAAGCTTATGTATTTTCCCCAAAGAAAGCTCACTGAACCCAGAAAGCCTTCCTTCTGAGAAAACAGGAATAAGGTTGCAATAGGGTTCATGTAGTCACTATTTGTTTCATTAAATTGAAATTATATCTTCTTTTGCAACCATAGGAAGATACAAACCAGTGATGAGCAGAAAACAAATGAGAAGGAAGGGGGAAAGAAATCAATAATGTAGTCTTCAAAATAATTTGCCAAAATAACTTATAACTAAAAATAGCACTTAAGAAAATGAAGAGTCACAAAAGACAGACCTAAAGATAAATAAACAGCAACAAAAATCACAGATAAGAGATGATGTAATATCTTGACCCAAGGAGTTCTATCTTCAGAGCTGACTCATGTTGTAAAGCCCCTGTCACACTGCACCAACGGATGGAAAGAGGATGTAAAATGGAGAAAAACACTTGCCATCTGTTGGTTAACGGGATGCTTCCGTTCTGTACTCACTGCCTCTGTTTTGCTTCCTCTCTATCCGTCCAGCATCCGTCTATTGACGTTTCATCTGCTCAAAAGGTTTTGAGCTGCTCAAAACTTTTAAGCGGAAAATGTATCTAATGCGTCCGTTCTGCATCCGCTGGGCATATGGGGGACATCCGTTCTGCATCCGTTATGCATCCGCTACATCCGCTAGGCATCCGCTGCGCATCCGCGCAACTCAAATCCGTTCCAGTGGTAAACGGACGCAGGGAGGAAGTGGAACAGACGCGCAGTGTTAGTAGCACGGATGGAGAAAGGATGAAAGTGGATGCAGCTACGCATCCGCGTCATCCGCTCTGCATCCGCTCTGCATCCTCTACGCATCCGCTCTGCATCCACTCTGCATCCGCTCCCATCCGCTTTCCATCCGCTCTGCGTCCTCCCCCCGTCCGTTCCTTTCCGTGTTATCCGCTCTGTTTATGCAAATTTTTGCCCCTTTTGAGAGCAGATAACAACGGATGGAACATTTTTCTCATCCGCTGTGTCCTTTTTACAAACATTTTGCATCAGTTGGGCAGTGTGACAGGGCCTTAACCACTAGTTATGCTTCCAAAGCCAACGCAAGAAGTATTTTGCCTTTTGAATGAGTTCAGCCATTCAAAAAGCTTTCCCTTGGTAGTAAAAGAGAAAAAAAAAGATCTGGGCATATTCACCATGGAAACCATGATCTCTCTCTGATGGTGGATCTCTAGATGGATCCTTTTAATAAGGGTCAACAAAAAGCAACAAAAATGTATTTATTATTTAATAAAAGCAGCAACAAACATAGATAAGCTTTCGAGGAGTGATTTGTTTTTCCTTTCTGGTACATGGATATACATTCCATTCAAAATATTTCAGGCTAAGCACTCTCTAATTCTTTGTGTACAATTTTTGGCACAGCAGTGTATGAAGAAAGGAATTGTTTAGTATGTGACATTCAAGCATAGCTACTTATCATGGACTGATATTTTCTTTTATATGCTTTCAAAAACAGTTGAAAGGGATGTAAAAGTGTTTACAAAATAGATCCTGGAAACTTAATGTTTGTTCCATGCCTCTGTGACTATGAGATGTTCATTTAAAACTTTGTATATTTGAAACCAAGTGGGTCACTGGGAAATTACAGAAATTACAGAAGGCAGACTTGATTGTAGAATATTAGAGCTACAGATATAATAAAACATTTATCTCTAATATTTTCAATGTGCATGTACAGTATCTCACAGAAGTGAGTACACCCCCACACATTTTATAAATATTTAAGTATATCTTTTCATGTGACAGCACTGAAGTAATGACATGGCTACAATGCAAAGTAGTGACTATACAGCTTGTATAACAGTGTAAATGTGCTGTCTCCTCAAAATAATGCAACACACAGCTATTAATGTCAAAACTGCTGGCAACAAAAGTGAGTTCACCCCTAAGTGATAATGTCCAAATTGGGCCCAAAGTGTCAATATTTTGTGTGACCACCATTATTTTCCAGCACTGCCTTAACCCTCTTGGGCATAGAGTTCACTTCACAGAACTTCACAGAAGAGTTCACTTCAGAACTTCACAGGTTGCCACTGGAGTCCTCTTCCACTTCTCCATGATGATGTCATGGAGCTGGTGGATGTTAGAGACCTTGTGCACTTCCACCTTCTGTTTCAGGATGCCCCACAGATGCTCAATAGGGTTTAGCTCTGGAGACATGCTTGGCCAATCCATCACCTTTACCCTCAGCTTCTTTAGCAAGGCAATGGTTGTTTTGGAGGTGTGTTTGGGGTCGTTATCATGTTGGAATACTACCCTGCAGCCAGTCTTTGAAGGGAGGGGATCATGATCTGCTTCAGTATGTCACAGTACATATTGGCATTCATGGTTCCCTTAATGAGCTCTAGCTCCCCGATGCTGGCAGCACTCATGCAGCCCCAGACCATGACATTTCCACCATCATGCTTGACTGTAGGCAAGACATACTTGTCTTTGTATTCCTCACCTGGTTGCCACCACACAGGCTTGACACCGTCTGAACCAAATAAGTTTATCTTGGTCTCAGGATCACAGGACATGGTTTCAGAAATCCATGTCCTTAGTCGGCTTGTCTGTAGCAAACAGTTTGTGGGCTTTGTTTTGCATCATCTTTAGAAGCAGCTTCCTTCTGGGATGACAGGCCTGTAAGACCAGTTTGATGCAGTGTGCAGCATATGGTCTGAACACTGATAAGTTAACCCCCCACCCATTCAACCTCTGCAGCAATGCTGGCAGCACTCTAACATTTATATTTCCCCAAACCAACCTCTGGATATGATGCTGAGCATGGGCACTCAACTTCTTTGGTCAACCATAGTGAGGCCTGTTCTGAATGGTGGTGAGAAGTACCTGGAACCTGTTGGCCAGGATGCCAAAGGCGTTCTCTACCACCCGCCTTGCCCTGGACAGCCTGTAGTTGAAGATCCTCTCTTCGCGGGTGAGGAGTCTGGAAGTGTAGGGCTTCATGAGGTAGGTTGTGAGGGAGAAGGCGTCATCCCCCACGATGAAGTAGGGCACATCTTGTGTGTCATTGGGCAGGGGTTCTGTATCTGGGAAGCCCACGATGAGGTTGCATTCCAGCTCCTTCTTGAGGTGACTGGCGTTGTATACCTGGGCATCTGAAGATGAGCCGCTGCCTGAAGCATCGATGTACATGAACTTGTAGTCAGCATCGACCATGGCGAAGAGGATGATGCTGAAGAAGCCCTTGTAGTTGAAATAAGTGGACCCCGACTTGGCTGGAGCTTTGCAGGCCACGTGCTTGCCATCGATGGCTCCAACGGTGTGTGGGAAGTTCTACCTCTGATACCACTGCTCTGCAACTTTCTTCCATCCTTCTTCAGTGGAGGGGCACTGGATACTCCTCCAGGTATTCTTCGATGATGGCCTGCACCACTTCTCTGACCACAATGCTGATGGTGTTGTGTGGCACCCTCCAGCCGTACTGCATGCTCCTGTAGGTGGTCCCTGAGGCCAGGTGGCACAGAGTGAGTGCCACCTTGAGCCCAGGTTCCAGGCTGGGCCGGAAGTTGGTGTTTGCCTTGGTGGTTGGTCAACCTGGATGTCAGGTGCTGCACAACTTCGTCAAACATGGCTGGAGGCATCCTCATGAAGTTCTGGAATGCCTGAGTGTCTTCGTTCCTGAGCTCCACCATCAGCTTGTTGTACAGTCCGTCCTCTGCTCTTCTGGTGAACCATCTTCGTACCCAGATGCTTCTTTGCCACCCCTTTTTCTTCCCATAGTAGAGTTCACAGAGCCTGTAGATGGCTTCGCACTTTTGCAGAAGGATGGTGGCTTCCAAAAGGACCGTGTTACGCTCCACGGTGGACCTGACTGGATGCTGTGGAAGAGGAAGAGGCAGATGAAGGCTGCAGAGGTCCACACTGCAGGGCTGCTGTTCTGAAAGAGAGATCCAGCTGTGTTGCTCCCCCTTTTTATAGGCAGTATAGGTGTCCCTTTGCATCCTCTAGGCATCCTCTAGGCATCCTGTAGACATCCTTAATATCCGAGATAGGTCCCCTCTGCAAACGTTTTTTCCATTTCAAACGCTTTGTTTCCGTGCTGCATCCGTTCTGCATCCGTTCCGCATCCGTTCCGCTTCCTCCCTGCATCCGAGTGGATGTGAGTTGCGCGGATGCACAGCGGATGCCTAGCGGATATAGCGGATGCGTAGCGGATGCGTAGCGGATGCATAGCGGATGCGTAGCGGATGCAGAACAGACAAATTGGATACATTTTCCGCACAAAAGTTTTGGGCAGCTCAAAACTTTCTGAGCGGATGAAACGTCAATTGACGGATGCTGGATGGATAGAGAGGAAACAAAACGGAGGCAGTGAGTACATCACGTTAACCAACGGATGGCAAGCTTTTTTGTCTGTTTTACATCCTCTTTGCATCCGTTGGTGCAGTGTGACAGGGGCTTAAGATGCCTAATATTTTAGGGAAGAAGAATGTCTTTGATAGTACCATGGAGATTATATACAGAGAAATTGGAACAATTTTTTTGAGGAAAAAAAGGAACATTTAAATCTTGTGTTGGGGTGGAAGAAGCATACATGTATAGCATTGAAAAGTTTGTATTCCTCACAAAGTCCACAATTCATTCTAGTCACAATTCATTTTTGAATTGTATTAGTTAAAACAATGCAGGGATATTTGATGATTTGATGCCAAAACTCATTATTGATTTCAGGTTCTATAAACCCAAAATCAAAACAGAGAAAGTCCATTGTCGTACATGGAGCTGACCTTAAAAACCTATCTGAATTATTTGGTGAAAGACAAAACAGTACATTTAAAGATTGGCTGCTTTGTGAAACTCTGAAAAGACATTAAATAAAAATGCAAAATAAAGGCAGATTTAACATTTAAGACATCATTTGAAATTGCTATCTCCATGGAAACTGCTCCTAGAAATGGTTGAGAGTTGTAGTTATGAAAAAAGCAAATGTGAACAAACTTGCAAGAGCAGAGGGTCCCAGGTCAAAATGAATTGTATCACTGTTATGGCAGAAAGTCATGTTACAATGCAACTTTAATGCAGATATAAAGGAAAAACCTGAGGAATATGCAATAGAATACTTTTATTGCCTAAGTGTGATTGAACATACAAGGAATTTGTCTTGGTGTAAAGTGGGACATATTAGATTGTCTGTAAAAAAGTAATTATTGTGCTAAACAACCAAGCCATTACTTAAATCAAATTAAAAATGTCACAGATAAAGAATTTGATAGAAGCAGGAAAAGCTAATCTTTTTAAACATAAATTATCCATTTCTATGGCATAAAAGGTAGAACGACACTAGAAATATAACTAATACCAGACACAAATGACACCATGTTATCAGTGTAATGGGATGCTGGTTCAGCTGTATTATTCATATCATAATGTGAATTTGAGAATTTCAGATATGCTAACATTTATGGAGCTTTATCACACCTGCAATGAAATTTGACAGCGATTTATTAGGTAGTAAAGGAGAACTACCATATCAGTAAAGCTGAGAACTTAAGTGTTGAGAAGTTACATGTTAGACTCTTATAGTAAATAAAAAGTAAATACACTAGTTTACATATTCATTTAGTGGCCAGAATTACACCCAAAAAAACTGAACAGCTTTTAATGAGTTGTTTAGGCTGCCAACATGTCCAAAAGATAGCAAAAACAATTCCACTTCACCCCTGGGAATTGTCTGTCTTGCCATAGCAAGGAATTACCACAGATTTAGTCGGAACATTTGTGAGCATTACTTTCATTAGTTGTAGTGATGCATGCTGAAAATGCAGGGGTATTTCCAATGACTTCAATAACAGCCATTTATACCCAAAAGGCATTGTAAGAATTCTTGGCAAGAACAAGTATTCCAGAACAACTATTGAATAACAATGGATTATGATTTGTAGTTGAGCACGTTCAGCTGAAAAAAGAATGGAACCAGACACATACCAAGAGCATATCACCCAGCTACAAATGCTTTGGCTGACAGAATTTGTTCCAAGTTTCAATAATTCTTTGTGGGCCCTGCCAGGAGAAAATATCCTACTGAACAAAAAGCTGGTAATTTTTAAATTTGCAAATTTTTACCTGCAATACTCAAAACAGATCAAATGCCAGTGATATTGTTGTTGGGTTCACAGGCAGTCTACTGAAGAGAACAAACAAATAATATTGGCTTTCCCTATAATGATAGTGGTGGGAGTGTCTTTATTATTCCTGATTGGTTGTTGTTTACTGTTTGTGTTCTATATTAGCATACTTGAAATACCCTTTTCTGATTGGTCCACAAATACTACAATATGATGTAGCGACGGTGATTGGTCAACAATTGCCGCCCTGTGATTGGTCCACCTGAGCGGCAGGGAATTCAAGGAGCCATCATTGGCCGCCAGCCATGAGCAGCCGCTATAAAAGAGGCTGCCACGGATCTGCGGTCAGACTGATTCCAGGAACCTAATAAAGAGCTGAAAGTCACGCTGATCTCAAGTCTCTTTTTCCCGTGATCTAACACTGGCGACGAAGGTGGGATACTGAGACAAGAAGACCAGTTGAGCATGTGGCAACGAGAACTGAACAAAGACGAAATGGCTGGCACCAACTCGCCACCCACACCGTTCAATCCAGCGACGGAGGACTGGGAATTGTACATCGACAGATTCCTCATGTTCCTCGAGATCAATCAGTTACAGAGGATCTCAGACAACAGGAAGAGAGCAGTGTTCCTGACACACTGTGGGCCCATAGTGTTCAAGATGGCCAAGGCATTGGCCAAACCTAAGGACATAAAGCAGATGGCCTGGCCAGATTTGGAAAGAATACTGAGGGCCCATTATGCACTGACCGTCTCCAGCCTTATTCAGAGACATGAATTCTATAAATGGGACCAGAGAGAAGGTGAAAGCATCGGAGATTTTGTAGCGGCGCTAAGGGACATTGGAGGGGCATGTGAGTTCTTCAACATGGATGAAGCCATGAGGGACCACATGGTCCTAGGACTGAGAGACCTCACCTTGCAGAGCTGACTGCTAACCTGACCAAACATCACAGTTACCGAAGCCATCACTGAGGCCACTGCAGCCAAAGCCGCTAAAAAATCAGCAGCCACAATGCGGCCAATGAATACAGCAAACCAGAAAACACCAGCAGAGACAAGCCAACCCCAAGAGAAGAAACCAGAGGGCATCCTCAAGACCACCACGCACCATGAGGACATCGAGTCTTTGTCTGAGACCGATGACAAGGAAGAAGAAACACACAGACTCCAATCAGAATGAAACAGATGGGAGAAGACAGAACGTAAGTCGGGGTTCCAGTGCACCAGGTGTGGAGGAGACCACCCCCATTCTGAGTGCTGTTTCCTAGACGCGGTTTGCCAGCATTGCGAGAGATGGGGACATATAGCAAGAGTCTGCCAGAACCGAAAGAGCTACAGCCCCAGACGAAGAGAAAGGACTTCCCCCAGAACAAAAGAAAGACAGGCAGGGGGCCATTGGAGCCGAGAAAACAGAAGTAAACAGCTCAACGAAACTTACCGGAAGGAAGAGACACACCAAACTATAACCATTGGGCATTCAAGTGTAACTGATGCCCGGAAGGTACATGTGAAAGTAAACATCAAAGGCCAACAATGCGAGATGGAGGTGGACTCCAGCTCATCCCTGTCTATGATATCATGAAACACACTTAAGAGACTGATACCAAGCATATGAAGAACGGAACTAGAGAGCCAAAAACTGACCCTGAAGGACTACCAAGGGAACAGGATCGTTGTAGTCAGATTCGGACACTTCCAAGTTAATTTCAGAAAGCACACGGCAATTCTTCCATAAACAATCATAGACCAGGATCGCCCAAGCCTACTGGGACTCGAATGGTTCGCACCACTGGGAATCGGAGTGACCGGAATCAACAGCATCAATGAAACAGACTGGGAGGAGAGCCTGATGAGGGATTTCCAGGACGTGTTTGATGGAAAACTAGGCAAGTACCGAGGGTCCCCTATCTCATTTAATATGAATCCAAACATAGCCCCAATCAGGTTAAAGGCAAGGCGAGTCCCTTTTGCATTAAAACCAAAGATTGATGAGCAATTGGATAAACTCATTGCACAGGGGGTATTGGAACCAATAGACCACGCAAGGTGGGAAACCCCAATTGTGACTCCGATTAAGCCAGATGGGTCCATGCAAATCTGCTGAGATTATAAGGCCATCCTCAACCACGCGCTACAACAAAGCGCATACCCCGTTCCGGTGGTGCAACATCTGTTACATTCGTTGGGGGGAGGCAAGGTCTTCGCAAAGCCCGACCTTGCACAAGCGTACCAGCAATTGTCAGTCGACCCTGAAACAGCGGAGGCACAAACAATTGTGACTCACAGGGGGGCATTCAGATGCAAAAGACTGCAATTTGGAGTCAGCGTGGCCCCAGGGGTGTTCCAAAGCTTGATGGAGCACCTGTTACAAGGAATAAAAGGGGTGGGACCATACTTTGATGATGTGCTGGTATCAGCTAGTGACAAGAACCAACTGGAAAGCCACCTCAGAGAAGTCTTACAAAGATTTCAAGAGGCGGGACTCAAAGTAAAAAAAGAAAAATGCCAGCTAGCTACCTCTAAAGTTGAATTCCTGGGGTACCTAATAGATAAAGATGGAATCCACCCCATGGACCAGAAAATCAAAGTAATAAAAGAAGCTCCCAGACCCAGAAATAAAACAGACCTACAAGCATTTTTGGGACTTATTAACTTCTATAATGTCTTTCTGCCACAGAAGGCAACGACGGCGGAACCATTACACAGATTGCTGGATAAGACAGCTGCCTGGACCTGGGGACAACGAGAAGAGGCCACGTTCCAGGAAATAAAAGACTTGCTGACATCCAAATCTGTGTTAATCCAATACAGTGAAACATTGCCACTGACAGTCACCTGCGACGCATCACCGTTCAGCATCGGAGCTGTACTCAGCCACACGCTACCAGATGGGAGAGAAGCGCCGATTGCGTTCTCTTCCAAAACGCTGTCCAAAGCAGAAAGAAACTACAGCCAATTGGACAGAGGTGCTCGCAGAAATAACTGGAGTCAAGCGATTCCATGAATACCTCTATGGCAGGGCTTTTTCACTATTTACAGACCACAAGCCGCTCTTGGGAATACTCGCAGAAAACAAGGCCACCCCAAACATACTGTCACCATGAATGACGAGGTGGTCCGAGTTCCTTGCCGCATACAATTACAATTAATCCACCCGCCAGGGAAGGACATATCACACGCTGACTCCCTGAGCTGTTCTCCCCTGCCTGAACTGGGAAGTGACCCGGCACCAACCACATCCATGCTACAAATTGAAACATTACCAAACCTACCCATAACCACAGCGGACATAGCGAAAGAAACCGCAAGAGACAAAAAGATGGCATGGATTTTAAACTGGGTAGGAAAAGGGTGGCCAGAAAATGAGACAGATGAGACTTTTAAACTGTTCTGGAACAGACAGATGGAACTCTCAATGTTAAAAGGTTGTATACTATGGGAGGATCATGTAGTCATATCGGAACTACTCCAGGAACAAGTACTAGATATCTTGCATGAAGGACACCCGGGTATCATACGAATGAATTCCCTGGCCAGGAGTTATGTATGGTGGCCAGGGATGGATAAGGATATTGGGAGAGGGGTGGAAATGTGCACGCAATGCCAAAAATCCAGACCTACATCCCCTGCCGCACCTGTGCTTGACTGGGAAACACCGAGGGGCCCCTGGTCAAGAATACACATAGATTTCGCAGTGCCGACAAAAGGACACACATTTTTAATAATAGTAGACGTTTACTCAAATTGGTTGGAGATAAGCATGAACTCCACAACAACAGAAGCCATCATCACACAGCTGAGGAAGCTGTTCGCAACACATGGGTTGCCGGACCTATTGGTTTCAGACAACGGGCCGCAGTTCACGGCGTTGACACTTGAAAAGTTCCTCACCGAACACGGCATAAGACATGCCTTGACAGTGCTGGGTCAGCTGGCTACAAACGGGCGGGTGGAATGCATGGTCCGGTATATGAAAGAGACTATAGAGAAGCTAGACACGGGGGACATACAAGATAAAATCTACAAAATGCTAACTATATAACACATCACACCTAACACCACAATGAATAAAAGCCCAGCAAAACTATTGATGGGCAGAAAATTAAGATCGCACCTAGATAGATTACACCCCACCTACAGCCCTGAAAAACCATCAGACTCCTCCAGTAAGCACCGTACATTTCAAACAGGGGACTGGGTCTACGCAAAAAATCTCACGGGGCACCCACTGTGGATACCGGCAACAATAATCCAGGTAACAGGATCCTGGTCATACAGACTAGAAACAGAGGACGGAAGAAGCTGGAGGAGACAGATAGATCAACTGAGATCATGAACACTAGAAAGAAACACTAACAAACCGAAGTGCGAAGAAAAAGAACACACACACACGCCAGAACCATAGCAAACATTAAATAATAATAATAATAACCAGACCAGAGGAGGGGAGACCCCTCAAATACGAATAAGAGGGGAGGGGGAGACCCTTCACTACAACAAGAAACACTGCAACAAACCCTAGCAACAACCCACCAACCAACTTCACAGTAGCCCCAGAAAGAAACCACAATTACTTATCTGGAGATGACTTCGGTAGAGAGGAACAGGCAGCGGAAAAACAACAAGAAGGCACTCCGGAAGGGAGCAGCCGAGCCGACTCTACCAGCCCAGATAGACCGGGTGGGAGTGGCATGGCTGACTCCACCTTCCAGGAGGTTCCACAGAGAAGGACGGGAGAAATAGCAATCCTGTCCGAACCAGCCAAAGACAACAACGCAACTGAACTGCGCAGGTCAAGTAGACACCATAAAAGCCCTGCCTACTTACGTGACTACATAACGTAGGTTGGGCTAAACCAAGTGGGGAGTGGTGTTCTATATTAGCATACTTGAAATACTCTTTTCTGATTGGTCCACAAATACTACAATATGATTGGTTCTTCAAGCGACGGTGATTGGTCAACAATTGCCACCCTGTGATTGGTCCGCCTGAGCAGTGGGAGATTCAAGGAGCCGTCACTGGCCGCGCGCCACGAGCAGCTGCTATAAAAGAGGCTGCTGCGGCTCCGCAGTCAGACTGATTCCAGGAACCTAATAAAGAGCTGAAAGTCACACTGGAATCAAGTCTCTTTTTCCCCTGATCTAACAGTTTGTTTGACTGAGTTGGTAATTCCTTGATCTCTCTGAAGAGACAGATTCTATCTGTATATAGAAGTCACCATACTGCTTTGATTTATAAACATGATAGGTTTGCATCTTGGCAGAGAAAGAGTTTAATATATTGGGTTATTGTGAGTATTTAAGCATGTTCTATGGTTCAAGCATGCTCTGGGTAATTGTTATTGTTTAAGTATGCTCTTGACCTTCTATATCTTTTGTAATGGAGACTTAAAGGAGTGAGGTCATCTGGAAATTTCAGTGAAGCAAACAGCAGGAAAACGTATTCCTTTTTTATACAGTATTATCTTGGTACTCATCATTAATTGGTTCTGGGAAGCAAGATGAATACCAACAACAATGAGCACCAAACAAAAAGTTTCCAACAAGGAATAAGGTAGTGAATAACAGGCAGCCAATACCAACAAGTTCTAGCTTGCGTGTTGAGTACCAAACAAATAATGAGTAAAATTTTGACATCAAATGCATTGAGTACCAAGGTACCCCTGTAGTTTTAAAGTTTTAAAAAGGAAAATAAAAAGTAATATGAACTAAAGAAGAAGAAAAAGAGTGCAAAAATGCAAAAGAGTGCAAAAGTGCAAGAAAGGAAAAAAAGTAAAAGAAAAGTAGAAAAGAAAGAAAACCAACAAACCCAAAATAAAGAAGAGACATTTGATCTTATTTACAGCAGTTATTAAATATAATTATACTTCCTTCTGTAAAGTTAAAACATGACTTTCTTCATAAGTTCTCCTTTTTTGTTTTACACCAAAATTCATAAGAGGATTTCCAGTCAGCTAACATTTTTTCATTTCTCTAATCAGGCAGGTCATTTTGGCTACCTCAAAATCCAAATCACATCCATTCTTTAAAATGATTTTTTCTCCCAGAAAAATAGATATATTCTCCTGAATTACTATTTTCCTGTCTTCATATATGAATTAGTTCTAAATAGTCCATCATATCAAAAACAATTTTTGGAGTGATTTTAGTAGTTTCCCCCCAAAATATTGAATAGTGTGAATTCACTTCATTCAACTCCCCCATCAACCCCCAATTTTCATAAGAAAAAACTATTAGTCCCTCCCTAAAGCCCATGTCACACTGAACCAACGGATGCAAAGAGGATGTAAAATGGACAAAAAACCGTGCCTTCCGTTCAAAAACGCGATGTACTCACTGCCTCCGTTTTGCTTCCTCTCTATCCGTCCAGCATCCGTTTATTGAAGTTTCATCCGTTCAGAAAGTTTTGGGCTGCCTAAAACTTTTGCACAGAAAATGTATCCAGTTTGTCTGTTCTGCATCCACTATGCATCCGCTACGCATCCGTTACGCATCCGCTATATCCGCTTGGCATCTGCTGCGCATCCGCGCAACTCGCATCCGCCCGGACGCAGGGAGGTAGCAGAACGGATGCGGAACGGATGCAGAACGGATGCAGAACGGATGCAGAATGGAAACAAAGCTTTTAAAGTGGAAAAAACATTCGCAGAGGGGACCTATCTCAGATATTAAGGATGTCTAGAGGATGCCTAGAGGATGCCTAGAGGATGCAAAGGAACACCTACACTGCATATAAAAAGGGGGAGCAACTCGTCTGCATCTCACTTTCACACCAGCAGCCCACCTGTGCAGACCTCTGCAGCCTTCATCTGACTCTTCCTCTTCCACAGCATCCAGTCATGTCCACCGTGGATCGTACCACAGTCCTTTTGGCAGCCACCATCCTTCTGCAACAGTACGAAGCCATCTACAGGCTCTGTGAACTCTGCTACGGGAAGAAAAAGAGGCGGCCAAGAAGGGTCTGGGTCCAAAAATGGATCGGGAGAAGAGCAGAGTACGGACTGTACAACAAGCTGATGGTGGAGCTCAGGAACGAAGACACTCGTGCATTCCTGAACTTCATGAGGATGCCTCCAGCCATGTTTGATGAAGTTGTGCAGCGCCTGACACCCAGGTTGACCAAGGCAAACACCAACTTCCGGCCCAGCCTGGAACCTGGGCTCAAGGTGGCTCTCACTCTGCACCACCTGGCCTCAGGGACCACCTACAAAAGCATGCAGTACGGCTGGAGGGTGCCACACAACACCATCAGCATTGTGGTCAGAGAAGTGGTGCAGGCCATCATCGAAGAATACAAGGAGGAGCTCCTCCAGTGCCCCTCCACTAAAGAAGGATGGAAGAAAGTTGCAGAGCAGTGGTATCAGAGGTGGAACTTCCCACACACCGTTGGAGCCATCGATGGCAAGCACGTGGCCTGCAAAGCTCCAGCCAAGTCGGGGTCCACTTATTTCAACCACAAGGGCTTCTTCAGCATCGTCCTCTTCGCCATGGTCAATGCTGACTACAAATTCATGTACATCGATGCTTCAGGCAGCGGCTCATGTTCAGATGCCCAGGTATACAATGCCAGTGACCTCAAGGTGGGTCTGGAACGCAACCTCATCATGTGCTTTCCAGATCCAGACCCCCTGCCCAATGACATGCAAAATGTGCCCTACTTCATCGTGGGGGATGACGCCTTCTTCCTCACAACCTACCTCATGAAGCCCTACACTTCCAGACTCCTGACCCGTGAAGAGAGGATCTTCAACTACAGAGTGTCCAGGGCAAGGCGGGTGGTGGAGAACGCCTTTGGCATCCTGGCCAACAGGTTCCAGGTACTTCTCACCACCATGCAGCATCGCCCAGAGACCGTGAGGAGGATCATGGAAGCTTGCTGCATCCTGCACAATCTCATACACACCCACTACCCAGTCTTGCAGAACAGGCTCATGGACCGTCAACAAGGCAATGGGGACATGGAGCCTGGGGAATGGAGGCAAGGGCGAAACCTGATCTACACTCAGGATGTGCAAGGCCTCAACAGAGCCTCATGGGAAGGGAAGAAGCAGCGCAACCTCCTGAAACACTGGTGCAACTCCCCAGCTGGAGCGGTGGAGTGGCAAGACAGGATGATAGATGCTTAATGGATGCTTCCTTCAGCCTGTCTCATCACACGGATGAGATTGGGCCATGTATGTTGGGTGGGCCTACAATGAACAGGGCGTTTAATAGTTGTGTTTGTGTTCAAATGTGTGGATCAATGCTTACATTGTTATTGATAAAAAAGGGCCCTAGGTGTGGCACCTGGGAGGGTAGACCATACAGTCCCACTATGCTTGCACTGAAGGTTTATCTATCCCACAGCTATTAGCCATCCCAAAGGTATCCCTGCTCATTCCACAGGTATCCCTGCCCACCCCACTGCTATCTTAACCCATCCCACAAGCATGCAAAGGCTTAAGCCAATTGTAAAAGTTTCCACCAAGACTTTAAAAAAAAAACAAATGAAGCAAGTTTGTGAATCAAAGATAAACTTTATTGAGCAACAAGCTGTAAAAAAAAAATGACCCAAGTCAAGTGTCCAAATAAAGTCCACAGGTAGCCAGCTACCCGGTCTCTGGCACTCTTCTTGGTCACTCGGAGGTGTGCCCAGTCTCAGGGGTGAAGGGGTGGTGGTGGGTGGTGCTGGAGTGCCTGGCCTCAAGAGGACAACAGGGGACGGTGTGTTGAGAAAGCTCTCGGACAGCTGGCTCATCCCTGTGATTCTGAGAGGTCCTTCCTCCATGCCATGGGGTGTCAGCCCCAGTACTGATGACAGATGTACTGAGGCCAGGCTTGGCTGTGGGGTGGAGGAAGGAGTAGTGTAGTGGGGCTGTCTGGTCTGCAGCTGGGTGAGGACTGGCGTGGGTGGCATCATTGGCTTGGGTGGCATCGCTGTCGTCAGTGGCATCATTGGCGTGGGTGGCATCGCTGTCGTCGGTGGCATCATTGTCGTGGGTGGCATTGGTGGCATCAGTAAAACAGGTGGCAATGGTGTCACCCGATGACTCTGTGCCTGGACTGGGAGGGGCTGCTGCCTGTGCTGCTGAACCTCCTGGTAGCCGTAGCCCTGGTAGGTGAGGGCCTGTGGGAAGCCTTGGAATGGGAGGGACATCACCTGGGGTGGAGAAGCAGACCTGGACTGGGTGGGAGCAGGTTCCTCTGGGTCTGGAGGGTTGTGAAGCAGCTTGGTGATCCGGTCCTTCACCAGCTGGTACTGTGGATCCACGATTTCCTTGAGGGTCTGGTTGACATAGGTGAGGAAGGGCTTGCGGTTGGAGGATGAGGAGTCGGTGCTGACCAGCTGAGAGAGGAGATCTATACTGGTGCGGATGGTGTCCCTGATCTCCAGCAGGACAGTGTGGCTCTGCCCCTCCAGCTGTCCGGCTCTCTGCCTTTCTGCGGAGGCGGAGCTGGGGGGGTTGGATGCGGCTAGGACTGTGGTGGACTCGATGTCTCCTTTCTCCCACCACACCAGGGAGTCCTCTACACACTCCACCACACTTACCACACCAGTCCGTGGGTTCTCCGCCGTGGCACGCTCCACAGAAACCTGCCTGGAGACAGGGACTGACTCTCGGCTGGAAGACTCTGGCTCTCAGCAGGCTCTCAGCAGGCTGCCAGAGAGAGAGGGTCGTAAGAGGGGCTGCTGGTGCTCCTCGGTGGTGGACCTCACCCTCCAGGAAGCTGCACCTGGCTATGACGTAGGTCTCTCTGTCTGTCAGCTTCACAGTGGCCTGGCCAGATTTCTTCAGGTGCAGCTTCCCATACCAGGTGTGCATGTGCTTCCACCAGCCGAGGAGCACCTCCGAAGTGTAACCCATACTCTCTGCCCTCTCTCTCCAAGCAGCCTGCTTCTGCTTGGTGTCCCTGTACAGCCGGTGTCCCTTCCGCCACAGATAGTCGTTCTCTCTCAGCCACTCCAGTACCTCATCCTCGTGCGCCTCCTCAATATAGTATTGTCTCCTCTCCCGTTGTCGCATACGCCTCTTCCTCCCTTTGGCTGGACCAGATGGGCCCTCATCAGAGGGGCTCCCAGGTAGTAGGGGCTGCTCCTCCACTCCATCAGCAGCAGCAGCAGCAGCAGCAGAATCATCATCATCATCATCATCATCATCATCATCATCATCATCATCCTCACCAGCAGGATCATAATCATCATCATCAGCAGCAGCAGCAGCAGGATCATCATCATCAGCAGCAGCAGCAGCAGGACCAGCAGGACCAGGATCAGCAGTAGTAGAGTAAGCACCAGCAGGACCAGCAGGACCAGGAGCAGCTTCAACCGAGTAAACACCAGCAGAAGCCCCAGCACCAGCAGAAGCACCACCGCCAGGAGCAGCTTTAGCAGAAGCCCCAGCAGAAGCAGAGTCAGGGGCAAGGGGCGGGAGGTTGGGCCTGTCCCTCTTGCCAGGGATGGCGGCAGGTTGCTGAGGCTTTCGCTTCCTCCCCATGGTTGTGGGGTTGCTGGCTGGCAGGGAGGCTGGCAGGCACCAAGGCTGGCAGGAAGGCTGGCAGGAAGGTTGCCAGAAAGCCTGGCAGGAAGGCAGGCAGGCAGGCAGGCACCAAGGCTGTCTGAAAGGCAGGCTGGCAGGGCAGGCAAGGAACTCGAAGTGTCCAGCAGCAGGTCTTTCCTCGGAATGCTGGCCACGTGCGAGCTGCTTCCCTTTATATCCGGGGGGCTTACGTAATACTTCCCCCCCGCATGCGCAATTAACGCTTGGCATCCATTCCGCTTCCGCTGTGCATCCGTTAGGCTTCCGCTGTGCATCCGCTTTATCCGCTGTGCATCCGCTGTGCATCCACTTCATCCGTTCGGCGTCCGCTCTGCATCGGCTGTATCCGTTCCACATCCGCTTTGCTGAGGCCCCCCGGAAGCCCTGTGGTTGCGCCATCCGCTCCCATCTGCTTCCATCCGCTGGGCTTCCGTTCCTCATCCGCTTTGCATCCGCCCTGCGTCCTCCCCGCGTCCGTGTTATCCGCTCCGGTTATGCAAATTTTTGCCCCTTTTAAGAGCAGATAACAATGGATGGAACATTTTGCTCGTCCGCTGTGTCCTTTTTGCATCCGTTGGCCAGTGTGACATGGGGTTTAGTCCTTTACAGAACAGTACTTCGGCCTAATTTGAGGCATAAAATCCCAATATCAAAGTTTTAATCCAATGCAAATTAACTTCCATCCCAACAAATTTACTATGTTCATCCATCAATACACATTCTGGTTATAGTTGAAGATTTAACGAAATAAATCAATTTTCTTTTTTAAGCTCCTGTTGAAATAAACTCTTCATTTATTTTTATAAATAAAATATTTTATATCCTTTTTTCCTGATATGTTTCTCTTGGAGGCAAATTATATGTTTTAATTTTTTTCAAATAAAGATTTTTTTTTCTCTATTTTGGAGTATTTGCTCATTTATATTCCACATTAAGCATTTGTAATCTATAATCAATCCAGTTAGACAAATAATATCCCTTTTACTTTCCTGTTACAATTGTTGACATTTTTGCTTACTGTCTTTTGACATACTGTTTTGAATCTCCTCCAATTCCTCTATAATTTTTTCTACAAATCCCATCACTTTCTGGACAGAATTAAGTCAAAATCTCTACATTTTAAAAGTAAAATTTGTCCCTTTGAGATGGATTCTTTTTCTGTTTTAATTCATTGGTCAAAAAACAACACCCTTTTCTCTTAAACAAGACTTTAATATCAATTTTTTTTAAGAACAAGTAATCTATATTATTAATCTTCAATCTTATATTAAAATGCTTCTGCAAAACTTGATCTTCTTTATTAATAATAACTTTTATTGAAGTCTAAAAAATGCAAAGATAAAAAACTAATAATAAGAATATAAAAAAAGAAAAAATATTCATATAAGAAACGACTTCTCTTTCATCATCAGAAGTTATCCACAATTTCAGTAACTTTTCACTTC
Source organism: Laticauda colubrina (assembly GCA_015471245.1). Taxonomy (NCBI): domain Eukaryota; kingdom Metazoa; phylum Chordata; class Lepidosauria; order Squamata; family Elapidae; genus Laticauda; species Laticauda colubrina. Next base: position 53,050,421 of record BLBF01000018.1, on the reverse strand, counting down.
TGCAACATTCAGTCTAAAATCTCTTCATCCCATATCTCATCTTTTATTTAGGAGCAAACCATTAAGCCTAATCATTCTCTTAATCAGCAAAAGTCCATTAACTACCAGAAACACACACACCCATCTTAAGTAAATCAATTTCGTGTTTGTTTCATTTCTTTTACATAGTAACTTACCATTTTCTAAGGAAAAAATCTTTTCCCCATGTCTTTTATTTATAAGTAAATCGTTAAAGGCTCATCAAAGTTAATTAGAAAAGATTCAATTAAGAGCTCTTAGAAACAATTATATATTGAAATGTAATTCCTTCAAAGAATGTCCCCAGAATTAAAATCTTATTGTCTTTTCTTCATCTTCTCTCAGAAACTTAGTTTAAGACTTTTCTTCAGTTTTAATACCATAACTTAATGGTATTTAATATATAATACAAATAATAGTATTTAATACCATAATACAAATAATGGTATTTAACTTTAATACCATATCTCTTTCTCAAAAAAACAACAAAAAAATCCATATCTTATCTATAAATAAATCTTTAAAGTTTCATCATTCAGCCCTGGTGAAGAAAAATCTATTAAAACCTTTTAGCGGAATAAAAAAGAACACACATCATATATATTTTAACCTTGATTAATAACCCAACTTTGAAAATCTTCTTTTTACTTTTAAAAGTCTTGAGAATTATTGCTTTTAAGTAGTTGTTTTGTTTTCATTTTCTATCTTTTCTATTTCTTCATAGGGTTCTCTTTTGTAAGTCCAAAATATAAGAAAGTTGTCCAAGTCACTTTTTCTGAGTTGAAATCCACACATCCAAATCACTCCTCTCATTTATTATTTGTGTGTGCCCATAAGTATTAAAACATAACAAGTTTCATTTCTAAAACTTTGTCAACATCATTGCTGTATCCATATCTAAACAGTTTGATTCACAGATTTATCCATTTCAATTTCTTATTTTGAAATCATTTTTATAGAAATAGACAGTTTGCAAAGAAAGTTCTTAGTACCTTGTTGCCAAATATCCTCATATTTTTTCAAAGTTAAAATACTTTTCCCATCCTGTATTAATGGTCTTCTCTAATTATAATCTTCAGCTCTTTCTGGTGGTCTCTAATACCATACTTCAAGGTCTCCTCTTATGTTCTTCCATACTTTTCCAGGGAAATTTTTATTTATTTATTTATTTATTTTGATTTGTCAATTGCTTACAAGATAATAGGTATAAGTATAAACATGAATAAGAATATAGGAAATAGGTACAAATAAATGGGGACAATAGGACAGGGACGATAGGCATGATGGTGCACTTATGCATGCCTCTTACAGAAATCTTAGGAATGGGGTGAGGTCAATAGTGGATAGTTTGAGGTTAAAGGAGTGGGGGTTAGAGGATGTAAAGCCCATGTCACACTGGCCAATGGATGCAAAAAGGACACAGCGGATGAGCAAAATGTTCCATCCGTTGTTATCTGCTCTCAAAAGGGGTGAAAATTTGCATAACCAGAGCGGAAAACACGGACGCGGGGAGGACGCAGGGCGGATGCAAAGCGGATGCAGAACGGAAGCCTAGCGAATGGAAGCGGATGGGAGTGGATGGGAGTGGGTGGCATATCCGCAGGGCTTCCGGGGGGCCTCAGCGAAGCGGACGCAGAACGGAAAGAGCGGAAGCAGAGCGGAAGCAGAGCGGACGCCGAACGGATGAAGCGGATGCAGAGCGGAAGCCTAGCAGATGCACAGCGGAAGCCTAACGGATGCCTGGCGTTCACTGCACATGCGGGGAGGATACATTGCGTCAGCCCCGCGGATATAACGGAAGCAGCTCGGAAGCAGGTCTCCATTCAGAGGAAAGACCTGCTGCCGGACACATCGACTGCCTTGCCTGCCCTGCCTGCATGTCTGCCTGCCAGCCTTGCTACCAGCCTTGCTGCCAGCCTCCCTGCCAGCCTTGCTGCCTGCCAGCCTTGCTGCCTGCCTTCCTGCCAGCCTTGGTTCAGGTCTGCCTGCCAGCCTTCCTGCAAGCCTTGGTTCATGTCTGTCTGCCAGCCTTGGTGCCTGCCTGTCTACCAGCCTGCCTGCCAGCCTTCCTGCCAGCCTTGGTGCCTGCCTCCCTGCCAGCCTTTCTGCCAGCCTTTCTGCAAGCCTCCCTGCCAGCCTCCCTGCCAGCCTTCCTGCCTGCCTTGGTGCCAGCCTTCCTGCCTGCCTTGGTGCCTGCCTCCCTGCCAGCCTTTCTGCCAGCCTTGGTTCCTGCCAGCCTCCCTGCCAGCCAGCAACCCCACAACCATGCGGAAGCACAGCAAGCCTCAGCCATCTGCTGCCAGCCCTGGCAAGAGGGACAGGGCTACCATCCCGCCCCCTGGCCCTCACTCTGGTTCTCCTGGGGCTTCTGCAGCACGGGCTCACTCTTCTGGGGCTGGCGCTTCTGCTGCTTCTGCTTCTGGAGGAGCTGATGACAAGCACTCCAGCACCAGCCACCTCCACAGCACCTGCACCCTTCACCCCTGGGACTGAGCGACCAAGAGGAGTGCCAGAGACTCATTTTTGTCTTATAGCTTGTTGTTAATAAAGTCTAGTTATGATTCACACACTTGCTTCATTTCTTTTTTTTCATAAAGTCTTGCTGGAAACTTTTAGAAATGGATTAAGCCTTTGCATGCTTGTGGAATGGGTAAGGATAGCTGTGGGGTGGGCTGGGATACCTGTGGGATGGGCAGGCATACCTTTGGGATGGGTAATAGCTGTGGGATAGATAAACCTCCAGTGCAAGCATAGTGGGACTGTATGGTCCACCCTCCCAGGTGCTACACCTACGGCCCTTTATTATCAATAATAATGTAATAATTATCCACACATGTCAACATAAACACAACTCTTTATTAATCGCCCTGTTCATTGTAGGCCAACCAAACATACATGGCCCAATCTCATCTGTGTGATGAGACAGGCTGAAGGAAGCATCCATTAAGCATCTACCATCCTGTCTTGCCACTCCACTGCTCCAGCTGGGGAGTTGCACCAGTGTTTCAGGAGGTTGCGCTGCTTCTTCGCTTCATTTGAGGCTCTGTTGGGGCCTTGCACATCCTCAGTGTCGATCAGGTTTCGCCCTTGCCTCCATTCCTCTGGCTCCATGACCCCATTGGCCTGTTGGAGGTCCACGAGCCTGTTCTGCAAGACTGGGTAGCGGGTGCGCATGAGATTGTGCAGGATGCAGCAAGCTTCCATGATCCTCCTCACGGTCTCTGGGCAATGCTGCATGGTGGTGAGAAGTACCTGGAACCTGTTGGCCAGGATGCCAAAGGCATTCTCCACCACCCGTCTTGCCCTGGACAGCCTGTAGTTGAAGATCCTCTCTTCACGGGTGAGGAGTCTGGAGGTGTAGGGCTTCATGAGGTAGGTTGTGAGGAAGTCGTCATCCCCCACTATGAAGTAGGGCACATCTTGTGTGTCATTGGGCAGGGGTTCTGGATCTGGGAAGCCCACGATGAGGTTGCGTTTCAGCCCCTCCTTGAGGTGACTGGCGTTGTATACCTGGGCATCCAAAGATGAGCCATTGCCTGAAGCATCAATGTACATGAACTTGTAGTCAGCATCAACCATGGCAAAGAGGATGATGCTGAAGAAGCCCTTGGAGTTGAAATAAGTGGACCCCGACTTGGCTGGAGATTTGCAGGCCATGTGCTTGCCATCGATGGTTCCAACGGTGTGTGGTAAGTTCCACTTCTGATACCACTGCTCTGCAACTTTCTTCCATCCTTCTTCAGTGGAGGGGTACTGGAGGAGCTCCTCTTTGTATTCCTTGATGATGGCCTGCACCACTTCTCTGACCACAATGCTGATGGTGTTGGATGGCACCCTCCAGCCGTTCTGCATGCTCCTATAGGAGGTCCCTGAGGCCAGGTGGCGCAGAGTGAGTGCCACTTTGAGCCCAGGTTCCAGGCTGGGCCGGAAGCTGTTGTTTGCCTTGATCAACCTGGGTGTCAGGCGCTCCACAACTTCGTCAAACATGGCTGGAGGCATCCTCATGAAGTTCTGGAACGCCCGAGTGTCTTCGCTCCTGAGTTCCACCATCAGCTTGTTGTACAGTCCGTCCTCCGCTCTTCTGGTGAACCATCTTCGGACCCAGACTCTTTTTGGGTGGCTCCTTTTCTTCCCGCAGTAGAGTTCACAGAGCCTGCAGATGGCTTCGCACTGTTGCAGAACGATGGTGGCTGCCGAAAGGACTTTGTTACAATCCACGGTGGACATGACTGGATGCTGTGGAAGAGGAAGAGGTAGATGAAGGCTGCAGAGGTCTGCACCGCTGGGCTGCTGTTCTGAAAGTGCGATGCAGGCGAGTTGCTCCCCCTTTTTATAGGCAGTATAGGTTTTCCACTAGGCATCCTCTAGGCATCCTCTAGGCATCCTCTAGACATCCTTAATATCCGAGATAGGTCCCCTCTGCGAACGTTTTTTCCATTTTAAACGCTTTTTTTCTGTTCTGCATCCACTAGCCATCCGTTCTGCATCCGTTCCGCTTCCTCCCTGCATCCGTTTACCACTGGAGCGGATGGAGTTGCGCGGATGCGTAGCGGATGCCTAGCGGATATAGCGGATGCGTAACGGATTCGTAGCGGATGCGTAACGGATGCGTAGCGGATTCAGAATGGACGAACTGGATATATTTTCCGCTCAAAAGTTTTAGGCAGCCCAAAACTTTGGAGCGGTTGAAACATCCATTAACGGATGCTGGACGGATAGAGAGGAAGCAAAACGGAGGCAGTGAGTACAGAACGGATACATCGCGTTAACCAACGGATGGCAAGGTTTTTTGTCCGTTTTACATCCTCTTTGCATCTGTTGGTTCAGTGTGACATGGGCTTAACAACAGAGTCAGGTGGTGCATTCCAGGCATTGACCACTCTGTTGCTGAAGTCGTTCTTTCTGCAATCAAGTTTGGAGTGTTTACATTAAATTTGTATCTGTTGTGTGCTCTTGTATTGTGGTTGAAGCTGAAATAGTCATTGACTGGTAGGATATTGTAGCAGATAATTCTGTGTGCTACACTTAAGTCCAACCATAGGCAACATAGTTCAAGATTATCCAAGCCCAAAACCTCAAGCCTGGTTATATAGGGTACTCTGTTGCGGGCAGAGGAGTGTAATACTCTTCTCATGAAATACTTCTGGACTCACTCAATTGTATTAATGCCCTATATACAGTGCAGATTCCAGACTGATGAGCTGTATTCGAGTGTTGGTCTAGCAAAAGTTTTGTATGCTCTAGTTAGAAATTCAATATTTACAGAGGAGAAGCTTTGTAAGATTAGATTTACAACTCTTAATGTCTTTTTGGCAATACTGTTACAGTGAGCTCTGGCACTTAGGTCATTTGATATGAGTACTTCATGGTCCTTGACAGAGTGAGGATCATCAACGAGGTCATATCTGCCTAGTTTGTATTTGGTGTACTGATTTTTTTAACCAATGTGTAGGACAGAGCATTTGTTGGTCAAGATTTGGAGTTGCCAATTGTTTGACCATTCAGACACATAATCAAGGTTGCTTTGAAGGACAGTAGCATTGTCAGTGGTGTTGAATAGTTTTACATCATCAGCAAAGAGGATGCAGTTGCTTATAAGGTGATCATAAAGGTCGTTTATATAGAGTATAAAGAGTGTTCTTTATAAGATTTATATATAAGATTTCTTACACTTGAATTCTAAATCTTCACATATATATTTTAATAGGATTTTAAACAAACCACAGGAAGTATTCTTGTAATTATTTCCTAATCTTATTTCCAGTCAATTTTAAAATGCCCTAAGTCCATTAAAAACTTTCAAAAATTAACATTCCAATTGCCCTCTTGCTGTTATTAAAAAAAACACACAAAGTTCTTAACCTTACATGAAACTTCTTTCACTGAGGATTGAAGGAAAATCACTCAGTATAATCAAACTTGTCATTCTGAAGATTCTTAATTTTAAAAAGGTTCTTAAAAGCAACTGACAAGCAATTTCAAATGAAAGCGATTAAGAGAGGAAGATGGTAAACCAAGTGTCTCTTTAAAGGCTCTGAACTGTAGCTTGGGCAAAGCAGAGCCTTCTACTCCCCGAGCTCTAAAACCTACTGAAGGGTACTATTTTATAGTCTTGTCATGGGGAGCCTCTGTATTCAGCACTATGTGAGATCCCGGATTCTTTTCTTAATCCAGAGAGGAGATTGGAGAACAAATCAGATTAAGAATCAGAATAGAGCCAAAAGGGACCTTAGATGTTGTTTAGTTCAGCCTCTGCTAAAGCAGGAGAGCTTATACCACTTCAGACAAGTGACTGTCCAATCTCTTCTTAAAAACCTCCAGTGATGAAGCACCCATAACTTCTGAAAGCAAACTGTTCCACTGGTTAACTGTCTTCACTGTTAGGAAGTTTCTTTTTAATTCCTGGTTGCATATGATGGAAGCTCACCCCATCCTCCAGCAACAACTGAGTTTCAAATGCAAGCCTGCATAATCCTAACCTAATGATCCACTGTGCTTCTCTCACTCAGGAATTATCAATAATGTTCAAACCTGAGTCAAATGGTCTATTTATTAAGAGTGCACGGATGGGCTGAACTTACTTTTAGCTGTAGTACTTTGCAGTTGTTTGAGATAGATTGAGCCATTAGCTTTAACTGCATAGGCTGATTCTGAGGTCTCATGCCAGCAAATCAGAATGTTGGAGATAATATAATGATTCCTACTTGTCTCAGTGCTCAGCATTACAATGATACAGCAGGACTTCAAAATATTTTGCTGTCTGGAACAAAAAGCAAAGAGGAGCCCCATTCCATCCCCTAAAGATGACTCAATCAGAATCGGATCTAGTGATGGGATATTCTCCATATCACACAAATCTCCCTCCCCCACCAGCATTTTGCTGTTACCTGCCTCACTCTGTCTGTAGGGCCAGCTCAGTACTGCAGCAGCATGGAGTGTCTGATTTGGCCATCATCTTTAGGAATGGTAATATTATAATCATTATGCTTTGCCATGCTCAATAATTCTCCCAGGTCCTGGCGGTTCATTATTTCCACACCACAAAACATTTTATGTGTATCCTTTGTTTAAAAACTCTTTAAAAACTGAAAGGGAGCTGCTGGAAGGTGGGAAGTGAAGATGGAAACACAAGACTGAAAATGCTGTTTCAAAAGAGGAAAATTGCCACAAGCACAAACAAAATACATTATCCTGAATTAGAAATAACCAGGGAGTTGTCCAAGTTTTTTTGATAATATCACATTATCCAGTGTGCCAAAATCAAAACAAGAAAACAGCTCCCCAAGGAGCAAATGAACAGTCATGAACAGTCAATTTAAATATGGTTCAGCATCACTAACCTAAAATGATGAATCTCAAGTTAAAAAAGACCTTCCTAACTTCATATATATGCTAAGACAACCTGACTTGGTGATAAGTTATCAGGAAATACTAGCAAGGGTCATGCTGGATTTCTCACTGAAAATCTTGGCCCCAGTATACAAGGCTAACAGAAAGTATATCCCTGGGCTACAGTTAGGAACAGAATGAAAACTCAAACTGCCAATACTGCCCAATCTTTTTTTCTTTCTTTTATAAAGTCATTGAATGATTGCACTTAGAATGCTAAATGAAGTGGGATGCTTTAGTAAAGTGGCCTTCAGTCTGGCTTCATAGGGCTCTTCTCTTTTCCCCCCTTCTTCCCCTCCCCCAACAAATGCTATTCTGGATAGGGCAGTGGAAAAGTATTGGAACAGAAAAAGGAGCAATAAATGTTAAATTGCAGATAATTTATTTTGGCATGACTTTTCCAAAGCACAGTCATGCAGTCTAAAATTCATTAGCTATCCTGAATTCAGAGTCATTGCCATGAATTAAACTGACAGACAATCCAGTTCTTTGAAAACAAAATAAGTAATGGAAGTTCATTAATGGAAGAGCAGACAGCTGAGTAAGCTGGGTGTGTTGATAAAATGGTTGAAGAAGAAACCAATTTGGAAACCACTAGACAGACTTCCATTGCTGTTGTGATTATGGCCTAAACTGGCAAAATTTGCAAACTGGTAGGAAATTCAGAATCACTGAAATTAAGGATGCAATATAGTCAGTTTGCCCGGCCAAACAATAATGAAACAAGGAGTACCATAAGGCAGTCTGGCGAATCAAGAACTAGGAAAAGTTAAGAGCACAAGTTTCTGAGTCATAATAAAGCAGGAGCTGGGCAATGGGGATGTAGATGCCAGTTGTTTACAGTGCTGAAGAATTCAAAAATAAATAAATATTCATTTCTAAGGCATACTGCCAGGTAGAAATAACCAGTTGTAATTATAAGATTGCAGAAGAAACTATATAGTTTTTTAGAATTTCTGTTGAAGCTGCATTATGTAGAGTTGGCACTTCTAAATTTTATTTATTAATTTTTTATGCAGCCTGATTTAGGCACCAAACTTAATTAAATAAATTTAAACATAAACATCTTTCAACTTTTGCAATTCATTTGGTTATTAAGGTTCCCACAACCCTAGGGAATTGTCCAGTGGTGGGATTCAATTTTTTTTTTTTTTACTACTGGTTCTGTGGGTGTGACTTGGTGGGCATGGCAGGGGAAAGATACTACAAAATCTGTAGTCAGAGATGGTATTTGCTGGCTCTCCAAACCACTCAAAATTTCCACATACCACCTCTGGAATTGTGTGTCATGCTGCTACATTATTGCCACTGCAACTGAAAAAAGGAATTTTGATTATGATCTGAAGAAGAGTAGACAAAGCAATATTTTGATAGCCTGGAACTGTACTTGTTATTATTGAGGATATTAAAGGATATAGTGGATAGGTTGCGGTCTGTAGTGGATGTGGCTATATTCTGGATCTACTTGTGTTCATTTCTTGAGCATGACAATGGATGAAGTTTATTTTAGGTTTAGAATTTTGTGGTTGTCAGCCTCAAAATAGCAAGAAACATTGTCCGCTGGAATTTGTCAGCATTCTCAGAGAGCTTAAGATGTTCTAGAATTAGTGATGGAGGTTGGAGCTGCTGGATAGTTCTGCTGAAGAAGGAGACACATCAACCTTCCCTTACTGTAAAGAAAAGGGTTTCCAAGTGTTTAAGGTCATGTTCTGAAGGCCTCTTAATGCCTTGAAGCCTGAATAAGAAAGGTTTGGGTTGGGGGGAAAGTCACCAATATTGAAAGGAGAAAATGGAGCAGGGAGAAAAAAAAATTAAGCACCAATTGAAGAGGCAGAGGATTTATTTTCAGAGACTAAATTGATCAAATTTGGTCTTGTGTTGCTCCCACTGCCATGTTTTTCTAATTTGTATTCCTAATAAACAAAGTCCATGCCCTCTCCCTCCCTTCAGTAGTGATCAGCTGTGATGGTATCCCAGTTCAAATAGAGCTGCCTGAGATCAAACTTTTGACACCCCCCTCCCCCACTTCAACCATGACTTGAAATTTCAAGCAGGCTCTACTGCAGAGATAAGTATTCTGCCACCAGTGGATGCCAATATGCCCTTGTTGCCAATTAGACTCCCTGCCTTACTGTTATTTAATGTTTGGATTCCTTCAATTTTGTAAAAAAATCAGATACAGGAAGCTGGCAAGCTGCAAAACAAAGCACCAGACTCCAGCATTATCTTTATTTTACTACATGCCTTTGGGTCTCATAGGCAGTTTTAGAAAATTAAAATAATTAGTGGCAAGAGACAAGGGCTTTCTTTGGAATTGTGCCTACTTGTGCATAAAAACAAAATCAAAGGTAAGCTATGGTAATCCTGTATAGAGCCAGCTTTGGGGAGTGTACAGAGGAAGAAGCTGGAGGACAGCAAGCTGACTTCTTTTGCCTTCGGGCAAATAGGTCTTTTTTATGACACAATGTTCGCATTTCTGAATGCTTTTATTGCATGCTCTCCAACTTCTGACTGTGTCCACTGAGTCAAAAAGCTTGTGTATCTGTTCTGTAGGGCAAGCACACCATTTAAGGTTGCAGTGTTACAGGACTCAGCATGTGGGATTAACTTCTTAGTCTCCCTAGCTAACATCCACAGTACTTCCTATATAGCATTTTCTAGTCTTATACCAGTATCCCTTCTGGCCTATTTCAGGATAACATTGTAAAAAAATAAAAATAAAGCCTCAATAGTGAGCAGTAAATAGCTTTACTTCCACAGCTATAAGTCCTACAGGTGCAATTATATGCAATCAGATCAGTGTTAACTCTTAGCAGCCAAATGGAAAGATCTTCTCAAGGAGGATCTGTCCCCAACTGGGTCTTTCAGGTTTTCTACTAGTGCAGTCATTGGTGCAGTAAACATGTGAGAGCCACAGAGGCAATTCCAGGAAGGGAGCAACATGAAACACATATATCCATGAACGAATGTGAAAAGGCAGCCAGTTACTTCTCCACATGATGGAGCTCTGACCTGTGAGACAGGATTGGAAAAGGGTGCATTGATCCCTGTAGAAATCAATAGTGCTGTTTGAAGTTACTCTTTTGTCTTTATGATATTGTTTAACCATGTATCACGTAGTTACTGATTTAACAGATTTAAGAAATAATCAGAGTTGGAAGGGACCTTGTAGGTCATCTAGTCCACCCCCCGTCCAAGCAAGAGACCCTACACCATTTCTGACAAATAGTAGTCCAATATCTTCTTGAAAGTCTCCAGTGATGGCGCTTCCACAACTTCCGAGAGCAACTTCTGTTCCATTGGTTGATTGTCCTCACTGTCAGAAAGTTTCTCCTTGTTTCCAGGTTAAATCTCTCCTTGTTCAGTTTCCATCCATTATTCCTTGCTTGGGCTACAGGCTCTTTAGAAAATAGCTTGACCCCTTCCTCCCTGTGGCAGCCTCTCAAATATTGGAAGACTGCTATCATGTCTCCCCTGGTCCTTCTCTTTACTAGACTAGCCAAGCCCAGTTCCTGCAACCATTCGTTGTATGTTTTAGCCTCCCCTCCCCAACAATCTCAACATCTGTGACAATGGGTGCACTGTTGGAAGACCTCAAGAACCATGTTGAGGACAATACCTTAAAAGCAGCTTCCTCTGAACCACTCCATATTCTTTGCAACTCTTTGCACCCTCTCCCATCACTGACCCCTCCCATCACATGCCTAGAATAGCTATTTTCCTGACTCTCTCCAGCCCCAATGGACTTCATCCTTTTTCTATGCCAACAGCTTACAATTGTTGTGTTGCCTGTTTGTTGCTAACCAAATCTTTTGTTTCTCTGCACATCTGGTTTCCTCTCCTTTCTCTTCATTCAGGGAGGGAAATCTTTGCTAAACTAGGGTTACCAAACAACTGGAAACAGGGAACATCTTTTTTCTGTCCTCATTTAAAGCCTTAAAATCAAATATTGTCCAGGCTTTTTTTTTTTTCTGAGCATCTCTTCCTCAGCAGCTATTCTCCAAAGTGCAGAGCTTCACTCATGAGTGCAAAAGCTAGTTAATGAGCTCCCTTTGTGACCATAATTAGCTGATGGGTATCCTCCAGCTGCTGCTGCCTGAAATTGACAAGAGTTTAATCAGTCATGTGCACTGAAGGCTTTTAATTACTAACTGACTCTAGCACATTCCTGCAATTGAAAAACCAGTTTTTTCTGATGCTGGAAAAAGTAATTTCATATATATATTGGCCTAAGCACATTTTTAGCTGCAATTTTTCGAGTGTAATTTTTGTTGTGGGTGCCAAAAAAGATAAAAAACATTAACCATTAACCCGCATTTTTCTCCATTTGTCTTCCTTTCCTATTTTCTATGTTTTCCTTTGCCTATCCAGATATTTGACAACTCTATGCTAAACAGAATACTACAGGAAGTTTTCTACTTTTCCCTCCTGTCTACTGACTCCAAAGTAATCTTTCCTATCACGTTTCCTTTTCTCTTTGGCCTCTTAACCTCCTTTTCTTCATTCTTATTATTATTCTTGCATCGTAGTTAGCATGATGAGACTTCTGCCCCACACTTCTCTTCACACTCCATGCAGGATGGGATTCTACCAGTTCACACTTATTCGCTAGAACCGGTTGTTAACATTCTAAGCAGTTCGGAAAACCGGTTGTTTAAAGAAATTACTGGCCTAATCTTGAAAGGAAGGCAGGAAGGAAACATTCTGGTGTTGTTTACAGAAACTGCCTCTCCGTTAAAGCCCATGTCCCACTGCACCAATGGATGCAAAGAAGATGTAAAACGGACAAAAAAGCTTGCCATCCATTGGAAAACGCGATGTAACCATTGTGTACTCATTGCATACATGTTTCATAATGTCAGCCTTCAAGATCTACTATTGCTTTTCATCTTTCGGCTGTCATAAGAAATGGGGGGGAGGGCATACAATAGAGTTAGGTTTCTATTTCTCGCTTAGCTTTCTTTTCTCTGCGCAACTGCAACCCATTATCAAAGTATGCCAAGGTCAACGGACAGAGGCCTCATCATCACAATTTCTAATTGGAAGTTTCATCTGAACTATTGGGGGTGGGAACAATTCCATCACTTTGTATATGTGAATTGCGTGCCTAATTTCTCAGATTCAGAATTCTCTGGTTGCTACCACTTCACTTTCAGTAAAAGATAACTTTTCTCTAACTTAAAGAGTCTAAGTATTTCTTTCTTGGATTTTGAATGGAGCACCGCCTGACATTATTCTGAATCTCACTCTACCAGCCCACAAGGAGAAAACACCCAATTTTCTTCCGAGGGGGCCTGAACATCATGTCATCTTTAACTAGTGACCAGGAAAATCTGGGAGCCATTGGAGGGCAAGATTCTTCGCTGGTACAGGAAGTCGAATCATTAGCAGAGCTCAATCTGGAAGAGGATCCAGCTGTGAAGCCCAGATGGTCGGTGGGAGTTGGCTGGAAAGATCCAGAGAAGGAAAACCCCCCCCCCCAGGATCACAACTACCTGCCAGCGTGGAAAAGAGGAGCCATGGCAAGAGAGGGAAAAGAGGGAACTCTTACTGGATCAAGCCAGGAGACTCCTGAATGAAGCCTTTGAACAACCCCAAGCTGCACAAAGGTATGAAGGGGAAGGGGGAGTAGCACCAGCTAGAAGAAGCAGAGCAGCCCTTTCTCCCATAAATCAACCTGAGCCAGCAGCAGCCCTGGGGCCCTCAGCAGGGAGTGTAATTCCTAGAAGGCATAGAGCTCCTATACTGCCTCCGTTAGAAGTAAAATATGGGGGAAATCCCAAAACCTTGGGATGTTTTCTAGTCCAAGTTTGGAGCTATATGGAAGAATACGGGGAGGATTTTCCCTCAGAAGCAGCCAAAGTGAGATGTGTTACCAAGGCTCTGGAGGGAACTGCTGCAGAGTGGATGGCGATCTTGCATAATGATAATGCTCCCCAGTTGATGAATTATAAACTGTTCGTGACTGCGCTGCGGGCTAGGTTTGAGGACCCACTAGCAGAACGCAAGGCCCGGATTAAGATGAAGACCATAAATCAGGGGCAGAGTTCGGTGGCTGACTACACCCAAGAATTTAGACAGTTAACCGATCATATCCGAGGCTGGTCCCAGGAAGCCCTGACAGAAGCATTCAAAGATGGGTTAAATGAAGATGTGTACCAGAGATGCATTGCTAGAAGAGACCCAAATGATTTGCAGATGTGGTACTTGCTGGCAGAAGAAGTGGAAATTGATTTAACCTGAAGCAGACAGCGGGGAGGTTCTGGGTGGAGCAAGCTTTCCCCCCCACGTCCTCAAGAGGTCCCCAAACCTCAGAGGGGAGGAGTGGCGGCAAGACCCAACCCCTCGGCCTGCTTTCGATGCGGGAAGGAAGGTCACCGGGCTGTGAATTGCAAAGTCAAGCTGGAACCAAAGGGGGTGCCAAAAGAAGGAAAGAAACCTGAAAAATCCCCAGCGAAGCCTCGCGAAGCAGCACTAAAGTTGAAAGAGACGGCAGAGGTCACCCCTCCCGCAGGAGAGGAATCAGAAACCCCAGTTACTCCTGAGGAGGACGATTTCGACTCGGAAGATGACTTCTTGGTAAGTCCAAGCATGGGCCCTATGACCATTCCGGTGAAGTTGAGGGTACCCAATTCAGGGGTCGAAGGGGAAATGCTAGCCTTGTTAGATTCCAGGTGCACAAGGAGTATAATCAACATGGAAGTAGTGGAGAAAATGGGCTTAAAACTAAAACCTTTGAAGATGCCCATTTCCTTTTACCAATTAGATGGATCAGTGGCTGGAGGTTGCCCTGCACATTTTATCATGGAACCTATAGAAATGATCATGGGAGAGCATGATGAGACTCTGCACTTTATTGTGGTCCCTAGGATGGAGCAACCATTAATACTGGGATTGCCCTGGCTCCGGAAATGGAACCCCCAGGTTAACTGGAGGAAGGGGTTGTTGCGCATATGCACCAAGCAGTGACCAGAAAAAGAGGGGAGATCTCAGCCGAAGCTCCAGATTCCGATTGAAATAGCTTCCACAGGTACTGAACCCGTGAAAGTGGAGAAGAAAATTCCCAAAGAGTATTGGGATTTAAAAGAAGTGTTCAGTGAGAAGGCCTCAGATGAGCTTCCGCCTCACCGGCCAACAGACTGTGCTATTGAAATTTTGCCTGGGGTGAAGCTCCCGAAACCGAAGTTGTACTCAATGACACCACGGGAATTGGAGGAGCTAAGATTGTTTTTAGATAAAAATCTGGAATGTGGTTTCATTCAACCTGCTAGGCCCCGGGTAGCGGCCCCAGTTTTGTTCCGTGAAAAGAAAGATAGTTCCAAATGCTTGGTGGTGGATTACAGAAATTTGAACTCCATTTCCGTGGAAAACATGTACCCCCTTCCTTTGATGAAGGACATGTTGGCCCACCTAGCCAAGGGGAAGATTTTCACGAAGTTGGATTTGAGAGAAGCATGCTACCGAATTCGAATTAAGGAAGGGGATGAGTGGAAGACCGCTTTTAACTGCCTGATGGGTTGTTTCCAATTCAACGTTCTTCCTTTTGGTTTACAAGGGGCCCCAGCTGTATCCATGCAGATGATCAATCAGGTGTTACATGAACATTTATACAAGGGTGTTCTGGTTTATCTCGATGACATCCTTATCTACATGGAAACTCTGGATGAACATGTGAAACTGGTGCGGTCGGTTCTCCAGAAACTGGGTGCCGCTAAGTTGTATGCTAAACTATCCAAGTGTGAATTCCATCAAGAGAAAATTGACTATTTGGGATATCGCATTTCATCTGAGGGCACAGAAATGGATCCAGAGAAAGTTTGTGCCATGTTGGAATGGGCTCTACCATGTACCAGAAAACAACTTCAAAGCTTCTTGGGATTTGCTAATTTTTACCGACAATTTATCCCTATGTTTACTAAGATAGCAATGCCCATCACAAATCTCTTAAAAACAAAAGGGGAGATGAAGCCAAGGCCGAGCAAGCTGTTGGAGTGGTCCATGGAGTGCCAAGCAGCTTTTGAAAAGGTAAAACGACTGTTTGCTGCAGAACCAGTGCTAAAGCACCCAGATATGGAGGCTCCTTTCATGATTCAAGCCAATGCGAGTGATGTGGCTGTTGGAGTGGTGTTACTTCAAATCAACGAGAAAGGGACCTTACAGCCTTGTGCGTATACCTCCCGTAAACTGTCTGAAACCGAGAGAAGGCGGGCCGTCTGGGAAAAAGAAGCTTTTGCAGTTTGTTGGGCCTTACTGACCTGGAGACATTTTCTGGAAGGAGCAAAACATCCATTTGAGGTGTGGACTGATCATAAAAATTTGGAAGCCTTAAAAACACCTCGGAAGCTGTCCCCTAAACAAGTTCGCTGGGCCCAGTATTTCAAGCGTTTCAATTTCTCACTGAAGTACATTCCAGGGGGGAAGAACTTCATGGTGGGTGCTCTCTCTAGACTACCCCAATATAATAGTTGGCACCAGGAGGTGATAAGTCCAATTGTTTCGACCAAACATCTTGCTGTCCCAGTGATCACCAGAGCCCAAAAGAATAAACAAGAAGTGGATTTATCAAATGACTCAACCGAACAACTAAAAGAAGCTTTAACTGGATGATTGGTTCCTGGCTCATTCAAATGACTACACAGTTAGAGATGGTTTGGCTTGGGTGGGGACCAAGTTGTATGTACCATAGATGCTGAGGGGCCAAATACTACAACAAGCTCATGATTCTAAAGCAGCTGGTCACTTTGGATTTGTGAAAACCTTACACCTGGTGAAACGGCAATTCTGGTGGCCTACTTTAAAGAAGGACATTGAAGCTTATGTAGCTAGCTGTCCAATTTGTGCTTCAGCAAAGAGACCTCCTGGTAAGCCAGTAGGGTTGTTACAAAATGTAGCTAGACCAACAGCCCCATGGAAGGAAATCTCTATGGATTTTATAGTAGAATTACCTGAAAGCAACGGAAACACGGTCATCTGGGTAGTAACTGATTTGTTTTCCAAACAAGTACATTGCATCCCTTGTTCCAAGATTCTATCTGCTAAGACGCTGGCTAAACTGTTTATTTCACATATCTATAGGTTACATGGCATTTCGGAACGCATAATCTCTTTTTGGAAAGAGTTCCTGAAGTTGATAGGCTCCGCCCAGGGCTTAAGCTCCGCCCACCACCCTCAAACCAATGGGGGCTGTGAGAGGACTAACGCAGTGTTAGAACAGTATCTTAGATGTTATATAAATTATCAACAAGATAACTGGTCCGACTTACTACCATTTGCCGAAGTGGCTTATAACAACTCCGTACATAGTAGTACTGGATTTACTCCATTTAAAGTAGCTTCGGGACAAGATTTTGTACCCATAACTGAACTTCCTCGTGAAAGGCCCAACATCCATTCGTTGGATGAATAGATAACTCAACTCCAACTTAACTGGCCCATAACATGCAAAGCATTAGATGAGGCCCATCAAGCTCATAAGAAGTTTGCAGACAAGAAAAGATCTCCACAGAAATTATATAAAGTGGATAACAAAGTTTTCCTGTCCACCAGATACCTGCAAACCACTCAAAAATCAAAGAAGCTTGGTCCTAAACATGTTGGTCCTTTCACAATTGAATGGATTATAAATCCTGTAACAGTCCAGCTGAACTTACCGAAAACCCTTCAACGAATTCATCCAGTGTTCCATGTTAGTTTGTTAAAACCTGAACATACTTCTGATTTAAGACCCATCCAGGCTGACCCTCTCATACCAATACTGATTGAAGGTGAACATTTTGAAGTTAAAGAAATTCTGGACTCTCGCAAATAGAGGGGTCGGCTCCAGTATCTTGTAGCTTGAAAACATTTCCCTTCTTCACAAGCCAAATGGGTTAACAAAACCAATGTTAAAGCCCCTAAGTTGATCAAAGCATTTCGTTCCAAGTATCCTGATAAGCCCTAGGAGTGTATTCCTTTGTAATTGTCTAATGATTAATTATTGTCTTTATATTTTCTCCTCTCTCTCTTCTAGGACTGACGGTTTTCCTTTTTCTAGGAGGGCCAAATGTCAGCCTTCAAGATCTTCTACTATTGCTTTGCATCTTTCGGCTGTCATAAGAAACGGGGGAGGGGAGGAAGGGATAAGTCTGGGAAGTGAGCTGGAGGTGTTTTTCTGTTGTGTAAATGAGGGGGGGGAGCATACAATAGAGTTAGGTTTCTATTTCTCACTTAACTTTCTTTTCTCTGCGCAACTGCAACCTGTTATCAAAGTATGCCAAGGTCAACGGACAGAGGCCTCATCATCACCTGAAGATGCCCACATGATCATATTCACAATTTCTAATTGGAAGTTTCATCTGAACTATTGGGGGTGGGAACAATTCCATCACTTTGTATATGTTAATTGTGCACCTAATTTCTCAGATTCAGAATTCTCTCGTTGCTACCACTTCACTTTCAGTAAAAGATAACTTTTCTCTAACTTAAAGAGTCTAAGTATTTCTTTCTTGGATTTTGAATGGAGCACCGCCTGACACATACACTCTATCCGTTGAGCATCCGTCCACTGAGATTTCATCCGCGCAAGAAGTTTTGAGCTGCACAAAACTTTTTGAGTGGATGAACTTTCCGCCGCGTACAATGTTGATGTGCATCCGCGACTTATACGGGCAACAAATGTTCTATGTCCGTTATCCGTTAAACGTCCTCTGTATCCTCTCTGCATCCTCTGGCCATCCCCTCAACTCACATCCACTGCAGCTGAAAATGGAAAGAGGGAGGAAACAAAAGGTACACAGAACGTCTCCACAGTATTAGTACCACGGAAATAGAAAGGATGTAAGAGTATGCATCTCGTTTATATAGTATTCAAAACAGACAAAACGTTTGTATCTGGGATGTATCTCGTATATTTAGGATGTCTGCAGTATGCATAGAGTATGTGGAAGGACACCTAGCGGACAACCAATATTTCCTATAAAAAGGGGGAGGAAATCACCTGGATCTCAGTATGAGTCCAGCAGCCATGGTGTACAGACCTCTTCACCCTTGGTCTTGCTCTTCCACATCATCCATTGTTCTCCACCATGGATCATCACACAGTCCTTATGGTAGCTGTGATCATTCAACACCAGAACCAAGCCCTGTTCAGACTGTTTCACCTTTTCTACACAAGGAGAAGAAGGAGACGTTCAAGAGCTGTGTGGGTCCGAGGATGGATCAGGAGAAGAATGGAGTTTGGACTGTATAACAAGCTGATGGTGGAGCTGAGGAATGAAGACACTCGTGCATTCCAGCACTTCATGAGGATGCCATCAGCCATGTTTGATGAAATTGTAGAGCGTCTGAGACCCAGGTTGACCAAGCCGAGCACCAACTTCCGTCCCAACCTGGACCCTGGACTGAAGGTGGCACTGACTCTGCACCACCTGGCCTCTGGAACCACATACAGAAACATGCAGTATCCCTGGAGGGTGCCGTACAACACCATCAGCAAAGTGGTCAGAGAAGTAGTGTAGGCCATCATTGAAGAATACGTGGAGGAGCTCCTCCATTGTCCCACCACTGAAGAAGGCTGGAGGAAAGTTGCAGAACAGTGGTATCAGAGGTGGAACTTTCTCCACACCATTGGAGCCATAGATGGGAAGCATGTGGCCTGCAAAGCTCCAGCCAACTCAGGGTCCAATTATTACAACTACAAAGGCTTCTTCAGTATCATCCTCTTTGCCATGGTTGATGCTGACTACAAGTTCATGTACATCGATGCTTCAGGCAAATTGGTCAGTTTCAGATAGCCAGGTATACAATGCCAGTGACCTCAAGGATGGGCTGGAACACAACCTCATCATGGGTTTTCCAGATCCAGACCCTCTACCCAATGACACACAAGATATGCCCTACTTCATCGTGGGTGATGACACCTTCTCCCTCAGAACCTACCTCATGAAGCCCTACAGTTCAAGATATCTCACCCGTGAAGAGAGGATCTTCAACTATAGGCTGTCCAGGGCAAGACGGGTAGTGGAGAACGCCTTCGGCATCCTGGCCAACAGGTTCCAGGTACTTCTCACCACCATGCAGCATGACCCAGAGACTGTGAGGAGCATTGTGGAAGCTTGCTGCATCCTGCACAATCTCATGCGCACCCGCTACCCAGTGTTGCAGAACAGGCTTGTGGACCATCAACAAGGCAATGGGGACATGGAGCCTGGTGAATGGAGGCAAGGACGAAACCTGATAGACACTGTGGATATACAAGGCCCCAACAGAGCTTCACGTGAAGGGAAGAAGCAGCGCAACCTACTGAGAGACTGGTGCAACTCCCCAGCTGGAGCAGCAGAGTGACAAGACAGGATGATAGATGGTTAATGGATGCTTCCTTGAGCCTGTCTCATAACACTGATGAGATTGTGCCATGTATGTCGAGTGGCCCTACAATGAATAGGGCATTAATAAAGAGTTTTGTTTATTTTGAAATGTGTTGATCAATGAATAAATTGTTATTGATAAAAAAGGTCCATATGTGTGGCAGCTGGGAGGGTGGACCATACAGTCCCACTATGCTTGCACTGGATGTTTATCTATCCCATAGCTATCCTGACCTATCCCACAATTATGCTTAACCATCCCACAAGCATGCAAAGGATAAACCATTTTTTCAAGGTTTTCACCAACATTTTATTAAGTAAAAAAAATGAACCAAGTGTGTGAAGCAAAGATAACCTTTATTAATAACTGTTTTAAGTAAATTGTATGACTTTATTAAAAAAGCAAAATGAACCAAGTAAAGTGTCTTAAGCAAAGATAAAGTGAACAGGACTGATTCTGACACTATTCTCAGTCACTCTTAGGCATGTCCATGGTCTCAGCTGTTAAGCGGGCAGGAGCTGTGAAGGTGGCTGTGGCTGGACTGCTGGTCTGAGGGGCCATTGGGGTGCTTGGCCCCGAGAGTACAACAGGGGATGGTGTGTTTAGGAATATCTCAGAGAGCTGACTCAGTCCTGTGAGGTTGAGAGGCCCTTCATCAAGTACCTGGCATGTCAGGCACAAGACTGATGACAGATTGTCCGTTAAGGGGCTTGGCTGTGGGGTGGAGGAAGGAGGAGTGTAGTGGGGCTGTCTGATCTGCAGCTGGGTGAGGACTGGAGTCTGTGGCATGCGATGAACCTGGGCCTGGACTGGGAAGGGCTGTTTCTGCTGTGGGAAGTCCTGGTAGTCGTAGCCTTGGTTGGTGAGGGGCTGTTGAAAGCCGTGGAAAGGCAGTGACATCACCTGGGGTGGCGGAGCAGATCTGGACTGGGTCGGAGCAGGTTCAGCTGGGCCTTGAGGGTTATGCAGAAGTGCTGTGATCTTTTGCTGCATCACCTGGTATTGGGCCTTGGGCAGGTCCATGAGGGTCTGGTTCACATAGGTGATGAAGGGCTTCTGGTCTGAGGATGGTATGTCACTGTGGACCAGCTGAGAGAGAAGTTCTGTGCTGGTGTTGATTGTGTCCCTGATCTCCAGCAGGACAGTTTGGCTCTGGCCCTCCAATATGCCTCTCTGCCTGCATCCTGTGTAGCTGGGTGTGGGTGTGGGTGTGGGTTGGTCTCTGGTGGCTGCCGCTTCTTGCTCCATTTGTGACAGGGGATCCTCCAAGTCCTCTGGCATGGGGAGTGCAGCTGTTGGGGGGGTCTCTGCCGTGGGGCCCTCCGAAGACACCTGCCTGGACAGGGCAGCTGTCTCCTGGCTGGAAGAGGACTGGCTGTCTGTGGGCTGTCTGAGGGAGAGGGGTGTCAGAGGGGCTGCTCCTTGGTTGTGGACCTCACCCTTCAGGGAGCTGCACTTGGCCATGATGTACATATCCCGGTCAGTGAGCTTGACAGCGGCCTGCCCAGATTTTTTGAGGTGTAGCTTGCCATTCCAGGTATGCATGCGCTTCCACCATCCCAGGAGTACATCTGCAGTGTAGCCCAGGCTCTCTGCCTTGTCTCTCCAAGCTGCCTGCTTCTTCTTGGTGTTGCGATAGAGTCTGTGGCCCTTTCTCCATAGGTACTCGTTCTCCCTCAGCCATTCCAGCACCTCCTCCTCATGGTCCTCGGAAACGGTGTACTGTTTCCTCTCTCCCTTCTCCTTCCCTTGACTCTTCCTCCCTCTGGCAGGGGCTTGAGCAGCAGGGACTTCAGGGGCTTGAGCAGCAGGGCTTTGAGGGCCTTGGGGCTGGTCCACCACAGCACCAGCAGCAGGAGAAGCACCAGCAGCACCAGCAGCAGGAGAAGCACCAGCAGCACCAGCAGCAGGAGAAGCACCAGCAGCACCACCAGCAGCAGGAGAAGCACCAGCAGCACCAGCAGAAGCACTAGCAGCACCAGCAGCTTCAGAGTCAGTGCCAGGGGGTGGGATGGTGGTTATGTCCTTTTTGCCAGGGCTGGCAGGAGTAGGCACAGGCTTTCTCTTCTTCCCTGACTGATGAACCATGGTGTTATTTGAAGATGTCTGTGGCAGCACGTCTTTCCTCTGAATGCTGACTGCGTGCAAGCTGCATCCTTTTATATCCGTGGAGCTGACGCAATTCATACTCCCCGCATGCACAGTGACCGCTTTGCATCCGATATACATCCGCAATGCATCCGCTTTGCTTCCTATAGGCGTCTGTGATGCATCCGCGTCATATGCTATGCATCCGCCCCTTCCGCTATGTGTCCACTTTGCTATTCTCCCCCAGAACCCCTGCGGATGTGTCATCCGCTTCCATCTGCTTCCATCCTTTCTGTTCTTTTCCAATTCTGTTTATGCAAATTTTCTCCACTTTTTGGAGTGGATAACAACGGATGGAGCCACCCTCGAAATTTTGCTTGTCTGCTGTGTCCTTTTTGCATACGTTTTGCATCCGTCAGCCAGTGGGACCTAGCCTTTAACCTTATTACATTCTTGGCAGGACTAGACTTCCTGCCTCAGGAACGTCTCTTGAGTTTTTTTTCCCTCCTTTGCTGGTACTTTGCTTGTGTGGAATGACCATTCAAAGTTACAATGGCACTGAAAAAAGTGACTTATGACCATTTTTCACACTTATGACTGTTGCAGCATCCCCACAGTCTGAGAGGCCAAGCGAGGAGATGCGTGGCTCAATGTGAGTGATATTGAGTTGGCCACACCCAGCCAATAACATGACCACCAAGCCATGTCCACCCAGTCACATGACCACTAAGCCACACTCACCACCTAAGCCACGCCCACAGAACGGGTTGTTAAAACTTTTGCATCCCACCCCTGACTCCATGCTAAAGGAGTTGTACAGTTCCTTCCTTTAGTATTTCCCTGGCTCCTGAATTTTGCTTCAACTTCTTGGCTCCTTGGAGTTTTTTGGTGCACTGGTCTTCACTGACTCTAGTTTGCCTAAAGTGGCAGCTTATCTCTTCCCTCAGCCAATAGCCAACTTCTTACACATGCATGCCCTTTGCAATCAGATTTTAACTTCATTAATTACTCCCCAACTCTATTCCAACCATTAGGTTGTAATACAGATTTTTTTGTGTATTGGAATACTTCAAATACTTAAATCCGATTGGCTGAAAAGGCGCAATCGGATTGGCTGTTTAAGTACTGCCGCAATTGGCCACCTGACGGCAGGAAAGCTCAAAGAACTCTCATTGGCCGTAAGCGCGAGCAGCCACTATAAAAAGGGCTGCCACAGCTCCGGCACGGTTGTTCTGTTACAAGTCACTAAGAGTTTAATAAAGAGCTGTTTGTTTGGAACTCCTGTCTCGCGTACCTTCTTTTCACAACAGAACAGATTTTATACCCTGGCATTTTGTTGATAAGTAGGTCCAAGGTCTGACGAGTGGTGCCAAACAGCTAAGCATGGCTGGTAAAAAGCATCAGGAGCCAGCCTCCCAAGTACTTCCAGCAACCTGGCTGTGTCATTAAGTACAGAGTTTTTTACAATAGGCCCAAACTGAACAAAGCATTCTTTACTGGGGTTCATTCAATTTGCAGAAGCACTTTGCATAAGTGAAGGCCATTTAATGTAGCTCTCATCAGCTTTGCCTTTTTCTTCCTGACACAAATGGCTGCATGCACTGGACTTCCACTGAGCTTATAATGCTATGCTTTGCAGCCCCCCTACTATTATTGTGGACTATTGGAAGTTTGGGTACAAAAACTGCCTTTGCAAACACTGTAGTCAGCTTCCAGTTCTAGACACCAATTGAGTGTTCCTTTCAGTTGCTTTTCCTCTGAGTTGGTTTGTTCAAAAATTTGTATTAATGAGATGTCTCAAACAGTCTTTATCAACTCCAGTTTGCTGCCGCCACCATATGGCACCTATTTACCTGCTGACAACATAATTAGCCATCCACCTCCTGTAACATTTTCAACACTGGCTTCTGAAACACACTAAACAACAACTCCCACCATTACTCGCATACCATTCAAGAGATGACAGAATAAAGTTATACTTTTATCCCATGTACCAAGAAGCAAATTAATTGTGACAAATCTTTGGCAAAAATAAAGGTGACACCTACCTTATTTTGGCATATTCATTCCATATTGGCTTACATTAGTTATGGTAATTTCAGTGTAACTGTAACTCTAATTTATAACATCTTGCAGGAGGAGGATAACCAGATGGGTCAAGAAGGTGACTAATGTCTTGTCACCAGAAAATTGATCCCTTCTATTAATTGGGAAGGAGAAAGCAAGGATAACATCTGAAAGAAGATCTCTTGATACTTTGGAAATCTTTTTAATGTTACAGCATTTATTTATAAAGCAAATTTATAAGATACTGCAAATAATAGAGGGTTACTGTGCATCTTGAAACATTGGTGCCACCAATTATTATTTTTATTGATGAGCATGAATATGTAAAAACAAGGACATCAGTCTGGCAGCGAAATGCAGATTAGTCTGTCCTATGATGTTTCCCGTAGCTACTTATGGTTGTGAAAGTTGGATCATATAAAAACTAGACTCATTCAAACTGTGGTTTGGAAAAGGTTCTTGGGCAGCAAAGATGACAAATAAGAAAGTACTGGAGCATGTAAAATCACAAAACTCCATTTTATTTATTCCAGCCATGTCATGTGCTCAAACTTGTTGGAAAGGGCAGTTATGCTTGGAATGGTCCATGGTAAAAGAAAGCAAAGCTGCCAAAAATACCATGGTGGATAAAACACCATCAAAACCAATATCAGCTAGAGCAGGGCTGTCAAACTCCCGGCCCATGGGCCGGATGCATCATGCAATGGCCATGCCCACCCTCAGTTTAGTGAAGGGGAAAAAAAGTCCCTATATGTCATGTGACACCACCATAACAATGGGAGTTTGACACCCCTGAGCTAGAGCATAAAGATCAAAAACTGTAGAGGTCAAAAACTGTAGAGAGAGCTGGTCTATAGTATCACCGAAAATTGGACATGATTGAACAGATATCATCATCATCATCATCATCATTTTTTTAAAAGTGAATTTTAGCTTTCATTTAGTATAAAAGCAATCTTGACTACATTGCTTGATGATCTGGGCTGTGACAATGATGGAATACTTTATTTATTTATTAAATGAATTTATGTAGCTATGATTCTGATTGCCTCACAATTTTAAAAAAAAATAGCCTCATCTAGATATAAAAATAAAAAAAGAAATAAAACACACAGCAGCCAGATAATCATAAAAACCCTCAGCGCAGCCAGGAAACAGGCTGCATGATGTACCTGGGGCCCTGGGTTTATGCACAGAAAGAGGTCTTCAAGGTTATGCAGAAGACCAGCAGGGATTTGGTTAACTTGAACTCTGGAAAGATTGTTAGATTGTGGGGGAAAAGGAGACTGGAGACCAGTGTGACTTTCAGCTCTTTATTTGGTTCCTGGAAACAGTCTAACTGTGGAGCCACAGCAGCTTTTTTTATAGCGACTGCTCGCGGCTCGCAGCCAATGACGGATCCTTGAATTCCCTGCCACTCAGGCGGACCAATCACAGGGCGGCAATTGTTGACCAATCACCGTCGCTTGAAGAACCAATCATATTGCTGTATTTGTGGACCAATCAGAAAATGGTATTTCAAGTATGCTAACATAGAACACCACTCCCCTCTTGGTTTAGTCCAACCTACGTTATGTGGTCGCATAAGTAGGCAGAACTTTTATGGTGTCTACTTGACCTGCGCAGCTCAGTTGTGTTGTTGTCTTCAGCTGGTTTGGACGAGATCGCTGTTTCTCCCATCCTTCTCCGTGGAACCTCCTGGAAGGTAGAGTCGGACATGCCACTCCCATCCAGTCTACCTGGGCTGGTAGAACCGGCTCGGCCGCTTCTTTCCGGAGTGCCTTCTTGTTGTTTTTCCGCTGCCTGTTCCTCTCTACCGAAGTCATCTCCAGGTAAGTAATTGTGGTTTCTTTCTGCGGTTACTGATGAACTTGGTTGGTGGTTTGTTGTTTGTTGCGGTGTTTCTTGTACCCATGGAGGGTCTCCCCCTCCCCTCTTATTCGTGTCTGAGGGGTATAATATTATGATGATTATTATTTTTTAATGTTTGCTGTGGTTCTGGTGTGTTTGTTTGTTTGGGGCTATGTTCGGATTAAAATTAAATAATATAGGGGACCCTCGCTAGTTGCCTAGTTTTCCATCGAACACGTCCTGGAAATCTCTCATCAGGCTCTCCTCCCAGTTTGTTTCGGTGATGCTGTTGATTCCGGTCACTCCGATTCCCAGAGGCTCAATCCATTTGAGTCCCAGTAGGCTTGGGCGATCCCGATCTACAATGGTTAGTGGAAGAATTTCCGTGTGCTTCTTCAATTTAACTTGGAAGTGCCCAAGTCTGACTACGGGGATCCTGTTCCCTTGGTCGTCTTTGAGGGTCAGTTTTTGGCTCTCCAGTTCCGCTGTTCGTATGCTCAGTATCAATCTCTTAAGTGTGTTCCATGATAACATAGACAGGTATGATACCATAGACAGGTCCATCTCCATCTCGCATTGTTGGCCTTCGATGTTGACTTTCACATGTACCTTCCAGGCATCGGTTGCGCTCGAGTGACCGATGGTTATAGTTTGGTGTGTCTCTTCCTTTCTGTAAGTTTCATTGAGCCATTTGCTTCTGTTTTCTCAGCTCCAACGGCCCCTTGCCTGTCTTTCTTTTGTTCTGGGGGAAGTGCTGTCTCTTCGTCTGGGGCGGTAGCTCTTTCCGGTAGACCCTTGCTATGTGTCCCCATATCTCACAGTACCGGCAAACCGCATCTAGGAAATGGCACTCAGAACGGGGGTGGTCTCGTCCCCACCCGGCACACTAGAACCCCGACTTCCATTCTCTCCTCTCACGTCTGTTTCATTCCAATTGTAGTCTGTGTATTTCCTCTTCCTCGTTGTCAGTTTCGAACACAGACTCGATGTCCACGTGGTGCATGGTGGTCTTGTGGTTGCCCTCTGGTTTCTTCTCCCTGGGATGGCTTGTCTTTGCTGGTGTTTTTTGGTTTTCCATATTCTTTTGCTGCATCGTGTCTGCTGATTTTTTGGTGGCTTCGGCTGCTGTGGCCTCAGCGATGGCCTCAGTGACTGTGATATTTGGTTGGGTTAGCAGCCAGCTCTGCAAGGTGAGGTCTCTCAGTCCTAGGACCACGTGGTCCCTCATGGCTTCATCCATGTGGAGGAACTCGCATGCCCCACCAATGTCCCTTAGAGCCGCTACGAAATCTCTGATGCTCTCACCTTCTCTCTGGTCCTGTTTGTAAAACTCATGTCTCTGAATAAGACTGGAGATGGTCAGTGCATAATGAGCCTTCAGTATTTTTTCCAAATCTGGCCAGGCCATCTGCTTTATGTCCTCAGGTTTGGCCAATGCTTTGGCCATCTTGAACATTGTGGGCCCACAGTGTGTCAGGAACATGGCTCTCTTTCTGTTGTCAGAGATTCTCTGTAGGTCATTGCTCGAGGAATGTGTGGAATCTGTCGATGTACAATTCCCAGTCCTCCGTCGCTGGGTTGAACGGTGCAGGTGGCAAGTTGGTGCCGGCCATTTCGTCTTGCTCGGTTCTCGTTGCCACATGCTCAACTGGTCTCCCTGTCTCAGTATCCCAACCTCATCACCACTGTTAGATCACGGGAAAAAGGAGACTTGAGACCAGCGTGACTTTCAGCTCTTTATTTGGTTCCTGAAAACAGTCTAACTGCAGAGTCACGGCAGCCTTTTTTATAGTGGCTGCTTGCGGCTCACGGCCAATGATGGATCCTTGAATTCCCGCTGCTCAGGCAGACCAATCACAGGGCGGCAATTGTTGACCAATCACTGTCACTTGAAGAACCAATCATATTGCAGTATTTGTGGACCAATCAGAAAAGGGTATTTCAAGTATGCTAATATGGAACAAAGATAGCAGTGCATAGCAGTGATTTCACATGTGCCATATATGTGGTGCTTTTAAATTCCTGCACTATTGCATGTTGTACCAGGTGACGCTTCTGAATTTCTTCAAAGGCAGTCCTACATAGAATGTATTGCAGTAGTCAAACTGAGAGGTCATGAATGATTGCGAACAAGACCTCCTGGCTTAGGAATAGGCACAATTGACACACAGTATGAAGTTGTGCAAAAATTATCCTAGTTGTGGCTGTCACCTGCTCCTCAAGAAGGAGAAGTTAATCCAGGAGGCCCCACAGACTATGCATCAGCTATCTGAGGCAGTGTCATCTTATCCAGAACCAAAATTAGACTGTTCCTTGAGCCAAAGGGTACACAAATTCAGAGATACTTTGGTCTTGTTCAGTTCAGCTGAAGCCTGATTTGCCCGATCCAGGCCCCCATAGACCTCCAAGTACTGAGACAGACCTCCCATGGCATTACTCAGATGGCAGGAGATGGAGATATAAAGCTATCTTCAGCACTCAAACTTCTAAATGATTTCACCTAGCAGCTTCATTTAGATATTAAAACTTATTCTGCTAATTGCCTTGGATCATTCTGTAACTTGTCATGTATTGTTCCATGATGTTCTAGGATGGGAACTGATGGTGTTGAGTGTTCAGTCAGGACAATTTGTTACCTTTTTTTATGAACATGATCTTTCTCCCAAAAGTGTTTTTTAATAGATGCATATTTGTTGAAGAACTTAAAAGTCCTGAAATGATACCTTTTCAAAAATGATCCATCTTCAACACTCTTAATTCTTAGATTAAGTGCATTATTAGGAGGACTGGGACAAATCATCCCTTTCCTACTCATCATCTTGTTCCAGAATCTTCTGAAATTGTTGCCTGAGATTATAAGAATGCAATTCCATGGACAGGGATTGCTATTTGCATTAAGCCTGGTTATTCTGGAAAAAGACATAGGTGCATTGTGAACATTTTTTCTTTTTTTTGAAAAAGGAAGATAACTCTAAAGCACATGAATTAATCTTCCCTTCCCTTCCTCACAGTAAATTGTAACGTGGGCAGCCATTTTTGTACAGGGCAGCATCCCATTCAGGTTTCCCTGACAGCCATTTCAGAAGCAGCATTCACTGTTATTTGGGCTACTTGCATCAAGAGATTTGCTTACTCAAGTACTAACCCTACGGCAACAAATTACAGCATCAAAAAAAAACCAAGACTGCATTCCAATTATTTCAGTGGCAAATTCTGGTCATCTCATTTGCTTACTGTAATTCACTGTTTTAGTAGAAATTTCTGCAAGTAGTCTACCACTTGCAACCATTCATTTAATCACTCACATTCAGAGTTACAGTGACATGGAAAAGGGATGGGACTTACAACCATTCTCAAAATTATGACTATCACACTGCTCTGTGGTCACAATTCAGGTACTTGGAAACCACTGCATGTTTATGATGCTTGCAGCATCTTGTGGTCACATAATCACAATTTGCGACCTTCCCAGCTGGCTTTCATCAAGAAAAGGCTACAGGGGAAGGTGAATTCACTGGGAGATTTACTTAACAACCACATGATTTGCCTAATAACTGCATTGATTTGCTTAATAAATGCAGTGATTTGATTAATGAATGTGATAAATTGTTCATAAAAATCAGACCTGGTCACATTATGACTCACTAAAGATCATATCACTTAAAACTGAAATTCCAATCCTAATTGTAGGATACTTGTTCAGTAGTATTTATGTTGCCTAGTAATGTACACAGTGGCTATTATTGGACATATTCCAGAATGTTTTGATATAGCAGAGAAATCTGATTCTTATTTTGAAAGTTTTGAGAAAGAGCTTGCTGAAAATGCCATACCTCTGGAAAAGAGGGGAAACATATTTGTGGTGAGTTTTACTTTTAGAGTCACATAATCTCCTGAAAACTCAATATTCCCGTGAAGCCCGTAAGGCTCACATATCAGAGACTTACAGTAGATCAATCACAGTACTATAAACCCCAGGTTATCACTATTGCTAATTGCATTAGATTTTGTGGAAGAAATCACAAAGTGAGAAAAGCTTGCAAACTCTTTTACTGATTTTAAAAGATCCTCAGTCTTTTGTGCATTGTACAATTTTCAGACCACATTTTGCAAAAAATACCTTTGTGACTTTCATAGGAAGTATTATCTGCAAAAATTAGTTTACTTAAAAAAACAAAAAACAAATCTGACTTTTAAACCTGCCTGTTACATTGTTTTAACCATGAAGCTGACCAGACCGAATTCTCAGCAATTAACAGAACATAAAAATAACACACAGGCAGATGCGCATAAAGTAAGTGTGTCTTCCCAGAATAGCAACATTAGAGTCAGGTTATTCAGGATTAAAAGTCCATCCTTTTAAGAAGAAATTGGATTCACTGGAGTAATTTAAAAAGGCCTGGGCCATTTACAGTCAAGTAAACTGAAATAATTTTTTTTCTCTCTCTAACTTTGGAACATATACTTAATAAACATCGAATTCTTTTGAAATAATGATATGGTACCATAAAAGGACTCAAAGGTTCTGTTAAATGACATATCAATGCAAGGGCCGTTCTTCACAAATCACATTCTTTGCCTAAAGGCTAGGTCCCACAGACCGACGGACGCAAAACACATGCATAAAGGACACAGCGGATGAGCAAACTTTCAGGAGTATCTCCATCCATTGTCACTCCAAAAAGTGGCGAAAATTTGCATAAACAGAATGGAAAAGAACAGAAAAGAACGGACGTGGATAGTATGTAGTGGGGAAGTTAAACAGGTGTTCATAGGAAGCCTAGCGGATGACAGCGGATGGAAGTGGATGACACCTCCGAAGGGGTTCCAGGGGAGAATTGTGAAGCAGACACATAGCAGAAGGGGCGGATGCATAGCGGATGAAGTGGATGCATCACGGACGCCTATAGGAAACAAAGGGGATGCCACGCGGATATATATCGGATGCAAAGCGTTCACTGCACAAGTGGGGAGTATGAATTGCGTCAGCTCCGTGGATATAAAAGGATGCAGCACGCACGCAGTCAGCATACAGGGGAAAGACGTGCTACCACATACATCTTGCAGGAACACCATGGTTCGTCAGACAAGCAAAAAGAGGAAGCCCGTGCCTACTTGTTCAAGCCCTAGCAAGGTGAAGAAGCCAGAACCAGCATCCCACTCCTTGGCACTGACTCTGAAGCTGCTGCTGCTGCTGCTGCTGCTGTGGTGGACCAGCCCCAAGGCCCTCAAAGCCCTGCTGCTGAAGGCCCTGATGTTCAAGCCCCTGAAGGCCCTGCTGCTCAAGCCCCTGAAGGCCCTGCTGAAGCCCCTGCCAGAGGGAGGAAGAGGCAAGGGAAGGAGAAGGGAGAGAGGAAACAGTACACTGTTTCTGAGGAGCATGAGGAAGAGGTGCTGGAATGGCTGAGGGAGAACGAGTACCTCTGGAGAAAGGGCCACAGACTGTATTGGGACACCAAGAAGAAGCAGGCAGCTTGGAGAGACAAGGCAGAGAGCCTGGGGTACATTGCAGAAGTACTCCTTGGATGGTGGAAGCACATGCACACCTGGTAGGGCAAGCTACACCTCAAGAAATCCGGGCAGGCCACTGTCAAGCCCACTGACCGGGAGAAGTACATCATGGCCAAGTGCAGTTTCCTGGAGGGTGAGATCCACTACCGAGGAGCAGCCCCTCTGACACCCCACTCCCTCAGACAGCCCACAGCCAGCCAGTCCTCTTCCAGCCAGGAGCCAGCTACCCTGTCCAGGCAGGTGTCTTCAGAGGGCCCCACAGCAGAGACCCCCCTGACAGCTGTACTCCCCATGCCGGAGGACTTGGAGGATCCCGTGGAGGATGACGCCCTGCTGTCACAAATGGAGGAAGAAGCAGCAGCCACCAGAGGCCAACCCACCCCCACCCCCAGCTCCAGTGGATGCAGGCAGAAAGGCAGACTGGAGGGCCAGGACCACAGTGTGCTGTTGGAGATCAGGGACACAATCAAGACCAGCACAGAACTTCTCTCTCAGCTGGTCCACTTGGACAGAGCATCTTTGGGCTGGAACACCTTCATCACCTATGTGAGCCAGACCCTGAGAGACCTGCCCGAGGCCCAGTACCAGGTGATGAAGCAGAAGATCACAGCACTTCTGCACAACCCTCAAGGCCCAGCTAAAGCTGCTCCTATCCAGTCCAGGTCTGCTCCTCCACCCCAGGCGATGTCACAGCCCTTCCACGGCTTTCAACAACCCCTCACCTACCAAGGCTATGACTACCAGGACTTCCCACAGCAGAAGCAGAACTTCCTAGTCCAGGCCCAGGTTCATCGGACGCCACAGACGCCAGTCCTCACCCAGCTGCAGACCAGACAGCCCCACTACACTCCTCCTTTCTCCACCCCACAGCCAAGCCCGTCAACGGATAATCTGTCATCAGTATTGGGCCTGACATCTCAAGTCCTTGACAAAGGGCCTCTCAACCTCACGGGACTGAGTCAGCTCTCGGATAGCTTCCTGAACACACCACCACCTGTTGTACCCTCGGGGCCAAGCACCCCAATGGCTGCTCAGACCAGCACTCAAGCCACAGCCACCTCCACAGTCCCTGCCCGCTTAACAGCTGAGACCATGGACATGACTCAGAGTGACTGAGAATAGTGTCAGAGACTGAATTGTTTACTTGTTAAGTTTATCTTTGTTTAAGACACTTTACTTGGTTCATTTTGCTTATTTAATACAGTCATAAAGTTTACCTAAGAAAGTTAATAAAGGTTATCTTTGCTTAACACACTTAATACAGTTTACTTGGTTCATTTAGCTTATTTAATAAAGTCATAAAATTTACCTAAGAAAGGTAATAAAGGTTATCTTTGCTTAAGACACTTAGTTTATTTGGTTCATTTTTTTTACTTTATAAAGTGTTGGTGAAAACTTTGAAAAAATGGTTCAGCCTTTGCATGCTTGTGGGATAGATAAGGATAGTTGTGGGATAGATAAACCTCCAGTGCAACCATAGTGGGACTGTATGGTCCACCATCCCAGCGATCCAGATGATTTTCTCCCCCTTTTTATAGAATATATCGGTTTTCTGCTAGGTGTCCTTCTACATACTCTAGACATACTGCAGACATCCTAAATATATGAGATACATCCCAGATACAAACGTTTTGTCTGTTTTGAATACTTTATATACGAGATGCATACGCTTACATCCTTTCTATTTCCGTGCTACTAATGCTGTGGAGATGTTCCGTGTACCTTTTGTTTCCTCCCTTTTTCCGTTTTCAGCTGCAGCAGATGTGAGTTGAGGGGATGGCCAGAGGATGCAGAGAGGATGCAGCGGACGTTTAACGGATGATAACATACATAGAACGTTTGTTGCCCATATATGTTGCGGATGTACATCGTACGCGGCGGAAAGTTCATCCACTCACAAAGTTTTGTGCAGCTCAAAACTTCTTGCGCGGAAGAAATCTCAGTGGACGGATGCTCGAGGGATAGAGCGTATGAAACACGTATGCAGTGAGTACACAACAGATGCATAGCGTTTTCTAATGGATGGCAAGCTTTTTTTTAACGTTTTACATCCTCTTTGCATCCATAAGTGCAATGGGACAGGGCCTTTACTCCCTCAGGGAATCTGTAGAAAAGGACCTGGAATCAAAAGGAATAGATCAGCACAGCATAATGTCATGTGCCTAGCAGAGCCACTGAAAAGCTTTGATTGTAATTTTTCATTACTGGGTTTTTAGGGACTATTTGCTACACTGATTCAAGAAAACTGTTTTACTGACTTATCATGTGCCTGTTTTAGATTCAGTCTGAAAGCAGAACCTAATCATCAAGTCTACCTCCTGAATGGTATTTTGATTTCTGCTTCCTTTGTTGAAGGACATTTAGCACTTGTAGACATTATTAGAATGAAACCTATTGAACTATTGAATTGAGCTATTTTTAGACTGAAACCTATGAGGTGGAAGTGAAATTAATTTAGTGACAATTTCTTCAAGATTCAATAAAGTATTATTGATTGGTGTAAGCACCATCCCATAGAAAATAAAGTTCTCTTCTATGAAATTGCATCATCTAGAGGGATTAAAGAGGCATGCCTCTTCCATCACAACCTCTGCCCTTTGAAAGGCACTTCCTTCTAAGATTTGGAGAAAATTGTCCTTGCTCTTTCTGGGGACCCTTGGATACAAAAGAGATTCTTATGAGAACAGAATAAAAGAATTAGAAGGGACCTTGGAAGTCTTCTAATTCAGGGGTCTCCAACCTTGACAACTTTAAGACTTATGGACTTCAATTACCAGAGTTCCTCAGCCAGAGTTGTCAAGGTTGGAGACAGCTGGAGACCTTATACCAATGGATTGGCTATTTCAGACAAATGGCTGTCCAGTCTCTTCTTAAAAGCCTCGAGCGATGAAGGCAAGTTGTTTCTCTGGCTAATTGTTCTAACTATCAGAAAGTTGCCCCTTTGTTCCAGGTTGCTTCTCTCCTTGATTAGTTACCATCCATTGCTTCTTGTCTTGCTTTTTGGTGCTTTGGAAAACAGGTTGATCCCCTCTTCTTTGTAGCAGCCCCTTGAATATTATAATGTAAACTTTCATGATAATCTCATTCACATTCAGGTAAAAAAGTAAATAAATTTCATTTTCTCACAAGTTCCAGGTAGATCTGTTGTGGCATTTTCATCAGACAAACCTAATAAAGAACTACCTTTACATGCACTTTATTGGAAAATGCTTCACATGCTTTGGAGTATGAGTGTAGCTAACTGCTGCATGAATGCAAGCTCCAGAAGCATTGGACTTAGAGTTGTTGAAGGTTGTTTTTAAAAAAACAAACATATTTTTCTATTGTTTTTATCAGAATAATTTTTATAAAAAGAGGAGGAAACTAGTAAATTGTGTCTTGGATTATTGTTTTCCAAAGGGCACCACACAGTTCAGAGGAAAGGATCTCATGATTATGTCCAGCAATGGGATAAAATATGTTTTCCAGCCGAGTTCCGTGTTAGGCTATGTGGCTATTTTAGAAGCACCACGTAGTGTTTAAGGCAATATTCAGCAGGGTGCTAAAAACAGGAATGCACATAAATTGCAGCCTAATCCACTTTTTCTTTTTTGTCCTAGTTTGTAATTGATATGGAATAAAAAAAGACATTTTGCAACTGAGCCTTGTTAATAAAATCAGTATTGGTATTTTTTCTTTCTCATATTTTTATTCATGCTATCAAATTGCCCTGAAGGTTATATATATATTTCACCTCAGGGGTGGAATACAAATTTTTAAACAACTGGATCTGTGGGCATGGCTTGGTGGGTGTGGCTAGGTGGTCATGTGACTGAGTGAGTCAAAAGAGAGAAACTCATTTTAACAATGCTCTTAGAGTAGGGTTCGAAGAATTGACTTCTGAGGTCCCTTCCAGCCCTGGATTGCTGTGCTGTTTCAAAACATCCTCTTAAGCTGCATTTAGTGCCAGGGTTTGTGGTCCTTCATTCCTCTCCTTTTTCTCTCTCTCCCTCCCTCCCTCTATCTATCTGTCCATCCATCCATCCATATCTCATTCATTTCCCTTCCCTTCCTTCTTTCTCCCTTGCCTCCCTCCCTTTCTTTCTTCCTTCCTTCCTCCCCTCCCTCCCTCTTTCTTTCCCTCCTTTCTTTCTTCCTTCCTTCCTTCTTTTCTCTCTTTCTTTTTCTTTCCCTTCCCTCTTTCTTTTTTCTTTCTTTCTTTCTTTCTTTCTTTCTTTCTTTCTTTCTTTCTTT
>BLBF01000018.1:52944350-53014909 GCA_015471245.1 Laticauda colubrina | reverse complement strand
TTTCTTTCTTTCTTTCTTTCTTTCTTTCTTTCTTTCTTTCTTTCTTTCTTTCTTTCTTTCTTTCTTTCTTTCATTTTGGGCCTAGCAAGCCTCCCTGGAGCCTCAGAAGAGCCAAAATGGGATGCTGGGGGGCACCACTGCATACCCCTGCACCCCTAGGAAGCAGGGATGGGATTCTACCAGCTCACACCTATTTGCTAGAACCAGTTGTCAACATTCTAAGCAGTTCAGAGAAAAGGTTGTTCGAAGAAATTACTGGTCTAATCCTGTAAGGAAAGCAGCAAGGAAACATTCTGGAGTTGCTTACAGAAACTGCCTCTCCATTAACCTTTATTACATTCTTGGCAGGACTAGACTTCCTGTCTCAGGAACATCTTTGGAGTTTTTTTCCCCTCCTTTGCTGGTGTGGAGTGACCATTCAAAGTTACAATGGCACTGAAAAAAGTGACTTATGACCATTTTTCACACTTACGACTGTTGCAGCATCCCCACAGTCATGAAATGCCAGGAGAAGAGATGCGTGCTTCAGTGTGAGTGATGTTGAATTGGCCACACCCAGCTAATAACATGACCACCAGGTCATGCCCACCAACCAAGCCACACCCACAGAACCGGTTATTAAAAAATTTGAATCCCACCCCTGCTAGGAAGCCTCCCTGGACCCTCCTGGGAGCCAAAAGAGGGTGGAGGGGGAAAGAACCAGGCACATGGGGACTCCTGGGAGGAGAGGGAGGGGTGGGGCTGGGCCAGCTGGTCTTCGGAACTACCAGTTCGCTGAACTGATTGTAAAATTAATATCCAGTTCACCTGAACTGGCCTGAATCGGCTGAATCCCACCCCTGTTCCACCTCCATAACTGCAGTTCAGGGTAACATCTCCAATGAAGAGGCAACCAGCTGATCAGAAGATTCTTGCCCAAGGCATTGATATATATTCTCATAATGGTCTGCATTTTGAATTTCTGATGAATGTCTAGAATTTTGAATAGGTCTGGGTCCTATACATTTGTACTTGAAAATCTATTTTTTAATGATATAATGATGACAAATTATTTCTTGAATGAACAAATTGTGTAGTCATTTGTTTTTCTTATCGGATGAACATATGGTAGTTCTATTTTAAGCATAGCATTAGCTCATCCCATGGAAAAATGAACAAAATTAGTCTAGGCTGGAGGAATTGGTTGAAAAAGCATCTTATTAGGTGCTTTCATATTGCAATGCAGTTAATTACCAGAAGATTTTAGAAAGCTCATCCACAGTGCAACAGCAACGTAACTGGCTGTTATGAGAACTGAATTAAAAGCCTAAGAAAGCAAAGATGGATGGGAGAAAAAGCAGTAATCTGATATGAAACGATGTATTTGGGAGCACCTGTTTTTTTCTCATATGCCCTGTCTCATAATGTCTCCTCCCTGTGGTGATTTTATCAATTTAGCAACTTGTATTTCTTTTACTATGACAATTTCAATGACATAAAATGTTTCCATGACAGCAGTGCATAGAAGTTTACTTTTTAAACAGTGTAGTTACAAATGGAGTACAATTCAAACAAGTACAAGAATTCAAATACCTCAGTTTCATAATATAGGAAAAGAAGGTTGTTGCTGAGGTTAAAAAAAAATGGTGCTGCCACTGTGGTTTTTAGTTCAATCTTGTCATGCTTATGGTGAAAATCCATAATTCAGGAGAAGATGAATTGCTCTCAAAGCCATCACTGAATTGTGTCCACCACCAATCATGGTGGACAATTTTTGTCCAGTTTCTAATCTTCCCAATTTATGTTACACCAGGGGTGTCAAATCTGATCTTATTGAGGGCTGCATCAGGGTTGTTTTTGACCTTGGGGCCAGGTGGGCATGGCCAGCTTGATGTCACTTGTGTCAGGGGCACCTGTGGTGACCTGAGTACTCAGCCAGTGAAAACAGAGCTCCATTTTCATTTTCAAGACTACAGGAGGCAGTCGCAACTGAAAATGGACCTTGGGAGAGCTGCGTGCAGCTCTCCAGAGCTCCATTTTCACTAGCAGAGGCACTGTGGGCCGGTCCTTCACTGTTTCTAGGGCAGCCCTATGGGCCAGATGTAAGTATCCTGCAGGCCGGATTTGGCCTGCGGGCCTGAGTTTGACACCCCTGTGTTGCACTACAGAAACTAGTAATGTAGTGTCTGTACAGTGTAGTGTCTGTACAGAAATGGAGAAACTAATGTTTCTCAGCCTCAGAACCTTTAGGATGTGCAGACTTCAACTCCCATTTTTAAAGATGCTGAAATTGAAAGATTGATGCATTACAGCATGACAAAATTCATAGATTATTTGAACCTCTTTCAGTCTGGGTTCAAGCCTGAGTCTGAAACAGCATTAAACACATTTGTAGATGACTCTGGTGGAAGTATGAAGGGGTGGTGTTTCATTGTAGCTCTCCATCTCCCACCAGCTTTTGATACTCTATATCATGTTATCTTTCTGGATTTAATTCAGGGGCTAGGAGTGAGAAGTTCAATGTGACATTGATTCTCTACTTCTATGTCAATTCCAATTGATCTTGATGGGAGGGGGAAATCCTGCCCATGGCCTCTGCTTTTTGGGATCTTTACTCTCAGTGCTTGATATTGTTCCCACCGATTTAAAATTGAGTTTAAGCCAATTTTAAAGTTTGAGTTTCTCACACTACGTGAGATCATCTGATGGCATAGGATGAAATGTCATTAAGTGGTCTCAAAGATGCTTTTTCAAAAGGCAACTGAGCTGTTTGTTCCTTGAGGAAGAAGAAGAAGACATTTCACCTCTGATCAAAGAAGTCTCTTCAGTTCTGACTGAATGGTGGAGATTTTTTTCAGGAGAAGGAGGAGGAGGAAGAAGAAGAACAACAACAACAAGAACAAGAGCAACAAGAACAACAACAAGAAGAAGACATTTTGTTTCTTCTTTTCACTTTAAAATTGAAAAAGCTTCTTGGATGAGAAGCAAACATCTTTTTCTTCCTAAAGGAAAGAACAGTCCAGTTGCCTTTTGAAAAACTACCTTTGAGATAACTAAGACCTAGATAACTGAGAATTTCCACAGACATCAGTATGTGGATGACACTCAATGTTTTATCTCTGCCATGGCTGACCAAGTGATGTTGAGAAGACTCTGTCTCAATGGGGAAGAACAGATTTCAGTCCAACCCTAGCAAGACTGAATGGTTTGGGGTTGTAAACTCTGCCAGTTCTGATGATTTTCCACCTCTAGTTCTTGATGGGAATTCTTCTGAACTTATGGTTCCTGTTCTAGGAGTAAGTAATAGCCATCTGTTCTGTATAAAATGGTTTACTTCAAATGTCTCAAATGTGATTGGCCAGAAAGGCCTGCATGGGATTGGTTCACTAAGAACCAATCTAGGAGAACCACCGAAAGGTGGCAAAATCAAGTAAATGTCATTGGCTACAAGCCGGCAGGCAAGCCGTATATAAAGGCTGCCGCGGCTTGAGCCAAACCATTCCGTTTGCTGTATATAGTTTAATAAAGACATTGCTGTTTTGGAACCTGGTCTACCTCACATTTTTCCGGACGGAACACTGGTGACAAGGATGGGATCATCCTAAAATGTGAGACTGTGCACGCAGCGAATTGAAAATCCAGGCTAGAAGCGATGGCTGGAAATAATGCACCGCCCGCACCCTTCAATCCCAATGAAGAGGATTGGGAATCCTACGTAGACCGTTTTCAAATGTATTTAGAAAGCAACGAGATGGAGGAGATCTCAGACCAGCGTAAGATGCCTGTCTTCCTAACGCATTGTGGACCAACCATATTCAAGATGGCCAAAGCTTTGGCGAAGCCCAGAGATGTAAAACAAATGACCTGGCCTGAACTCCAGCGGATGCTAAAGGCTCACTATGCACCAGTAGTGTCAAATCTCATCAAATGGCATGAGTTCTACCAAAAAGGGACCAAAAAGAAGGCGAGACCATCGCTGACTTTGTGGCAGTCCTCCGACAACTGGGGGGAGTGTGTGAGTTCCTGAACTTAGATGAAGCCATGCGAGATCGAGTGGTCCTAGGCCTAAAAGACTCTAATTTACAAAGTAAATTGCTAAATAAACCCAATATAACAGTGGCTGAAGCACTCGCAGAAGTCACAGCCGCAGAAGCCGCAAAAAAGTCAGCAGTCACTATGAAGCAAATGAATGCGAATAATGATGAAATGATCCTAGCCAGAGGAAAGAAGAAAGTTCCCGCCACCACACATTACGAAGATTTTGATGAAACATCAGAATCCGCTGGGTTAATAGCTAGGATAACTAGCTTTCCACTTTCCTTTCCATTCCATTCAGTTTCATTTTTATTAAACAGATTTCTGTGCTGGCACAATCAAAATGATTCTTGGCTCCTTATATAGATAAAATTATGATAAGAATAGAATAGAATTACCAAGGAAAATAGGTGGGCATGAAATGTTGGAAGTACATCAGACAGTTGAAGAAGAAAAAAGGGCAGGAGATGAATATCTGAAGGATAGTGAAGAATATGCCCTGAAGCTAGTATACTAGGAAGGCTTACTGAATACCACATTAAAAAAATAATAGATAAACAGATAATAATAAGATGTGGCAATGAGTAAGAGAAGGAAAGTTGGAAAAAAGAGACAGGGAGCTAATTGTGGCTGCAAAAGACCAAGCCTTAAGAAAAAATGCATATAAAGCCAGAACTGAGAAGACAGGAACAGATAGCAAGTGTTGCCTCTGCAAAGAAATTGAAGAAACAGTGGACCACCAGATTAGCTGCTGCAAGAAGATTGCACAGACTACAAACAACAGCACGATAAAGGAGCAACAATGGTGCATTGGAAGATCTGGAAGCAATACCATTTGCCTGCAAGTTATAACTGGTGGGACTATATAATAGAGAAAGTAATAGAAAATGAAGACGTTAAAGTTTCTCTGGGTCTTTAGAATTCAAACAGACAAGCATTACATGCCAAGACTTAATAATTGTTGATAAGAAATACAAAAAATTCTGGTAGTGGACATGGCAGCACCTGGAGACAGCAGAAGAGAAGAGAAAGTACTGGAGAAGGGAACGAAATAAGAAAGACTGTGGCAAAAGAAACCAAAGGTAGTACTAGTACTAGTAATAGCTGTCCTGGGTGCAAGCCCAAAACAACCGGAGCACCTCTTGAACACCATCAGCATTGACAAATTCTCCATCAGTCAATTCCAAAAGGGAGCTTTACTCAGAACAGCATATATCCTGTGTCAATACCTCTAACAGCATAAAACATCAACACCTGCCTATCCCAGGTCCTTAGGAAGGACTTGATAGGTAGATAAAAATGTCAAATCCAGTCTGAACATCTGACTGACTATGTGACAAACCATAATATAATGATATCATATTATAACGTATCATAATACAATCCTGTAAAAAATTAAAACATCAGAACATTGCAAGAATACAAAGAAAATTTTAAAAAAGCAGCATCAAAGCAAGTA
Organism: Laticauda colubrina; assembly: GCA_015471245.1. Taxonomy (NCBI): domain Eukaryota; kingdom Metazoa; phylum Chordata; class Lepidosauria; order Squamata; family Elapidae; genus Laticauda; species Laticauda colubrina. Next base: position 53,009,436 of record BLBF01000018.1, on the reverse strand, counting down.
AAATTATTAAAAAAAAGAAAAAAATTTAAACGACCCAAATGATTTTAATCATTCAAATAAGAATTTCCAAAAGTCCCAAAGTCACCAAGCAATCCAAATACACACAGTCTATTTCATTTAACACTTTCTTCTTTTCTTCACTTTTTTTTTCATTTTAATGCTTCAAAAAACTTCAAATTCTTTTTGACCTTCAATCCAACTGATAGAGTAATCAATTATGATCCAAAATGGAAAAATCCAATAATAAAAAGGCCCAAAAAACCAAAGAAGAAAAAGGATAAAATAAAAAGCAAAAATAAAAATATTACTAAAATTGAAATATACAAAAAGGCTGGCGAGTAGAGGTTTCACAAGTGTGTGTGTATATATATATATATATATATATATATATATATATATATATATATATTGCACACTGCACTTTATTTATTTATCCAAGGCTCTTATTATGACTCTCTTCTCCAGCAGCTTCAAAGCCAAGCCTCAATGTTGAAATATTGATAAGAGTCCAGGAAAACACCTGTAATAATATTTTTCTGTGCTCTCCCTCCATCTTATCACATTAAAATGTCCTTGAGAAGGAGTGTTTATACATTTCTCCCCAATTCAAATAAAGTACTTTCAAGCCTCTAGTTGGCAGTGTTGCAAGATCTCTTAATACTTTCCCCCCCCCCCCCCCGCCAGAAAAAAGAGTAATGTATACAAAACTCAGAGGAAAAGAAAAAAAAATCAAAGGGGGCCTCTATCCTAAAGAAAATTAAAAAATCAAAAGAAGCATAAAAATATATATAAGAAAAAATTCAATCTGGTTACCTACAAAGTCACATTAAAGTCCTCAGGAAAAAAAAAATAGTAAGGAAAGAATCCAAGCCTCAATTTGACATCACTTAAAAGACGCCGCTCAACCAGATTCCAGTCAGACAAAAATAAAGCCACAGGTTTCTTCTTTGTTCAGGATATCCTTTCAGGTCTCAACCAATTTGCAATACAAAAGAAGTTTCTCACCCAACCGACACACGCTCGCTCCAGCCACTTTTTTTTCGGAGCTGTCCCGACTTCAGCAGCTTTGGAGGCTGCCTTTCCACCGCCAGCAAAAGGGCTTCTCCCGGATCAAACCAGAGATTTGCGATATCTCTGGGATCCTGGGACTGTGCCCTTCACAATCCCCGTCTCTACGGGACGGTTTAGGTCCGTTAGGACCGACCAGGGGCGAAAATATCAGCTGAGATCTCAGAGCCCCGAGATCTCAGCTGTAGCACCGAGACGAAGCTCCGCCTTCTTATGGATGAACTGAAAATGGAATTTATAAAATATAATCAAGAGAAACAAGAAGGGAAGGATTCTTTTGGCTCTATTTTTCATTTTTTAGAAATGGCAATTTCTACATATGAGAAACTACAAGAACAAGAAGATTGGGATGAAGAAGAAACCATCCTTAATGAACAAGCAACTTTATTTGGGGAAGAAAGGGGAAAGAGGAGAAAGAGAATGGAGAATTTAAGACTTAAAAAAACAACCAAAAAAGGGAAAAACAAGGTGAAAAGTGGACACAATATCAGAAAGCAACAGAAAAGAGGAATACACAAGAGGGTGGAGATTAAGAGACAAGGGGGTAAAAAGGGTAGAGGGGAGAAACAAGGGAGGAAAGAAGGGAAGAGAAGCTACAAAGGTTTGAAACTAGATGCAAAGAAACAGATTTTATTTAGAGATAATGGGTAAACATATAACTGAAAAAGAGATTCTGCAAAGGTACATAAGATTGTGTTGTTGTATCTGTATTTGAAATAATGTTAGAAAATTGGAATAATATATGATTATAAAATGGGACAAAATATTTAATGTAACTTAGCGAATTTTTTTTTTAAATAAAATAAATGAAATTAAATATGAGAGAATTGAATTAAAGAAAGTAACTAAGCAAAATCTATAAGTGTTCCCATAGAAGTATGATATTTATTTAGAAAGGATTGTGTAAAATGTTTAAGACTTAAATGAATATTAATTTTAATGATATAATTTCAATTGCTATGGATTGTTGTTTTAATTATATTATATATCTAAAAAAAATTTTTTTTTTCCTGTTTTAAAATATTGAGTTTATTTTTAGAATGTATTACGCAGAATCCGAATGAAAATTATGTGTTATGTTAAGCTTTAAAACTAGGGGAAGGATAAGTATGACAAGGCATTATACTCCAATTAGTCATTACAGAAGAAATTTTGTGTTAATGAGAAAAAATAATAGATAGCTGAAACAGGACAGTATAATGATTTAAATTGAGATGAAATAAATATAATAGAATTAAGAGAGTGAAAAGAGGGGAGAAGCTATATAGAAAATGTAAAATAGTAAATAAGAAATGGAACTGCTATATAAAAGTAAGCATGAACTTGAATTTATGTCTGTACAAAAAGATGTAACTCGGGATCAAACTGCCGTCCAAAAAGATATTTTATGTTTTTTATGTTTTGTGTTTTGTTGGTATATGTTTGTTTGTTAAAAATTAATAAAAAAATTTTCAAAAAAAAAAAGTAAAATTAGGAGAAGATTGTCCAAAACAGCCCCAGTTTGCAATAGTTTTTGACAGACCAGCAAATTCACATAACACACTTAACAAACATGGCCATTTCATGAGTCGTGAAAACAGGGCTGAAATGTTCTGAGTTGTAGCACTAAAAGTACATACTCTAGTATTTATTATGAATACAAGAAATTATTGACACTGACAAAGATTTTACATTTCAATAGAAGTCAATAAGAAGTCTGCTGTGATAAAAAAAAAATATCACAGTGGAATAATAGGCAGTATGGATTTCTAGTTCTCTAATTTCTTTATTCTTCTTTTCCCTGATAGAACTGTCACTTTAGTTCTTACTTCAAGGTGTTCCAAGCCTCATATTGACCTTTGCTTTCCACTTCAGTTTAACCTGCAGGCTTTATCTTGCTAGAACATTACCTTATTACTCTCACAGGAGAAAACTAGCCTCAGAACATAGAAAATAACATTTCCAGAAATGAGGTTGAATTTCTTAAATTTATGAGCCACAAATAAAAATCAACCTACACTAGATTTACCAGAAATCATAATTCCTACCAATGAACAAATGAGCCAGTTTACTATAAGAGTCACAAACCAGGAGACCATGAATTCTAGTCCAGTCTTAGGCAACTGACTGTGCCACCTTAGGCCAGTCATTCTCAGCCATAAGAAGAAAAGTCACTTCCAAAAATGTTATCAAGAAAACTTCAGGGATTAGTCCAGGGAGTTATCAGGAATTAAGACTGACCTGAAGGCATCAAAACAAAGAAATAAAAAATTATTTTCACTTAAACAAAAAGTACATTTCTCAGTGGCAATGATCTTCTTTTTGTGCCATATCTGTCATCAGACATTGCCAATCATGTTGGTGAACCTATTTTTATCAACAGACTCATGAAAAAGTGCTGTTGAGTTTTGTCCAAACCAATCCCTTAGTTTTTGAAACCATGATGTTCTTCTTCTGCCTGGACCTCATTTGTCTTCAATCTTTCATTGGAGAATTAAGTCAATGATCACTTGAATTTATTTCTCTATTTAGTTCTTGTTTATCTAAATGTATATCCACCTTTTATTCTAGAGCTCAGTAGAAAGGTAGATAGATTCAGTTACAGAGGCAATGAGTGATCTCACTGAAAGAGCATGTTAGGGATGGATCATCTTGGAGAAAATCTATCTTTGTAGCGACTAGGAGTTGAAAACAATTTAATGGCACCTTGTCTATGGAGATTCTCAATCATCCAGGTCATGAGAAGCGAAACATTTAGGTCTGTTGAACTCTTTTCCTGGTTATATAGGGTATTTGCATACATGCATGGAAGTAATTTATGAAGTTGGCATTGTACATGGATCAACACACACTTTCACCAAGCCTGAGAAGACAGTCAAAGAAAGATAACACAAGTTCTAGTTACAGAAAACAAGAAGTAAAACAAGAACTAACATTTAGCAAAATAATTTGGCCCAATAAAGATTTATAATCTTTGTAAATCTCTATTTAAGATGGCAAAAATATGTACACACAACATGAAGTTAATTACCAAAAGGAAGGAAATAATTTTCAAGCTTTCAGGCAATTTAACAAACATATTTCTCCAGAAGTCTGGGGATCAAGACTTCAAAAAAAAAGAAGCAATACTGAAAAATGTGTATATATCTAAATAAGAAAATATATTCTCATGCCTAATTTACAATGTGCTTTTCTGGATGTGTATGTGCTGCTGTCATTCAGGAAACACATTTTAAATCTGTTGAATAGTAGCTTGCTGACATGAAATGAATATATATAAAGTTAAACTAAACCAACTCTACATGAAAAGGTTACAGCTTCAAGGACATAGTTTACAGTTAAAAAAACAACTAATTAAATGTGGCAGATCATACCCTTCCTATGAGGCAGAGCTTTCCAAATAGGCAGTATCATGTGAGAATAGAATGGGGCGTAGAGCTCCAAGCTGTGGTAGAAATAGAAATCAAAACTCAGAGTTATGAACATTCAGTTACAGACCTTAAGTGCTAGTAGAAATGAGATTGTGTCTCATTTCCAGTCTTCAGCATGGACAGATTTGAAATATTATTGTCCTCAATCTTGCATTTAAAACATTTTTTCACTGAAGCAATAAAAGCTTTCTTGTCCATTCTCTTGAAGGAAATGAACAGAGTATCTCCTCTGTTCATACTCCACTTGGTGAATTGCCATTCTCAAGACAAGATATGCTATTGTCTCTTCTCATCTCCCCACTTCAGAGCTCACTTTGGTGACCTTTCCTATATTTTTCAACACATTGATGAATAGTTCTTAGTCAGGCATAATTATGTGGAGAAGTATTTAAGAATCCAGATCTGTAGCTGGCCAGCACAAGAGCAACACAGGGTGCAAGGGAGGTTGGAACATCTATTTATCTCTTACTGTGCTTTGAAGAAGGCTGGACAAGTAACCAACCAGAGCAGGAAAAAAATAATGCATAAGATAAGATAATGGATATGCCCTGAATGTTAGAAAAACATTCAGATCATGGGGACTCACATTCCTAGATATTCAGTGCAAACCACAGTGACAACTTAGGACATTAATTGTATATCATTTGCACAATGTTCCACAATATTCATTCTCCTTTTGCTCACATTTGGAAGGTTATACTCACATGCTGTTGGAACCATTCCTTTACAAGAAACTGCCAATATAGATAAATTCAATCTCTTTACTTCCTGTCTGTTGTGCATAGAACTTGGTAGACTCCAAATACCTCGATCTGATTGGTCGAGAAGGCCATTCTCAGATTGGTTACTTAAGAGCCATTCCGATTGGCCCACCGAATAGCAGGAGTACTCAAACAACTGTCATTGGCCACAAGCCGCGAGCAAGCCGCTATAAGAAGGGCTGCCGCGGCTTGAGCCAATGTTCTGTTACCAGTTACTTTACTGTTTGAATAAAGAGCTGTTTGTTAGAACCCAGTCTCACGCACCTTATTTCCGAACAGAACACTGGCGACGAGGATGGGATCATCGTAGAAGGTGAGACCGAAGCACACGGCAACCAGAACCGAGCAACAGAGATGGCCGGTAACAATGCACCGCCCGCACCATTCAACCCAGCTGAGGAAGATTGGGAGTTGTACATTGATTGCTTCCTAATGTTTCTAGAAAGCAACAAGCTGCAGGAGATATCTGACCAGAGGAAAAGGGCTGTATTCCTCACGCACTGTGGACCAGCCATTTTTAAAATGGCAAAGGCGCTAGCTAAACCAAGAGACGTTAAGCAGATGGCATGGCCTGAGCTGAACAGAATGCTCCGAGCCCATTATACGCCTGTGGTCCCCAACCTGATCAAAAGGCATGAGTTTTACAAAAGAGACCAAAAGAAAGACGAGAGCATTGGAGACTTCGTAGCAGCCCTGAGAAATATCGTAGGAGCCTACGAGTTCCAGAACATGGACGAGGCCATGAGGGACCGTGTGGTCCTCGGCTTGAAGGATGCTACTCTCCAAAGCAAGCTGCTTAACAGACTGAATATTACAGTGGCCGAGGCCATCGCAGAAGCCACCGCCGCTGAAGCAGCCAAGAAATCCGCAGCCACTATGCGCCAGCTGAACACAACTCCAGATCTGCCAAATCAACCCAGAAAAAAGAGGGCAGAAGGAAGCAAGAAACAGCCCACAGCAACCACCCACTATGAAGATCTCAACTCCCTGAGCGACAATGATGATGACAACGAAGATGTGCATACGCTTCAGTCGGACCAAAAAAGGCGAGAAAAAAGAAAAAGCAGGCGGGAATTCCAGTGTCCAGGTTGCGGAGGCAACCACCCGCGTTCAGAATGTAGGTTCCAAGATGCCATCTGTAGAGCTTGTGAAAAACGGGGGCACATCACAAGGGTCTGCTGAAAGAAAAAGTGCTGTAGTCCTAAAAGACGCGGCAGCACCCCTCCAGAAATGAAGAGAGACAAGCCGGAAACAGGTGGAACCGTGAGAGCAGAAACTGGCAAACGAGCGACAGAGAAGAGATGCACCAGACGATAACCAATGGAAATGCCAGGGCAACTAACGTAAAAAAGGTCTGGGTAAAGGTGAACATTGAAGGGAAGCTCTGTGAGATGGAAGTAGACTCCTTATCATACTTATCAATGGTATCTTGGGACACTATCAGATGCCTGATACCAGACATCAAGAAAAGAGAACTGGAACAACAAAAACTGATATTAAAGGACTACCAGGGAAACCGAATCCCGGTAGTGGGCCTTGGACATTTCCTAGTTGAATTTAAAAATCATGCTGAAATCCTGCCTCTAACAATCATCAACCACGATCGCCCTAGCCTGCTGGGAATCGAATGGTTCGCGCCCCGGGAATTGGAGTGACCGGGATCAACAGTGTCGTTGCGGCCAACTGGGAAGAGAGCCTGTTGCAAGAGTTCCGGGATGTATTCAATGGGACCCTAGGTGGACCCCAATCCACCTAAGGTCCCAAGGGGACCCCAACTCATTCAGCCTAGGGGACCCCAATCTCATTTAGCCTAGACTCAAAGATATCTCCCATCAGGCTCAAAGCCAGATGCATTCCCTTTGCCTTAAAACCAAAAATAGATGAACAACTAAACAAACTTATAGAGCAAGGGGTGTTAGAACCAATCAACCATGCCAGGTGGGAAACACCCATCATGACTCCTGTCAAACCAGATGGGTCAGTGCGCATCTGTGGAGACTATAAGGCAACCCTAAATCATGCACTCCAGCAAAGCGCATACCCAGTACCGGTAGTGCAACACTTATTGAACTCACTAGGGGGAGGAAAATTTTTTGCGAAGCTCGATCTCACACAAGCATATCAACAGCTACCAGTTGACCCCGCAACTGCAGAGGCACAGACTATAGTCACACACAGGGGGGCATTCAAGTGTAACCGACTACAATTTGTCATTAGCGTTGCCCCAAGCGTTTTCCAAAGCCTCATGGAGTGCCTTCTAAATGGAATCAAGGGAGTCATCTCCTATTTTGATGATGTACTGGTGTCAGCAAAAAACGCAAACCAACTAGAAAGTAGACCAAAAGAAGTCTTGCGATGATTCAGAGATGCAGGGCTTAAAGTCAAGAGAGAAAAATGTAAATTAGCCACCGATCAGGTCGAATTTTTAAACTATCTCATAGATGAGCAAGGGATACACCCCTCCAAAAAAAAGATAAAGGCAATCAAAGACACACCAAGACCTAAGAACAAAACTGACTTACAAGCATTCTTAAGTCTCATAAATTTCTACAATGTATTCCTGCCCCCAAAAGCAGAACCCTTACATCAGTTGTTAGACAAAAAAACTATATGGAAATGGGGCCACCAGGAACAAGCAGCATTCCAAAGTATCAGGGACTTATTAACGTCTAACACCATTTTGATCCAGTACAGCAACACCTTGCCTTTGACAGTCACCTGTGATGCATTACTTTTTGGAATCGGTGCCATACTGAGCCACCAGCTACCAGACGGCAGAGAGGCACCAATCGCCTTCTACTCCAAAACACTGTCAAAATTGGAAAGAAACTATAGCCAACTCGACCAAGAAGCTCTTGCAATCATAGCCAGCGTCAAAAGATTCCACGAATACCTTTATGGTAGGACTTTTTCAATTATCACTGACCACAAACCCCTACTAGGGATCCTGGCAGGAAACAAACCAACCCGAACATTCTATCACCAAGAATGATGAGATGGTCTGAATTCCTCATTGCCTACAACTACACGCTCATCCATCACCCAGGAAAGACCATCACCCATGAGGATGCCTTGAGCCATTCCCCACTGCCCAACACAGAAGACAACCCAGCTCCTACCGTCTCCACTCTCCAAATCGAGTCCTGGCCGAATCTGCCACTAACCGCAGCAGACGTCGCTAAAGCTACAGCGAAAGACCCGCTTACAGCTCAAATCCTGCATTGGGTAGGTAAGGGCTGCCTGGATGAAAGTAAAAGTGAGACTTTTAAAACTTTTCACACCCGACAGACTGAAGTATCTATTGAAAAAGGCTGTATATTGTGGGGGGACAGGGTGGTAATCCCAGAAAAATTACAGGAAGAGGTGTTTTGCATGTTGCACGAAGGGCACCTGGGCATAGTCAAAATGAAAGCCCTGGCCAGGAGCTACGTCTGGTGGCCAGGGCTGGACAAGGACATTGAACGATGGGTGAAAACATGTCATGACTGCCAAAAATCGCAGCCTACACCCCCACTGGCACCAGTCATGGAATGGGAGACTCCCAGATGCCCATGGTCGAGACTGCATATTGACTTTGCTGGGCCTACAAAAGGGAAAACCTATTTTATAATTTTGGACGTCTACTCAAACTGGTTAGAAGTCATTCTTATGGCATCCACTACCACCGAGGCAGTCATGAAACAGTTAAACAAACTTTTTCCCACACATGGACTGCCAGATGTAATAGTTTCGGATAATGGCCCCCAGTTTACTGCTCTAGCGTTTGAGCAGTACTTGGCTGCACAGGGCATCCATCATGCCCTCACAGCGCCCGCTCATCCGGCTTTAAATGGACGGGCTGAACGCATGGTTCGTTATACTAAGGAGGCCCTAGAAAAAATGGACACGGGGGATGTGCAAGATAAACTTAACAGATTGTTAACACTCCAACATATCACCCCTAGCACAACAACCAAAAAAAGCCCAGCAGAACTCCTCATGGGTAGGAAACTGCGCTCCTACCTCGATAGATTGAACCCCACATATACCTGGGACAAACCCCCTGACTCCTCCAGTAAATACCGCTCATTTGAAATTGGCAATTTAGTCTATGCAAAAAACCTTACTGGGAACCCATTATGGCTTCCAGCCACAATTACCCAAATCACAGGCCCCTGGTCTTACCGACTTGTTTTGGACAACGGTAGACCATGGAAGCGGCACATCGACCAGCTTCACTCTCGAACACTAGAACGCAACACCACACCAGTGCTGCAAATAAACGAACCAAAAACAACCGAGGAGGGGGGGGAACACAAAATAATAAAAAAAGGAGAGACGAACCTCAAATAACACGACAACAATCATTACAAGAAACTCAAATAAAACAAAAAGAACACTCATAGTTAGATGACCTCCAGAGAAGAAGTCCAGGAGCAGAAGAACGAGGTGAGGCTTTCCTGGAAGGAGACAGCCAGGCCAGCTCAACCAGCCCGGATGAACCAGGAGGGAGCGGTGGAGCCACCTCAACTGGCCCAAGAAACTCAGGCAGGAGCAGCAAGGCTGACTCACCCTTCCAAGAGGTTCCATGGAGAAGTCGCAGAGAAAAAACAATCACGTCCGAACCACTTGAGGACCACGCTGAAACTGAGCTGTGCAGGTCAACCAGGACTCGCAAAAACCCCACCTACCTGCGTGACTACGTTACGCACATTGGATGAAACCAAGGGGGGAGGGGTGTTGTGTATAGAACTTGGTAGACTCCAAATATCTCGATCTGATTGGCCGAGAAGGCCATTCTCAGATTGGTTACTTAAGAGCCATTCCGATTGGCCCACCGAATAGCAGGAGCACTCAAACAACTATCATTGGCCACAAGCCGCGAGCAAGCCGCTATAAGAAGGGCTGCCGTGGCTTGAGCCAATCTTCTGTTACCAGTTACTTTACTGTTTGAATAAAGAGCTGTTTGTTAGAACCCGGTCTCGCGAACCTTATTTCCGAACAGAACACTGTCATTTTTCTCACCCTACCATTTCATCTATCTTTCTTGGATAGCTAAAAAAAAAGAGAAGGAAGTTGAATCGTTTGTAATTTACTCCTTTCTCCCTATCCTGTATTCTCATCTCTCTATCTATGTAGGAAAAGGAGTGCTTCTCAGTGGCACCTAATCCTATTGTTTTGCTTTGCACTCCTGGAGTATTTTACTTCCACTCATAAACCAAGAATTTTTCAATTATGTTATACTTGCAGGTAGGCACTCACATATAATAATGATGTGTGCTCTTACTAGCAGAGCAAATGGAGAGGGAAAGGTTGCCTGCCAGCCTGGAATACTATAAAAAGTATTCAGAATTCTACAACATTTGGTCTTGTTTTACAGAGGGAATTTGTCTTGCTTCTTGAATTCATTATAGAATAATGGCAATTCTCAGAAGCCCTGACACTTGTCTAGGATGAATAAAGTGCCCAACTTAAATTTACTTAAGATGTAATGTTCTTCAAATGAGAGTAGCAATGTCAAATGCTTTTTCACTATCTACAGAGCTGTGAGTCCAGTTCAGTAGAGGGGGAAATGCCACCTTAACATGATGTATCCCCAAATATTTTTCAGAACTAACCATGCTCTAGAAAAAAAAATCGGTACATATAATACACAAGGAGGAAAGCTAGTATTCTATCGGCCTGATATTCTTATCCATGATATATCTTAGTACAAGAGACCATCCATGTTGTGTCATAGATATTTGGGGAAGTAGTTGCTTACTGGGAGTCCAAGATCCAATTAGTTTATGGTTTATGCAAAATAAAATAATTAGATTTGGAATTTACAAGCATGCAAACATGCAACACTCTGAAATTTTCTTCAATCAAGCCTCGGATAGTAATTCAACTGGCATGCCAAACTCCACTGTGCTGAATAAAGCTTTTTATGAGCCACATTTCACTGCTACAGGCAATTAAGTTATCATGCCTCCTTAATAATAAATATGAGAATATATATTGTGCAAAATCTATACATAGGACAGAAAGCCATAGTCCAGATGGTGCTTAGTGAAACAGACCACCTCCCAAGTTGGCAAACTAGTTATTCGTGGCTGTATACAGTATCATTTCTATTTTTTTCAATCGAAGCGATGAGTACAGTACATACTGAGGGAAACTGGATTGAAAAAATATGTGCTTATTTTAAAACCAAAGAACTATGCTGTTCTGACCATGAGAGCTGAACATGTAAATAATTTAGAAGTTCTGATAATGAAACTCAAAGAGCACAGAAAAAAATGGAACTAAATGATAACAGCTTCCTGCAACCAATCTTAAGAGATGACTATGGATTCATTGAAGTGGTGGATAGTTTTTACATTATAGAGTTGACTATCAAAAATGAAGAAACTAGCAGTCAAGAAATATGCCTGGAATTTTCTTTATTTTCATTTTTTTCATTAGCAATGAAGGCCTTGGAAAAGATGTTCAGCTTTCAAAAGTTTTTGTAGTTACAAATATCATGATTGTGCAGGCTATGATATCCCCTACAAGAGATAATAGAGAGAAAGAAAAAGAAAAAAGAGGGAGATGATTCAAATATTCATATGATTGCCCCAGAATAGTTTTAGCAGTCAGACTGGAGATAATTTATAAGAAAACCATATGAATGGTTACATTCAACATAAGATAATATCTATAGATGAGGGTTGAGCTGTGGGGTTCTTGATAGTCTCTGAACTTGGTTATTTATTTGCTGATGTTTTATTACCTACGTGGGTAAGTGAACTGATGATATTACCTAGTTGGGTAATGAAATGTCTGCAAGCAAACAGCCAATCTCAGAGAGCACCAAGGAAACAATTACTTTCTTTGATTAAGTGCCATAAAGTCAGTGCTGACTCCTAGCAACCACATAGATTTTCTCCAGGTATAATGACATACAGCCTGAAAATAAAACTAAAGAAAACAAGCTCTGAAAAAGAGGAGCCCTCTAAAAGCAAAGTGATATTTCCCATGAAAGTATGTGGGTGTGTATATACACAGTACACCTATATCACCTGTGTAAAAACCAATCAAAAAAGAGCCAGATTTCATAAGAGGAACAAATAGTTTCCCTTCCCGAAATTCGCCATGCTTGTTGTTGTAATCCACATAGTCGTGATAATTCACTATGATCTTGGAACAACATCAGAAAGTTATGAAAAAAATGTTTTTTCTTTCTTTCATGCTTCTTGTTTTGTTTTTTTATGGTGCATGAGGAATCCTGTCCTCTAGGAAAAATATGTCTCCTCTAGGAGATTAAAGAAAGAAAATGCAGTGGCCTTGCACTTGTGATAAATGTTTTTAATTTCATGATGAACAGAGTTCCTGGACCTGCCAGCGTAAAAGGAATTGTTGTACAAGCTCAAGGCGAACAGAACTACATGCTGCAGCCCATCATTGTGTGACTAAATTGGGACATGACAGAAAAGTAAATTGGTGTGTTATAAAATTTCTCCTCCAACACTGATGAAAGTTAGTTATAAATAGGAATACTTCACTTGTAACAAAAGCTTTGAGGGGCTGGGAAGATTTCAGCTAGTGATGGGAGCTCAACGGTTTGCTTTTTCAGGTATAGTCAAAATCCATAAGAGCAGAAAATAAAAGAAGTTACTTAATGTATATGTTTTTAAACTTAGCTGATGCCCAAAGCCTCCTAATTCTTTATTTCCAATATGTTTTCTGAGTCCTGGAAGGATCCTTGAAATGATACCAATGATGGTGTCCTTATTGAAGTAAGTCACCATTCCAAAGGGACTGATTTTTATTAGGAACTAACTGAATAGTCAATACCTTGTTGATGATCCAAACTCTGTCAAGGATCTTGGAACACTCATCTCTAATGATCTAAGTGCTAGAGCCCACTGTAACTACATAGCCAAAAAGGCATTAAGAGTTGTTAACCTAGTCTTATGTAGCTTTTTCTCTGGTAATATTACACTACTAACTAGAGCAGTGGTTGCCAATTGGTGGTCCATGAGAATATTTTGGTGGGCCACAGAGAAATGTCACCCCCAGAACACCTGCAAAGCAATTAATCCAGGCTCTGCGGGAACACAAGGCTGCATTACCCACATGGCCCACGGAAACCCTCCCCACTCACTCACTCCTTACCTGGCAAACTTGCCTGCTTAGTTGCTATTTTTCCTTCCCCCCCCCCAGACATCAGCTGTTCTGCTGTGCCAGGAGATTTAGATTCGCTAGAAAGTAGGAAACGTTTGATTTCTTGCTCTCTAGCTAATCTTTAGATCTTTGGCTTTGCTTTTAAGCAGAACCGAACCTTCCTTAAGCCCCTGTCACGCAGCACCAACGGATGGAAAGAGGATGTAAAATGGAGAGAAACACTTGCCATCCATTGGTTAACGTGATGCATCTGTTCTGTACTCACTGCGTCCGTTTTTCATACTCTCTATCCGTCCAGCATCCGTATATTGACATTTCATCCGCTCAAAAAGTTTTGACCTGCACAAAACTTTTTGAGCGGAAAATGTATCCAACGCGTCCTTTACACATCCGCTACGCATACGGGGAACATCCGTTAGACATCCGTCGTCATACGTTACGCGTCCGCTATATCCGCTAGGCAACTGCTGCGCATCCGCGCAACTCAAATCCACTCCAGCGGAAAATGGACACAGGGAGGAAGCGAAATGGACGCGGAACGGACACGCAGCATTAGTAGCACGGATGTAGAAAGGATAAAAGTGGATGCAGCTCACATACAAAGCATTAAAATGGAAAAAAAGTTTGTATAGGGGACGTATCTTGGATATTTAGGATGTCTGCAGGATGTCTAGAGGATGCAAAAGGACACCTAGTGAAAAACCTATATTTCCTATAAAAAGGGGGAGAAATCACCTGGATCTCATTTTCAGTCCATCAGCCCTGGTGTGCAGACCTCTTCAGCCTTGCTCTTGCTCTTCCACAGCATCCAGTCATCTCCACCATGGATCATCACACACTCCTCATGGTAGCCACCATCACTCTACAACAGTGCGAAGCCATCTACAGGCTCTTTCACCTGTTCTACACGAAGAAAAGGAGGCGTACAAGAAGTGTCTGAGTCCAAAGATGGATCGTGAGAAGAGCCGAGTACCGACTGTATAACAAGCTGATGGTGGAGCTGAGGAACAAAGACACTCGTGCATTCCAGATCTTCATGAGGATGCCTCCAGCCATGTTTGACGAAGTTGTGGAGTGGCTGACACCCAGGTTGACCAAGCAGAGCACCAACTTCTGGCACAGCCTGGACCCTGGATTCAAGGTGGCACTGACTCTGCGCCACCTGGCCTCCGGGACCACGTACAGGAGCATGCAGTACGCCTGGAGGGTGCCACACAACACCATCAGCATTGTGGTCAGAGAAGTGGTGCAGGCCATCATCGAAGAATACCTGGAGGAGCTCCTCCAGTGCCCCCCACTGAAGAAGGCTGGAAGAAAGTTGCAGAGCAGTGGGATCAGAAGTGGAACTTCCCCCACACTGTTGGAGCCGTAGATGGCAAGCATGTGGCCTGCAAAGCTCCAGCCAAGTCAGGGTCCACTTATCACAACTACGAGGGCTTCTTCAGCATCATCCTCTTCACCATGGTCGATGCTGACTACAAGTTCATGTACATCGATGCTTCAGGCAACAGCTCATCTTCAGATGCCCAGGTATACAATGCCAGTGACCTCAAGGAGGGGCTGGAATACAACCTCATCATGGGCTTTCCAGATCCAGACCCCCTGCCCAACGACACACAAGATGTGCCCTACTTCATCATGGGGGATGACGCCTTCTCCCTCAGAACCTACCTCATGAAGCCCTACACTTCCAGACTCCTCACCCGTGAAGAGAGGATCTTCAACTACTGAGTGTCCAGGGAAAGACGGGTGGTGGAGAATGCCTTTGGTGTCCTGGCAAACAGGTTCCAGGTACTTCTCACCACATGTAGCATCGCCCAGAGACTGTGAGGAACATTGTGGAAGCTTGCTGCATCCTGCACAATCTCATGCGCACCCGCTACCCAGTGTTGCAGAACAGGCTCGTGGACCTCCAACAAGGCAATGGGGACATGGAGCCTGGGGAATGGAGGCAAGGACGAAACCTGATAGATACTGTGGATGTGCAAGGCCCCAACAGAGCTTCACGTGAAGGGAAGAAGCAGCGCAACCTCCTGAAACACTGGTGCAACTCCCCAGCTGGAGCAGTGGAGTGGCAAGACAGGATGATAGATGTTTAATGGATGCTTCCTTCAGCTTGTCTCATCACACCGATGAGATTGGGCCATGTATGTTGAGTGGCCCTACAATGAACAGGGCATTTAATAAAGAGTTGTGTTTATGTTGACATGTGTGGTTGATTGATTTCATTATTATTGATAATAAAGGGCCATAGGTGTGGCACCTGGGAGGGTGGACCATACAGTCCCACGATGCTTGCACTGGAGGTTTATCTATGTCACAGCTATTACCCATCTCACAGGTATCCCTGCCCATCCCATAGGTATCCCTGCCCATCCCACAGCTATTACCCATCCCACAGGTATTCCTGCCCATCCCACAGCTATTACCTATCCCACAGGTATCCCTGCCCATCCCACTGCTATCCTAACCTATCCCACAAGCATGCAAAGGCTTAAACCATTTCTAAAAGTTTCCACCAAGACTTTATTGACTAAAAGAACTGAAGCAAGTGTGTGAAGCAAAGATAATCTTTATTAATAACAAGCTGTAAAAGAAAAATGACCCAAGTAAAGTGTCCCAAGCAAAGATAAAGTCAACAGGTAGCAACCCAGTCTCTGGTACTCTTCTCAGTCACTCTGAGGCATGCCCATAATCTCAGGGGTGAAGGGTCCATGTGCTGTGGAGGTGGCTGCTGCTGGAGTGCTGGTCTGAGGCGCCATTGGGGTGCCTGGCCCCGAGAGGACAACCGCTGATGGTGTATGGAGGAAGGTCTCAGAGAGCTGCCTCAGTCCTGTGATGTTGAGAGCCCCTTCCTCCAGGACATGGGGTGTCCGTCCCAAGACCAATGACAGATGTTCTGAGGCCGGGCTTGGCTGTGGGGTGGAGGAAGGAGGAGTGTAGTCGGGCTGTTTGGTCTGCAGGTGAGCGAGGTGAGGCGTGGGTGGCATCTGTGGCGTCAGTGGCATCTGTGGTGTGGGTGGCATCTGTGGCATCGGTGGCGTCGGTGGCATCAGTGGCATCAGTGGCATCGGTGGCACCGGTGGCGTACAATGTACCTGTGCCTGGACTGGGAAGACTGCCTGTGCTGCTGGAACTCCTGGTAACCGTAGCCTTGGTAGGTGAGGGCCTGTGGAAAGCCTTGGAAGGGTTGTGACATCACCTGGGGTGGAGGAGCAGATCTGGACTGGGTTGGAGCAGGTTCAGCTGGGCCTGGAGGGTTGTGAAGAAGACCGGTGATCCTCTCTTTTATCACCTGGTACTGTGATTCGGACATGTCCAGGAGGGTCTGGTTGACGTAGGTGAGGAAGGGCTTGCGGTTTGAGGATGGTATGTCGGACTGTACCAGCTGAGAGAGGATATCTACGCTCTTTTGATGGTGTCCCTGATCTCCAGCAGGACAGTGTGGCTCTGCCCCTCTGGTCTGGTTCTCTGCCTACTTTCTGTGGAGGTGGAACTGGGGGTGGATGTGGGTTGGTCTCTGGTGGAAGTGCCCTCTCCTTGCTCCCACTGCGTCAGGGGGTCCTCCACGCACTCCGCCATGGGGAGTGCAGCTGTCGGGGGGGTCTCCATCGTGGGATGCTCCACAGATACCTGCCTGGACACAGGAGCTGACTCTTGGCCAGAAGAGGACTGGCTCTCTGTGGGCTGCCTGAGAGAGAGGGTTGTCAGAGGGGCTGCTCCTCGGTGGTGGATCTCACCCTCCAAGAAGCTGCACTTGGCCATCACGTAGGTCTCTCGGTCCTTGACCGTGGTCTGGCCAGATTTCATGAGGTGCAGTTTCCTGTACCAGGTGTGCATGTGTTTCCACCAGCCGAGGAGCACCTCCGAAGTGTAGCCCAGGCTCTCCACCTTCTCTCTCCAAGCAGCCTGCTTCCTTTTGGTGTCTTGATAGAGCCTGTGTCCCTTCCGCCATAGATACTCGTTTTCCCTCAGCTATTCGAGCACCTCATCCTCATGTTCCTCTTCGATGGAGTATTGCCTCCTCTCCCGTTCTTGCGTATGCCTCTTCCTCCCTCTGGCAGGGCCATCTGGGCCCTCATCAGAGGGGCTTCGAGGTTCTAGGGGCTGCTCCACCACACCACCAGCAGCAGCAGCAGCAACAACAACAGTAGCAGCAAAAGCAGCACCAGTAGGACCAGCAGCACCAGGAGCACCAGCAGCACCAGCAGCACCAGCAGCACCAGCAGCACCAGGATCAGCAGTAGCAGAGTAAGCACCAGCAGCACCAGCAGGACCAGCAGGACCAGGATCAGCAGGAACAGAGTAAGCACCAACAGCACCAGCAGGACCAGGAGCACCAGCAGGACCAGGAGCAGCACCAGCAGAGTAAACACCAGCAGAAGCCCCAGCACCAGGAGCAGCACCAGCAGAGTAAGCCCCAGCAGAAGCCCCAGCACCAGGAGCAGCACCAGCAGAGTAAGCCCCAGCAGAAGCCCCAGCACCAGGAGCAGCGCCAGCAGAAGCCCTAGCACCAGAAGAGTCAGCCTGAGCAGCAGAAGCCCCAGCAGAAGCAGAGTCAGGGCCAGGGGGTGGGATGGTGGCCCTGTCCTTCTTGCCAGGGCTGGCAGCAGATGGCACAGGCTTCCTCTTCTTCCCCATGGTTGTTGGCTGGAGCTGTGTCTGGCAGCAGGTGTTTCCTCTGAATGGTGACCTGCTTGCGAGCTGCATCCCTTTATATCCACGGGGCTGACGCAATGCATCCTCCCCGCATGCGCAGTGAACGCTTTGCATCCGCTAGGCATCCACTAGGCTTCCGTGATGCATCCGCTTCATCTGCTAGGTATCCGCTCTGCATCCGTTCCTTCCATTGCGCGTCCGCTTCGCTGTGTTCCCCTGGAAGCCCTGCGGATGTGCCATCCGCTTCCATCCACTTCCATCTGCTAGGCTTCCGTGGAGCATCTGCTTTACATCACGGCTACATCCTCCCCCTGCCCGTTCCTTTCCGTTGTTGTCCGCTCTGTTTATGCAAATTTGGGGCACTTTTGAGAGTGGATAACAATGGATGGAACATTTTCTCGTCTGCTGTGTCCTTTTTACATACGTTTTGCATCCGTCAGCCTATGTGACAGGCCCTTTAGGACTGAAATTTCTATTATTTAGTGCAGGTTTCCAATGGGAGAATCATAGATCTCTAAGGCAATCTGTGATTCTGTAAGCAACTCAATCTGCCTGCCTGCTTTGGCTGATTTTGGGTAAAGGTTGCTCTTTTTTTATAAAAAAAAAATCAATATTTACATACACGGTGTGTTGTGAGTTAATTTTATGAGTATGCTTGTAAGCAAATTTTATGTGACAGACTCAGGTAACCAATGGCAGAAAGATAAATCCTTGAATCTGTGATTCTGTAAGCAACTCAGTCTGCCTGCCTGCTTTGCCTGATTTTGGGTAAAAGTTGCTCTTTTTTAATAAAAAGTTCAATATTTATAATATTTACATACAAGCCATGCCCAGCCAGTCGCATGACCATCAAGCCACACCCACAAATTAGGACATGCCCAAGAACCAGTTGTTAAGAAATTTGAATCCCACCCCTGCTTCTGTGTGTTTGTGTGTATGTGTGTGTGTGTGTGTGTATGTGTGTGTGTGTGTGTGTGTGTGAGAGAGAGAGAGAGAGAGAGATAGACAGAAAGAGACAGAGGGAGGGAGGGGGGAGGGAGGGAGAGGTTAGATCAGACCTCTCTCTCTCTCACCAACGTCAGCAAGCCACCATCAGTCAAAATTCATATTAGTGGTCCCCGGGATTTAAAATTATGAGTTTGTGGTCCCTGAGGTCCAAAAGGTTGGCGACCTCTGAACAAGAGCAAACAAAACATTTGCTAGACCAATACTCGAATACAGCTCATCAGTCTGGAACCCACATTACGTATCTGATATTAATACAGTTGAGAAAGTCCAGAAATATTTCACAAGAAGAGTTCTCCACTTCTCTTCCTTATGCCATCAGACTTGAAATTCTAGACCTAGAAAACCTACAACTATGCTGCCTTTGGTCCGATCTAAATATAGAATATAAAATCATACATTGCAATGTCCTACCTGTCAATGAATACTTCAGCTTCAACCATAACAACACAAGAGCAAACAATAGATACAAACTCAAGGTTAACCACACCAAACTTGATTTCAGGAAATACAACTTCAGCAACAGAGTGGTCAATGTCTGGAATACTCTGCCTGACTCTGTAGTTTCTTCCCCAAACCCCAAAACCTTTAACCTTAGTCTGTCTACTCTTGACCTCACTCCTTTCCTAAGAAGTCTGTAGGGGGCGTGCATAAGCATACCAAAGTGCCTACTGTTCCTGTCCTATTTCTTTTATTTTTCTTACATGTATCCATGTATTCATAACTTTGTTTTTACTTATACCTATTATCTTGTAAGCAATTGACAAACCAAATAAAATAAATAAAAATAAAATAACCCGGCATTGCCTGGGTATTTATTTATCCCAATCAGTGGTGGCATTCAAAAAGTTTTGCCACCGGTTCGGTGGGTGTGGCTTGGTGGGCGTGCTTTGCATTTGTGCACACACTTTCCATGCACGTGTGCGCCAAACATGCATTTTGCGCAGGCGCAGAAGTTTTCCAACTCACCCCTGCAAGCCTGCATTCTCCTGGTTGCTTCAGCAGCTGCCACATGCCACTCTTCTGTGCCGTGCAAAGCAGCTACACTTCAAAACAAGAAGATCTTTATCAAGTATGGGAGCCCAAGCGGGCGGGTGGGCCCAACAGCAGTGCAGCAGAGAGAACTCATTCAGTCTCTGCTGCTCATTGCCACTACTGGCTCAGCAGAACTGGGCCGAACCAGTAGAATACCACCGCTGATCCCAATCTTGACTAATACCACCACTGATCCTGTCTAAAAGGAATAAATTATATCTATAATGTCAAATCAAACTAATAGTGGAGTATACAAATTATAAATGGTTTTGTTTTTTTAAAGAACCAAACCCCCTGATTAGAAGGAGGGACCTTGTGGAGTACTGTGAAGCCATGATCATGAAACTCCACTGTGCTATACAGTAGAAGCCATTTTAAGGCACAACAGGCTTTATCTTAACAGAACTTAAATCCAAAATGTTCCGTCCGGAAAAACGCGAGGTAGACCGGGTTCCAACAACAAAGTCTTTATTTCAATTATAGTTGCAAAACGGAACATTGGCTCAAGCCACGACAGTCCTTTTATATGCTTCTGTCTGCCGGCTTGTAGCCAATGACAAGCATTTGGTTTTGCCGCCCTTGGACGGCTTCGTGGATTGGTCCCTATTGAACCAATCCCCTTTTAGGTTTTGTTAACCAATCGGAATGAAGTATTTGGAGTCTACTATTATTTATACAGAACACCCCTCCCCTCTTAGTTCAGTCCTACGTAGTGACGTAGTCGCGCAGGTAGGTGGGGCTTCTTTTGATTCGACTGGACTTGCGCGGTTCATTTCTGTCGGAGACTTCAACCGGTTCGGATGGGGTTGCTCTTTCTCCAGTCTTTCTCCATGGAACCGTCTGGAAGGGTGAGTCAGCCATTTTACTGCCGCCTGAGTTTCTTAGGCCGGCGGTTTTGCCGCTCCCTCCCGTTTCCTCCGGGCAGGTCGAGCTGGCCTGGCTGGCCCCTTCGAATGGACTCTTCTTGCAACTTTCTTCAAACAGTGAGTCTTTTATTTGTTCTTTTTGATTGTTATTGTTTTCGGTGTTTAATTTAAACGGTTCTTTATTGATTTCTCGCATTCCCCCCCCCCCCTTTGGTTTGAATTTCTTTGTGTTTTTCTATGTATGGTTGTGTGTTTGCATTTCGTTCTATGTTTCGGGAGCGAAGCTGATCTATGTGCCGCTTCCATTCCCTGCCGTCGTCTACCATTAGTCGGTAGGATTTGGGGCCTGTTATTTTTGTAATTTGTCCAGGTAGCCATAATGGGTCCCCAGTAAAATTTTTAGCATAAACTAAGTCACCTATTGCAAAGGTCCTGTATCGGGTGGAGGAGTCGGGGGGGTTTTCTGGTGTGAAATTTGGGTGCAATCTATCTAGATGCGACCTTAGTTTCCTTCCCATCAGTAATTTGGCTGGGGTTTTGTTGGTTGTAGTACTGAGTGTGATATGTTGGAGGGTGAGTAATTGATTTATTTTATTTTGGACATCCCCGGTGTCCATTTTTTCTAAGCCCTCCTTGGTAAACCTGACCATTCTCTCTGCCCTACCGTTTGCAGCCGGGTGGGCCGGCGCGGTTAGGGCATGTCTTATACCTAGGGAGGCTAGGTATTGCTCGAATTGGAGACTGGTTAATTGTGGCCCGTTATCGGACACTAGGACGTCCGGTAGGCCATGGGTTGCAAAGAGTTTGTCAAGTTGTTTTATAACGGTTTCTGTTGTTGTAGATGGCATAATTTTTACCTCCAGCCAATTAGAGTATGCATCCACGACAATCAGTAAGGACCCGCAAAATCGATGTGGATTCGTGACCAGGGGCCTCTTGGGGTTCCCCACTCTCTTATGGGTGCTTTTGGCGGGGACGGCCTGATTCTTTGGCATTTATTGCATGAGTTTACCCAGTATTTGATGTCCCTATCTATACCCAGCCACCAAACGTAGCTTCTAGCAAGGCTTTTCATTTTAATTATTCCTGGGTGGCCTTTGTGAAGCATACCCAGTACCTTGGTTTGTAATTTGTTAGGAATAATTACCCGATCACGCCACAATAAACAACCTTTTTGGATTGAGAGTTCAGTTTGTCTGGTCCGGAAAGGTTTAAAGTTCTCAGTTTTTTGGTTTTCCGGCCAGCCTTTACCTACCCAGTTAAGTACGCGGGCAGTCAATGGGTCTTTTGCGGTGGCTCTGGCGACATCATTCGCAGATATGGGTAGATCGGGGCAAGTCTCTATTTGTAATGCTGTCATCATTGGTGCCGGGTCTTCCTCTGTTGATGGCAATGGTGCTC
Source organism: Laticauda colubrina (assembly GCA_015471245.1). Classification (NCBI taxonomy): domain Eukaryota; kingdom Metazoa; phylum Chordata; class Lepidosauria; order Squamata; family Elapidae; genus Laticauda; species Laticauda colubrina. Next base: position 52,987,104 of record BLBF01000018.1, on the reverse strand, counting down.
TGCTCAAAGCGTCTGCATGGGAAATTTGTTTCCCTGGGCGATGTGTCAGAGTATAGGAATAGGCTGCCAGGAATTCTGACCATCATGGGGACAGAATATTCGGTGTAGGTTTGTTTCCCGCCAAAATTCCTAGTAGCGGTTTGTGATCTGTTACGATTTGAAAAGTTCTTCCATATAGGTACTTGTGGAAGCATTTCACTCCGGCGACAATTGCTGGAGCTTCTCTGTCCAACTGGCTGTAATTACGCTCGGCTTTGGACAGGGTCTTAGAATAGTATGCGATGGGTTCCTCTCTCCCATCAGGCAATTGGTGGCTCAGGATGGCACCGACTCCGAATGGCGAGGCGTCGCAGGTCACCGTCAATGGAAGTGTATTGCTAAACTGGATAAGAACGGTGTTTGATGTTAATAAGTCTTTTATTCCTTGGAAAGCTTTTTTTTCTCTAATCCCCCATGTCCAAATTGTTTTCTTGTCCAGTAATCGATGCAATGGTTCCGCTATTGTGGCTTTTTGGGGTAGAAACACATTGTAAAAGTTTATCAGTCCCAAAAATGCCTGCAGCTCAGTTTTATTCTTTGGTTCTGGTGCGTCTTTTATAGCTCTTACTTTTTTTTCGGTGGGGTGTATGCCCTCTCCATCAATTAAATATCCTAAGAACTCGACGCGATCAGTCATTAGGCAGCACTTTTCTTTCTTTACTTTAAGGCCAGATTCTCTGAATTTATTTAGGACCTCTTTGAGTCTTTTCTTTAGTTGTGTTGCATCTTTGGCTGAAATTAGGACGTCGTCAAAGTATGGCACGACCCCTCTTATGCCATTTAACAGGCGTTCCATGAGGCTCTGGAAAACGCCTGGGGCTACGCTTACTCCAAATTGGAGTCTGTTACATTTGAATGCCCCTTTGTGAGTCACTATTGTTTGTGCTTCTGCCGTTAAGGGGTCTACTGGGATCTGTTGGTACGCCTGTGCCAGGTCTAGTTTGGCAAAAACCTTTCCTCCCCCAAGAGAGTGCAGTAGGTGTTGCACAACTGGCACCGGGTACACGCTCTGTTGCAACGCGTGGTTCAGGGTAGCCTTGTAGTCACCACAGATTCGAACTGACCCGTCTGGCTTAATTGGTGTCACAATTGGTGTTTCCCATTTAGCGTGGTCGACTGGTTCTAAAACCCCTTGATCTATCAATTTATTTAGTTGTTCCTCTATTTTTTCTTTTAAAGCAAAAGGAACCCGTCTGGCCTTTAGTCTTTTAGGGGTTATCTGTGGGTCTAGACTAAATGAAATGGGAGTTCCCCAATACCTGCCTAGGGAGCCGTCAAAGATGTCCTGGAATTCTCGGATCAGGTCTTCTTCCCAGTCAGTTGCGGCCACCCGGTCTACTCTGGTCATCCCGATGCCCAATAGTGCGAACCATTCGATACCCAGGAGGCTTGGTCGATCTCGGTCGACTATTGTTAATGGTAGTACTGCGACATGTTGCCTGTAAGCGATTCAAAAATGTCCCAGGCTGATTACAGGAATTTGGTTTCCCTGATAATCTTTGAGGGGTAGTTTTTGTCTCTGGAGTTCCTTAATTTTGATGTCAGGAATTAGTTTTTTGAGGGTGTCCCACGACACCATGGATAGGAACGATCCAGAATCAACTTCCATCTCGCAGGGGCTGTCTTCAATTTTCACAACTATTTTTACTTTCTTCCCGCTTTCCGTCTGAGCGCTTCCGATAGTGAAAGTTTGGTATGCTTTCTCCTGGTTAGTGGCTTGCCTGTTTCGCTGCCACTTTCTCTCGGAGAGTCTTGGCTCAGGTTTTGCTGGGGAGTCATTTCATCTCTTTGGGCTGTAATTCTTTTTGTTTCTGCAGACTTTCTCAATATGCCCCCTTTTCTTGCATGCTCTGCAAATGGCATCGAGGAATCTGCAATTGGCTCGGGGATGGTTTCCCCCACAGCCAGCACATTCCTGCTGATTTCTATTTTCACGCCCTTTCTTGTTAGCGTATAGGCGGTGGATTTCGTTGTCTTCCTCCCCGGATTCTGACGTCTCTTCAAGTTCTTCGTAATGAGTGGTTGTGGGAGGTTGTTTTTTTCCTCTGGCTGGGCTTTTTTCATTGTTACTTGCATTCATTTGTTTCATCTTATCTACTGATTTTTTGGCGGCTTCAGCAGCCGAGGCTTTTGCAATAGCTTCGGCTACTGATATGTTGGGTTTGTTCAGTAGCTTGCTCTGTATGGTTGAGTCTCTTAACCCCAACATCACTCGATCCCGCATCGCTTCATCTAAGTTAAGAAACTCGTACGCTCCCCCTATTTGGCGTAGTGCGGCTACAAAATCAGCGATGGTTTCGCCTTCTTTCTGGTCTCTCCGAAAAAACTCGTGCCGCTTTATCAAGTTTGATGGGCCTTTAATGTTCTTTGGAGCTCGGTCCATGTCAGTTGTTTGACATCTCGGGGCTTTGCCAAAGCCTTGGCCATTTTAAAAATCGCGGCCCCACAGTGTGTCAAGAAGACGGCTCTTTTTCGTTGGTCTGAGATTTCCTCCATCTCATTGCTCTCTAGGTACATCTGGAAACGGTCTACGTAAGATTCCCAATCTTCTTCATTGGGGTTGAAGGGTGCAGGCAGCGCATTGTTTCCAGCCATTTCTCTTTATCTGGCTTGTCTGTCACCGCATGCTCTGTCTCGCATTTAGGACAATCCCACCCTCGTCGCCAGTGTTCCGTCCAGAAAAACGCGAGGTAGACCGGGTTCCAACAACAAAGTCTTTATTTCAATTATTTCAATTATTTATTTCAAAACGGAACATTGGCTCAAGCCGCGACAGCCCTTTTATATGTTTCTGTCTGCCGGCTTGTAGCCAATGACAAGCATTTGGTTTTGCCGCCCTTGGACAGCTTCGTGGATTGGTCCCTATTGAACCAATCCCCTTTTAGGTTTTGTTAACCAATCAGAATGAAGTATTTGGAGTCTACTATTATTTATACAGAACACAAAATGCACACTATCACTGTCAAAAGTACTGTGATTTGACACTATAGATATACTTCATTCCTTTCCATTTCAGTGGCCCAGGCATTCCAGAGTTATGCTGGAATATACACACAAACACACATACATACACACACCATGGGGGTTAGGGGTATCTTACTACACAGTATTTTGTTCCAGAGAGTAAGTCAACCAAGTTTGGTTGAAATTGCTCAACGCGTTCCAGAGTTATGCTGGAACATACATACATGCATACACACACACATCCATTTATAATATAGAATTCAGAATGGGAGAAATATATGTATGTATGCATTTATGTGTGTATCTGTAAAATTATAATGAGATGATATATACAATACAATACAATACAATCCAGTACAATAATATACAGTCCCAACCCTAATCTGGCCTCATTATGATTGCTACTTAGATTTTAAAGTATAAAATACATAAAATTTAAAATGTTAAGTTGGAAAGAAGTTTAGATGTGAACCAAAAAGATCTGCATTGCAAAATTTCAAAGCAATAAAACATTTCTGAGACAGACTTATCAAACCTTTGGCTAAATAATTTTCTCAAAGGAGAGCCCCTAATTATTCACAACAGTTTTGTTACCGTTAAAAAAGCTTTCACTATTAAGATGTTCTTCACAAATTACTTCTCTACAGTTTTTCCCACTGATTTTTTTCCTGGAAATGCCTTTTAAAGAACAATGTTGTTTTTAATGTCATGCAGTAATCAGAATTTTTGTTTATTAAAATATCTTTTTTCTGATAAGATTTTTATTTTAAATACATTATTTGGTGCATCCTTGGACAAATATAGGCAGTTTTACTGTCCATTCCTGATTTACTAAGATATAGAATTTTTTGGCCTTGATAACAAACAAAATAATAGAAAGGTTTATTTCTTATCAAAAGCCACACTGGGCATTATATTTCAAACACCAGATCATGTTTAACTATCATCTCTGTTTCCTAGTATATCCCATTTTAATCTCTCAGGATAAAAGGCAATATATACATACAATAAAAAATAAACTAACAAATAAAGAGAGAAATGAGAGCAAAATGATGGGGAAGATAGCAAGAGTTTTGGTTTTATAATAGAAGGAAACTGTCCCCTGAAACCAGCAATTTTGTGTTTGATGGCTTGACTATGGTATTAAGGTTGCATAAACATTGACGTAAACTGGGGATAGAATTGAGAGTAGAGCAAATCAAATCAACTGCACAGCTGCCATACCATTCAAGCAATTCTTTCTGCATTTGGAGCATTTCAGATTGCAGTCTTATGTTTCATTCCATTTGCTAGAAATCTCCATCTCCACAATAGCAACTGCAATTGTCTCAGGAATAAACAGAATAAATTGAAGCAAAAATGAAACAAAACTAGTCAGAGAATTTATACTGAAATTTTCTTTTAATTGACTCATTTTTTTCCTAATGCTAATTGTGATATGCATGATGCCCTCAACTCTCTCACACACTGACAGGACGCTAGCCAGATTAATACTGATGGATGCTGTAGGCAGAGGCAGAATTGGTTTTTCCTTATTTTTCCTCCCCAAAAATTAAGCCTGACCACATAGTTTCGTAGTAAAGCATGGGTATTGAGCTAGTTTTTAATAAAGAATTGTATGAATTTTGACATTGCTGTTGTGTTCAGTCTTCTTTCAGGTTGCTAATTGTTGATAGAATGACTCCCATAGCTGTTCACTTTATTGCATTTCTGCTTTTTCCTCTTTTGAATTTTTCTCAATCTTGCCAAGCATGATATCTTTCTTTAATGATCTTTCTCTTTGCATAATGTGTTTAGGCTTGATTTCTCCCAGTATTGGTCGATTTATTTGTTAAACAGCCTACAGTAGGTGTGTCAAATTCAAAGCCCATGGGCTGGATGAGGCCCGCAGGGTACTTCGATCTGGCCCGCAGGGCTACCCTGGAATCGGCGAAGGACTGCCCTGTGGTGCCTCTACCAGCAAAACTGGAGCTCAGGAGCTCAGGTACTCCTGATATGAGTGACATCAAGCTGGCCATGACCACCCAGGTCACACTACCCAGCCCCCCTGAGGTCAAACACAACCATGATGCGGCCCTCAATGAAATCAAGTTTGACATCCCTGGCCTACCCAGGGAATTGTTTGCCAGAACTATCATTCAAAAGAATCTTGTTTCCTCCTGCCTTGTTTCTTTGCTATCCCACTTTCACATCCACGGGCGGTTGTTGAAAATATTCTACTCTGAACAAATAATATGTTTAAATACCAAATATATATCTGCACGTAAAGATCTTGTCTAAGTCCTTCAATCATTTTTTCAAATATAATTTGATTTCTTGGTTCCTTATAGTGTCACTATTTATTACTGATCCAAGAAAGTTGAAGTTATCAACCATTTCTACTTTTTTTCTGTCAAATATGAAATTATTACAGGTAGTCCTCAACTTCAAACCTAATTGGGACTAGAAATCTCTTTGTAAGTCATTATGGTCAAAAATTGAGGTATCCACATGATTGGAATTTTCCAGGCTTTTTTGCAATGGTTGTTAAATGAATGCCATGGTTGTTAGGTGAACCCATTCATTTGAATGAGCATTCCAACAAAATGCCAGAAACCAATAAAAAATATTGTGAATTATGATCATGTGATCACACAACTCCCCACCCAGTTTCAAACCTGACTCACATGACAACTGCTGCAGGTGCTTCATGCACCTTGAAGTATCCATTCTTTATGGGCCTTGAAGTATCTATTCATTATGGGCCTTGAAGTATCTATTCTTTATGGGCCTTGAAGTATCTATTCTGTCATAACTTTGAATTGTCATAAAACAACCAATTGCAAGTCAAGAATTAACAGTAATGTTATTGTTAGAATCTTTGTTTTCCTCACATTAAGGTCAATGCCCATCTAGATACTGTGTTCCTTGATCTTGATAACAGAGACCATTTCACTTTCAGTGAGTAACACAGTATTAACACAGTAAAGATTGTTCACGCATTTCACCCAATTTTTACATTTCAATTTTCTTGATATAGTCCTCCTCCTTTGATTATTTGTTCTGTATATAAATAAAAATATGGAAAAATGGAAAAAATATGGAGAAAATATGGAGCCTCATCTTTTCAGATCTGCAGTGATGTCTCTTGTTCTTTGTCCTTTCCTGAACCATGCTTGCACTTGTAGCAGTTTTACTTCAGGCATGGCTTTAGTGTCCATTGAATGATCTTTAGTAGAATTTGAGATCGTGTAGGATCAAAGCAAATATTCAATGTGTATGTGTATGTACAGAGCTTGTAGTGAAGAAAGCATTCAATAGTTGTTAGGTAAGCACAATACAAAGAAAGAATCATGTTTAACTGCAATCTCTGTTTCCCGGTACATGCCATTTTAATCTCTCAGGATAAAAGGCAATATATACATACAATAAAAAAATAAACAAACAAATAAAGAGAGAAATGAGAGCAAAATGATGGGGAATATAGTGAGAGTTTTGGTTTTATAATAGAAGGAAACTGTCCCCTGAAACCAGCAATTTTGTGTTTGATGGCTTGACTATGATATTAAGGTTGCATAAACATTGATGTAAATTGGGGATAGAATTGAGAGTAGAGCAAATCAAATCAACTGCGCAGCTGATTAAATTTTCAAATAAAAAAAGATGAAAAGAGATAGAAATATGATTGGATGAGAAAGAGATAATCTGGGCATGACTAAGAAAACTTACTTGACTTTAGAAAAAGAAATTACTGTACACCATTGTAGCCTCAAAGCTAATACCAGTTATGACAATTCATCTGGCTCAGCCTTTCCTATGTCCTCCAGATATGCTGTATTATGTCTGATAATGATAGGAATTGTAGTCCAACATATCTGGAGACCTTGACAATGGAAAAGCTGGCCTATTTATTTTGAGGAAAGGGAGATATAATTAACCTTCAGTTCTCAAAACATTATTTGTATGGTTGTGCAGTTTTGTACTATACCATTCAAGCAAAGCTTTCTGCACTTGTAGCATTTCAGATTTCAGCCTTATGCTTCATTCCACTTGCTAGAAATCTCCATCTCCACAACAGCAACTGCAATTGTCTCAGGAATAAATTGAAGCAAAAATGAAACAAAACCAGTCAGAGAATTTATACTGATTTTTTTTTTGATTCATTTTTTCCCAAAGCTATTCTAACTGAAACAAAAGTGTGATAGTATGCATGATGCTTATTTTGAAAACTTTAAGGCTGAGCAGTATATTAAAGAGCTTATTACTTGTTCTGTATAACTTGGAAGGTTCCAAGTAGTTAATTCTGATTGACCAAAAAGGCCAGTAGTGGAGTGGTTCATTAGGAACCAATCCGAGAAGCCGCTCAAAGGCGGCAAGATTAAATGAGTGTCATTGGCTACAAGCTGGCAGGCAAGCCTCTATATAAAGGGCTGCTGCGGCTTGAGCCAATGTTCTGTTACTGTTGCTGTTAACCGAATAAAGACCTGTTAGTTGGAACCCGGTCTCTCACGCTTCTTTTCCGGATGGAAAACTGGCGATGAGGATGGGATCGTCTTGAAGCTGAGACCGAGCACGCGGCGAGAGAACAAACCATGCTAGATGAAATAGCTGGTAATAACGCACCGCCTGCACCATTTAACCCCAATGAGAAAGATTGGGAGTCTTATATTGATCGCTTCCTGATGTTTCTGGAAAGCAATGAAATGGAAGGCATTTCCGATCAGCGAAAGAGGGCTGTCTTCCTAACACATTGCAGGCCAGCTGTATTTAAGATGGCAAAGGCATTGGCAAAGCCCAGAGACATGAAACAAATGACCTGATCTGAACTTAACCGAATGCTGAAAGCTCACTATGCGCCGGTTGTCTTGAACCTCATCAAGAGACATGAATTCTATAAGAGAGACCAGAGGGAAGACGAAACCATTGCTGATTTCGTGGCAGCTCTGCGCCATATTGGAGGAGCCTGTGACTTCCAAAATATGGATGAGGCAATGCGAGATCGTGTCGTGCTAGGTCTTAAGGACTCTACCCTACAAAGCAAACTCTTAAACAGACCTAACATAATGGTGGCAGAAGCAATCGTGGAAGCAACCACCACAGAAACCGCAAAGAAATCAGTGGCCACAATGAACATGATGAACGCCAGTGCTGACACGACAGCCTCTCCAAAGGAAAGAAACTCTGGTGGAGGAAGGAAGCAAGCTGCCACAACCACACACCACAAAGACCTAGATGAATCATCAGATACTGTCAAAGATGACGATGAGGTCCACCAACTTTACGCAAACTAAAAAAGGCACGAAAGAAAGAAAAATTGGCGGGAATGCGCTGGTTGTGGTGGAAACCACCCCCGAGCCGAGTGCAGGTTCCTTGATGCTGTCGGGTTTGCAAAAAGAGGGGACATATCAAAAGAGTCTGCCGAAATCGAAGAAACAGCAGCCCTAGCAGACGTGGTAATTCCCAACCAAGAACTGACTCGAGGCAAGCCGACAGAAAATGGGAGCTCAGCAAGGGAACCAGCAACCGAGAAAACACACATCAGACTGTCACTATAGGAAGCGCACAGACGGAAAGTGGGAAAAAGGTCAGAATTGTAGTGTCCATTGACAGAAGCCCTTGTGAGATGGAGGTCGACTCAGGATATTTCTGTCGATGGTGTCATGGAACACAATTAGACATCTAATCTCAAACATCAGACAAAACGAACTCAAAAAGCAAAAATTAATTCTCAAAGATTACCAGGGAAATAGGATTCCTGTGGTAGGTCTGGGGCACTTCAAAGTAACTTACAAACAACACGCTGAAGTCCTGCCATTGACTATAGTCGACCGAGACCGTCCCAGCCTTCTGGGCATTGAATGGTTCGCGCGATTGGGGATCGGGATGACCGGAGTGAGCCGAATAGTCACAAGCGATTGGGAAGAGAACCTGCTACACGAATTCCAGGACGTCTTTGACGGAACTCTAGGCAGGTACCAAGGAACCCCAATATCCTTTAGCCTAGATCCCCAAATAGCACCGAGAAGACTAAAAGCCAGACGGGTCCCCTTTGCATTAAAACCCAAAATAGATGAGCAATTAAATAAATTGATTGCACAAGGGGTCATAGAACCAATTGACCACGCAAGGTGTGAGACTCCAATAGTAACACCTGTAAAACCAGATGGGTCTGTGTGCATCTGTGGAGATTACAAGGCTACCCTGAACCATGCGCTACAGCAAAGCGCATACTCGGTACCAATCGTGCAGCACTTACTGCACTCAATTGGGGGAGGAAAATTTTTCGCTAAACACGATTTGGCCCAGGCGTATCAACAACTTCCAGTAGACCCCTTAACAGCTGAGGCACAAACAATAGTAACACATAGAGGGGAATTCAAATGTAACAGACTTCAATTCGGAGTGAGCGTTGCCCCAGGCATCTTCCAAAGCCTCATGGAACACCTATTAAATGGAATAAAAGGGGTCGTTCCATACTTTGATGACGTCCTAATTTCAACGAAAAACGCGACCCAATTAGAAGCTAGACAAAGGGAAGTGCTAACGAAATTCAGAGAATCCGGCCTGAAAGTTAAAAAAGAAAAATGCTGCCTGGCCACTGACTGCGTCTAATTTTTAGGATATTTGATTGATGAACAAGGTATCCACCCAACAGAAAAAGAAGTCAAAGCAATTAAAGACACACCCAGACCTAGAAATAAAATGGACTTACAGGTATTCTTAGGTCTGATCAATTTTTATAATGTATTCCTCCCCCACAAAGCAACGATAGCAGAACCATTGCACCGGTTGCTAGATAAAAAAACTGTTTGGACTTGGGTTCACAAAGAACAAAGAGCCTTTCAAAATATAAAAGACTTGTTAACCTCAGACACCATTCTTATTCAATTTAGTAATACTCTACCCTTGATGGTCAGCTGCGACGCCTCACCATTCGGAGTCGGTGCCATCCTGAGCCACCAATTACCTGATTGGAGAGAGGCACCTGTTGGTTTTTATTCGAAAACACTATCCAGAGTGGAACGCAACTGTCGTCAACTAGACAGAGAAGCCCTGGCAATCGTCGCCGGAGTAAAACACTTTCATGAATACCTATACGGTAGATCATTCTCCATTGTGACTGACCATAAACCATTACTAGGGATTTTGGCTAGGAATAAACCCACACCGAATATTCTATCCCCACGGATGACTAGGTGATCAGAATTCCTGGCCTCCTATTCATACACATTGCTGCATCGACCCGGGAAACAAATTGCCCATGCAGATGCATTAAGCCGAACACCGTTACCAGTCTTAGAGGACGACCCGGCTCCAGCCACCGCCACCCTACAAGTAGAAACCTGCCCTGAACTTCCATTGACTGCGGATGATGTCACCAGAGCCACAGCAAAAGACTCATTGACTGCCCGCGTTTTGATTTGGGTAGGTAAAGGCTGGCCGGAACACCAAAAGACTGAAAACTTTAAACTTTTCAGACTAGACAAATTGAACTGTCAATACAAAAGGGGTGTTTGTTGTGGGGAGATAGGGTGGTGATTCCATCCAAACTTCAAGAAGAGGTGTTAGGCATGTTACATGAGGGCCACCCAGGCATAGTTAAAATGAAATGCCTGGCCAGGAGCTATGTCTGGTGGCCTGGCTTAGACAAGGACATTGAACACTGGGTTGCAACATGCCACAAGTGTCAGAGAGCTAGACTCACCCCACCACAAGCACCCATACGGGACTGGGAGACCTCACGAGGCCCTTGGTCTCAAATCCATATTGATTTTGCAGGACCAACTAGGGGCAATACATTTTTAATAGTTGTAGATGCATATTCAAATTGGCTCGAAGTCATCTTAATGTCATCCACAACAACCAACGCTGTTATAAAACAGCTAAACAAATTATTTGCAACTCACGGGTTACCTGATTTGTTGGTATCGGAAAATGGGCCACAACTAACAGCAATACAATTCGAACAATACTTCGCCTCTTTGGGTATATGCCATGCACTAACTGCGCCGGCCCACCCAGCGGCGAATGGTAGGGCTGAGCGAATGGTCCAGTTCACAAAAGAAGGCCTTGAGAAAATGGACCATGGGGATGTCCAAGACAAGCTAAACCACTTACTACACTACAACACATCACTCCCAGTAGCACAACTAACAAAAGCCTGGCAGAATTATTAATGGGGAAAAAACTCAGATCCCATTTAGATAGGTTGCACCCCAATTATACTTGCGAGAAACCCCCTGACTCTTCCAGCCAATACCGCACTTTCAAAATTGGTGACCTGGTCTATGCAAAGAATTGTACCGGGGACCCTCTTTGGCTTCCAGCCACAAACACACAAGTAACAGGCCCCCGGTCCTACTGACTAACTGTGGATGATGGAAGAGAGTGGAAGCGGCACATAGACCAGCTTCGTTCCCGCAACATCGAGCGCAAAACAACTGTGCAACCTCAAATAATAAATTCTTCTGAAAACAAAACCAAGGAGGGGGGGGGAATACAAATAAATAAAAAAGGGCATGAAAATGAACCATTAAAACCTCAACCAGAAAATCTAACCAACCAAAAAGAGCACTTACAGTTAGATGAGACCATCGGAAGAAGTCCTAGCAAAAGGGAAGCTGACCTGGAAGGTGCCAGCCAAGCCAGCTCAACCAGCCCGGTTGAACCGGGAGGGAGCGGCAGAACCACTTCGACTGGCCTGAGAAACTCAGGCGGGAGCGGCAGTGCTGACTCACCCTTCCAGGCGGTTCCATGGAGAAAAGTCGGAAAGACAGCGATGCCGACCGAACCGCTTGAAGTCCTAGGCGAGAATGAGCTGCGCAGGTCAACAAGGACTAGAAAAAGCCCCACCTACCTGCGTGACTACATCACTCACGTAGGACTGAACTAAAGGGGGAGGGGTGTTCTGTATAATTTGGAAGGTTCCAAGTAGTTAATTCTGATTGGCCAAAAAGGCCAGTAGTAGAGTGGTTCATTAGGAACCAGTCCAAGAAGCCGCTCAAAGGTGGCAAGATTAAATGAGTGTCATTGGCTACAAGCCGGCAGGCAAGCCTCTATATAAAGGGCTGCCGCAGTTTGAGCCAATGTTCCGCTACTGTTGCTGTTAACCGAATAAAGATTTGTTAGTTGGAACCTGGTCTCTCGCGCTTCTTTTCCGGACGGAACATTACTCATTGCTATCAACTGAATTTCCAATATGGATATGTTCTGCATAGTTTGTTGACAAAGGTGCATGCCAAACTTTGCCCAGAGCCATCAAGCAACTGTTTAGCTATAATTTATAAGGCATGTGAAGGCTTCACCTCATCATTCAGGTCCTGGAAGCTTTTTCTTGAAAAGGAACTGATCAACATTCCTGCAAAGTGTTTAGCTTTGATCTAGCTAAAGGTTTGAGTGCCAACAAGGTTGCTTAGGAAATGTCAAAAGAAATAAAACAGGTAAAAACAAAAGTGGAAGATCTTATTTCGAAATGGTAGGCTGCATGGAATCAGCTTTGCATGCTTCTGCACATTAGTTTTCCGTGGAATTTGTTTTCCAGACTTATTCTTAATCGGGTTTTTTTTTTCAAAATGTTGGGAGATTCTTAAGTATTTGCTTGGTATTTAAAATATTCACTGAGTTTTTAATTGATTGTATTTAACATTCTGTTATTTTTGATTTCAGTGTTTGCTTTATTATTTATAAAGAAAATTTGTAACACCATCCAACTCACTCTTGGTGACTTCATGTGGCTTTCAAGAATAAAACCCCAATTCAAAAACCAATTCAGGTATAGTAATTGATATCTGACAAATTTTACATGCAATGGCATTTAATCTTTGGCAAGCCTGATGGTTAATATATAATGGAATATTTTCAGCAGCATGGCAAGTTTCTTGCTTCAGAAAACTATTAACATGTTTGTCCATTGCAACACTTTTTCTCATTGCCAAGGATTCTGGAGCTTTTTTGTTTATGTAATTTATGTATCTACCCATCTTCCAAGCAAGAGATTTTGCAGTATACAACAATGAACTAAAATTATGAGTAATCATTCTATTAACAGCAATATGCTCCTGTTGCTGCATTTGGCAGAGAAACGTCAGCAGTTAAACCAAATTGGCTTTTATGGAGACTTGTCTCCTCTTTCTGACTTCCTCATATGTGACTCTCAAGCAATCAGCATTTCCCAGAATTAGATTTAAAACCACTGATATGTTGTATTTAATAATATTGTTATAATTGCATTAAAAATTGACAGGGTCTGTTAATTGATAATCAGCAATTTTATCCCACGGTTGTTCAGAAATAATGTGCAATGAAAATTATTATTTTTTTACTATAAACTGTACTCGAGAGTTAATATTATCACCCTTCTTCATCCTAGATGGTCATTTAGGTAAGTCCTTAACTGCAACCCTGTGCCTGCCATTGCCATTTCTCTCAACACTGTCACCAGACCAATCAAGATAAGAGGATCATAGGGCTATGTAAGCCCTTCAGTGTAAATCAGGCTAGTAATCCAATGTCATGTAGGTCAGTACTACTTTATTGTAAAGTTCTAGTAACAGAATTTTGAAAATCTGAATGTGCTTTCCCCCTTCTTCCTTTTACTTTTGTGATAACTAAGAGGGCTTGTGTAAGATGATGGCTCACATTACATTCCTGCCCTGAACTCAAAGTCTCTTTCATCTGAATGTTGTCTTGATAGCAAGTCTTCCTTTTGTCTCTCAAGGCCATTCTCTGCCCCCTTTATAGGCATGGGAAGCTGAAGGAGATTTTGTAGGAATATTTTTCCCATTGTATATTTAATGATGATATCAGAAATGCAAAAGAATTTAATTAAACTAATAACTGAACTTGCTCTGTTGAAAGGAAACAGATTACTGTACTATGCCAAACTGAGATTGGGTAAGTATATATGAATCATGGTTCCATCACTTGAAAAATGTATAGTTCATTTCATAGTTCATTTCATTTTCTCTATGCCCTGCTTCCAGTGTTAGGGACATTATTTTAATGCACATTCAGATACAAGCACTCACAGCATATAAAGAAGCAATTCCAGGGAGATGATTGCAATGTGTATTTCAATTTTGCAGGAACAAAAATGGATGTTGAGATTCCATAGTCTATATGTACCAATGATCTTTCAGTCTTTCATCAGAATTAAAACACCTGAGACTGTGCTGTACAAGAAGCTATTGAGTATGTAAAAGAATATTTTTCCTCCCAAGTCTGTTTGTAAAAGGATGAGTCCCCAGTGAGTTATGTTGAATATTGTCTTCCAATATAAAAAATAACTCACTTTTGCATTTGTTTTCTAAAACCTGACATGTTGTACCGTGTGTTAATGTTGTGCCCCATAACTTTCAAGACATGATAATTCAGTTCCATTCATTATTTATCTCAGGTATTCCTGACAGGCTAACACTATACCTGATAAGAACATTTTCACATTATAGAAATTGGCACTTTTTCCAGTTTCACCAATTAGATTTTGTATAGAACATTCCATGTTCACAGTTGTTTTGAATTGTTATTTAAAAGCACCTCTATAATTCAACTGCTTTAGACAAGTTTTAGGCTTCTTTGCAAAATGCCCCAATATTACAAGGGAAGAGATTTGAGCTAAACTTAAAAAAAAAAAAAAAAAGTAAGTGTGGGAGGTCTCTCCTTCACTGGACAAAGGTTAAGCAAAAGTTAACATATAGTTTACACTGGTGATTCTATAATGAGCAGACATTAACCTTCCCTTTTAAAAATTCTCTATTCCCTGAATTCAGGATAGAGTCTGAGCAACTAGATCAGTAGTGGTATTCAATTTTTTTTTAATTATCAGTTCTGTGGGCGTGGCTTGGTGGACGTGGTGTGGCTTGGTGGGCATGGCTTGGTGGGCGTGGCAGGGGAAGGATACTGTAAAATCCCCATTCCCTCCCCATCCCACTAACCTGCTTTCCAGCTTTGATCTCCTGTGGAGGGCAACAACAACAACAACAAAACCAGCCAATCAGCTGGGACTCAGGAGGCAGAAAATAGATGGGGCGGGACCAACCAGAGGTGGTATTTACCGGTTCTCCAAATTACTCAAAATTTCCGCTACTGGTTCTCCAGTACCTGTCAGAACTGACTGAATACCACCTCTGAACTGGATGGAGCTGAACATTTACTGGTTGGATGCCTTTCCTGAGGCCACACGGAGTTCACAGCAGATATCTTTTACTTTGTGCCCCAGAAGAGAAAAAAAACAAACAAAAAGGCATTATACTATTTCTCAACTTTCTAATTCTAAAATTGAACAAATGGGCAGTGGATGAGATACTTTGGAAGTCCATGTTTTGCAGACATGAATGTTGGTGTTGGTAACAACCAGCTGGCACACCTGGCACCAAGCCTAAGCAAGTCACTCAAGATATGTTAAGCCATGGGAGGGGAGGAGATGCCAGATTTGTATTGCTGAAGGTGAAAAAAAGGACTCGTCCTTCATGTTGATAGAGGACAATCAAGAACCTTAAGAAACTTCAATCTGCTGTCAAATAAAGATTCTTATCTAACTGCAATATTGAGTGCTTGAATGACTTCTGATTTCAAGCCAGGGAGAGTGATGAACAACTACTAAGGACAACATATAAAAGAAACAACAAGTAAGAAATTTCTTATGATTAATCAAATAGATGGAAGGAGTCAGTGAATACATTTGGAGGTTATAAGCTTGTTTTCTAATTGACTTGTGTTAGAGTAGTGTTCTCTAACATAAGTAAAATATCAAATTCCTAGTGACTGCGTGCATGTGCCCCGATTGTTTTTCTTCCCAATAGTATCAATGTATTTAGCCTAATCATCTTTTGGAATGAATGTTTCGACTCCCAACTCTTATCTACTGTCAGCCTTGCAAGGTGGACCAGACAGAAACACAGCCAGAAGAGTTAATTCTTTTATTATACAGTTACATTAACAAAATTTTGCATGTCTGAAAGTTTTTCTCTCCCTCCCAGCCCTTTACAGCCAGGAAAGTAAGGAGAATCTCTTCTAAGCCTCTTGCCCAGACCACATTCTTGCTGGAGGCTAAGTTGTTTTTTATCTGACCATTCCCTTTACTATATCTTTTTGCCTTGTCTCCCAAGGTTTTTCCCATACATCATTGCCCTCTTTGAGGAAGATGGTCAGTTTTTAAAAAAATGATAAATAAATAACATCTACAGACCTTGTCTCTTCCAAAAACTAATCAGGTCAAATCCTGCTTCCATCTGCTGTTTGATATCAGCCAAGTGACACTTATTGCTTCTTCCCAACATAGCGGATTCCACATCTGATGTATGGGAATGAAAAATCCCTGTCATTTTTAGAGATTATATAACTAAATATGTAACATTGATTATTGAGGCAGGTTTAATTTATTTAGTAAAACATTTAATTGAAGGGAATAAAATTTAGTATAAGTGAAGCTTGTAAGAAAATGTTACAGTGTGTGGAACTGATATTTTAGGAAGGTATGTCCTTCTTTGCCTTTTCCAATTCCTTTCTTTCCATTATTTTGATCAAGCCCCATGTAGATAGACTTTTTAGAGTGGTAGGTATTGGACTACTTGAGAGGGATATCTTCTTTTAGCGGTTTCCTATTTATTCAAATCTTGGGATTTCTCCAAGCATATAGATGTCCTTGTACTTATCTATTACCTTCTTTTGGCTATACATAGTTGTATAAATCATAATTATAACTTTGGGAAGCATCCTCTGAATCCTAGCATTTCCAAGCCAATCTAGACTTGAACTGTGGGATTTTGACAAGGATGGAGTTCCATATGTGTGGAGAGGGTTGAGGAAGCACACAGGAAATGCTTTTCAGTTTGAATTTGGCACATAGATAAGAAATGCATGTTACTAGTCTAACTATCGGAAAGAGATGGACAGAGTTTTTTGCTAGAAACTCTGGCTGGCAGCAGATAATAAGAATGAGATATTAATTTATAACATGCCTTCCCTCCCTCCACCCCCATAATATAGTATATATTCCTTTCAGTTTAGACTAATACCTTATTCATCAAGTGCTATATTTGAATAATTCGAGGTTGCATGTGTCTATATGCTCCAATACATTTTTTCATAGTCAAATAATTCTGGCCTAGCAAAGCAAAAAAAAAAATGATGCCAGTAAATAAACACTTTAGCATGGACATTTTTCAAGACTGACATATGAAATGCAGAGAGTAATGCATAATATTCTAATGAGAAGCTACTGTGCTTTATAATATAGAATGCAAACAAGTTGCAAATGCAAATTAATGGGTTGCTATCTAAAGGCCAAAGGATTATAATTAGCTGCTCCCAAATTTTGGGGGCTCCATTTGTAGACTGCAAAAGTTGGGAAGTTCCTTCCAAGTGGAGAAATTCTTTGAAATGTCTGGCAATTGGAAGCTCACTTGGAGCACAAGTGCAAATGATTTCCGATGAGAGTCCATCTGGGCTACCATGTTCTTCCGTAATGCACAAACATATTTGAATAATGATGTGATGTCAGACTATTCAAAGACAAGGGCAGAGGGTAGAAAAGGCACAAGTAGAAGATTAGCTTTGCTTGAAGTGGTAAAGCAAAAGGTATAGAAATGCCAAACAAAATAAATAAAAAGAGCCATCTACGTTCCAATAAACCATTCCCTGAGAATTACAGTATAAGCTTATTTTTCCTCCTTGTCATTTGGCTTCATTGTCTCTATTTTCCAGAAGAAAACTAGGCAGAGTGAAGGTATTGATAGATCTCAGTACATCTGGTTCCAAGGGATCCTCACCATCATTTAAGCTGATTTTTATAGACCACCTGCCTTGGATTGCCTGACATGTGCAATCTGTACATGTGCAAAACAATGGCCACCATTTTTGTGCCTTTTTTCATAAGTACTCCTTTTTGTATACATCTAGAGTGCTTGTAAAACAACCTCCCCCAGCTTGATGACTGCCAGATATATTAGAAGTACAATTCACATGATTCCATTAGTCACAGTGCCGAGAATTCTGCAGGTTGCATAAGGGCATCAGGTTTGGAAAAACTGGATTAGTGGTGATTTATAGCTCTGATATCCAACCCGAATTAAGCCAAGAATGTTTCTCTTTTAGAGCCTAAATCCAATGTTTGTCAATTTTCTTATTGTTCTAAAATCTAAGAAAATTCCACAGCAGAATTATTATGATTTCCATTGTAGATTCAAGAAAACTCATAATTTGCATGCCCTAATTCTTCCAAGTTAAACAGAAATGTCAAAAGTACTTTGCTTATCTGCTTGGCCTATTTTTTTTCAGATTAATTAGATGTTGACCTGCTAAGAATTGTCCTTTCCCCACATTTCACATAAGAGGTTTATATTTCTTAGGGATTTATTTATTTCACATCAAGTCATTGTCAATCTTTATTGGTCACAAAGATTTTCTATATGATTTTAGAAATTAACAGCAAACCTTTTCCCCCAGAAAAGTGTCACTAGAATGTTCAATCAAATATTCAAAATTTCTTCCATGCAATGTTTCCAAAGACAAGAATCAGACATGAGAACAAGAGCATATCAGTCTGGGATACAAATGGCTCTTATCTTGCCTTGGCTTCTCAGAGACATCTGATCCACCACTTTGGGAACAGATGGGCCTCTAGTTTGTTTCATCATGGTTCTTCTCATGTTCTGCAATGTATGCCAAAAAGAAATAGGAAACTAACAAGCCTTTGTGACTCTGTTCATGAATGAGGAAAGGCATAAGTGGTTCATGGGATTTGCCCTAATGTACTAGATTTGGAATAGGCCTAGTTTTTTAAATAAATCCCTTATTTTTGAACTTCTAGGAGTTTTTTTTTAATCTGGTGGTCAATATTCAACCAACCAATCATAAATATCAACTGTGTCCTGGAATACTGGTTGGATCCAATCTGCCTTTATAGAAAATTCAAGAGATGGAATCAGTCTATATCAAATAGTTGGACAATAATGTCTACCTCTCTATTTATCTGATATCATATCACTATGGACATCACATGCACTCTAGTCATCAAATGACATTCTGGGTTGTAGATCAGTAGATCAAGATATCCTTGCCTAGATCCTTTGCTCCCCTCTGAGAAGCTGTGCTCCTTACCATTGTCCCTATTGCCATCTAGTTAGACTATCAATTTTGACTTCATTTCTTTATCACATTGCAAACTTTGGTGTATCATGAAAAAAATGGAGGCTCTCTGTTCCACCCTACCCGCTTTCTTGTTGATGGAAAAAGCCAATTTAGTTATTTCCCAATAAAAGAATAACTAAATTTACTCAAAACATAGTTAAATCTTTACATTCAGTCCTTTTTGTCAAGATGAGAAGCAGAAGATATTTATTCTTGTTCTCGTCCATCACTGATGGACTTATTTTTCACTGTATTACAGATATTAATATCAAATTCTCAATTTTATACTTTTTTAATAAAAAAAAAGTTGACTTGCAGCTTCTGCTTTTTGTTGATTTTCTCTCTCTGATATCCAGCATGAGATCACTGCTTATCTTTAATTTGTCATTCCGTGGGTTGGAAGTATAAATAGCCCATGCAATCATGTTCCTGTTGTCTTAAATATAATTAGTGAATATCATGTTAAATTAAGTACCATAGGTTTAATTGAATTTTAACCATCTAAATGTTCTGAAATTGAAGACAGAAATTTAATTTAAAGAAAAACACACACCGCATTTATGTAGAACTTGAGCTGAGATGATGTTCCTGACATATGTATATTTTCAAAAAAGGTGAAAAAACAACAGAGCTCTGGTTCTGAAGTTTAGCCACATCATTAATGACTGGCGTGAGGCAGCAAGCAATATACAAACATAAGGCTAAAAATGTAATAATATACAGCAACAACATTTTAAATAAGAAAAATAGCCAGCATTTTATAATTTAGTCAACATAAAAAGAAAATATCAGGATGAAACATTAAACCAAAAAACAAAGAGATCAATAAAACTAAAAGATTTTTCTTCTAAAATTCTATTATAACCAATCCCAATGAAAACAGTTCTAGCTTTCCTGTGATTTTTGATTCCAGTTTATTCAGTGGGATTAATATCAGTCTTGCAAGATGGATTGTGCTATATTTCTACCCCTTCTTATTTCTCTTGTGAATTTTTGTGACTGTCGAGAAGTTAAAATATGTATTTTCCCCTGTGTTGCTTTGGCAACAGAGCTCATGTATCTCCATTAAGGTCACCTTCCTTACTCTCTACACTCTGCTCATGGCTCGTCATGCCTTAGTTACTCCTCCCAAATGGATTGCTGCTGTGGATCCTGTCAAGTCAAACGATGTAAAGAAGCCTTTTCTGTTGCTGTGCTCATCTTTTGGGACATCGTGTCCCATTTTCATCCCCCTCCCCTCAACCTTAAGTTAGCCTTAACCCTTCTACCTTTTTGGAAGGGTTCTTAAAATGAATGTGTATTGTTATTTATTTATTTACAATCAAGTTAATACAATTATCTCATTTATATCTCACAAGAAGTTACTCTGGGCAGGATCCAATAATCAATAAAGCAAGAAGTTATTGACCTAAATGGTTCCTTCAAACCTTATAAAGCTACATGGGGAACAGCAGAACAAAATGGACTTGTTTCTTTGATTGCATTTTTGTTCCCCAAACTTGGCCCAGGATGCTGAATACTCTTAGATCAGCTGTTCTCTTCTTATGGTTGTCAGGATAAAAGAAGGAGGAAAGCAGTGATACACTCTTGGATTAGTTCTCTGTGCTCTCTGAGTTCCAATGTTTATTTGCAGATGTTTCATTGTAACATCAAAAGTGCATGGCAAGAATTCCAGAATTCAAACGCTGCAGTACAAGTACTCTCTTCTATTGGGGATATATACTTGAACAGATAATAAAGACAATAATATATTCAAGGTAGGAGGATGCATTGTAAATAGCAGCTATCAAATGTCAAAAGCTCTAGAGCCAGCAAGTTCTAACTATTTGTGCCCATCATTTAAATATATTAGCAAAAAAATCGTTAGTTTAACTGTGTATGCTTGACTGCAAAACAGCATTTTCTCATTATCTTAATTTCCTCCCCAATACAAATAGAAGTCCCAAAGTTCTTCCCAAAAGCAAATATTCTCATTATCTTAATTTTCTCCCACATGTAAATAGCATTAATTTCTTCACAAATGCACACAGATTTTGCCATTGTTAGTCTAATATAATAGAGAATATTCTGTCCGCTGCCATAAAAATAACACCAGCTCATGGATTAATCTTGTGAAAAATCCAGCTCTATGTCACATGGCACTTTGATAACATGCTGGAAAGATGAAATGGTAGATTAATGCTCAACCTTTAACTTTCACTACAACATGATCCTATTTTTGAATAAGTTTGTTGTTCATTTCATTTTCTATATATTGTAGGTCAAGATCGCCAGATTTGAGGAGAAACTGGCTTGAATATGATCTGTGAATTCCAAGAAGTAATGAGTCATCTGGAGGTTCATTTAAAAACATTTCAAATGATATCAAGCACTTGTTAAATAAATCTTTGTAAGACTGCTCAAAGTGCTTGTAGGCCTGCAAAGAATCCCATTGCTTTTGGTGGAAACATATGTTTAAAAGTTGGGCTGCATTGACTTATGATGAGAATAAACTCATTTACATGCACATTGATTCAAAGTGCCTGGAGCTGCCCATGAACCATTAAATCAAAATATTAGTTTCCAAGATCGCATCCATGTGCAGAGGAAGATTTTTGGCCAGTGCAATTCAAAGCAATTTAACTTAAATTGCTTTAACTCTATAGGTATAACATATTCATAGATTCAATCCACTGGTTTTACCATCCATAACAGCTCCAGGCAGCTTTTTCAGATCTCAAGATCACATCTCATAAGATCTCTCAGGAAACTTGGGTATACTTACATTTATCTTATGCAATATGAAGGTTAATGTGGAATTTTGGATTTTATTTAAAATTGCTTTTCCTTTATTTTAATTTTCAGGGCCACAGGTACCATAAACTGAGCCATGGTGGCATAGTGGGTTAGAATGCAGTACTATAGGCTCACTCCAGGAGTTTGATTTGATTCTGAATGGCTCAAAGTTGACTCAGCTTCCATCCTTCCGAGGTCAGTAAAATGAGGACTCAGATTATTGGGGATAATATGCTAACTCTGTAAACTTCTTGGAGAAGTCTGTAAAGCACTATGAAGCAGTATATAAGTCTAAGTACTATTGCTATTGCTATTTTAGTATGGTCATAGACTTCCTGATCCCCATACACACTCTGTTGACAATTTGTGACCTACGAGAATTTTGTATGAGAAATAGGAAAATACCTTCTTGCCTGGAGAACTGATTCCAAACAGTTGATGCTTCCAAATAGAATTGATGACCCCACCCCTAGAGGAAGTAGATTATCTAAACCCATTGCAGTCAGTTTTCAGGCTGACATTCAGTAAAGAGATTTAATTGTTGAAATGTGTTTGACTATTAATAGCTTGGGTTGGTAGTTTGGCTGTTGGTTTGAGCTCCGAGTTGGCAATTTGGTTGCAAATGTTTCGTTGCCATTGGAGGAGACATCGTCAGTGCATTTTGAATTGTGCTAGTCCATCAGAATACAGGTCTTTAAATATCTTTTTATGAGATGCAAATTAGTCTGAATGTTGTTTGTACAGATATTTCTGAGTCATAGTCTGATTTTGGATTGTTTGATTGACTGGTTGTTGTTGCTGGGCTGTGTGATGCAGATTAGAATTAGAGTTGTTATCTGGGTGCTTCTGAGTCATAGTCTGGTGTCGGCTTGTTTGATAGTTTCAGTGGCTGGCTGTTGTTACCGAAACGTGGTCCGATTTCTTGTGAGCCAACAGGTTATAATTTTGTTGCTGTCTAGTGGGGTGTCTGTTCATTTTAAATGCTACCTTTGGGATTGCATCCAATCAGTGGTGGGATTCAATTTTTTTTACTGCTGGTTCTGTGAATGTGGCTTGGTTGGCGTGGCAGGGGAAAGATACTGTAAAATCTCCAGTCAGAGATAGTATTTGCTGGTTCTCCAAACTACTCAAAATTTCTGCTATCAGTTCTCCAGAACTGGTCAGAACCTGCTGAATACCACCTCTGTGTCCAATGCAGTTCTATTGTTCTCAGAGATTGGTAGACTGGGTTGATGTCAATGTGTCTCTTTATTGACTTATTGGTGGAAAACCAGGCTTCAAGGAAATCTCTTTCTCTCCTTGATTTTGTTTAGATTTAGTTGTACTTGGAGATGATTTGTGACAGAGCAGTGATGGATGTGGTGAATCCATCCTTGTGCTTCTTCTAAATATTTAAACCACACTATTAAGGGTTTAAGATCTTAAAGTCTTCCTGTATTGGTGCATACATTTTTGAGTTTTTTTCTTCCAGTTTCTTAAAATCTCAACTTTTCCATATCTATATCTATATATAAAAGTGAAATACCACTCACGCATTATCACAAAATCTCCAGAACCGTAAAGTTTACAGACTTGAAATTTAGCATTTTTATTCCTCTTGGCTTCTAGGTGCTTACTAAGAAAGGATTTTTGAAATGACCATCAGAGCATTAGTATTTCATATATTATTATTAACACGATCTGATGCTAAGGAGTTCTACTCCCCCTCCCCTCCTGAAAAGAAATCTGTTGCAAATGCAAAACATAACAGAGGAGAGGAGTTTCAGTTTCAATTTTAGTTTCATTGCACCAAGCAGCTTTAGTACAGAACAGTTGAGCTAAGCCACCCCAGGTTCCTTGCTGTCTCCTTCTTGCTCACATAGCAAATATTGTTTCAGTTTCCAAACAGACCTCAACTCTCTCACACACTGACAGGATGCTAGCCAGATGAATACTGATGGATGCTGTAAGCAGAGGCAGAATTGTTTTTTTCTTATTTTCCTCCCCAAAACGAAGCCCGACCACATAGCTTTGTAGTGAAGCATGGGTATCGAGCAAGTTTTTAATAAATAATTGTATGAATTTTGATGTTGTGTTCAGTCTTCTTCCAGGTAGCTAATTGTTGATAAAATGACGCCCATGGCTGTTCACTTTATTGCATTTCTGCTTTTTCCTCTTTTGAATTTTTCTCAATCTTGCCAAGCATGATATCTTTCTCTTTGCGTAATGTGTTTAGGCTTGATTTCTCCCAGTATTGGTCGATTTATTTGTTAAACAACCTACAGGAAGCATGTTAAACTCAAGGCTTGGGCTGGATAAGGCCCGCAGAGTGCTTAGATCTAGCCCACAGGGCTACCCTGGAATCGGCGAGGGACCGCCTTATGGTGCCTCTGCCATCAAAACTGGAGCTCAGGAGCTCAGGCATTCCTGACACGAGTGACATCAAGCTGGCCATGCCCACCCAGGTCACACTACCCCAGCACCCCTGAGGTCAAACACAACCGTGATGCGTCCCTCAATGAAATCAAGTTTGACATCCCTGGCCTACCCAGGGAATCTTTTGCCAGCACGATAATCCAAGGGAATCCTTTGCCTGCACTTTAATCCAAAAGAATCTTGTTTCCTCCTGCCTTGTTTCTTCACTATCCAACTTTCACATCCAAGGGCAGTTGTTGAAAATATTCTAGTCTTAACAAATAGTATGTTTAAATATCAAAAATATATCTGCACATAAAGATTTTGTCTAAGTCCTTCAGCCATTTTTCCAAATATCATTTGGTTTCTTGGTATCCTGCAATTATCATGAATGCTGTTCTGTATGTAAAGTGGATGACTCCAAATCTACAAACCTGATTGGCTAAGAAAAAGAACAGTGGATTGGTTCACTAGGAACCAATCCAAAGAGCTGCCAAAAAGGCGGCAAATCCAAATAACTGCCATTGGCTGCAAGCAGGCAAGCCAGCCTGTATAAAAGGGCTGGCCCCGGCTTCAGCCGGCGTTCCGTTACCGACTGGTTATAATAAAAGTATTTGTTGTTGGAACCCGGTCTACCTCGTGTGTTTTCCGAACAAAACACTGGCGACGAGGGTGGGATCGTCCTGAACGGAAAAAACCTGCACGCGGTGATAAGAAGTCCAGACTACGACCAAGATGTCTGGAAACAACGCTCCGCCCGCACCCTTCAATCCCAACGAAGAGGATTGGGATTCCTATGCTGATCGCTTCCAAATGTACTTGGAGAGCAATGAAATGGAAGGCATTTCCGAACAACGCAAGAGAGCCGTGTTCCTGACGCACTGCGGACCAACAGTATTTAAAATGGCAAAAGCCCTCGCGAAGCCCCGGGATGTTAAACAATTAACGTGGACAGAATTGCAGAGACTCCTCAAAGCACACTATGCTCCGATGGTGTCTAACTTAATAAAGCGACACGAATTTTACCGAAGAGACCAGAGAGAGGGAGAAACCGTCGCCGATTTCATCGCTGCACTCAGACAAATAGGGGGTGAGTGTGAATTCTCAAACATAGACGAGGCAATGAGAGATCGCGTGGTGTTGGGCCTGAGAGACTCGACCGCACAGAGTAAAATGCTCAACAAGCCCAACATCACCGTTACCGAAGCCATTGCGGAAGCTACAGCCGCTGAAGCCGCGAAAAAATCTGCAGTGGCCCTTAAAAAGATGAACACACACAGCGATGAAACACCAGCCAAAGATAGAAAGCATCCTGCCACCACGACCCACTATGAAGAGTCGGGCGAAACAAACGAATCGAGCGAAGAGGACGACGAGGTCCACCGTTTGCTCACAAACAAAAAAGAGCGCGAAAGGAGAAATTGGCGGGAATGCGCTGGCTGCGGAGGAAACCATCCACGAGCCGAATGCAGATTTCTCGATGCCATCTGCCGACATTGCAAAAAACGAGGGCACATCGAGAAGGTCTGCAGAAACAAAAAATTCTACAGCCCGACGAGACGCAGAAATTCCCCAACACGAGCCGAGCCTAAACGAGCCGAAAGAAAATGGCAACAAGAGAAGCGAGCCAATACACACCAAACTGTCATTATTCAGAGCTCCCAGACGGAAAGTGGGAGAAAAATTAAAATCATCGTAGAAATCGAGGGAAAACACTGCAAGATGGAAGTGGACTCGGGGTCCTTCCTCTCCATGGTATCGTGGGACACAATTAAACAGTTAGTCCCAGGTATCAAAACCAAAGACTTGAAGAAGCAGCACCTAACCCTCAAAGACTATCAGGGAAACCAAATCCCTGTGATGGGCAAGGGACATTTCCGAGTCGCCTACAAGAATCACATCAAGGTGCTTCCACTGACCATAGTCAACCAAGACAGACCAAGCCTCCTGGGCATCGAGTGGTTCGCGCCATTGGGCATCGGGATGACCGGGGTCGATCGAGTGACTACAACCGGCTGGGAAGACGACCTCGTCCGAGAATTCCATGACGTTTTTGACGGATCACTGGGCAAGTACCGGGGAAACCCCATTTCTTTCAATTTAAACCCCCAAATAGCCCCACGAAGAATAAAAGCCAGGCGAGTTCCTTTTGCACTAAAGGCAAAAATAGAGGAACAGCTGGACAAATTAGTAGCCCAAGGGGTTTTAGAACCTGTGGACCATGCCAAGTGGGAAACGCCTATCGTCACACCCATTAAACCTGACGGGTCCATCAGAATCTGTGGTGACTATAAGGCTACCCTGAACCACGCATTACAACCAAGCGCATACCCGGTGCCAGTAGTCCAGCATTTGCTTCATTCCCTGGGAAACGGCAAAGTTTTCGCCAAACTCGACTTGGCACAAGCCTATCAACAACTCCCAGTAGATCCAGAAACAGCAGAAGCACAGACTATAGTCACCCATAAGGGCGCATTCAAATGCCACCGACTCCAATTTGGAGTAAGCGTAGCCCCTGGCGTCTTCCAGAGTCTAATGGAACGCCTTCTAAATGGCATACAAGGAGTCGTTCCCTATTTCGACGACGTCCTAATCTCGGCCAGAGATGAAACACAATTAAGGAACAGACTGAAAAAGGTTCTGACTAAGTTTAGAGAATCTGGCCTCAAGGTTAAAAGAGAAAAGTGCTGTCTAGTTAAGAACAGCGTCGAATTCCTGGGCTACTCAATAGACGGAGAGGGTATCCACCCCACAGATAAAAAAGTTAAGGCGATAAATGACGCTCCTGAACCAAGAAATAAAACAGAACTACAAGCGTTCTTAGGATTAATTAATTTTTATAATGTATTCCTGCCAAACAAAGCCACTATAGCAGAACCGTTACACCGTCTGCTAGACAAAAAGGCACCTGTTAAGGACTGGGAAACCCCTCGAGGACCGTGGTCAAGAATACACATTGACTTCGCGGGGCCTACCAAGGGGCATACCTTTCTGATTGTCGTTGATGCCTATTCCAATTGGCTTGAAGTAAAAATTATGCCATCAACGACAACAGAAGCCGTAATAAAGAAACTAGACAGCCTGTTTGCCACCCATGGCATACCGGACATTCTCGTCTCAGATAACAGGCCACAGCTCACCAGCATACCATTTGAGCAATACCTAGCCTCCCTAGGTATAAGACATGCACTAACCGCGCCGGCTCACCCGGCTGCGAACGGCAGGGCTGAGAGAATGGTCCGGTTTACCAAAGAAGGGTTGGAACGAATGGACGCTGGAGATATCCAACAAAAAGTAAACCGTTTGCTCACACTCCAGCACATAACGCCCAGTACTATAACAAATAAATCACTAGCAGAACTACTCAAGGGGCGAAAACTAAGATCTCACCTGGATAGGTTACACCCAAATTTTACCCCAGAAAACCCCCCTGACTCCTCAACACAGTTCAGACAATTCGAAACAGATGATTTGGTATACGCAAAAAACTTCACCGGGGACCCGGTATGGCTACCCGGGCAAATTATCCAAATTACAGGCCCCAAATCCTACCGAGTAAAATTAGACGATGGCAGGGAATGGAAGCGGCACATAGACCAGCTTCGATCTCGAATTATAGAAAGAACCACAGACTTACAAACATTCGCAAAAAAACCTGGCGAAATGCAAACCAAGGTGGGGGGGGGAAAGGCGAGAAACAAATAAAGAACTGTTTAAAACTAAAACTAACATTCAAATAAATAAACCTAACATTCAATACGATCAAAAAGAGCCAACAAAAGACTCACCGTTTGAAGAGACCCACGGAAAGAGACCATCGGAAGGGGCCAGCCAAGCCAGCTCGACCTGCCCCGAGGAAACGGGAGGGAGCAGCAAAACCGCCGGCCTAAGAAACTCAGGCGGCGGTAAAATGGCTGACTCACCCTTCCAGACGGTTCCAGGGAGAAGGACGGACGACACAGCAGCCCCATCCGAACCGGTCGAAGTCTTCACTGAAAATGAACCGCGCAGGTCAAGTCGAGTCCGGAAAAGCCCCACCTACCTGCGAGACTACGTCACCACGTAGGACTGAACTAAGGGGGGAGGGGTGTTCTGTATGTAAAGTGGATGACTCCAAATCTACAAACCTGATTGGCTAAGAAAAAGAACAGTGGATTGGTTCACTAGGAACCAATCCAAAGAGCTGCCAAAAAGGCGGCAAATCCAAATAACTGCCATTGGCTGCAAGCAGGCAAGCCAGCCTGTATAAAAGGGCTGGCCCCGGCTTCAGCCGGCGTTCCGTTACCGACTGGTTATAATAAAAGTATTTGTTGTTGGAACCCGGTCTACCTTGTGTGTTTTCCGAACAAAACAAATGCAGGTCAATGTCTAGTACCTGATTTGTTTAATCACATGATTATAAGGTTGCTGTTATAGCTGTAAGTGTGAGGATTGGTTCTAAGTCATCAAACAGTTGCTAAATAAGTGATTATAAGTCAAGGGTTACTTGTAGTTCCAGTGGTTCTTCTCAATTTTTTTTCCTGACTTGCCTTATCTGACAGATAGTTCCCCCAATCACTTTTATCATCAGTAATGCTATAAATACTGAAACTTTTCCACTAGGTAGGTATGATATTATCTTCCAAATTTCCTGGAAAATCATTTTAAGAATTATAACAACTGTATTTGATTGCTTTCCACGCTCTTTGACCTCCTTTCTCATCAACAATGGTCCCTGATCATAATGTATAGGTGGAAAAGGCTGTTGATCCATTTGATCTTTATGGTACAATGATCTGGTGTGTTCTTTCCATCTTGCAAACATCTTGGCATCATTCAGCATGGATTTTTGAGTGCATTTTAGTATTTCAATTTGAGGGTGGAATTTTCTCTTTAACTCTCATACTTTTTCGAATACTTGTTTCGTTCTTTAATATTTTCTCATTTTAGTTTTGCACATGCATTTTTGTGGTAGTTTGCTTTGTCTTGTTGTGTTGTCTTGGAAATTTTGGCACAGATCTCTTTTGCCCTCTAATTTTTGGTTTTGTATGTTTCCAAGTTTAGTTTAGTTTTCTGTTTTTACTTTTTCACATTTACAAGGGCTTTTAATACAATAGGATATCTTCTCATGCCTCTTCTGGTATCCTGTTGTTAGAATCCAATACAATGGACTGATTTTGCACTTGACCTTTACATTCTGCTGGTATATTTAAGCTCATACTTCACTGTGTTTATGACTTGCTCTATTTTCAAGTTTAGCAGAGAACTCCATCCTTTTTCCTGTCATTGATTTTTCCCCTCTTTTGACCATTGCTTGTTGCTGGGTAGCTGAAAGAGAGTCACTCAATGAAAACATATGGTGTTTTTTAAAGTGGGCAGTTCCCTGTAGTTTTTAGATTATCAGCTATCTGGAATTCTGGTATTAACAGTAGGGATCAAGGCAGGACCTGAGTATCCAGCATTGTTATTTTTCCTGTTAATATTGTTACTATTATCCTCTTAATCCTGGTGTAATGATACTTTCTAAATACTGATATTTTGCTGGCTTGAGATCATCCCTGAACAGATGTGCTTCTTCTTAAAATAATTTGCCCAGAACACCAGCTGCTGTTGGTGATGTCAAACAAACTCCAGCTGATGCTCAGCTCCTGGCACTGCTCTTGGCAGTGGTAGCAAAGGGAGTAGGGTCAGTTTAGTCACGAGCAAAGTGGCTGGCCTCATTGACAGCTGCTGGAGGGATGGTGACAGCAGCAGCAGTCCTTCCTGATGATTGTCATGAACCCCACAGTTGTTCTTCTATTGGAAAACAGAATTACAAGCAATGCCATGTAGACCTCAAGCTAATTTGTTTCCCTCAAGTATGATAAAAGATTTGGTGTTGATGAAGGATTCAACTGCCACCCCAGATCTTTGCCCAAAAAGACACCTGTCAGCCTTGAAAGGGAGTTTCTGGGAGAGGAAAATGTTTTTTGAGCCCTCTCCTTTTTCCATCAGCATTTCAGAGTCACCCTGTGGCGAGATTGGCAGCAAACAAATTTAATAAATAATAATAATTTATGTCATCATTGCTACTCCCTCTGCTGCTCTGCTCAGATGGTCTCAATCTGTCCACTGTAGTGGGAAATTGTATCTGAAGCTCTTAAGTTTTGATGAGCCACTCTGAATTTGTTTTCTCTCCATTTCTGAGTTTTACAATTTCAAGGATTTTCCCCCTTTTCTGTTTATAAGTTTGGCTTGTCCTATCCCTGTACTCATGGACAATTTCTTATACATCCTTTGCATATTTCTTCAGCCATAGGCATGTTTCAAATACATATTTTATGTGTGCTCTGCAGTCTTATATGTCATTGTTTTAAGTATGCAGCATTGTTGTTTTTTATTTGTTCTGGTTTTAATATACACCTGAGGTGATAGCATGTTGTGAAAAGTGAGCTTTTGGTAAAGGAATATAAATAATTATACTGTAGTATAGCTATGTTCTAAGTGTGTATAGATTGAACATGAACAACTAAACAAGGTCTAGTTAAAGTGAGGACTAAACACATTTCTCCATTATGTTTATTTTTCTGTATCCACATAATTGCAGAACATCTGTTATCAAGTATTATTCACTAAGCTCTCTCTGTCCATCAATGAATTTTAAAAGGAAGAGTACAAAATGACCTGAGTCAATGGAGGCTGCTGTGGAATGCTTTCATTCCTAGTCTCTGGGTGAATCATGTGTCTGAATGCACAAAAAAGTAGTTTCGAAGATGAAAAGTTCCAGGAAAGCAAACATAAGGGAAGAATATAAAGCAATGTTATGGATGTAAAGAACAAATCCAGATCTCACTTCAGGGAGTTGTTGTCCATCTCCAGAAGCACTAAGGAACCTCACAATTTATTTAACAAACTACAGTAGTTGTGGAACCCAGATGTAATACTGAGCAGGGGAGAGGATCTTTCATTATATCTATTCAGTTCAGCTGATTACAGATCATAAAAAATATATGTAGGTTGTGTTGAGGTGAGCACTTACATTAGGTCTTCTATATAATCCATTATTGTTTGTTTGTTTTCAAATGAGTACATCCACAATCATTCAGAACCAGCTCCTTACCAAACCTATGGTCTTTAGCAAAGGTCATCCCTAATCTTAAAAAAAGATGACCCCTGCCTGAAACCTACAGACCAATCTAATTGTGTTGTGTCACATGCAAAGTTATGGAATCAATTATTAATCAGTGCATTACCTTCCACCTAGAATCAAACAACCTATTCTGTAACAAACAATTTGATTTCAGAATTTTTTTTTCCTGCAATTTGCAACTTCTACACTGCAAAAACATATGGACTACATTACTTCAACAGGGCAAAGCAATAGATGTAATTTACATAGACTTCTGCAAAGCCCATGTACCACTGAGTGTACTATTACACTCACTTACTTAAGTAATTTATTACTTAAATTACTATTAAAATTAAAATCTATGGCATTTCCAGATCCCTTCATAAGTGGGTTATTGCTTTCCTGTCAAACAGGCAACAATTCGTAAAAATAGGAAATGCCTTATCAAACCCTGCACCAATTAACAGCGGTATCCCCCAAGGGAGCATTCTAGGACCCACACTCTTTACATTCTATATAAATGACCTTTGTGATCACCTTATAAGTAACTGCATCCTCTTCACTGATGATGTAAAACTATTCAACACCACCAACAATGCTACTGTCCTGTAAAGCGACCTTGATTATGTGTCTGAATGGTCAAACAGTTGGCAACTCCAAATCTTGTCCAATATGTACCTCTGTCCTACATATTGGTAAAAAAAATCAATACACCAAATACAAGCTAGGTGGATATGACCTCATTGATTAACCTCACTCTGTCAAAGGCCTTGGAGTTCTCATATCAAATGGGCGTTGGTGGAAGTTACCCTGAATACCCTTTCTATCTATGCTGCAAGAGAGCCCAGGATGGGTTGACTCCTTCCTATGATATCATTTAGCTGAGTCTGTACTAAGATATAAAAGCCAGCCCCCGGAAGAGACCCCAGCTTTTGCAAAGATATTTGACAGACTGAAAGGTGTCTCTGAAAGCACAAATGAATACAGAAATATGACTTACCCTCTCCGGACGAATCAAGGGAGGGACTTGGCTCTCTCGCAGCACAGATAGGGCGTTCACGGTAACTTCCACCAACGCCCATTCTCCTCCATGCTGCATCAAGAGCCCAGGATGGGACATACCAAAGCTTGCATGTCCACAGGCGGGTCCTCGTCCGGCTCATCACACTAACTGTTGAACCACTCATTGAAGCACCTGTCTGCTGAAGGCTACAGTTGCTGAGGCAAAGACATCCAGATGGTATGATGAAAGGAGATGGAGATGTCCACGTGGCCACATGACAGAACTCCTCCAAAGGTGCTTGGGTCACCCAGGCAGCCAAAGTGGCTGCGTTTCTGGTAGAGTGTGCTGTCAGACCTCGAGGAACCGGAAGGGCTGAAGCTTTGTAGGCCTGCTCAATGCAAGATCTGACCCACCTGCTAATAATCGGAGAAGAGGCCTTGTGCCCCAAGTGAGAAGGGAAAAGGAAACAAAATGGCTTCAGACTTCCTGAAGGAGGAAGTGCACTAAATGTTTTTTCTAAGAGCCCTACCTACGTCTAGCGGATGCCACTGCTGCTTTAAGTCATGGTGCGGGAGGGGGAAAAAGCCAAGCAACATAATCTCCTGGGACCTGCGAAACAGGTGTTAACCCTTGGAATAAATGAGGGGTCCAGACTGAGGACAACCCTATCATCGTGAAAGGAACAAAGGTCCTGTCTGATGGAAAGAGCAGCGAGCTCGGATACCTGCCTGGCTGAAGTGATGGAAATGGGGAACACTACCTTCAGAGTCAGGAAACGGAGAGACAATGTTCTAAGGGGGTTCAAAAGGGGGCTTTGTAAGGGCATAAAGGACCACATGAAGATCCCAGAAAGGATACCTGTGAACCACTGGAGGGTGCAGGTTGGAAGCCCCTTTCGAAAACCTCCTGACTTAAGGGTGATGGGATAAGGAAGGAAGTGAACCCCATGAAAGAACCGAGGAGAGGGCCTCAACTTGCCTGCATAACATGTTGGGGGCCAAACCTTTCTCCAGATCATGCTGAAGGAATCTAAGAACCTCTGCCAACTGGGCTAAAGCAGGAGAGAGAGACCCTCCCTAAAGCACCATTGGGAGGGGCCTTTCAGGTGGCATCATAGATGCGCCTTGTGGGAGGTTTGTGAGATGCCAGGATCGTGATGATGACCCTTTCAGGAAGATCAGCCACCTCTAGCTGCTGCCGCTCAAGTGCCACATGGTCAGCTTGAGCCACTGGTGCTCGGGGTGGAGCAGAATCCCCTGATGAAGGGAGATTAGATGGGCTGGGATCCTCCAAGGAGAAGCCACCGACAGGTTGACCAGGTCCGCAAACCAGGGCGTCCTTGGCCAATAGGGTGCCAGGAGGAGGAGCTCCGCTTGTTCCCCACCGGTTGACATGAGCCATGGTGGCCATGTTGCCCATAAGGACTAGAACATGAGAACCGGTCATGAGTGCCTGAAATGCATAAGAGCTAGAGAAATGGCTCTGAGCTCTAGCCAATTTATGGGAAGTGCCTGCTCTGACCTGGACCAAGGTCCTGAGCTAGATGGCCCTGCATATGGGAACCCCAACCCAGGAGGCTGGCATCGATGGTTATCACTAGCCTGTCTGGGACCCTGAAAAGGAGTCCCTTCCAGATTAACGGGGAACACCACCAATTGAGAGATCTCTGGATTTGTGGCGGGAGCGGGACCTTGATGGATGAGTGGCTGGTTCCTGCTCATTGGTAGGGAAGCAGGAACCATTAGAGTGGACAGGAGTGGAAAAAATCCGTGGCTCTGGAGATATGACAGGGGAATTTGCAGATCCTGATGAGCTGCATGGATGAAGGAGGACAGAATCAAAATGTTGTCCAAGTAGCATTGGATCCTCACTGGAAGAGAAAGCAGAGATGCCATCAATGCTGCCAGAACCTTTGTGAAGACCCTTGAAGTCGATGAGAGGCCAAAGGGAAGTGCTCGATACTGGTAATGGGTATTCTGATAACAGAAACGGAAAAACTGGCAATGATGAGGCCCAATGGGGATGTGGAGGTCAGCCTCCATGAGATCAGTGGAAGAGAGGAGATCGCCCTCCCGAATGCTCTCTAAAATAAAATGCAGAGTCTGCATTTTAAATAGCTTGTATTTTACAAATTGGTTGAGAAATTTTAGATCCAGGATGATTCGCTACCCCCCCTGAGGCTTTGGGAACAATGAAAGGTGAGAATAAAGCCCACATCCCCATTGAGAGGGGGGGGGAACAGGTTTGAATAGCTCGGATTTCAAGAAGGAGTTGAATGGCCTGATTCATGAGATCTTGCCTTGAAATGTCCCAAGAGACAGGACAGATCAATTTTTTTGGGGGGGAGGGGTGCATTAGGAAGTCCAATTGTAATCCTGACCTAATAGTGCTGAGCATGCAGGCATCCGCCGTTGACTCCTCCCATTTGAAGGCAAAGAAGGCTAGGCAACCTCCAATGGGTGGGGAGAACGAGGGATTACTTAGAGCGATGGCAGGAATGACCCCCACCCTCCCAAAAGGGCTGTTTACCAGTATAAGGAGCTGGGTGATAGTCGGCTCTCTTCCTAGAGAAAGAGAGAATTTTACATTTATCTTTGGTTTCGATGAGATAAGGTTCGAGAGTATTGCCAAAAAGCTTTTAGCCCATGAATGGAACTGAAACCAGCTTCCATTTATGGTGTGACTCTGCCTGCCAATTTCTGAGTCATAACAGTCTTCTTGCTGCTACTGAAGATGCCACGGCCCTAGATGCAAATTTGGTGGAATTGAGAGTGGCATCTGCAGTGAATTCTGCTGCTGCAATAATCTTATTAAGGCCTTGGTGAGACCGAAGGCCAGATGTAGGCAATCTAATCTGGAGTTGGTGCAGCCACCGTATGGATGCCCACAAAAGAGTGCCAGAAAATGGGAATGAGGCCAGAACCGGAATATCAACAGAAGGCACTGCCAGGGAATTGTCCAGGGCTGCGCTGACATTGTAGAAATGCTTATCCAGAGAAGATGGGCGAGGACCTGCCGAAAGGGAAGCGCACTGTTCCTTGACCATGTCCAGGAACAAAGTGGGAGAAGGCAAAACCCCTGCATGCACTACAGGTTTGAAGAAGAATGAGTCTCCCTGGCTAGAGGGAATTCCTTGTGGTTCAGGAGCCACTTCCTCTGGCGACAGCTTGGCGGTGACCAAGGCCTTGCTGAGTAATGGCCTGAAGAGAAAAGGATTGAAGACCAATGCATGTCTGCTCTGGGTGAAAGTCCTCTTCCTCTAAAGATTTTGGTCAAAGGTCTTGCCCTCTTCACGTTCTGAATGAAAGGAGTAACTGTGTTCAGCAGGGTTGCCAGATTGCAGCTTGGCTCTGTGGCCAAACTCAAGTCAAAATATGGCCAAATTCAGCCAAATTATTTTCTCTCACGGCCAAATTTTCTGGCCAAATTTTTTTATGCATGAGGATATATGTTTTTTGTTTTTTTAACTGTTTTTAAATGATCAAATCATAAAAAATAGTCTTTATTTGACAACGTGACGTGACGTCATGGGAATTTCTGCGTTTCTTTACTCACATCCAGGCTAGGCAGCTCACTTCAAATAACCGCTACTACTGTTTGGAAAGTTCAGAGCCAAATGCAGCGATCCTGAGGAGGGGGGAGCTACGGCATGAGGGTTTTTAGGGGGATTCCCCCCCCCGATTGAAAAAATATAATCACTAAAAAAATAAAAAGACACAAAAATAGCAATTATATATAGAATCCTTATGAAAAATGAATGCTCAATAACCATTTTTTCAAAAAGAGAGGAAAACAAAGAGTACTTCTAATGTAGCGCTGTGCACATACACATTACACATAGCTGCCTTATCATGCATGCAGAGGACACGCACAATGCGTTTAGCTAGCTTACATGTACCACAGGCGTATTCTCTCGGTCGCACATCTGGGATTTTCCATGATGCCGTGCGCCGGCTGGTGAGAAAACAATCCAATACTGAGATGTTTACATCCGGGTTAACATACGTTTATATTACGCAGCGCTGTTCACAGTCAGAAGGCTTCGGCCTGTGTATTGCGTCATTTTTCAGAGGTTTTCAGACGATCTGACAGTCATTTTCATGCGAATATATTGTATTGAAAACTGATATTCGGCCAAAATTTCAATTTCAAGGCCAAGCAACTTTCATATAGCCAAATTTCTGAGCAAATATATTTGGCCAGAGACATGATTTTTTTCATGGCCAAACAGATTTCTATATGGCCAGATTTCTTGAATTTGGCCAGAAAAACGGCCAGATGGCAACCCTGGTGTTCAGATGGTGAAGCCCTTCTCTCCTCATCAACCTCCTCCCATTCTGGTAGAGATGAATGGACCTGAGTTGGGCCTGTGTAAATCAGGGTGATGAGGCAACTTATAGATTGAGAAGGGAGAAGGGCCTGAACCCTTTCCGGAGGTTGAAGGATTTGCTTAAAGCCTTCAGCCAATCCATGCCTAATGGCCAAAGAGACAACATCTTAGATATCCCCTGGTCTATGCTCAAAGGTAGGGGCAGAAGGCCGAAGGCCCACTGCTGAGGGAGTGAAGGTGGCTTCAGGCCTAGATTGAGAAGAGGTTTGAAGCCTGGAGGGAGGGGGAGGAGCATAGGACCCAGAAGTCTGTTGGAAATAAGGCCCAGATCTTTTCTCTTGGAAATAAGGCCCAGGAAGCACGATTTCAGCAACAGAGTGGTCAATGTCTGGAACTCATTACCTGATTCTGTTGTCATATGCTCAAACTCCCACTCCTTTACCCTCCAAATAACTTCTATTCACCTCATCCAATTCCTTTTTTTTTTTTAAAAAGTTGTTTTTTAAGACAAAGATATAATAAAATAAAAAAAATACAATCATGGATTGACTCAATCTCAGTTCAGGAACAAGTCTATTAACATCAAGAAGTAAGCTGTTCTTTTTCTTCTTTTTCTGAACCAAAACATCATGAAAATGGAAATGGGGCCATTTATTTAAAAGAAAAAAAAAACTATGGGTGGACTTTTGGAGAACAAATGCACTAGTTGAACCCTATCATTGTAGGCTAAAGATGGCATCTAACTTGAATGGATGCTTCTTATACAGGGGAAAAAAAAGGGAAATTAGAGAGAGAAATATCACAGCAGTAACAAAAATTTCAGGCCCTCTTCCCCATTTCTCTAGGTTTCCTGATTCTGCTCTGCTCTAGCTGCCCCCTCCCCTACATTTCCCTGGACTACTGAGTATGGCCATTACTTTATACTCTAGTTTCTAAGGCCTTGTCGGAATATAATTATCTTGCCCAATATATATACAAGTTGCCTGCTGTCCTTTTCAATTTCAAAATGAGTCAATGCTATTCACAGGAGAATTATATAGTTCTGCAAAATTTCTGTGCACTAGTTCTTTAGAAAAATTTCAACTTGTTTTTGAGGAAGGGTTATTATGTATCTTTTCTGCTGGGAATTGATTGATTTAAGAATAGTTAATAGCCATGAGAAGGTTTTAAAGCTTTCATTTGCAACAGCTAAAATGCTTTCAAAAGCCAAAATCTAGAAAAAGGAAATAAATGGCATATCACAAACCTGTTTTCAGAATTAAAAAAATGTAGATTTTGTTTATTCTCTTAAAAGTGCAACTTCAAGACAAACTTTTTGTTATGGAAAATTCCGAAATAAATTTCTTCTCCCTCTGGGAAAAACATATTCCAGATTTTTTTTCTTCTCAGTAAGAAGGACTGCTAATGTTTTAGGACAGACACTGACATCCTGGTGTTGCAAAGGAACCTTCAACCCTACCTGCTTAAATGAAGTTTTGTTACTTTGAGGAAAACATTCACCGTATGTGCTGCACTATTACTGCCTTTCCATTATAGTGGTCGGCTGAATATCCAAAAAACATTGATTTAAAACATAATTGATTAATTATTAATAAATCATTGCTTTTAAAATAAAGCTTGGCATGCTTAATTCATCATTTGTCAATGTTCTTGAAAAAGAGATCCTGGCTTATTACTAGTTATTTCCAGGATTAAATTGCTCATTACTGAAACAAAAGAACCACAAAAAAGGACTGCTGTTCTATTTTGGTTTCTGTCTCCTTAAGAAATTAGCAGTGGACCAGACAAGGAAGTAAAAAAAAAAAATCATGGAAGAAGATTGTGGTGACAATTGTTTACTCAAGATACAAATTATTATTTAATTTATGTATGGCATCTCATTGTCTCTATTTTTAGAGACCCATTTAAACTAAATTTTGGACCAAATTATTATCATATAATAACAAAATATCTTATAAATTTTCTGGTCACAAGCAATCCATGTGTCATTAATCACAAATGAATGCAGAGTCAGTAACTGCACTCAAGTCTTATTTTCAGTTTTCTAAAGTTAAAGACTTATGCTACTGCTATTTGCATTATTGCTTGTAGGATTTGATTAATGTCTTTTTAGCTACTGATTCCATCTGGGGCACTAATCAAAATATTCTTGGCTTTTATCTTGTCAGCTGACTGGCAGTTGTGAGCAGAACCGAAGTCATGTTGGATAGCCCATTGAATTAAATAAGAAAGTGTGTCTCAAACTCAGTAACTCTGCTAAATAAGAAAGTGTTCCAGTTTATTCACAAGAGAAAAAAAAACAAGATGAGGCTAGAACAATGAGGAATTGTAATAAAGTGCTGAGGTGTCAGAAACCGTGTAACTGTTTTTGCTAGATAGGGAGCCAGCATAAACCTTCGAAATATATGTGTCAATTTGAAAACAGAAAGAATGTGAGTCAAGCCCTCGTACAAGGGGGCGGACAGTTAGGGTATAAAAAAATCCTGCCTGAATTTTGCTCTGGGTTCCTTCAATGCCTGAGGTAACCCGTCTCTGCAGACACGTGAATAAAACCTTGTTTTTCTTGGATCAACAAATCTTTTGGTGGTTTTTTATCTGCTTCCACCTCATACAGTGAATATGAAAAGTTGGGGCAGGCAGACAGGGCACAAAGGACTAAAGTGAACAGGTGAACAGATCATCAAAGGAGCTACAGAACACTCCCCTAGGCCTCCACAGATGACTGAAGTACTAGGTTTAACAGTCAACAATATGGAAATTTCTTTCTCCTTAACATGGAGAGGATATAGTTGTGTTAACCCTGCAGTTCTCAAAATCACATGAAAATCTAAAATATTCTGGTATTTCCCCAGAGTCCTTTGTCAGATATCTATCAAATTGTTATAAATAATATAACAAAAGAAGGCAATATTAAGATCTGTAACTACAGTATATTAATGAACATTTAACCATAGAATTAACCATATTAATTATATCAAGTTAATTGAGCCATAGGTGAGGTAAAAAAGTTAATGTTTGCAACCTTAAAAATGGGTTTGATTATGTGGTTCCCTTTTTGACCCTTCATGTGAATATACCTGATTTAACTTCATTTAAGGAGATTAACTCAGATATAATTTCAATAGACTGACATAGAGGCACCATGGATTTATAGTTACTGGAGAGACAAAGAATGTATATGTTGGCCCCAATAATTCATTCTAATAGTGAGAGAGAAATCCCCAAATTTTACAGGAAATCCTTCCTTCCTTCTTTCCTTCCTCTATCACCCAAAGGTTATAAATTCAGTTCTGCTGCTGTAAATATAAAATGATATAGATTGTTATTTTTCCTGCAACTGAGAAACATTTATCCTGGCAACAGATCAAACATGCTTTTTGAAAGAAAGAGATTTGTGCTATTGGCATGCTGTTGTGAGCCCAAATCATTGTTTATAGCAGGCAATATGTAGAACTAATAATTTGGACAATATAACAAGTATATTGAAGAATAATTACATCCTGAATCCTGGGTACTGTCAGTGTGCCTCTTCCAGTAGAGAATTATGCCATAAAAAGACTGGAGGCATCTTATCTATCAGATGCCCATATTTAGTCTAGCATATGAGCAAGTTCTGCACCCACATTAAGAGATGTGTTTCCCTTTGTGGCAAATATAAAAAGCCTATAGCACTGATTGAAAGATACGGGAAGAACAAAAGGCAAACAATAGAAAAATAGCCTTAAGTTATGGATGAACAAATCCTAGATGAATCTTCGGAAAAGCTGCCTCACCATAGATGGGGTGTGAAAGAAAGAGGAAGGCAAGAGAACAGGCATGGAGGAAGAATAGGAAAGGCAGAATGCAAACAACAGAGCATGGGCTTGCATGACAGCTAAGGTGGTGAACTAAAGATTGTCCTTGGGGTAAGGGGTACATTTTGAATTTAGGGTTGAAGGATAGGAATATAAGGGCATCCAGGAATTTTACTGCAGGATAAACACTGCTTCATGCAAAAAGCCAATTAGCTGTTCTTTCTCCTTGCTTATTATACAGTAAGTCTGCAACAATAGATAACAAACTAAATGGGGAACATTTTAGCATAATTCATCCTTGTCCGGTGACCTCAGAGGTGTCATGCAAGCTGTCAAACAAGATTGGACAAGCTGATTTCTATTGTACTGAGAGGCAAGGGAACCTTCTAAGGAAATGCATTTTAAAAGAAAGGTTTGGAAAAGGGAGGAGGTAAGACACAGACTGCTTGCTCCTTGATAGTGTGTTGCACAAGAGATTGGAGCACTTTCAATGCATAATTACTAAAGGCCCTGTCACACTGGCCGACGGATGCAAAACATTTGTAAAAAGGACACAGCGGACAAACAAAATGTTCCATCCATTGTTATCCGCTCTCAAAAGTGCCCCGAATTTGCATAACCAGAGCGGACAACACCGAAAGGAACGGACGGGGGGAGGACGTAGGGCGGATGGAAAGCGGATGCTCCACGGAAGCCTAGTGGATGGAACCGGATGGAAGCGGATGGCACATCCGCAAGGCTTCCGGGGGAGCACAGCAAAGCGGATGCGGAACAGAAAGAGTGGATGCAGAGCAGATGCCGAGTGGATGAAGCGGATGCAGAGCGGAAGCCTAACGGATGCCTAGTGGATGCCTAGAGGATGCCTAGCGTTCACTGCGCATGCGAGGAGGATGCATTGCGTCAGCCCCGTGGATATAAAGGGAAGCAGCTCACAAGCAGGTCACCATTCAGAGGAAAGACCTGCTTCCAGACACAGTTTGCCAGCCAGCCAGCCAGCCAGCCAGCCAGCAAACCAACAACCATGGGGAAGAAACAGAAGCCTCTGCCATCTGCTGCCAGCCCTGGCAATAGGGACAGGGCCACCCTCCCACCCCCTGGCCCTGACTCTGCTTCTGCTGGGGCTTCTGCTGCCTGGGCTCGCTCTTCTGGTGCTGGGCCTTCTGCTGATGCTGCTTCTGGTGGTGGTGCTTCTGCTGATGCTGCTTCTGGTGCTGGTGCTTCTGCTGGTGCTTACTCTGCTGGCACTGCTCCTGGTCCTGCTGGTGCTTACACTGCTGGCTCTGTTCCTGGTCCTGCTGGTGCTCCTGGTCCTGCTGGTGCTGCTGCTGCTGGTGGTGGTGCTGCAGCTGCTGGTCCTGCTGGTCCTGCTTTTGCTGCTACTGTTGTTGCTGCTTCTGCTGCTGGTGGTAGTGTGGAGGAGCAGCCCCTACAACCTCGAAGCCCTTCTGATGAGGGCCCATATGGCCCTGCCAAAAGGAAGAAGAGGCAGACGTGTGAACGGGAGAGGAGGCAATACACAATCAAAGAGGAACATGAGGAGGAGGTGCTGGAGTGGCTGAGGGAGAATGAATATCTTTGGCAGAATGGACACAGGCTCTATCGAGACACCAAGAGGAAGCAGGCTGCTTGGAGAGAGAAGGCGGAGAGCCTGGGCTACACTTCGGAGGTGCTCCTCGACTGGTGGAAGCACATGCACACCTGGTACGGGAAGCTGCACCTCAAGAAATCTGGCCAGGCCACAGTCAAGCTGTATTTCTTCGCTGATGGGGGAGGCTTTTATTTTGGGTCTAGTGGTTTTTTCTAGGTAGGTGGTGGGGTCAGTGTTTAGGGGTTTGTATGTGGGGTCTTGGAGTAGGTTGGTTAACTTGATTTGGTAGTCAGATGTATTCATAACCACTGTCGCGTTGCCCTTGTCTGCTGGTAGGATTATTGTGCTGGTGTCTTCTTTCAGGTTAAGTAGTGCAATTTGTTCTTCTTTGGATAAGTTGCTTTTGGGTGTTTTGCTAGTGCAGAGGATGCTGGTGATTTGGAGTCTGATTCTGTTAGCATCATCAAGGTTGGTTTTGGTCAGGCTGTTTCAACTCCACATATGATGGTTTCTGTGGGGGTGTGTTTGGGAGTTCCACATACAAATACGCATGAAAATCTCAGAAAACATATAATTGTTTTTTTAAACTTTTCGCGGGTACTTATATGTTTGCTGTTCAGCTTCCTTCAGGTATTATCCCACGTCATTGTAGTGCTTTTAAAGTTGTAGCAAC
>BLBF01000018.1:52922999-52939350 GCA_015471245.1 Laticauda colubrina | reverse complement strand
TGTGTGCTGTTCAGCTTCCTTCGGGTATTATCCCACGTCATTGTAGTTCTGTTAAAGTTGTAGCAACGTTTCAGCAGAATCTCATCTGCCATCATCAGGCTTCTGTATGGATATGGGTCTTACAGCTCCTGGTTTTAAATTTGAGGCTGGTCCATTCTGATTGGTTGGGAGCCTGGATCTGTATTCATTGGACTTGGAGTTTGATTGATTGGTGTTTCTGGTTTCTTCTGTCTGTTTTGTGGCTTTGATTGGCTGGCAACACTCTGTCCTTGTGTTGGAGGCTTTCAATGCAGCTTGGCTCCGTGTGAAGGGACGGCTGCTCTTCATTAGCAAGCTGCTATTCATTAGCAAGCTGGGTTTCACCTGGGTGCCTGGTGGGAGGGTGCTTGGGTTGGAGCTATCAGAGGGAGTCTGTTTTTGCCCAGGCAAACGGACAAAAAAGCTTGCCATCTGTTGGTTAACACGATGTATCCGTTCTGTACTCACTGCCTCCGTTTTTCATCCTCTCTATCCATCCAGCATCCATTTATGGACGTTTCATCCGCTCCAAAAGTTTTGGGCTGCCTAGTTCGTCCGTTCTGCATCCGCTACGCATCCGCTACGCATCCGTTATGCATCCGTTATGCATCCACTATATCCGCTTGGTGTCTGCTGCACATCCGCGCAACTCGCATCCGCCCGGATGCAGGGAGGAAGCGGAACGGATGTGGAACAGATGCAGAATGGATGCAGCATGGAAACAAAGCGTTTAAAACGGAAAAAACGTTCGCAGAGGGGACCTATCTCGGATATTAAGGATGTCTAGAGGATGCCTAGAGAATGCCTAGAGAATGAAAGGGACACCTACACTGCCTATAAAAAGGAGGAGTAACTCGTCTGCATCTCACTTTCAGACCAGCAGCCCACCTGTGCAGACCTCTGCAGCCTTCATCTGACTCTTGCTCTTCCACAGCATCGAGTCATGTCCACTGTGGATCGTACCACAGTCCTTTTGGCAGCCACCATCCTTCTGTAACAGTACGAAGCCATCTACAGGCTCTGTGAACTCTACTATGGGAAGAAAAAGAGACGGCCAAGATGCGTCTGGGTCCGAAAATGGATCGGGAGAAGAGCAGAGTACAGACTGTACAACAAACTGATGGTGGAGCTCAGGAACGAAGACACTCGGGCATTCCAGAACTTCATGAGGATGCCTCCAGCCATGTTTGACGAAGTTGTGCAGCGCCTGACACCCAGGTTGACCAAGGCAAACACCAACTTCCAGCCCAGCCTGGAACCTGGGCTCAAGGTGGCACTCACTCTGCGCCACCTGGCCTCAGGGACCACCTACGGGAGCATGCAGTATGGCTGGAGGGTGCCAACCAACACCATCAGCATTGTGGTCAGAGAAGTGGTGCAGGCCATCATCGAAGAATACAAGGAGGAGCTCCTCCAGTGTCCCTCCAATGAAGAAGGATGGAAGAAAGTTGAAGAGCAGTGGTATCAGAGGTGGAACTTCCCCCACACCATTGGAGCCATCAATGGCAAGCACGTGGCCTGCAAGGTTCCAGCCAACTCAGGGTCCACTTATTGCAACTACAAGGGCTTCTTCAGCATCATCCTCTTCGCCATGGTCGATGCTGACTACAAGTTCATGTACATCGATGCTTCAGGCTACGGCTCATCTTCAGATGCCCAGGTATACAACGACAGTCACCTCAAGGAGGGGCTGGAAGGCAATCTCATCGTGGGCTTTCCAGATCCAGAACCCCTGCCCAACGACACATAAGATGTGCCCTACTTCATCGTGGGGGATGACGCCTTCTCCCTCAGAACCTACTTCATGAAGCCCTACACTTCCAGACTCCTCACCCGTGAAGACAGGATCTTCAACTACAGGCTGTCCAGGGCAAGGCAGGTGGTGGAGAACGCCTTTGGCATCCTGGCCAACAGGTTCCAGGTACTTCTCACCACCATGCAGCATTGCCCAGAGACCGTGAGGA
Organism: Laticauda colubrina; assembly: GCA_015471245.1. NCBI lineage: Eukaryota > Metazoa > Chordata > Lepidosauria > Squamata > Elapidae > Laticauda > Laticauda colubrina. Next base: position 52,937,368 of record BLBF01000018.1, on the reverse strand, counting down.
GGATCGTGGAAGCTTGCTGCATCCTGTACAATCTCATGCGCACCTGCTACCCAGTGTTGCAGAACAGGCTCATGGATCGTCAACAAGGCAATGGGAACCTGGAGCCTGGGGAATAGAGGCAAGGGCGAAACCTGATCGACACTCAGGATATGCAAGGCCACAACAGAACCTCACGGGAAGGGAAGAAGCAGCGCAACCTCCTGAAACACTGGTGCAACTCCCCAGCTGGAGCAGTGGAGTGGCAAGACAGAATGATAGATGATTAATGGATGCTTCCTTCAGCCTGTCTCATCACACGGATGAGATTGGACCATGTATGTTGGGTGGGCCTACAATGAACAGGGCGTTTAATAAAGAGTTGTGTTTATGTTCAAATGTGTGGATCAATGATTACATTATTATTGATAATAAAGGGCAATAGGTGTGGCACCTGGGAGGGTGGACCATATAGTCCCACTATGCTTGCACTGGAGGTTTATCTACCCCACAGCTATTAGCCATCCCAAAGGTATCCCTGCTCATTCCACAGGTATCCCTGCCCACCCAACTGCTATCTTAACCCATCCCACAAGCTTGCAAAGGCTTAAGCCAATTCTAAATGTTTCCACCAAGACTTTATTAAAAAAAAAGCAATGAAACAAGTGTGTGAATCAAAGATAAACTTTATTGAACAAAAAGCTGTAAAAAAAAAATGACCCAAGTCAACTGTCCAAATAAAGTCCACAGGTAGCCAGCTAGCCAGTCTCTTGCATTCTTCTTGGTCACTCGGGAGTGTGCCCAGTCTCAGGGGTGAAGGGTCCAGGTGCTGTGGTGGTGGATGGTGCTGGAGTGCCTGGCCTCGAGAGTACAACAGGGGACGGTGTGTTTAGAAAGGTCTCGGACAGCTGGCTCAGCCCCGTGCCATGCCATGGGGCGTCATGCCATGGGGCGTCAGCCCCAGTACTGATGACAGATGTACTGAAGCCGGGCTTGGCTGTGGGGTGGATGAAGGAGTAGTGTAGTGGGGCTGTCTGCTCTGCAGCTGGGTGAGGACTGGCGTGGGTGGCATCGCTGTCGTGGGTGGCATCATTGGCATGGGTGGCATCGCTCTTGTCGGTGGCATCATTGGCGTGGGTGGCATCGGTGGCATCAGTGGAACAGGTGGCAATGGTGTCACCCGATGACTCTGTGCCTGGACTGGGAAGGGCTGCTGCCTGTGCTGCTGAACCTCCTGGTAGCCGTAGCCCTGGTAGGTGAGGGGCTGTGGGAAGCCTTGGAATGGGAGGGACATCACCTGGGGTGGAGGAGCAGGCCTGGACTAGGTGGGAGCAGGTTCCTCTGGTTCTGGAGGGTTGTGAAGCAGCTTGGTGATCCAGTCCTTCACCTGCTGGTACTGTGGATCCGCCATTTCCTTGAGGGTCTGGTTGACATAGGTGAGGAAGGGCTTGCGATTGGAGTATGAGGAGTCGGTGTGGACCAGCTGAGAGAGGAGATCTATGCTGATGCGGATGGTGTCCCTGATCTCCAGCAGGACATTGTGGCTCTGCCCCTCCAGCTGTCCGGCTCTCTGCCTTTCTGCGGAGGCGGAGCTGGGGTGGTGGTGCATGCGGCTAGGACTGTGGTGGACTCAATGTCTTCTTTCTCCCACCACACCAGGGAGTCCTCTACGCACTCCACCACACTTACCACACCTGTCCGTGGGTTCTCCGCCATGGCACGCTCCACAGAAACCTGCCTGGAGACAGGGACTGACTCTCGGCCAGATGAGGACTGGGTGGCAGCAGGCTGCCTGAGAGAGAGGCTAGTGAGAGGGGCTGCTGGTGCTCCTCAGTGGCGGATCTCACCCTCCAGGAAGTTGTACCTGGCCATGACATAGGTCTCTCTGTCTGTCAGCTTCACAGTGGCCTGGCCAGATTTCTTCAGGTGCAGCTTCCCGTACCAGGTGTGCATATGTTTCCACCAGCCGAGGAGCACCTCCGAAGTGTAACCCATACTCTCTGCCCTCTCTCTCCAAGCAGCCTGCTTCCGCTTGGTGTCCCTGTACAGCCGGTGTCCCTTCCGCCACAGATAGTCGTTCTCTCTCAGCCACTCCAGCACCTCATCCTCGTGCGTCTCCGCAATGGAGTATTGCCTCCTCTCCCATAGTTGCATATGCCTCTTCCTCCCTTTGGCAGGACCAGATGGGCCCTCATCAGTGGGGCTCATAGGTAGTAGGGGCTGCTCCTCCACACCACCAGCAGCAGCAGCTCCAGCAGGATCATCATCATCATCATCATCATCATCATCATCATCATCATCATCATCATCCCCACCAGCAGGATCATAATCAGCATCATCATCCTCACCAGCAGGATCATAATAATCATCATCATCAGCAGCAGCAGGAACACCAGGACCAGGATCAGCAGCAGTAGAGTAAGCACCAGCAGGGCCAGCAAGTCCAGGAGCACGAGCAGGACCAGGAGCATGAGCAGGACCAGTAGCACGAGCAGGACGAGCAAGACCAGGAGCATGAGCAGGTCGAGCAGGACCAGCAGGACCAGGAGCAGCTTCAACAGAGTAAGCAACAGCAGAAGCCCCAGCACCAGGAGAAGCACCACCGCCTGGGGCAGCTTCAGCAGAAGCACCAGCACCAGCAGAGTCAGGGGCAGGGGGCGGGAGGTTGGCTCTGTCCCTCTTGCCAGGGATGGCGGCAGGTTGCTGAGGCTTTCGCTTCCTCCCCATGGTTGTGGGGTTGCTGGCTGGCAGGGAGGCTAGCAGGCACCAAGGCTGGCAGGAAGCCTGGCAGGAAGCCTGGCAGGAAGGCAGGCAGGCAGGCAGGCACCAAGGCTGGCTGGAAGGCAGGCTGGCAGGGCAGGCAAGGAACTCGAAGTGTCCAGCAGCAGGTCTTTCCTCGGAATGCTGGCCATGTGCGAGCTGCTTCCCTTTATATCCGGGGGGCTTACGTAATACTTCCCCCCCGCATGCGCAATTAACACGCAACATCCGTTCTGCTTCCACTGTGCATCCGCTAGGCTTCCACTGTGCATCCGCTTTATCTTCTGTGCATCCGCTCTGCATCCACTTCATCCGTTCGGCGTCCTTTCTGCATCCGCTGTATCCGTTCGACGTCCGCTTCGCTGAGGCCCTCCGGAAGCCCGGCGGTTGCGCCATCCGCTTCCATCCGCTGGGCTTCCGTTCTGCATCCGCTTTCCATCCGCCCTGCGTTCTCCCCGCGTCCGTGTTATCTGCTCCGGTTATGCAAATTTTTGCCCCTTTTGAGAGCGGATAACAACGGATGGAACATTTTTCTCGTCCATTGTGTTTTGCATCCGTTGGCCAGTGTGACATGGGCTTAAATTTGAGGCTAGCCTATTGTTGTGCCAGGATGTTTTTTTCTACATCCTGATTGGTTGGGAGTCTTAGTCTGTGTTTATTGGGCTTGGAGTTTGTTTGATTGGTGTTTCTCGTTTCTTCTGTCTGTTTTGTGGCTTTGATTGGCTGGCAACACTGTGTTCCTGTATTGGAGGCTTTCAGTGCAGCTTGGCTTCGTGTGAAAGGATGGCTATTATCTATTAGGAAGCTAGGTTTCATCTGGGTGCCTGGTTGGGGTGTGTTTGAGCTGGAGGTACCAGAGGGAGTCTGTTTGTGCCCAGGTGTTTGCCTGGCTTGTGGTGTGGAAATCTTTCTATTTGAGAGTGCAGGTTTCCAAATGATTGACAGTCTGGTGAAATCATCTCTTCTATTCATGCTTTCAGGACTTTTTTCAATCTCTATGGCTTCTCTGATGATTCTGTGGCTGGGGTTTTCTATAGTGGCTAGGGTTTTGGTGATATTGAAGTTGATGTTGTGACCTGTGGTTTTAATGTGTTGGACTAGTGAGGAGGTGTGTTCCAGCTTTTTTACTGCATTTTTGTGTTCGTCCAGGCGGGTATTTATTCTTCTATTGGTCTGTCCAATGTATGTGGCCAGGCATGATGCACAGGGAACATGTGATCTGCTTGTAAGTTTCAACGTGGTTTCACTATTCACTCAAGTCCTGATAAAAGAAACTCTTGAAATCATCAAAAATAAATACCAACCAGCTAAAGACCTCATAGAACTAACAGAACACTGCCTAACTAACACATATTTCATATACAAAGGACAAAGATACAAGCAAATTGAAGGAGTCCCTATGGGATCATCACTGTCACCCGTCATTGCAAATCTGTTCATGGAAGAATTTGAATCCAGAGCCCTGGCTAATGCCACCCACAAACCCAAACTGTGGCTAAGATACATTGATGACACATTTGTGATTTGGCCCCATGAAAAGAAAACCTAAACAATTTCCTAACACACCTAAACAGCACACACCCCAAAATCAAGTTCACCATAGAAACGGAAATAAACAAACAACTACCATTCCTAGATGTACTAATCTACAAAAGAACAGATGGCACACTAGGACACACCGTATACCAGAAGAAAACACACACCAACTGCTACCTCAATCCCAATCCCACCACCACCCAGCACAGATAAATTTCATGGCCAAAACACTAATTGCCAGAACCAAACGCCTGGCAGACAAGACACATATAAAGACTGAACTATGTACCCTGACTAAAGGCCCTGTCACACTGCCCAACGGATGCAAAACGTTAGTCAAAAGGACACAACGGACAAGCAAAATATTCCATCCGTTGTTATCTGCTCTCAAAAGGGGCAAAAATTTGCATAACCGGAGCGGATAACACAGAAAGGAACGGATGCGGGGAGGGTGCAGAGCGGATGGAAAGCGGATGTGGAACGGAAGCCCAGCGGATGGAAGCGGATGATAGCGGATGGCACATCTGCGAGGCTTCTGGGGGACCTCAGCAAAGCGGACGCGGAACGGATAAAGCGGATGCAGAGTGGACGCCGAGCGGATGAACCGGATGCACAGCGGATGCACAGCAGATGCACAGCGGATGCACAGTGGAAGCCTAATGGATGCCGAGCGTTAATTGCGCATGTTGGGAGGATGCATTGCGTAAGCCCCGCAGATATAAAGGGAAGCAGCTCGGAAGCAGGTCACCATTCAAAGGAAAGATCTGCTGCCGGACGGATTGACAGCCTTGCCTGCCCTGCCTGCATGCCTGCCTGCAAGCCTTGCTGCCAGCCTTGCTGCCAGCCTTGCTGCAAGCCTTGCTGCCAGCCTTGCTGCAAGCCTCCCTGCCAGCCTTGCTGCAAGCCTCCCTGCCAGTCTTGCTGGCTGCCTGCCTGCCAGCCTTGCTGCCAGCCAGTCTGCCTGCCAGCCTTGCTTCCTGCCTTCATGCCAGCCTTGGTTCATGTCTGCCTGCAAGCCTTGGTGCCTGCCTGCCTGCCTGCCTGCCTGCCTGCAAGCCTTGGTGCCTGCCTCCCTGCCAGCCTTCCTGCCAGCCTTGGTTCCTGCCAGCCTCCCTGCCAGCCAGCAATCCCAGAACCATGCGGAAGCACAGCAAGCCTCAGCCATCTGCTGCCAGCCCTTGCAAGAGGGACAGGGCTACCATCCCCCCCCCCGGTCCTCACTCTGGTTCTGCTGGGGCTTGTGCAGCACAGGCTCGCTCTTCTGGGGCTGGGGCTTCTGCTGCTTCTGCTTGTTAATAAAGTCTGTTCACACACTTGCTTCATTTCTTTTTTTTAATAAAGTCTTGCTGGAAACTTTTAGAAATGGTTTAAGCCTTTGCATGCTTGTGGGATGGGTTAAGATAACAGTGGGATGGGTTAAGATAGCAGTGGGATGGGTTGAAATAGCAGTGAGATGGGCAGGGATACCTTTGGGATGGGTAATAGCTGTGGGATAGATAAACCTCCAATGCAAGCATCGTGGGACTGGATGGTCCACCCTCCCAGGTGCCACACCTATGGCCCTTTATTATCAATAATAATGTAATCATTGATCCACACATTTGAACATAAACACAACTCTTTATTAAACGCCCTGTTCATTGTAGGCCCACCCAACATACATGGCCCAATCTCATCCGTGTGATGAGACAGGCTGAAGGAAGCATCCATTAATCATCCATCATCCTGTCTTGCCACTCCACTGCTCCAGCTGGGGAGTTGCACCAGTGTCTCAGGAGGTTGCGCTGCTTCTTTGCTTCATGTGAGGCTCTGTTGGGGCCTTGCACATCCTCAGTGTCTATCAGGTTTCACCCTTGCCTCCATTCCCCAGGCTCCATGTCCCCATTGCCTTGCTGGAGGTCCACGAGCCTGTTCTGCAAGACTGGGTAGCGGGTGCGCATGAGACTGTGCAGGATGCAGCAAGGTGGTGAGAAGTACCTGGAACCTGTTGGCCAGGATGCCAAAGGCGTTCTCCACCACCCGATTTGCCCTGGACAGCCTGTAGTTGAAGATCCTCTCTTCATGGGTGAGGTATTTGGAGGTGTAGGGCTTCATGAGGTAGGTTGTGAGGGAGAAGGCGTCATCCCCCAAGATGAAGTAGGGCGCATCTTGCATGTCGTTGGGCAGGGGTTCTGGATCTGGGAAGCCCACGATGAGGTTGCATTCCAGCCCACCCTTGAGGTCTCTTGTGTTGTATACCTGGGCATCTGAAGATGAGCCGTTGCCTAAAGCATCGATGTACATGAACTTGTAGACAGCATCGACCATGGCGAAGAGGATGATGCTGAAGAAGCCCTTGTAGTTCTGATAAGAGGACCCTGAGTTGGCTGGCGCTTTGCAGGCCACCTGCTTGCCATTGATGGCTCCAATGGTGTGGGGGAAGTTCCACCTCTGATACCACTGCTCTGCAACTTTCTTCCATCCTTCTTCATTGGAGGGGCACTGGAGGAGCTCCTCCTTGTATTCTTCGATGATGGCCTGCACCACTTCTCTGACCACAATGCTGATGGTGTTGGTTGGCACCCTCCAGCCATACTGCATGCTCCCTTAGGTGGTCCCTGAGGCCAGTTGGCGCAGAGTGAGTGCCACCTTGAGCCCAGGTTCCAGGCTGGGCTGGAAGTTGGTGTTTGCCTTGGTCAACCTGGGTGTCAGGCGCTGCACAACTTCGTCAAACATGGCTGGAGGCATCCTCATGAAGTTCTGGAATGCCCGAGTATCTTCGTTCCTGAGCTCCACCATCAGCTTGTAGTACAGTCTGTCCTCTGCTCTTCTGGCGAACCATGTTCGTACCCAGACGCTTCTTGGCTGCCTCTTTTTCTTCCCGTAGTAGAGTTCACAGAGCCTGTAGATGGCTTTGCACTGTTGCAGAAGAATGGTGGCTGCCAAAAGGACTGTGTTACGATCCATGGTGGAAATGATTGGATGCTGTGGAAGAGGAAGAGGCAGATGAAGGTTGCAGAGGTCTGCAGCAGGGCTGCTTGTCTGAAAGTGAGATCCAGATGAGTTGCTCCCCCTTTTTATAGGCAGTATAGGTGTCCCTTTGCATCCTCTAGGCATCCTCTAGGCATCCTCTAGGCATCCTCTAGGCATCCTCTAGGCATCCTCTAGACATCCTTAATATCCGAGATAGGTCCCCTCTGCGAAGGTTTTTTCCGTTTTAAATGCTTTGTTTCCATGCTGCATCCGCTAGGCATCCGTTCTGCATCCGTTCCACGGCTGTTCCGCTTCCTCCCTGCCTCTGAGCGGATGCGAGTTGCGCGGATGCGGAACAGATGCCTAGCGGATATAGCGGATGCGTAACGGATGCAGAACGGATGCCTAGTGGATGCCTAGCAGATGCAGAACGGATGAATTGGATACATTTTCCACGCAAAAGTTTTGAGCAGCTCAACACTTTCTGAGCAGATGAAACGTCCATAAATGGATGCTGGATGGATAGAGAGGAAGCAAAATGAAGGCAGTGAGTACAGAACGGATACATCACGTTAACCAATGGATAGCAAGCTTTTTTTCCTGTTTTACATCCTCTTTGCATCCATTGGTGCAGTGTGACAGGGGCTTTAAGTATTGACAGCCAATGGCTTCCACAAAAACAAAATCACCAGCTTGATCCACAAAAACACACCAAGACATAACAGAGACCTAGAAGATCAACAGACCTCTGGAACAGCTGTCCTGCCCTATATAAGTGGTACTACAGACAAAATCAGTAAGATACTACACAGGCATCACATCAAGATTGCCTTCAAAACAGACAAAAAATAACAGCCATCCTTAAAAACCCCAAAGACAAAATTGACCTGGAAAACCAAGGCATATACGAAGTTCCCTGTGCATCATGCCCAGCCACAAACATTGGACAGACCAATAGAAGAATAAGTACCCGCCTGGATGAACACAAAAATGCAGTAAAAAAGCTGGAACACACCTCCTCTCTAGTCCAACACATGAAAGCCACAGGTCATAACATCAACTTCAGTGGCACCAAAACCCTAGCCACTATAGAAAACCCCAGCCACAGAATCATCAGAGAAGCCATAGAGATTGAAAAAAGACCTGAAAGCATGAATAGAAGAGATGATTCCACCAGACTGTCAATCATTTGGAAGCCTGCACTCTCAAATAGAAAGATCTCCACACCACAAGCCAGGCAAACACCTGGGCACAAACAGACTCCCTCTGATACCTCCAGATGAAACACACCCCAACCAGGCACCCAGATGAAAACTAGCTTCCTAATAGATAATAGCTGTCCTTTCACACGAAGCCAAGCTGCACTGAAAGCCTCCAACACAGGAACAGAGTGTTGCCAGCCAATCAAAGCCACAAAACAGACAGAAGAAACCAGAAACACCAATCAAACAAACTCCAAGAACAATAAACAGACCAAGACTCCCAACCAATCAGGATGTAGAAAAAACCATCCTGGCACAACAATAGGCTAGCCTCAAATTTAAAACCTACGGCTGTGAGACCCTGACCCACATACAAACTCAATACAGAAGCCTGATGATGGCAGATGAGATTCTGCTGAAACATTGCTACAACTTTCAAGGCATTACAATGATGTGGGGTAATACCTGAAGGAAGCTGAACTGCATTCATGTAAGTACTCGCGAAAACTTAAAAAAACAAACAAACAAATATAAATGACATATAAATGACAAGCCACTTTATGATAATGATTGGTTGCAACACCTAATTATTAACGCATTATTAAAGTGCCAGTGTTAAATTAGTTACTGGAGTGACTGGCTGAGCTTCTGTTTGTCCTACAAGGATAGGACTTGCAAAAATAATATTTTGCTGCTCTTGACTCTTCTGGTATTATGGAATTCCCTTATAACAAAGACTTACTTAGTTTTTTCTGTGCAAGAATTTAAGCAAACAGTAAACTATCCTGTTTAAAGCTGCCTTCCAGTGAGTTTGTAATCGGCTTTTGTGCAATGAGAAATGATGTTGTTTTTTCTGCATTGGGTGGCTCTTTATCTGATCAAGCTTCTGTCTATATTGAACAATATTGTGAGGACATAAGCATAAAAGGCCACTTTAAAAATACTAATACAATTAGAAGAATAAAGACTCAAGGAAAAAAAATCAGAAAAGAGCTCATAAAAGTAGCAGATGAAAAAGAATACAATTCTTCAGCTAATGGCTTGTGCCAATCAAGCTGGGCAAACAATCACCAATGATAAATTCAATCATCAACCATATAAAAATGTATTTTATTTCCCCCAAGTAATGAGCATTAACTGCTTTGTTTCTCCTCTCTCTTGAAATAAAGGAACAAATTTGCTTTTGTTCAACATGGTTGCCTAAGACATTGTGATGAGATTTTTACTTATTGTTCAAAATATCATCTGTTGAGACAGCAGGTCTTGTACTGTTTTGTTTTCTTGTTTGTAAAATCTAGTAGTAAAAATGGTTTTGAAAACTGTTGTAGGACAGCCTGCAAATTTTCTCTCTAATGCTTATTTATAGGACCAGTATGTTCTGGTGCCAGCTGACAAAAGTTTTCCAACTGCTAGAAAAGTAAAATTCTCATTCAGTAGGTCTAACTCCTTTCTCTTTCCCCTCCCCCCTTTTTTCCCCCAATAGGAAAACCTGACTGCACAGCTGCTCAGGGCAACCTAACATTACAAAAGTATAATGCGGCACACTTCAACCTGTGTTTCCTATTGTTCTGGAAAGCAGTTTCATGCTAATAATGGAAAAGGTGACAATGTAATGCATTAATGGCCACTTTCCCATTGTTTGGTAAAGTCCTTACATCATTAAATTGTGGGGTTCGTATAAGGCCTAAACAATAAACTTGACTTGGTTGCAACAGAAAAGGCTCTTTTGATATTTTATAGCAGCTCAGACTGCCTGCTATCTATAATTACAGTCAATATTTCGACTGGAGGAAAATGCTTTAATTTGCTTAACGTTTCATGCGTGGAAAAACAATCAAGCATTTCCTTCATTTGTAATTACATTACTGGCTCTAGGTGCACTTTTCCAAATTATAAGTAAGTCTGCCCAACATAAGTACTCAGTTTAAAACCTTTTTACATTTAGCTGTCCTGCCACTGATGAATTCCACCAAGATAAGCCTCTTTTTTTGGCTACAGACCTCTTCAAAATTCTAATTCTATATTCAGGAATCTAAATTTCTGTTAATATGCTCCGTAATCTTGGTTGGGTTGCCTGGAAAATAATCAGGTTTGGGCTTGTATCCTTGTTGTGTTAACACTGCCAATTTACCTGTTGTCATTATTTCACAGATGCTGGCCAGATCATGCTTATTGGCTGTTGAAGCCTAAGGCTGGCTCATTCATTGTGCAGTAAGATTTTACACTGAATGCAGACAAACACCATGTGTTTAACTACAAGTATGATGCCATTATCAGTTGTTCTATTATTATCCATATCTAAAGAGGCTTGGTGAGAAATCAGAACATGCATCACATCATAGTTTCCCCTCCCTCCAAGGAAATAGTTAAGCTAACTAGTTGTTTAGAGGGTAAAAGTGAATAGCAGCTCACATACAAGCTGTTTAATTTTACATAATCTAAAATATGTAGCCAACTTTTGTACACACAGACAAAAATGTGTTCTCTCATGGCTGCCAGTATTGGCCTTAAACAGATAAGTTTCTTTCTACATAGTTGTAGCTCTTAAACTAAGAAACTGTAGTTCCTTGGAATTCGATAGATTCTTTTTTCTCACATGATCAATTCCTAGTTTGCCAACATTTCCACAATTGTGCAATTTGCACAACTTCACTTTTTTTTTTGGCAACAAAGGAACTGCAATAATGCAACGGAATACTTGAAATACTGATAGATAGTTATATGGACCAAGTGCTGAAGGCCATGTCACACTGCCCAACGGATGCAAAGAGGACACAACGGAAGGGAAAAATGTTCCTTTCATTGTATCCGTGCTCAAAAGGGGTGAAAATTTGCATAATTGGAGCGGATGAAACGGACGTGGGGAGGACATAGGGCAGATGCAAAGCGGATGCGGAACGGAAGCCCAGCGGATGCAGAATGGATGGCACGTTCGCAGGGCTTCGGGGGGGGGTCTCAGGAGAGCGGACGCAGAATGGAAAAAACGGATACAAAACGGATGCACAGCGGATGAAGCAGATGCACAGCGGAAGCCTAGCGGATGCACAGCGGCAGCGGAACGGATGTCGTGCGTTAATTGCACATGCGGGGGGATGCATTGCGCAAGCCCCCTGGATATAAAGGGAAGCAGCTTGCACGTGGCCAGCATTCCGAGGGAAGACCTGCTGCTGGACACTTTGAATTCCTTGCCTGCCCTGCCTACATGCCTGCCTCCAAGCCTGCCTCCAAGCCTGCCTCCCAGCCTGCCTCCCAGCCTCCTGGGCAGCCTCCTTGCCTGCCTTCCAGCCTCCGTTCCAGCCTTGCTGGCAGCCTGCATTCCAGCCTCCCTGCCAGCCTTGCTGCCAGCCTGCCTTCCAGCCTCCTGGGCAGCCTCCTTGCCAGCCTGCCTTCCAGCCTCCCTGCCAGCCTCCCTGCCAGCCTGCCTTCCAGCCTCCTTGCCAGCCAGTCTGCCTGCCAGCCTTGGTGCCAGCCTTGGTGCCAAACTTCCTGCCAGCCTTGGTGCCAGCCTTGGTGCCAGCCTTGGTGCCAGGCTTCCTGCCAGCCTTGGTGCCTGCCAGCCTTCCTGCCAGCCTCCCTGCCAGCCAGCAACCCCACAACCATGGGGAAGAAGCGAAAGGCTCAGCAACCTGCCGCTATCCCTGGCAAGAGGGACAGGGCCACCCTCCCGCTCCATGTCCATGACTCTGCTTCTGCTGGGGCTTCTGCTGCTTGGGCTCACTCTTCTCTTGCTGGAGCTTCTGCTGTGGCTGCTCCTGGCAGTGGTGCTTCTGCTGCGTACTCTGCTGAAGCTGCTCCTGGCGGTGGTGCTTCTGCTGCTGCGCACTCTGCTGAAGCTGCTCCTGGTCCTGCTGGTCCTGCTGGTCCTGCTCGTTCTGCTCATGCTCCTGGTCTTGCTGGTCCTGCTGTTGGTGCTTACTCTGCTGCTGCTCATCCTGGTCTTGCTGCTGCTGCTGCTGCTGCTGCTGCTGCTGCTGCTGATTCTGATTCTGATTCTGATCCTGCTGGTGATTCTGCTGCTGCTGCTGCTGATGATGATGATGATGATTATGATCCTGCTGGTGATGTTTCTGATGATGATGATTCTGCTGCTGCTGCTGCTGCTGTTGATGATGATGATGCTGATTATGATCCTGCTGGTGATGTTTCTGATGATTCTGATGATTCTGCTGCTGCTGCTGCTGCTGCTGCTGCTGCTGTTGGTGTGGAGGAGCAGCCCCTACAACCTCGAAGTCCCTCTGATGAGGGCCCGTATGGCCCTGCCAGAGGGAGGAAGAGGCAGACGCGTCAACGGGAGAAGAGGCAGTACTTTATTGAGGAGGCGCACGAGGATGAGGTGCTGGAGTGGCTGAGAGAGAAGGACTATCTGTGGCGGAAGGGACACTGGCTGTACAGGGACACCAAAAGGAAGCAGGCTGCTTGGAGAGAGAAGGCGGAGAGTATGGGCTAAACTTCGGAGGTGCTACTCGGCTGGTGGAAACATATGCACACTTGGTACGGGAAGCTGCACCGCAAAAAATCTGGCCGGGCCGCAGTCAAGCTGACGGACAGAGAGAACTACGTCATGGCCAGGTGCAGCTTCCTGGAGGGTGAGATCTGCCACCGAGCAGCACCAGGAGCCCATCTGACTACCTTCACTCTCAGGCAGCCTGCTGCGACCCAGTCCTCTTCCAGCCGAGAGTCAGTCCCTGTCTCCAGGCAGGTTTCAGTGGAGCGTGCCACGGCAGAGAACCCCCAGGCAGGTGTTGAAAGCTTGGTGGAGAGCGAGGAGGACTCCCTGGTGCGGTGGGAGAAAGGAAACATCGAATCCACCGCTGCCGAAGTCCCATCCACCCACACCGCCGCCTCCACAGGAAGGCAGAGAGCCAGACCGCAGGAGGGGGAGAGCCACAAGGTCCTGGTGGAGATCAGGGTCACCATCCGCACCAGCATAGGTCTCCTCTCTCAGCTAGTCCCCATCGACTCCTCCTGCTCCAACCGCAAGCTTTCCTCAATTATTTAAACCAGACCCTGAAGGAGATTCCGGATCCCCAGTACCAGCTGGTGAAGGAGAGGATCTGCATGCTGATTAACAACCCTCCAGACCCAGAGGCACCTGCTACCACCCAGTCCAGGTCTGCTCCTCCACCCCAGGTGATGTCCCTCCCATACCAAGGCTTCCCACAGCCCCTCACCTACCAGGGCTACAGCTACCCGGAGGTCCAGCAGCACAGGCAGCAGCCCTTCCCAGGCCAGGCACAGAGTCATCAGGCAGCACCGTTGCCAGCTGTTCCACTGATGCCACCAATGCCACCCACGCCAATGATGCCACCGACGACATCGATGCCACCCACGCCACTCCTCAGCTCGCTGCACAACAGGCAGTCCCACTACACTACTCCTTCCTCCATCCCACAGCCAAGCCCGGCCTCAATACATCTGTCCTCGGTACTGGGGCTGACACCCCATGGCATGGAGGAAGGACCTCTCAGCATCGCGGGGATGAGCCAGCTGTCCGACACCTTTCTGAACACATCATCTCCTGTTGTCCTCTCGGGGCCAGGCACTCCATCAGCACCTCAGACCAGCACTGCAGCAGCACCCACCTCCAGAGCACCTGCACCCTAAAAATTAGACTGGGCACACACCTCCGAGTGACCAAGTGGAATACCAGAGACTGGATGCCTGGATATTTTTGGACTTTATTTGGACATTTGACTTGGTTCATGTTTACTTTTCAGGTTGTTATTAATAAAGTTTATCTTTGTTTCACATGCTTGCTTCATTATTTTTTTTCTAAAATGTCTGGGTGGAAACTTTTAGAAATGGTTTAGCCTTTGCATGCTTGTGGGATGGGTAAGGATAGCTGTGGGATGGGCAGGGATACCTTTGGGATGGGTTAGGATAGCTATGGGATGGCCAGGGATACCTTTGGGTTAAGATAGCTGTGGGATGGGCAGGGATACC
>BLBF01000018.1:52910974-52922841 GCA_015471245.1 Laticauda colubrina | reverse complement strand
GGCAGGGATACCTTTGGGTTAAGATAGCTGTGGGATGGGCAGGGATACCTTTGGGATGGGTTAAGATAGCTATGGGATGGGCAAGGATACCTTTGGGTTAAGATAGCTGTGGGATTGGCAGGGATACCTTTGGGATGGGTTAAGATAGCTGTGGGATGGGCATGGATAGCTTTGGAATGGGTTAAGATAGCTGTGGGATGGGCAGGGATAGCTTTGGGATGGGTTAAGATAGCTGTGGGATAGATAAATCTCCAGTGCAAGCATAGTGGAACTGTATGATCCACCCTTCCAGCTGCCACCCCTATGGCCCTTATCAATTACAATGTAAGCATTGATCCACACATGTCAACATAAACACAACTCTTTGTTAAACGCCCTGTTCATTGTAGTCCAACCAAACACTCATGGCCCAAACTCATCCGTGTGATGAGACAGGCTGAAGGAAGCATCCATTAAGCATCTACCATACTGTCTTGCCACTCCACTGCTCCAGCTGGGGAGTTGCACCAGTCTTTCAGAAGGTTGCGCTGCTTCTTCGCCTCACGTGAGGCTCTGTTGGGCCCTTGCACATCCTCAGTGTCAATCAGGTTTCGCCCTTGCCTCCATTCCCCAGGCTCCATGTCCCCATTGCCTTGCTGAAGGTCCACGAGCCTGTTCTGCAAGACTGGGTAGCGGGTGCGCATGAGATTGTGCAGGATGCAGCAAACTTCCACAATCCTCCTCATGCTCTGTGGGTGATGCTGCATGGTGTTGAGAAGTACCTGGAACCTGTCGGCCAGGATGCCAAAGGCGTTCTCCACCACCCGCCTTGCCCTGGACAGCCTGTAGTTGAAGATCCTCTCTTTACGGGTGAGGTATTTGGAGGTGTAGAGAGGGAGAAGGCGTCATCCCCCACGATGAAGTAGGGCACATCTTGCGTGTTGTTGGGCAGGGGTTCTGGATCTGGGAAGCCCACCATGAGGTTGCTTTCCAGCCCCTCCTTGAGGTGACTGTCGTTGTATACCTGGGCATCGGAAGATGAGCCGTTGCCTGAAACATCGATGTACATGAACTTGTAGTCAGCATCGACCATGGCGAAGAGGATGATGCTGAAGAAGCCCTTGTAGTTGAAATAAGTGGACCCCGAGTTGGCTGGAACCTTGCAGGCCACGTGCTTGCCATCGATGGCTCCAACGGTGTGGGGTAAGTTCCACTTCTGATACCACTGCTCTGCAACTTTCTTCCATCCTTCTTCAGTGGTGGGGCACTGGAGGAGCTCCTCCTTGTATTCTTCGAGGATGGCTCACACCACTTCTCTGACAACAAAGCTGATGGTGCTGGGTGGCACCCTCCAGCTGTACTGCATGCTCCTGTAGGGGGTCCCTGAGGCTAGGTGGCGCAGAGTGAGTGCCATCCTGAGCCCAGGTTCCAGGCTGGGCGGGAAGTTGGTTTTTGTCTTGCTCAACCTGGGTGTCAGGTGCTGCAGAAGTTCGTCAAACATGGCTGAAGGCATATTCATGAAGTTCTGGAACGCACGAGTGTCTTCGTTCCTGAGCTCCACCGTCAGCTTGTCGTAAAGTTGGTACTGTGCTCTTCTGGCTAACCATCTTTGGACCCAGACTTTTTTTGGGTGCCTCCTTTTCTTGCTGTAGTAGAGTTCACAGAGACTGTTGATGGTTTCGCAGTGATGCAGAAGGATGTTGGCTGCCAAAAGGATTTTGTTGCAATCCATGGTGGAGATGACTAGATGCTGTGGAAGAGGAAGAGGCAGATGAAGGCTGCAGAGGTCTGCACCGCTGGGCTGCTGGTCTGAAAGTGTGAAGCAGGCGAGTTGCTCCCCCTTTTTATAGGCAGTATAGGTGTCCCTTTGCGTCCTCTAGGCATCCTCTAGGCATCCTCTAGGCATCCTCTAGGCATCCTTAATATCCGAGATAGGTCCCCTCTATGAACGTTTTTTCCGCTTTAAACGCTTTGTTTCCGTTCTGCATCCGTTCTGCATCCATTCCGCGTCCGTTCTGCTTCCTCCCTGCGTCCGAGCGGATGCGAGTTGCGCGGATGCACAGTGGATGCCTAGCGGATATAGCGGATGCGTAGCGGATGCAGAACGGACGAACTGGATACATTTTCCGCGCAAAAGTTTTAGGCAGCCTAAAACTTTTGGAGCGGATGAAACGTCAATAAACGGATGCTGGACGGATTGAGAGGAAGCCAAACGGAGGCAGTGAGTACATCGCGTTTCAGAATGGATGGCAAGATTTTTTTCCCGTTTTGCTTCCTCTTTGCATCCGTTTTTGCAGTGTGACAGGGCCTTGAGTTCTTACTCACATAACTTAGTCCTCCTAGCTCAGTTGAACTCACTGAATAAAAACAAAGAGGTATCATTGTTATCGCATTTACTCGAGGGGCGGGGGGGGGGGAAAGGAATTTAAAAAGATAGGAAATGAATTTGGGGAGCTGTTTACATTAGGCCAGCCTATCAATTCATTTCACCCAGTGCAACTGGTAGCTACAGTGAATTTCCTTTTTTACATATAACTTTTATTTTGTTTAAAATGGTAAAAAGTAATACAAACTAAACTTGAAGGAAGAAAAAAGAAAAAAGAGGAAGAATATGATAAAAATATATAATGACTTCCAACTTTCATTATATATGTAGACAAAATTAGTAATGCATCATCCCTTGTAAAGTTATAGACAGATGTTTCTTCATCTCATATCTCATCCTTTATCTATATGTAAATCCCTAAAACATCAACTTTAATTCTGATGTCAGCAAAAAGGGTTTCTGGAACTTTGCAAACATACATCTTACTTTGACTTTGGTCAAATAAACCAAATTTACATTTCTTCTTTTACTTATGATAGTCTTAATTTTTAATTCATTTGAATATTGTAGGATATGATTTTTCTTCAATTCTTCTTTATCCCATTGTATAGATCTCTGGGTTTAACAAGCTTCTTTTATAGATCCAACCAGAAAACATTCTCCAGGTCATTCTCTTGGTTTGTTATTTGTATTTCGCCTTTAATTTTTAAATTTCAGCCAGTTCCTTTAGTATACCAATAAAGCATTCTTTTTCAAATAATTATTTTCACCTTTCATTTGTAGTGCCACATTTGGTACTTCTCTGTCTTGTCAGGGAAAAAAATTGTTCAACATCTGTCATTCCTTCATTGATTTCTTTTGAACATAATGTATTCATAGACATCATTACTAATTCTGTTGATAAAGTGTTTATTAATTTTGCACTCCAGTCTCAAAATCTTCTTTAATGTTTCCAATATTGTAATAGTTTGTGTCATTTTGTACATCCCAAAAGTTGGTTTGTTTTTTACTTTTATTTAGAATCCTTATTCCTCTCTCGTATCCATTTTCTAAAATCATAAAGTCACTTATCTTTATTATAAACCAAGATCTAAAGCAAACTAACTCTGATTCTCACAAGAAGCTATTTATTTTGTATAAGTTAATTCCAAAATCTTACAATAAAATCAATTTTCAAAATTTATTTGGACCCATAATCCATTTTAACTTTCATAGATCACAGTCTTATTTAATTTTTTGCAGTTTATTTCAAATTCCTTAAATTCCTAAGCTTGTAATTCATTTTTCATTTTTTTTGAGCATTGAGTCAGACCTACCCAGTGACTTTTCAAACTTATTATCCCAAAGGTTTCCAATAGCTTTAAGATGTTTATGGGTAGATTCTAAAACTGATTGAGGCTTGTGAACATAGTGTTCTTTAAAAGACTTCATTGTGGTTATGACCAAAGTGACTAATTCATTCATCCCACTATTCAATCCATGGAAGACCACTGTCCTGTAGTTTTCTTGTGAACAATAGCCAATCACAGCATATTTGGGCAATCTCCTATCCTTTTCTTATCCTGAGAGGTTCCAAAGAACTAGTCTGTTCACCAGTTTGAAATTCTATTCAGTCTTTGGTTTAAATATATTGAGCCATAAGCAAAGGAAGCACTTTAATAAGCACTTACTTTCTTATTCTAGTCAATGATTTCCAGATTTGCAACTATTGATATAAATTCCTATATATAAATTATATGTAACTTGGAAAGGTGCATAATTAGCTACTTTATTACTTCTCCCATTCCTGTCTTTTGCTTTGTAAAAATGCAGATCATAATCTCCTTCATTGAAATGTTTGTCTTTTTGGCTAGCATGTAAATGTGTGGTATTGTTTAATTCAATTTATAATTGTAATGACCCTTCAATTCATTAAGCAGTGCCTTTAACTACAAGCCATCTGTGTAGCACACAGAAAGAAAGGTCTGGGATAATGAATTAGAGGGAAAAGATTGGCTTAACCAAGTCAAGTAACATCACCAAGCCACCAGCCACACTATCTATGGTCTTAAAGACCATATTTTTTTTCTTGAAAGAAGTAGTGTGGCTCCTTCCAAACTGTAAAAAATTTCATTGCCCTGGCAGGTCCCAATAATTTGCAATTAAAAATATTTTTTTGAAGGATAAGGTATATATTTTAAAGAAATGAAATGTGTCTACAGCAAATTATTTTATTTATTTTATTTTTAATACTTTTATAGTGGCACAAATTATTTAGTTAACAACTGCCTTTCTGCTCAAACTGAACATATTGGTCCTGTTCAATTTGTCCTTTTAAAATCTATACAAAGAGTTGGATATCTTCAGGGAGAATTATAAAAGTCAATGTGTATTTGTTTTCTTATTGAGTACAAATAAATCATATTTATAAAGTCCAGTTTGGTCTAGTGGTTAGGGCACAAGGGTAGAAGCCAGAGGACTGTGAGTTCTAACCCTACTTTAGGCATGAAAGCCAGCTGGGTGACTTTTTATTTGTATTTATTTTTATTTTATTTGGTTTGTCAATTGCTCACAAGATAATAGGTATAAGTAAAAACATAGTTATGAATACATGGATAAATATAAGAAAAATAAAAGAAACAATAGGACAGGAACTGTAGGAACGTTGGTGCATTTATGCATGCCCCCTACAAACCTCTTAGAAAAGGGGTGAGGTCAATAGTAGACAGTCTAAGGTTAAAGGTTTTGGGGTTTGGGGAAGAAATCACAGAGTCAGGTAGAGTATTCCAGATATTGACCACTCTGTTGCTGAAGCCATATTTCCTGCAATCAAGTTTGGTTAACCTTGTGTTTGTATCTATTGTTTGCTCTTGTATTGTTATGGTTGAAGCTGAAGTATTCATTGACAGGTAGGACATTGCAATATATGATTTTATATACTATACTTAGAAGGCGGCATAGTTCTAGGTTTTCTAGGTCTAGAATTTCCAGTCTGGTGGCATGAGGTATTCTGCAACGAGTAGAGGAGTGGAGAACTCCTCTTGTGAAATATTTCTGGACTTTCGCTACTGTATTAATATCAGATACATAATGTGGGTTCCAGACTGATGAGTTGTATTCAAGTATTGGTCTAGCAAATGTTTTGTATGCTCTAGGTTAGTAATGTAATATTACCAGAGAAATTACATAAGATTAGGTTAACAACTCTTAACGCCTTTTTGGCTATGTACTTTGGGGCTGTCAGCCAACAATGTCACACTCAGGCAACAAGCTAGTCAGTCAATTCCTCTCTCCACCAATAAATCAACACTTGGTTGATGAGTGGAAAAAAGTAGACCCTTCAGCTGCAGGAAAATGTTAGGGGAGAAAAGTCATATTTGTGAGGCTGCTCAATTCCAGGCTACTCAGGGCAGGGGGAGGGGCTGCAAGAAACAATGAGTACTTGCATGGAAGGCTCACAAGGAATTCTATAGAATTTTAAAGAATCAGCAACCTGGAAGACAGCAAATCACTTCTGCATTGCTGCTAGGAAAGCAACATGGATGTGCCTGTGAAGTCACCAGGACTCAAGGTAGACTGAGGAAGACATTCCCTTTACCTTTTAGTAAACAGTTGCCTTGGTTATTGTTGCTATGGAACAGAGACTTAATGCCAAGACTTTAAAAACTGTGAAATTGGAATGATGAGTAAAGAGCTACAAATCCAAACCCCCCTCCCAATATATGTTTGCTTCATCGAAGAACATAAAACTGATCCAGAAAGATATCCCTAAACAATTTGCCAGAGAAGCTAATCTGAAGGATAATGATTGATCTTAGGCAGATCTCCCTGCTTTTAGTCCAATATTCCAATCAATATACATTTGAAGTTACAGATGAGGGGAGCAGAGTTGTAAAAGAAGCCAATCTTCTTCTGGAATGCTGCCAGAAAATATGTAGAGGCCAGAGGCCGAGGCTTCTGCTGAGTGGCAGTGAAGCCTCCAGCAAGCAATTGACCCAGGACTAAGTTGTTTCAAGAAAGCTCCGGCCAGAGGGAGCTTCAGCAAGATTTGAAGAACAGACTTACTGTGAAGGTCAGAGGAAATAGAAAGAACTGAAAGCAGAGGACATCTGCTCTACTACATCTGCTCTGACTGTGCCGGATTTAGCTGGGATAGAGTTTAAGAAGAAGCTGGTTTGAAGGAAGTGCAATTGAAAGCTTTTTTGATAGGAATGCTCCTAAGAAACAGACTCTGTTATTTTGGCATATTAAGTAGAGTTTTCTTATTTCAACTGTTTGGAAAGTAATGTTTTATGTCTTTTTATAGTTCTCTTAATCAAGATCCTATTTCTGTTGATCTAGAAAAGTTGTTCCATATATATTCCATTGAAGCAGGTTATTGGATTCATAAGATTTGGGAATTTATTTTAACAGCAACATTTAAAAAATAACAATAATTAAGGTCCACTAATGATAAAAAGATTCAGGCAGCTACATCTCCACATTTTGAAAATATTTATCAAAAGTAGTTTGGCTGTTAGATTATCAAACATGAAAGACTCTGAGGTTGTAAGCCAACCCTGTCCCACCTGGGGTGAATATTCTTGGATAAGAAAGGATCCTTAAAGGTTGGTTCTTTGCCAGGGTAGTAATGATTCCGTGATGTGATGTGACTTTTGCCATCACATTCTCATCTTCAGAGCCAGAGAGAGGGGAAAATAGATAATAACATTGTTGCTGCCTTTGCTTTTTTTTTTTTTGAAATGGTGTTCAAAGGCTTACTCAACTGCCCAACTGATCCATTGCTAGAACAGACATGCAACTGTTTATGGAGGATAGAAACAGATAACATTGTCCTCTATCAATAGCCAAAGTGACATCACAGTGCATGTTTCCATATACTGTGTTTCCAGTATACTTTTCTTAGTATGTCCCCACAAATGATCTTGTTCATTTGGGGTAGAGTATTTCAGTTTTTTGCACACTATCCAGAGTAGTTCATTAGCTAATTTGCAGAGGAAGAACCATCCTTCAGTTAATCCAATGTTACTATGTGTTTATAGAAAATGGAGACATAGACCTATTGGAGTGCATGGTAAGCACTGAAAGGATGATACTTCTACTGTTGAATCAATATTTCCTTTATATATATATATATTTATATTATAAAATATAATTTTATAAAATATATAAAATAATTATACAATATAATTTTATACCATTATACAACTATGCAACTCTTATATTCCTTATATTCCTTTTATATGGAATATAAATTATCTATCCTTTTGTTAGCATATTTTTGAACCAGATTCCATGTAACAGAAACAGCAATTGACATGCTGGTTCAAAAATAGGCAAATAAAAGGATAGATAATTAATAAAGCAATGAATTATGTTTCATTTTCCTCAGGCATAGTCCACCACTTTTCATTAAATGGTATCAAATAGTTTCATCTGCTGTGTTTCCCCCAAAATAAGACCACATCTTATGTTAATTTTTGCTTCAAAATACACATTAGGACTTATTTTCCAGTTGGGTTTTGGGGAAAATACGGTACTAAATGTGTCTGGCTGGCTGACAATCTTAACTGGGGCTTATTTTGCGGGTTGGGCTTATATTATGAGCATCCTGAAAAATCATGCTAGGGCTTATTTTTCGGTTGGGTCATATTTCTCCGTGTTCTGATTTCCTAGTAGATTTTTAAACTAGCAGTCAAGTTCTACAAGACTATTATTTTTAAATAATAAAATTATATCTCTTCAACCAATTGTTCCATTATCTTCAGAATAAAACAATGCCATTAGCTAATGTGGATTGTAAAATCAAGACTCTGTAATTTTCAAGAGATTTAAATATGGAATGACAGAAACGCTGCTTCTATGTGGGAGTGTGAATATTGTGATCTGTATTTAATCAGCTGCTTCCATTGTTGTAGCCCATCATTCAGGTTTTATTAATTTTGAGACCACTGCGATTCCTGCAAACTAAGGTAAATACTGAGCCTTACCACATCTAACTTCAAACAAATACCATTCATAATATAATATTTCACTCCGTTGCAGCTGGAGACCCTTTTTCATTCTCTGACCATTTTAATATCATTCTAATACGAGTTTATATGCAGTATTTCCTAGGGCTACCAGGTCAAGACTACAAATATTTGGAAGACGACTCGATGGTTTGAACAGCTAGACCAAGGCTGTCAAACTCACAGGCCAGATGTGTCATACACTGGCCACATCCACATCTGGTTTAGTGAAGGAGAAAAAAGTCCCAATATGTCACATGATGCCATTGTGACTACATGAGTTTGGCACCTCCGAGCCAGACTGTCTGACTTTATTAGCTGTTACTTAGTGGTCATCTGGATTTTAGCATTCCACATCTAATAATCCTAGCATGTCCACATAGTATACTACTGTTTAGCATTGATTTTCTGTTTGTGATGATGCTGTGGGTACATGTCTCTCACCTCTCTCTTGATTAAAGTGTTTTCAAACTTCTGTATTATCAGACTGTGTGGACAAAGACTGATAATTGAGTAAATAAAAATTTCATTGCATATTATTTTGTTTTTAACAAGCTATTGGAATGACAATTAGACCTGGACATTTGACAGCTGGCTTAATTTCATGCTGGCTTGCCTTTATTTTTATTTTTTTTTATGAAACAGTATTTTATTATAATGTATAAATTATCAACAGTCATGGGAATTCACAAAAAAGAACAATGGATTTTAATAATTAATATCATCCCTTGAGATTATGCTCCCAAACAATTTGGTAGCCAAAATAACTGAGAGAAAATAAATACCGTATATACTCGCATATAAGCCGACCCTTTAAAAACTGCCCCAAAATGAGGATTTTTGAAAAAACTCGCATATAAGCCAACCCCCAAATACCATGGTGAACACTTTTTTTTTTTCCCCAAATTTGGGGGTCGGCTTATACGTGAATAAATCTGGCTGCTCGACTTCGCGCGATGAGAGCCAAGACTCTCATCGCCTTAGCAGGCAGCGGCTTCGCCGACCCCCAAATTTGGGGGGGAAAAAAAGCATTCTAAAGTCAGCTTATATGCGAGTATATACGGTATGTGATCCAGATTCGTAGCTTCTGTAAGTCTTCAACCTGGCTCACCTGATTTTTGTAAGAAATCTATCCTGCATATAGAATATATGAAAGTAATCTAGCTTGAAGGCAATGACGCAGGCACATTTAGACTTATGAGTGTGCGGACATGCATGGAATTGTTCTGTCTTTTTCCCATTTTCTTTTTCACTCAGAATTTTCAAGCTACAAGAAAAGATGCCTTTTCTGAGAAGTTTTTTTTTTCTTGAAAATGCAGCATATAAATGTGCTGGCCTTTCAGAAGGCCTTGAAGACCTAGCTCTGTTCTCAGGTTTCAGCCTACCCCCCCTCCCCCGCAAAGGCCCCATTTCCTGATGATGCTGATGCAATGGATTACAATATGTGTGGTTGTTATTTGTATTTGATTTCTTTTTTCTGTTATGTTTTAATTCTTTTAATGATCTTTACAATTATTCACTATCCAGAGTCCCTGGTGTGAGATTTGCAGCTCTACAAACTGAACAAATAAATATATGCAAAAAAATATAAATATTCCAAGGAAGAAATAAAACAGAGTCATTGCCATTATTTAATCTGCCTCAGGGGGGAATCCATCCTGATTTTTAATGTAATTTTAAAAGATCCTTTAAGGAAAATATTTTGAGTTTCAAAAGCTCAGAAGTCCTGGGATACTTATAAGGTAATAACTATAATGGGGGAATGTATCCTACCCTTGGTTATTGTTTTAAAATAAAACAGAACTCTTTTAACTTTTCTAAGAGTCCTTTGGCTTAAAAAAGAAAAAATTCACCATATCCAGTGGTGCTGCTAAGGCTGGGACAGATGAGGGTTGGGGAAGGGACTGGGAACATCAGGAAGAAATAGCAATTATTTAAGTAAATATTGGCATTGATGATCAATGATTCACAAAAACAGGCTACTTCTATCCTAATGTTTTATAACATCTTAGAGCATCATGCAGCCATATAATAATAATAACAAAGACCAGCTTTATGTTTAGGGATGGCCTGGTGGTGCTGGAAAATATGATATACCTCATGTGTGGAAACGATTTAAGAGAAAGTGCTGTATAAGGATTTTAAAATGGGCAGGGGTATTCATGCGGTAAGGTCCAAATAGGACAACTGCCACAATGAAGTAAATTAAACTGTGTGTTTTATTTGCATGGCATGTGCAGCCCGTTAAAAAATGGGCAGAGCTTCAATCACATCATCTCAGCCAGTATCTCGATTTTTGGGACAACTCCCCCCACCCCAAGAATGACTAAAAAGCTTGTTGAGGTGTGCTGAACTATTGCATCCTCCATAAACATCCACTGTGCTTATGTATGAGAAAATAAGAGATTTGAGTTCATAGCCATAGGAATATTGTTAGTGTATTTGTTAGCTGGCTTGGTGAATAATTCCATGGATAGGTTTCTGCTGGGTTTCTGTGGCTGTAAGCAGGCTCTAAAAATCAAGCATGCTGATATTGTTGCTTTTATTATGTGCTCAGCAGAGCTAAGGCAAATATAACTGGGAGGAACCAAAGCATCCTCCAAGGAAATCAGTGTGTGACCAGCGGATTGAGCAGAAAACACAGCCGAGGTCGTCAGAACCTCAAAAATGTCAAGTCTTCAATCCAAGCATAATTTGCTGAGAAAGTAGGGTTACTGAGGAGCAAATTTGATTCTAAAATAGGTCACTAATCTAGGAAGTTTCAGCTTCTGTGCCTCTCAGTCCTTTGTCTGCCTGCAAGGTAATGTTATTGTCCTCGTGAACTTGAAACCTATCTCAAGGAATCCAAGATAGATTCTAGGACCATGACTTCCATGTTCAAAGAGGCCAACGTGATGAGATGCTTGCTATGCTGAGCTCATCTGTTAGCTTGCAAGGTTTTCTCCGGCTCCTGCTCCTTTTCTAAAGATGGATCCTCCATGAAAGCTTTGACACATGGGTGTTTTAGAAAATGTTTTCGCATTTTCTGTAGGTGGGATGAAAGGTAGCACCTAACATCATGACTTTACCAATCTTTTGAAAGAGATGCTTCAAAACATGTAGGAACACGCATGTGTCTTTTCAAATACTTAAAGCAAGTTTATGTGGCTGCTCCCAGTATTCTCTGCAGACTTGCACATAAAGCAAAGTGGCTTCCAAAACAGCCAAGGAAGATCAGTAGCTTCTAAAACAGCCAATGAAGGCTAGAAAAAGATGCAGCTGCTTTAATAATCTGAAAAAAGTATACTATATACTCTGTTGCCAGCCAGCTGATTTTCGGGTATCTTCTGTGCAAGCATGGAAGCAGAGCGCATATAGGAGATGCGTATACATGCCCAGGGGTAGGGGGAGTGTGTGGGGGTCCTGCATGCATGCACAAGGGGGTGGGGGTGTGCGGAGGGTCCCATGTGCATTGCATTATGAATGCAATCAGGAGAAGGCGGAGCTACGTCTCGGTGTTACAGCTGCGATCTCGGGGCTCTGAGATCTCAGCTGATATTTTTGCCTCTGGTCGGTTCTAACGGACCTAAACC
>BLBF01000018.1:52784784-52807128 GCA_015471245.1 Laticauda colubrina | reverse complement strand
CCAGCAAGTACCACATCTGCAAGTCATTGGGGTCTCTTCTAGCAATGCATCTCTGGTACACATCTTCATTTAAACCATCTTTAAACAGTTCTATCAGGGCTTCTTGGGGCCAGCCTCGGAAATGGCCGGTTAACTGTCTAAATTCTTGGGTGTAATCAGCCACAGACCTCCACCCCTGTTTTATGGTTTTCATCCTAATTCGGGCTTTGCGCTCTGCCAGTGGGTCCTCAAACCTAGCCCTCAGTGTAGCCATGAACAGGTTGTAGTTCAGCAACTGAGGAGCATTATCATTATGCAAGGTCACCATCCTCTCTGCCTCTATTCCCTCCAGAGCCCTGGTAACACACCTCACTTTGGCTGCTTCTGAGGGAAAGTCCTCCCCATATTCTTCCATATGGCTCCAAACTTGAGCTAGGAAAAATCCCAAGGTTTTGGGATCCCCCCTGTATTTTACTTCTAATGGAGGCAGCCTAGGAGCTCTACGCCTTCTAGGAATCACACCTCCCGCTGAAAGCCCCGGGACTGCTGCTGGATCGGGTTGATTTATGGGAGAGGGAGTTGCTCTGCTTCTTCTGGCTGGGTCTACTTCCCCTCCCCCTTCATACCTTTGTGCAGCTTGGGGTTGTTCAAAGGCTTCATTCAGGAGTCTCCTGGCTTGATCCAGTAAGAGTTCCCTCTTTTCCTTCTCTTGCCAAGGCTCCTCTTTTCCACGCTGGCGGGTAGTTGTGACCCCGGGGGGGGGGTGTCCTTCTCTGGATCTTTCCAACCAACCCCCACTGACCATCTGGCCTTCACAGCTGGATCCTCTTGCAAACTGAGCTCTGCTAGCAATTGGGCTTCCTGCACCAGCACAGAATCTTGCCCTCCAATGGCTCCCGGATCCTCTTGGTCACTATTTGAAGATGACATAATGTCCAGGTCCCCTCAGAAGAAAATTGGGTATTTTCTCCGGGTGGGTTGGTGGAGAGATTCAGAATAATGTCAGGCGGAGTTCCATTCAAAATCCAGGAAAGAAATACTTTAGTTTAGAGAAAAGATATCTTTTACTGAAAGTGAAGTGGTAGCAACCAAAGAATTCTGAATCTGAGAAATTAGGCGCGCAATTCACATATACAAAGTGATGGAAATGTTCCCACCCCCAATAGTTCAGATGACACTTCCAATTAGAAGTTGTGAATATGATCATGTGGGCATCGTCAGGTGATGATGAGGCCTCTGTCCGTTGACCTTGGCATATTTTGATAACAGGTTGCAGTAGCACAGAGAAAAGAAAGCTAAGCGAGAAATAGAAACCTAACTCTATTGTATGCTTTCCCCCCCCCAATTTACACAACAGAAGAATGTAACACTTCCAGCTCACTTCCCAGACTTATCCCTTCCTCCCCTTCCCCCCCCCCCCCCGTTTCTTATGACAGCCGAAAGATGCAAAGCAATAGTAGAAGATCTTGAAGGCTGACAGCTTCACAGTACTTCAACACTAAGGAAATATTTATTTCTCTTATTCATCTTGGCAATTGGTACATCATGATCACATATCTACATTGTTCATGGCTATGGTTTTGAATGCTTTTTATGCATTTTGATTTCAATAATGTAAAAGTAGTTTAATTTCATACTGAGAGAAAACTAACATTAAATAAAGTTATTTAAAAAGCAGAATACAAACTCAGTTACAGAGAAGCCAGAGAGCTTAGTTGAATCCTTTTTTTGGTTTTGCTGGAGCATCCTGATGCTTCTTGTCAGTTTATCTTTATGTTAATTAGTGGAGAAGAACTAGGATCCTTTGATATTCTCCCTGAGGCACCACAATGTCTTCAACCAGCCCTGCCAAGCCACATAAACATCTCACTTAAAATAGTTGAACAATCATGTTTTCAGCTTTCTTTGACATTTGGCTTCATGATGTGCTGTACAAATCTTTAGGGCAAATGGTGGTAAGAAGTAATGAAACACAGTCTTCCACGGAATGAATAGCTTCCGGTTGAAGGCCTTTTAGCTGTTATCTAAGGACATGATCTTTGTCCAATTAATCATGTTTCAATTTAGGTTCTAGACTGCCAATCTCCTCATCATGAACTTTTTCAGGAGTTGATAACTACAGGATTTTACATGTATTGTATGAAACAGTGTTGAACAGTATGTTCTCCTATTTTGTGATTCACAATGGCATGTATTCAAATAAACACAAATTAAGACCAGCCTGAAGATGCTATGGATTGATGGCTCTTCTTATCCCATTATTCACTACTGCCTCTGAGATGTATATATGTATGCAGTCAAATACAAATTTGTGACAAAGGACTGTTGGACCGTTATGCACTTTGCTTATGGGAAGATAGCCAATCCAGGAGTTGCTGACTTCATTTCTTGGCTGAAGCTAGTGCTTTGTTACTTTTGATCTAGAAGGCAGTTAATAGATAAAGTGATAGAAAAGGAACCAAAAAGAAGCAAAATTTAATTTACCCTTTATAGAGTCAGCATATTTCCCCCAACAATCTGGGTCCTCATTATACCAACCTCGAAAGGATGAAAGACTGAGTCAACTTTTAGCCCGTCAGAATCGAACTCCAGGCTGTGGGCAGAATTAGTCTGCAATACTGCATTCTAATCGCTATACCACCATGGCTCCCTGCAATCAATCAATCAATGTGTGTGTGTGTGTGTGTGTGTGTCTGGCTTTCTGTGTCTGTGTGTCTCTGTGCGTAGAATACATAGGGTGAATTCTATAGTGCATTCTACCTGCTGCACCCAGTCTGCTAAGTGTGACAGGCACTGAGTTTTCTGTTGTTTTCTTGGCAGAAATAACTATAGTCAACTGGCCAATCTGCACAAGTTCTCACTTTTCTTTGAACTGTCCAGAGTGCTGAATATCTTTAATATCTGAATATCTATCATCATTCTTGAGCTTCTGAACTGAGCCCTAACTTGACACACTGTTAGTAATGTTCCTACTTCATTATAGACCACTACTGGGCTTCTTTTTTGTGTGATTATCTTTTGTGATCTTCTGATAAGCAAAGTCAATGGGGAAGCCAAATTCACTTAATAACTATGTTGCTAACTTAACAACTGCAGTGATTCATTTAACAACTGTGGCAAGAAAGGTCATAAAGGACAAAACTCACTGAACACGTCTCACTTAGCAACATAAATTTTTGGACTCAATTATGGTGATAAGTCGAGGACTATTGTATGGTTGCATATTCAACTACTGATGCAACTACTGAATAGGAAAAGGTCAAAATGACCAATATGAAGAGGCCTCATCACATTTTTGGGAGAAAAATCAGACTACAGCATGTGTTAATTTATTAGTTTTTTTAAATGCAGTTTCTGTGTAGGATTTAGTACAGACTCTTCTGTCTTTTTAATAGATAATTTAATGTTATATCAATATAATGAGCCAGGCTGAAGGCTGAAGTAGGAAAATAACAAATTCCAAAAATGGAATAAATGAGAGCAAAAATATAAGCTAATATTGTGGTTATTAGCTTGTTTAATACCAATCAATCTGCAACAAACTAACCTTTTCATTTATCTTTATAGTTTTGCCTATTTGTAAGAGCACTTCAAATGGACAACTAAAAGAAAATCAGACAAGATTATCCAGCAAATATTCTACCATGATGATCTGTTGTGTTAATTTTTTGCCAGAGCAGTCTCAAAATCCATACACTCACTGTCTTTCCAGTTTCACCAAAAACCAAATGTGAGTGTGATAGCATTTCTCCTAAGTATTTAATCTGATATATTTGAATTTTTAATCATACTTTTACCATATCTGTTGCTATGGTTATGTACATTGTGTAAATGGCTGAGCTTGTTGCCATCATTGATATAATAACCAAAAGATAAGAAAATAGTCTCTTTGCTTATTAATAGTTGTCCTGGAGATTTGGAGGAAGACAGCCCAGGAATTGGAGATGTACAATACTGAAGAGCAACAATTCTATCTTTGTTCTCTGGATTTATGGTGTTTTCTAGAAGTTAAATCTGCTGGAATAGAGGCGATTCGTAGTGTTCTAGTGAGGCTAGCCTATGTGGGAACCATCTTAAGCAGGTGTAGGTTTCTACTGGTTCTGTCCACCTGTGTAGAACTTGTAGCTCTGAAGAGTAGCAGACATAGAACCAGTTCTATGTCTGGTGATGTTTTTGCCCACCCACCCACCTGGGCTCTTACCAGACCTTTATTTCCTGATTTTTTCAACTGCCGTGTGAGGTACAGCTGCAGTTTAAAAAGCAGGAAAAAGGGGCTTTTTGAGAGGCTGCTTCTCTGCACGGAGCATGCTGATGATGATTTACAGGTGTGCGCTGGCAGTATGCAGGGAAGCACATCGTAAATCATCAAACCTTGTAAATGACCGAACTGGCATAGTTAACCCTGTTGGATCCCACCCCTGATCTTAAGCATTCTTAAAGATCCTAGGACAATAGTATAAAAATATCCTTTCTGTAAGCCTGACTTTCAGTACCTAAATGCCTTATGCCACTTCAAAACTGCTTGTGTTTTTCCCCCATAAAAAATCTTCAGAGAAGTTTAGAATGTTGTAAATGTAAAGGTAATCAAGGTATCTTTTTCCACATGTGATGGACATGCCCAGAAGCCAAGAGATATTGGAGTAGAATTAAAAAGTGGTTAGAGGAAATAACAAAATGAAAAATTGAATTTAGACAGGGAGGTCCACTGGGAGGAGAATATACTAAAAAAGACAAATATATCATCGTACATGTAACAACTGTGGCTAGAATTGTGTACCCACAGTACTGCAAACAGGATAATTCCTCTTGAGGGGACAGTGCTAAAAAAAAAATTTGGACTACACGAAGATGGACAGGCTTCCTCTAGAGTTAAAAGACAGAGGTGAATCGGAGTATTATTTCATCTGGGATGCCTGGTACACCTGGTTAGATAATAGAAACAACAGTAATACTGTAACTAGTAGGTGAATATGAATGTTGATGATGCTGTAACATTGTAAAAAGTGTTTATGTGTTATAAACTGTTAGAAAATGCTTAATAAAAATATTGGGGGGCGAAATCTTCAGAGACATTGGCTTTCCTTTTTTTTAATCAAGTTTTTTTCAATCTACACATACACAACAATATATAAACAGTATGGCATCAATATATCATACATTTTGGTGTAATCAAAGTTAATACCAATCATATCTCTTAATACACATATTCGCATTAAATCATAATCCTTCATTGCTTATTTTCAATGTTTCAATATTCTCTCCTAATGCCAACCACCATATCATTTAAACATACCTAGTAATTTCATTATTCAATTTCCTCTCCCAATTTAATTTTTTTTAATAAAAATTCTCATTTAGCAAGCAGTTTGGTTCCAAGTTTCACACCTCAATAGAAACATGACCATAGTTACCTATTCATTTTATTTATTCAATTTCATGTCACATTGTTAATATTAAGTATTAAGCTTATTTTATCCAATTTCAGTTCATATTATAGCTTGTTTCACACTCTTAGTTTCACACTCTTTCCTGGACTGCTCTTTGTCTTCATGGTGGCCATTTAAGACCACTGCTTGCCTTTGGAGGGGTTTTTTCTTGTCAGGAGGGGAGTTATGGCTCCCTTCAACCCTCCCTTTGATTCCCCTTTCTTCACCACCCTTCCAGGGTGGTTCTGGTCTCAATCAGAACCCTCCAGCAAGTTAGCTCGAATCGAAACCATGCACAATTGCGGATTCTGCTCCAACTCCGATGATGAGCAAACTGGATGTCAGAAAAGTTGGCTTTCTATATTAATAAATATATCTCCCTGTAGCAGAGGTAATAAATATTTTATTACCAAATATTACATCTGAACTTTGGAACCTCAACAAATGCAGACCAGCGGCACTCACTCCTATTATCATTAAGTGCTTTGAGAAATTGGTCTGCCAGCACATCATTTCTGGTCTTCCACATACATTTGATAAACACCAGTTTGCATAAAGAAAAAACAGATCTACAGAGGACACTATAGCCATCACTCTTCACACTGCTCTGACTCATTTAGAACAGTGGGGGGGGGGGGCTATCTGAGGATACTTTTTGTGGATTTTAGTTCTGCATTTTAACACAGTTCTTCCACATAGACTAGTGTCTAAATTTCTGGACCTTGGACTTTCTAATTCAATCTGCCTTTGGATTATGGATTTCCTGTCTGGCTGCTCACAAAGAGTCAGATTAGGCAATCATATCTCTTCAGTCCTTATTCTTAACACCAGTACACCACAGGGTTGCGTGTTGAGTCCCTTACTCTATACTCTTGATGTGCATGGCTGCATTCCCACTCACGTTAATAATACTATTGCTAATTTTGCAGATAACATAACAGTGGTGGGACTTATCTCTGGGGGGGATGGTCTGCCTACCGAGATGAGGTGGACCAGTTGCTTTCGTGGTGTGGAGACAATAACTTGGTCCTCAACACCAATAAGACCAAGGAGTTTATAGTGGATTATAGAAGGAATAGATCAGACATCCAGCCCTTGCTTATCAATGGAGATCGAGTGGAGCAAGTGGCCAGTTTTAGGTTTCTGGAGGACCTGACCTGGGGTGCCCACATTGCAGCCCTAGTCAAACGGGCCCAGCAGAGATTATACTACCTGAGATTTCTCAGAAAACAACAACTGAATGAAAAACTCCTGGTGACTTTCTACCGCTGCACCATAGAGAGCATTTTAATATACTGCACCTCTATGGTTTGCCAATTGCACAGTGGCAGATAGGAAAGCACTCCCGAGGGTTAACGTCATTGCCCAGAAGATCATTGGTTGCTCTCTCCCCTCTTTGGAAGAGTTTTATAGCTCCCGCTGCCTTAAGAAAGTTCAAAACATTCTCAAAGATCCATCTTATCCTGGGAACCCTTTTTTTGAACAATTACTATCTGGCAAATGGTACAGAACAATAAAACAAGGACAAATAGGCTGAAAAACAGCTTCTTCCCCAGCACAGTAGCTCTTTTGAATTCAGCTGTATAGTGCAGTATGGTGTGGTGTCGGGGGTTTTGGGTTCAATGTGTAAAAGGGTGAAGGATGTGTGTTTGTGTTTATTTTCATAGTCATGGTCATGATGTGCACTGAAGATGGTGTTTGATTAGGTGCAATGACAATAAAGTAAACTAAAGATGATACCCAAATCTTCTACAAGGTGCAGGAATTCCTTAATAACTTAAGAGATATCCCAAGGTGGCCAGTTTCCACAGTACCCAGCACTAGGTACTGTGTGCTCTGCAGAAACTCCCAGCAAATAGCAACCACCTTTAGGTTTTTATAAAAACTTGGCACCATGATTTCATGGTCCTGCTATGGTCAGGAGATTGAAAACATGACCTTGACTGGTTGGCACATTACTCTATCTCACTCTGAGGTGAAAATTGAAAATCTAAGAATTTCACAGTGAGAAAAGCTTTGAAGCTACATGAAAACACACAAACACAGTTTCTTTATTCAGAAAACAGGAATTAAAAAAACAAACAAGCAGGCTAGGTCAGAATAATCTGTAAACTTCTAGATTTTTCTCAGTATGAAGGAGAAATCAAAATATGATACTAAATTCCTTGAAATAACAATGGTCTTCTGCATTGCCACTACAAACTTCTTTTCAGGTTCATGTATCATAGAAACCTAAAAAAAAGCTGAAACATGAATAGCAAGGAGGTATGCTCATTTAAGATTTAAAGCACATCTTTGACACTCAGCAATTTTGGATAGAGTGGTGTAGAAATAATAATAAGTAAATAAACCAACACCATAGTGCTCTGTTTATATCCATATAGCTATCTTGGCAACAATATGGCAGCAGTTTGCCAGTGCAATTCTTCCAGAATATAAAAGAGAGGAGAGAGGAGAGGGAGAGAGATTTTAATTTCCAAAATACAGCCAGGAGATTTTACTCAGCCCCATACCTAGTGGGTCCTGTTTCTCCCTCTTTCATATTCTGCTTCCAAGAAACATCTTGGTTCCCTAAGGATGGCCTTTGGACTAAAGCAGTGTAGTGACAATTAATGTTTGCTTTAAGCTGCATCAGTGCATGTCCACAAACATGTCACTGAACAATCTGACTGAGTCCAAATAGAAAGCTGACTCTAGGAGGCAGAAGAAAGAAACAGGAATCAAAAATGACAAGTATAACCTTTCCAAAATGATTCGCCTGACCTGCCATCGCAGAAGGAGAGAAATGCGGGGCATCTGAATCAGTTGATGCCTTGCAGGAAGGAAAATGGGAAAAAGAGATCTATCTCATCTTGTCTTCCAGTTCTTTCCATCCTCCTGGCTGCTGACATAGAATTAGAAGCTGTAATGTTGGAGTCATTGCTATTGTACTCATAAATACCTGATTTTATATACAAAACCAGTATACTTGAAGTCTATGGGTAGCATCACTGTGATTTGAAAGAAAAGATTGAACAATATAACAATAATATTTGAAACAAAAATATATAAACCCTGCTTTGACTTAATGATGATTGCCTAATCATGGTTCATTCAATAAGTCATAGTTGGATGGTTTTGCATAGCCCACAAACCATGAGATTATTTAGCTTGCCAAACCACAGTTTAAAAGCAATCTGAAATAATGGTGTCTCTCATTTCCTTAAAACCACAAAACCCAATCTTGAACTATCCGCTGTGATAGATGGCACAGCTCCTGATTTTGACAGGTAGTTTTACAATAATACTTTACCATACCAGCATAAAGAGAAAAATAATTTGAAACAATGAGAAAGCATAAG
Source organism: Laticauda colubrina (assembly GCA_015471245.1). Taxonomy (NCBI): domain Eukaryota; kingdom Metazoa; phylum Chordata; class Lepidosauria; order Squamata; family Elapidae; genus Laticauda; species Laticauda colubrina. The sequence goes on along the minus strand of BLBF01000018.1, from coordinate 52,798,382 downwards.
GCAGATGGGAGTCTGCCACTGTCTCATACACAAATGTGCTTTCATTTACCCACATTTATGTCCTTCTTTGATTTCAGCCTGAAATATAAGATTTATTTAGCAGCAGATGCAGCAAAAAAAAGTTATATTCCACAGAACAATGAAGAGTTGATTTAAAGGTTTTCTTTTACAAGGAATCCATCCTGCTGCAAATCACATGGTACACTAGTGGTATTAAATTGTGAAAACACTCTTACAAAGATGAGCCATTTAGATGAGCTCTTTAGCAGAAGGAGAGTTGGAAGGAACAGATTGTTATTGGTAAATGTCAGTTCAGTACAGACACATCCTCTGATTATTATTTCTTTAATAAATTCAAGGAACAGTAAAGCTGACAAAGATCACAAAGAAAAAAATAAGATACCTGTGTCGTTGATTCAAACAGTGTATAATATTAGCCTAACACATTAGGTTTATCATCATGATAAATAACAAGCTAGGAAAGAAAAAACCTCTTAAACAGCTATGGTCCATTGAGAAGAGCAGCTGTTGGGAAAGGTTAGCCAATTCACATAGTTCCCTGGGCAAGGCATATCTTCTATTTAAGTGACGGGGAGACATCATCTACAATGAGAAGCAAATGCAGGACAGTTTATAAAATTTAAAAAAAAAACCTGCAATGTTTCCAATCTATAATACAAATGGAGGACGTACAGCCCAGGCCCATAAGATCTACCAGATCTTCTTGGTGCAGACCTTGCAGCCTTCCTCTGGCCATGATTTATAAAAAGCTGACATCACAGGATCCTCCCATTTTAAATGTTAAAACAGATGGCTACAGTAATATAGGCTCTACAAAAGATACAGCACGTCAAACTCACAAAAGTCTCCTAAAAACAAGGCACCATTATATATGATGTGGCTTTACCCATTCTCAAAACATTAAATGCAAATCTTGGTTCCAAAAGCTTGTCCCCTCTCATCTTTGCAAATAGAGGAGAGGAAAAGGAAAGATAAAAGGAAAAGGAAAGAGAAATTAGATAAAAGATAAGGACGATGCACTGCAGCCATCTAAGATAGATTTTAAGTCAAGCTTCATCAGCTTTCTTGCTAGATTTCTGAAACTTTGAATCAGACTCTAATTCTACATAGCTCAATCTCATAAAAGAGATGACATTAAAAGAAAAAAAAAAACTCAATATAATTGCCATTTGAGTCACTTTGTAGTTTAAAAAGCAATTAGATGCTGGTGAATTTAGTAAATCCTATCAGATGCAGCCTCTTGCATCAACCAATTGATCTCTGCAGGCAACCTTAATGTAGAAAGCAAGAAAAGAAAAATGGAATGTTCTCAGCTGTATTGAAGTGTTTCTCATTAGAAATAATTTAATTTTGAGATACTGAAATTATGTAAAACAAATTTGTAATAATTTCTTGTGGTAAGAGCCATATGATAAATAAAAGTAAAATCTCCTTCAAGTCAGGAGTGATTCTTAGTGATATACCTAAGAAATAGGTATGTCCATATAAGAGAGGTGTGTGTGTGTGTGTGTGTGTGTGTGTGTTAGAAGAGAATTCTTTTGGTCCATTTTCTGAGCAGGGTCACAAAAATAAACACTCTAGGCAATTTGCTTGAGGTGGAAGATGGTTTATTTGACAGCATAGATGATTGTACAGCTCTCAAAGGTGGCCACAAATTGAACACGAGAGACAGTAATATTGATACAGAAATTTGTCTTTTATTAGTTTTATGGGCATGGTTGCAGATGTGCCACTGGCAGGGAGAAACGCAGCTCTTTCCCCTTGCAAGACATGGTAACTATTCAGTCTTTCTGTATTGGGGTGTTATACTTTTGGTTGATGGGTTCTAGCTCTGTGGTTTGTCTTTGTTATTGTTAAAGCATTTTCCTGTCTTGTGGGGTTTCTTTCTTTCTTTATGATTGAGTTAAATTGGGGTTTACTGATTTCTTAATGGGAAATGTTTTGTAACATTCAGCTCACGTTTTAATATAGCCACTAAGGCTTAAGTGGTTTTTGTTTGGTCATCTGGGACTCATAAAAGTGTCAAGGGAAGCCTGGTTTTGAAAGGGTATTTACAGGCTTATTCTGCCCACAACTATTCAGATCACTTTTGTTTAAGGCAAAAAACATTGCACGCCTGAACAAGTCGGCCCCTTCTATCGCTCCAACTTCTTCAGGAGAGGGACCAGAAGATCTAATTTTCAACCAACCAGTAGTCGAGGCAGATGTGATTCCAATTCCTCACATGTTTTCAGACCTGGTACAGAAACAGTGGGCATCTGCAGGGGTGTACCCTGCCCCCACGGGATATGTCAGAAAATATTTTAATTTGGCCCCTGATTTCTCAAAATTGTTGTTTACTCCCGAGGTAGACGAACCTATAGTGGGATTAGCATTGTCATCCTCCATTCCCAGTGAAGTGCTGGAGGCATTGAAGCCAGAGGAAAAACGGCCCTACGCAGGGCCCATCAGTTTGATGTGTGGGCCATCAGAGCGGCCATGGCCACTTCCTTCTTTACCCATTCTTCTCTTAGGTGGCTCCGTCTCTTACGGGAGCATGTGCCTAATTCCAACATTAGAGTGCACCAAGTTATTGCAAAACTTAAAGCAGCCGCTGAATTCTCAGCTGACGCAACTTATCATGCGGGCAAACTTTCAGCCAGGGCCATTACTTCACATGTCACAGCATGATGCTTACTATGGTTAAAACATTGGCAAGCGGACATTTAGCACAAATGCAAGCTGGCTTCATCTCCTATTGTGGGAGACAGACTGTTTAACCCTGCCCTTGACCCGCTGCTAATCGAAACCCAAAACAAAAAGAAAATTCTACCTTCCCTTTTTCAGAAGTCAGATTCTAGAAACTCTCAGTCCTTTTGGAGGGGATCCTTTTGGCCCTTTTATCAGGGACCCTTCTCATCCAGAGACCCCCATCATTCAGACCAGAGCAGCAGCCAGAGAGGTCCGACTTTGGGGATAGGAACAGAAGGGATGGCCAATCCAAGAGATCCTTTCAAGAAGCAGGAAATAGGTCTTTCCGGTGTCCAAGATAACTCCAAGGACCCGGATCCCATTGGCAGATGCCTTAAATTATTCACAGACCAATGGGACTCCTCAGTGTCTGATTCCTGGGTCAGAGACATGATCAGATTTGTCCTTGTGTTGGAGTTTCAATCCACTCCTCCAGACTTTTTCATGTCATGCCCTGTTTCCAGAGATTCGGTTAAACATAATCTTATGGAAATAGCTATCCAACATCTACTGGACATACGAGCCATCCAACCAGTGGCTACCAATCAATGAGGGTGAGATTTCTATTCACATCTTTTTGTTGTTTCCAAAAGTTCCGGGGGGTGGAGAGCAATATTAGATCTGAAGTGTATTAACTGTTTCTTAATATATCACAAGTTTAAAATGCACCCTGCAATCTATCTTACTTGGCACAGAAAAGGTGATGTCCTTTCGTCTATAGATCTGACGGAGGCATGCCTACATATTTCTATTCGGCCTTCCCACTATAAATTTTTGAGATTCTGTTATGAAAATCACCATTTCAAAAACATGGCTCTTCCTTTCGGACTAGCATCTGCCCCCAGGACCTTCACAAAGGTTCTTGCAGCTCTTGCTGCTCATCTCCAAGGTGTACCTGTATGAATCCAGTGTTACCTTGATGATATATTAATTTTGTCATCTTCTGTTCATTAAACACTCTGAGATGCTCAGACCACATTACAATTCCTACAACTACACGGGTTCTCAATCAATTGGAAAAAGAGTCAATTGACACCATCGACCCGATTAATCCACCTGGGGGCAATCATAGATATAGTGGGAGGCAAAGTTTTCCTGTTACCAGATAGACAAAACAGCACCCATCAGTTAGTTAAGGAGATCAAAGTTCAAAAAAGGGTACCCCTAGCTGACCTATCAAAATTGTTAGGCAAGATGATATCATGTATATTTATTATACCTTGGGCCCGCCTCCATACTTGATCCCTCCAGTGGTTCCTGCTCCTGTACCAGCGATCCAGCCAAAGCAACTCCAAATACAAGGTCAAGGTTCCATCAAAGGTCCTCATATCTCTCCACTGGTGGACCAAAACAGTCATAAACAGAGGCTGTCTCTTCAAAGAGCCCCACAGACTTACCATCTCCACTGATGCCAGCCTGTTTGGATGGGGAGCTCACTTTCAATCGCTCACAGCCCAAGGCCGCTGGTCCTCCATAGAACAGTCATGCAGCATAAACTGGCTGGAGCTTCAAGCAGCACACCTGGCTCTCCGCAGCTTCCTTCCACAGGTATGCAATCAACACATACTAATATTGACCGACAATATAACAGCAAAAGCTTACATAAACAGGGGGACACAGTCGAAACACCTCATGTGGGAAGTGGAACGCTTGTGTCATTGAGCAGAGAACAACCTACTTTCCATCAGAACAGAGCACATTTCGGGACTGTCGAATACACAGGCAGACTGGCTAAGCAGGGCCACGATCGATCAATCGGAGTGGCACCTCCATCCGATCCTGTTTCAAGATGTGGTCAGGACATTTGGACAGCCAGTGGTGGACCTCTTCGCTTCCCCTCTCAATGCTCAGCTCCTGAGATTTTTTTCCAGGGACCCCTCGCAAGGAGCAGAGAACTTCAATGAGCTCCACTGTCTTGGCTCCTGGGGCCAACAACAGTGGAGCTCATTGAAGTGGAGAGGGCAGAGCTGAATCTAGTAGCTCCTTACTGGCCCAGACAGCCATAGTTTGCAGACCTCTGCAGTCTATCCATATCAACACCATGGAGAATTCCACCAGACAGAGTCTTGCTAACCCAGGGACCCCTTCAACATCCGGACCCTCAATGGTTGCACTTGACCGTCTGGAGGTTGAGCAGAGTTGTCTGAAGAGTAAAAAGTTTTCCAACAAAGTTATCACCACTGTCTAAGCTGCCAGACGCCTCTCAACAACTCTCATTTATGATGCCACATGGTCCAGTTTCTGCAAATGCTGTTACCAAGTCTCAAATTGATCCCATCTCTCCATCTGTGGCTCAACTCCTAGAGATCTTGCAAGAGGGACTTGACAAGGGATTATCACCTAATATGTTGAAAAGACAGGTGGCGGCCTTGGCATCAGTTCTCACTTGTGAAGGTCTACTATCTCTTTCCCATCACCCACACATACGGAGTTTCCTTCAAGGAGCCACAAATTTATGCTCACCAGCGGTACACCATTATCCCACCTGGGACCTGCACTCACTAAGAGCCTTTCGAACCCTTGAAACCATCAAGTCTCCAATTTCTGACACATAAAGTAGCTTTCCTTGTAGCGATCACTTCCGCTCGTCATATTTCAGATCTTGCAGCTTTGTCTATCAGACAAGATCTTTGAGTCTTCCATTCTGACCGGGTGGTCCTTTGTCCTGATCCTACATTTATACCCAAAATTAACTCGGCTTTTACAGGGCACAAGAGCTGATACTTCCTGATTTTTGTCCCAGACCATCCCAAGGGTTGGAACTACAATGGCAACAGCTTGATGTGAGATGAGCATTGCGAATATATATATATATATGCTGTTTAGCTTCCTTCGGGTATTATCCCACGTCATTGTAGTTCTGTTAAAGTTGTAGCAACGTTTCAGCAGAATCTCATCTGCCATCCTCAGGCTTCTGTATAGAGTTAGTTCCTGGTTTCAAATTTGAGGCTGGTCCATTCTGATTGGCTGGGAGCCTGGATCTGTGTTCACTGGACTTGGAGTTTGATTGATTGGTGTTTCTGGTTTCTTCTGTCTGTTTTGTGGCTTTGATTGGCTGGCAACACTCTGTTCTTGTGTTGGAGGCTTTCAGTGCAGCTTGGCTTCATGTGAAAGGACGGCTGCTGTTCATTAGCAAGCTGGGTTTCACTGGGTGCCTGGTGTGGGGGTGTTTGAGTTGGAGGCATCAGAGGGAGTCTGTCTGTGCTCATGTGTTTGTCTGTTTTGTGGTGTGGAGATCTTTCTATTTGAGAGTGCAGGCTTCCAAATGATTGACAGTCTGCTGGAATCATCTCTTCTATTCATGCTTTCATTTTATATATATATAAAAGCCAAGTACCACTCACTCATCATGAAAACTCCAGAATTGTAAAGCCTACAAACTTGAAATTTGGCCTGTATGTTCCTTTTTGTTTCTAGGTGCTCACTAAGAAAGGATTTTTTGAAATGACCATCAGAAAATTACTATTTCTTAATACAGTAATTAACATTCTCTGATGCTAAGGAGTTCTACTCCCCCTCCCCACTTGAAAACCTCCGTTCCAACTGCCAGTTGCCTCACATTCCATTACCTCAGTTCAAACTGGCAGACGTTCCACTCCTTCACTCAGGAGCAGTCTGGGGTTCCTTATGTCCTAAATGTTGGTACCTCACCAAAATGTCTATGCCTTCCGCCTATGGAACTGCTTCTAGACTCAAGGCGGTGGGTGCGATATTCCCTTATGTGTTTCAATCACTGACCACCACTGAACCAACTGATTGTGAATTGGATTTCTCCTGCATAGCCAGATCACATAGTGTCATCATGAAGCATGGGTATCCAGCTAATAAATAAATAAGTTCTCCACCTATATGGAGAGATATTCTGCTTAATTTTGTGTAAATGACTTGAAAATGTGTCAAACCATTAAACTGTGGCATTAGCAAATTACATTAACATAATTTGAAATGCCTTTCTCTAAATTTTAACAATTTCTGTATATTACTAGCAGAAACAGCCTTGGCAGGAAGCATGAAATTAATGAGCAGGAAAGATTCATGGCCTTTGGCTGTTACTCTACCATCAGTTCCTCAGTCATTCATTAAAACCTGGAAAATATCCTAATATCTATCAGGGCAAGCTGCTAGATTGGAAAAGTCCTAAACTTAGATGTACGGTGGGTCAAAAAAGGGTATACCAGATTCAAAGGTATAGATAATTTTTGAAAAATGTATCTGTGAAGAGAGAGGAGGAACTGCTGCTACAATCAAACCACATTACTACAGTTTCATTCTTTGACCTGCTTTGCAACACCATTTGGAGCAGTTCATCACAGATCTCTAGATATTCCCTCTCTCTGCCCATTTTGTGACTGTTTTTAGACCTATAAGTCTAATTTAGTTGTCAGTTTGGATTAAACCTCATTTCAGGTTGTTGACACTAATCATTTTCCAGGTTCCAAATATAGGATACACATGATCAATCACAGTGTAAGAGACAACTAGAAAATGTTTAGGAAGCATTTGAAAATTGCAAGCCGTGTAGTTTTTGCAATAGCTGCTTAAGCTAGCAAGTCCCTAGAAGAAGGGTTATCTTCAAAGTTTTCTCACCTATAAAGATAAGTGCTTAGGGTTGTGTATTTGATAAGTGCAGTAAGGGTTACAACATAACCCTTTCTGGTGCAGGGGTGGGATTCTCCCAGTGTAACAACCAGTTCACTAATCGCTAATTCCAAAAATATAGAGGATTTTGGGGAAGGATTTTTTAGACAATTCAATTTCAGAATGTGGAGTACCAATTGAAAAAGTTCTTGGAGATATTTTTATTAGCATCCAGAGTGTTTACATTTAAAGAATAATGTTGATGCAAAGAGCAAGCTTTGTCAAACAAGCAAATCAAAAAGGAAAATAAACAGATAATTGTTCATATTAGTTTCTCTATTCTAGCTCCATAATGAGTATTGTTCTATGATGGTTATTTATTTCCAATTATTTCTTTTTATTATTATAAAATATTAAGGTGATTTAATTTCTTATTAGGCCATTACGGATTAAATGCCATGAAATAGTACTTCTCTGTATTTGATAATATTCATTCCCAGGGATCAGCCTGAAGAATGCATGAATATGTTGCATAAACAAATCCAGAAATATAACCCAATACTGATTAAATTCTGTCAAACACTTTTTCAGCTCCTGTTGTGTAAAGGAAATAATAATATTGATCTCCAGATTTGTTGTGAGGATAAATTATATGTCTGTCAGTCACAATGCAGATTAAAAAGAATTATGTAAATAATCAAATAGTAAACACTGGCAACTGCTTATTTCATTCCTCTTATTTTAAGGCTGGACATATCAAAATATTTAATTCATCATTGTTTTTTTTACCATTCTTCATCTGTCAAGAACACTTGGATCCAATAAACTTTTAATGTTTTGAGTGAATGAAATTAAGATCTATCTTCAGTTAGCAGTTAGACACTTTTAAGTTCCACTGATTTCAGTGGCAGATTGCACAGTCCTAAGGGAAGCCAGTTTGGTGTAGTGGTAAAGGCACCAGGCTATAAACCATAATATCCTAAGTTCAAGTCCCAACTTAGTCATGAACCTGGAATAAACCTAGGTGACTTTGGGCCAATCCCTCCATCTCAGTTGTAGGAAGTAGCCAATGGCAAGTCACTTCTGAAATCATGCCAAGGAACTGACTCAAATACACACACACTCCCCCCCCCCCAATCCTAAGTATGGTAACCAAGGAAAAGGCCCCATTTTCTTTTAGAATTTTATAGAGACAAAATTCCATGAATCTATCGGAGGCAAACTTCTAATCATAAAGTCAACATGTTTGCAGTTGATCTTCATCTCTTCTCAAAGGGTACGTTATGCTTAAAGGGTTGGTAGAATTGCAAGAATAAAACCTTCAATTCCACTGTAGTATATTTGGAAAGGATCTCAACAGTTACCTCGTCTATTCTGTTGCCAATGGGGAAAATTTACTGCTGCAGCATCTCTAATAAATTCCAATCTAGTCTCTAGGGAAAGTTCAGCATCTAAAAACCAAGAATAATTTAATCTACCCACATTTTAGATGCACAGTATGTCTTCATTGTGTTTATTTTTTCACCTAAAGTCCATTCAACTTCCATTGCTCAGAAGTGCTAATGTGAACCAGTCTTTAGTTCAGTTTTGACAAATTTGGTTTTGTGCTTAATTTTGAAATTCAGTTCATCATTGACATCAGCAATGTCCTGGTTTTAAAAATTACTCTACAGAACATTTATAATAGATTAGATTTAGATTAAGATGAACAGTTTCTTGGATGGCTTCATTTATAATCAGGATCAAAATTTTCCTACCCAATTAATTAGTTCTGAATTGTAATGAATTAATTAAATTTCATTTGAACTTTGATCAACATGTAGCATTTTATGATGGTTTATGAAGAATAACCTTAGTTATTTGAAAACGAGTGACTATAAATTGTACTGTCGAAAGGTGCCAAAATGCCTTTCCTTTGAGGATTCAATTTTCCCGCTGGGAGAGCTGCAGCGCAAGGATACGGACAACTGCTTGAAAGCTGGATCTTTCTATTTTTCAGGAAGGTGGGGGACAGCAAGAAGTCTGCATTCCTGGGCTAGCTGGCTTCTTATGATAAGTCCCTGTTTTTTATACCTTTTTCTCCCTTTGTGAGTTGATTTCGTGTAAATGTTTGTATTTATGCTTAATGTTTCAAATCCTGTTTGAGTTTGTCTTTATTCTCGCTGGAGGGCAAACTCCACGGGGTGCGGAAGGCAAACTCCTCAGGGTAGTTAGATTGTATTACCAGTTCTCTTTTAGCTTTATAATGGGTTTTTTTTTTCATATTTGTTTTGTGGCAATCTCCTGTCTGTCTCTTTTGTAATTTATATTTTTGTGTCTTATGTCTGTTTGTTTTGCTTATTTGGTATTTCCTTTTCCTATTCATCTAGTTTTCTTAATTACTTAGGCTTTTGTCTATAGGGATTCTTTAATACCTTTTATTTGATTCCTTTTCCTATGTAAGTTTGTTTTATGGCTGGCCTGATGTTCCCCTTGGTTTTTTGTTTTTTTTTTGAGTGACACTACTGTCTTCATTAAGTTCCCTTTCCACAGTACAGAAGCAAATTTACTGCTAAAATCTACAAAAAGCTTGTGTAAGTAGCATTTACACTAGTCATTCCAAAGATAAACAAAATTGCATTATGATCTGTAATTGCAAACTGAACTATAAATGATATATTAGGAAGAAGTTAGACTCACTGTAATTGTAGTAAATAAATTATTTCCCAGATTGACAACTTTCAATGTACAGACTTCAGATTCCAAAATTTCTCTGTCAGAATTGCCACTGTATTCCAGCATATTTCTGGGTTGAGTTTTGTTTTTAACAGGAAAAAGCCTCCTCAAGAACAGCTTATAAAATCATTTTGAAACCTTCTTGACAAATTCAAAACACTGAGAAAGGTAGAGCAAAAGAAAAAAAGGAAAGCCAGCAGCAAACCAGGTGGACTTTATTACAGTGATTATGGATGCATTATTATGAGACATAAAGGGCCAGTTTGGAACAGAAACTCCAGATATGTTCTATCTGTGTGGCCTCGAAAAGTCAACATCAACTTGATGACCCATAGACAATCAATTTAATTGAAGAAGCTGTGACTGCTACATGAAACATGAGCTCTCTCTGGTTTTTTGGAATATAGAATTGCCAACATTTATGATGTGTGGTAGATGCTGTAGATTGCATAAGTAGTTTTGGAAATTTCCATCATGATTGAATTCCTAAGGTCAGACTATGATAATATATGACTCTTTTTATATATGTTTCCAGAGAGCACAGATGCATTATGTTAATTCTACTCTTTTTAATACTATGCCTATTTTATGGACTTTCCAACAATATCTTCACTTGAAATAAATGGAGTTTATTTATCACTTGTCTCTAAACATGGGATAAATATGGCCTGACAATCCATGTTTTCTATGTCTATGCCTTCAACTTGTTCTCAGTTCTTGTGTGAATTTGATCGATGGTTGTAGCTGATTTGGTGTTAAAGTAGTATTTTCTTCTTTAGCTGCCAGCATCCTGTAGGACTTTCAAAATGGGTAAAAACTTTTGCACTTTTCTGACCATTCTGTCAGTGATCCTACTTCCAAGTTCTACCTCGATATGGAATGAGGACAAAGAGACCTGCATCTATAGGGTCAAGAATTGGCCATTTTAGATTGTTGCAGACCAGTGGTGAGATTCAATTTTTTTTACTACCGGTTCTGTGGGCATGGCTTGGTGGACGTGGCAGGGGAAGGATACTGTAAAATCTCCAGTCAGAGGTGGTATTTGCCAGTTCTCTGAACTACTCAAAATTTCCACTACTGGTTCTCCAGAACTGGTCAGAACCTGCTGAATATCACCTCTGTTGCAGACACCCCCTCTCTCTAGATCCATGGATATTCTCTGCCACCACAATCCTTTTGGAGTTGTTGTTCCTTCATGGGCACAGTGGCTATGATCAAAACCTGATCACAGCCTTAGAAGGAGGAGGTGCCTCCTAAATTGTGAAAGTCCATAAATTGCAAAAACAGCAGCTCCTTTGGGCCATCAAGTAATAATTTAGCAAGCCAGGTGAACTACTGGGTAAAGTGAGAAAGCTGGAACATGAGTCATGATCTTCTATTTTACTTCGTAATCATTACATCCTCAAGCAGAAACAGGAACTATTGAGGGACAACATCAGGGCAATTTCTTCCTTTCTGGTGGCTCTATAGCTTTAAACTAGACTGTATCTTTCATAATAATGTTTTCCAACAAAGGACTGTCTTCTCAAAAGTAGGGCATATGACCTCACTATAGCTGACTGAAGTTTTTCTTTTACAATGAGCCTCTGGAGACAAGCAAGTAGAATGAAGAAGCCAATGTATTTATAGACTCTGTAGCAGATTGACAAAGTCACAATGAGTTAAGCTCATTTGAAAAGCGATTTTATTCATCCCCCTTTATAATGATTCAGTTTTTTGTTTTTTTATTTCACAATCCCTTCTTCCCTTTCTTTCAGCAATAAGAATAAGAAGCTGAGACCAAGAGGCATGTCCTTCCCCAGCATTCAACTTCAAGTTTCTCTATCCTCACTTGTTAACAATAAGTCATACAATACTTGGCTTGACAAGGGAGTCTTTTTCCTCAATTTTCAACTGCCTCTCTTCCCTATTTTCTTCTGCCATCTTTGTCATTTTCTTGATTTCATCATAAAAAAAGTGATCCTTCCCAACAGATCCTTGGAAAAACTAAGCCAAATTTGAAGAGAACAAATAATTGCCTCATCCAATTTGTTGTCCAGAATTTATTTATTTCTCAAAGTAGAAGATGGGTTTGGTTATTTTTAGATCAGGCATCTTGAACATGGGGCCCATGGGCAGCATGCAACTCTGGGCAGCTAGTAATGTGGCCCCAAAATATTTTAATAAAAATATTTTAAAAAGGAAGTTTGTTATTTACAGTATATACATTAAGTATATTAGATATTTTGTATGCAGTCCAAGTCAATTCCTCTTCATTCAGTCTGGCCCAGGCAAGCCAAAAGTTGGACAAACATGCTTTAGATAAAAAAGCAATGGAGACCAACCAGTTGATCATTCAAAGACAAGCATCAAAATAAAGTAGGAATTTGCCAACTCAAACCTTCAAATGCCAACATATTTTTATGGTTTACGGAGGAAGATTAGTCATGGGGCTTTGTTGTTATTGTTGTGAACTGTCCACCATAATGCTTTAAAGATGGGTAGCTATACAAAACTTTTAAAAAAACAAACAAACTAAAATGAAGATTATTTCTATATGTTTATCTCTGATAGATAAATCCATCCCATCCTGACTTTTAGTCTTTGTTAGCTGAGTATATGGGGTTAATAATAGCCAGTAGACATTAAAAAAAAAATGTAGTTTTAGGGCTTTGTTTTAAAGAATATAGCCATCCAAATCAAATTCTCATGTTCACTTTGGCAGCACCTATACTAAAACTGGAACAATATACAGGAAGGGGATATACATTATACATTCTTCAGGTGCACCTGAAAATTAAAACTAAAACTTTAATTTTTGCAAAGATTTCCCCCTCTTTTGGGAAATATATAAGCTTAGCAAAACTTCTGAGTCACATGTTGCCTTTCTATTATTCTTGCTGTCATTAATTTTGAACATTTTAGGATCAACTTTCTTGCTACTGAAATGAATATATATGAGGGGGAAAGTAAATTGCTGGCAAAGCCCCAGAGCCTAATCAAGACTATGGCTGACTTTTTTGAGGGAAACTTGATTAACACCAGCAGATGCTTTGTGTCATAATTTGTTATGAGTTGCTCAGTTGTCTTCCAGTGAGACCAGGCAATGCCATAATGATTATGCCAGGATGATATAATTAATGAATGTGTTTGTTGCTTAAAGTTTCTGCTAACACACTTAGCAAAACAAAGCAAATGTCATAATTCACATTCCAAAATCATCAGGAAGTCTTTATTGGACATAAACAGCATCAGCATTTAAATGGGGGTGGGGGGATGGGGAGGGGTTGAAAGCATACAAGCTCTGTCTTATGGAAGCATTTGTTTTCAGGACAACATATACTAATTGCTGCCTCTTTCATGATACTCTTCTTCATCCTTATTTTACTCTTTTGTGTGAGTGTCTTCCTTTGCTATTAAACTGTCTCCAGTGGGACACCCTGTCATGAAGCAGGGAGAAGTAGTCATCTCTAAGACTGATCTCTGAGTATCATGAAATAATTAAATTGAAGATAGATATAGATATAGATATAGATATAGATATAGATATAGATATAGATATAGATATAGATATA
>BLBF01000018.1:52754770-52784774 GCA_015471245.1 Laticauda colubrina | reverse complement strand
ATATAGATATAGATATAGATATAGATATAGATATAGATATAGATATATGTTTTCTTAGGTTTTCGCGGGTACTTACATGTGTGCTGTTTAGCTTCCTTCGGGTATTATCCCACGTCATTGTAGTTCTGTTAAAGTTGTAACAACGTTTCAGCAGAATCTCATCTGCCATCATCAGGCTTCTGTATGGATGTGAGTCTTACAGCTCCTGGTTTTAAATTTGAGGCTGGTCCATTTTGATTGGTTGGGAGCCTGGATCTGTGTTCATTGGACTTGGAGTTTGATTGATTGGTGTTTCTGGTTTCTTCTGTCTGTTTTGTGGCTTTGATTGGCTGGCAACACTCTGTTCTTGTGTTGGAGGCTTTCAGTGCAGCTTGGCTCCATGTGAAGGGACGGCTGCTCTTCATTAGCAAGCTGCTATTCATTAGCAAGCTGGGTTTCACCTGGGTGCCTGGTGGGGGGGTGTTTGGGTTGGAGCTATCAGAGGGAGTCTGTTTTTGCCCAGGTGTTTGCCTGGCTTGTGGCATGGAGATCTTTCTATTTGAGATTGTAGGCTTCCAAATGATTGACAGTCTGCTGGAATCATCTCTTCTATTCATGCTTTCAGGTCTTTTTTCAATCTCTATGGCTTCTCTGATGATTCTGTGGCTGGGGTTTTCTATAGTGGCTAGGGTTTTAGTGCCATTGAAGTTGATGTTGTGACCTGTGGTTTTCATGTGTTGGACGAGTGAGGAGGTGTGTTCCAGCTTTTTTACTGCATTTTGTGTTCATCCAGGTGGGTACTTATTCTTCTATTGGTCTGTCCAATGTATGTGGCTGGGCATGATGTGCAGGGAACTTCGTATATGCCTTGGTTTTCTAGGTCAATATTGTCTTTGGGGTTTTTAAGGATGGCTGCTATTTTTTTGTCTGTTTTGAAGGCAGTCTTGATGTGATGCCTGTGTAGTATCTTACTGATTTTTTCTGTAGTACCTCTTATTTAGGGCAAGACAGCTGTTCCATAGGTCTGTTGATCTTCTAGGTCTCTGCTATGTCTTGGTGTGTTTTTGAGGATCAAGCTGGTGATTTTGTTTTTGTGGAAGTCAATACTTTAGTCAGGGTGCATTGTTCAGTCTTTATATGTGTCTTGTCTGCCAGGCGTTTGGTTCTGGTGATAGAAGAATAAGTACCCGCCTAGATGAACACAAAAATGCAGGAAAAAAGCTGGAACACACCTCCTCACTAGTCCAACACATGAAAACCAGAGGTCATAACATCTTCAATGGCACTAAAACCCGAAGGAAGCTGAACAGCATATATATATATATGTATATATTTGTGTCCTGAAGGGGAAAAGCATCTGTTAGATTTTCTACTTTGGGATGCAAAATATACTGGTCTTCCTCTTAATGCCTCTTTTAATTTATGAGTCTGTTAGGAATTTCTGCTCATCCTTTTTGATCATGATATCAAAAAAAACATATTTTCATGGTATAGAAATGAAAGAATCACATCAAATGCATTGACTCTTGCTGTGTTTTAACCTCTCTTTGCCAAAAAAAAAATGATGTCTAGAACCTCTGATCACCTCTGATCTATTTATTTGTTCTTTGCCTCCAGTATTGTCTTTAAATTTAATAGAAAAGCTGACTCCAGAGATTGAGTGGATAGAAGAAGCAAGAAAAAGGAAAATCAGTAGATATATGCTTGTGAAGTTGGGAGAGTTGAAAAGGAGGACAAGTGAATATTTCATATGTAGAGAATTGTAGAGAAATTCAACAATAGTTGCAACAATAGTTGCAAAATAAGGCTGAATATTCAAGGCATTTGTAGGGCAAATGTGTTGCATGCAGTGAGTTTACACCAGAGTCTGTATGTACAAAACCAGACCCAGTGGCATCCATAGGGATGAGGGGGAGTAGAATGCAAAAGCAGCATTGCAGGACAAGCCCTACCTATTTGTTGTGGTGTCCATTCTATGTACAAAAGGAGTGCATAATAGCACAACACTATGTCTTAACCTAAAGGCCCTGTCGCACTGCCCAATGGATGCAAAACGTTAGTAAAAAGGACACAACGGATGAGAAAAATGTTCCATCCGTTGTTATCCGCTCTCAAAAGGGGCAAAATTTGCATAACCGGAGTGGATAACACGGAAGGAACGGACACGGGGAGGACGCAGGGCAGATGGAAAGCGGATGCGGAACGGAAGCCCAGCGGATGGAAGCGGATGGGAGTGGATGGCACATCCGCTAGGCTTCCAGGGGACCTCAGCAAAGCAGACATGGAACGGATAAAGCGGATGCACAGCGGACGCTGAGCGGATGAAGCGGATGCACAACGGATGCACAGCGGATGCACAGCGGAAGCTGAACGGATGCCTACCATTAATTGCGCATGCGGGGAGGATACATTGCGTAAGCCCCGCGGATATAACGGAAGCAGCTCGGAAGCAGGTCACCATTCAGAGGAAAGACCTGCTGCCGGAAAGATTGACAGCCTTGCCTGCCCTGCTTGCATGCCTGCCTGCAAGCCTTGCTGCCAGCCTTGCTGCAAGCCTTTCTGCCAGCCTCCCTACCAGCCTTGCTGCCAGCCTCCCTGCAGCCTTGCTGTCTGCCTCCCTGCCAGCCTTGCTGTCTGCCTGCCTGCAAGCCTTGCTGCCAGCCAGTCTGCCTGCCAGCCTTGCTGCCTGCCTTCCTGCCAGCCTTGGTTCATGTCTGCCTGCCAGCCTTGGTGCCTGCCTGCCTTCCAGCCTTCCTGCCAACCTTGGTGCCTGCCTCCCTGACAGCCTTCCTGACAGCCTTGGTGCAAGCCTTCCTGCCAGCCTTGGTTCCTGCCTGCCTGCCAGCCTGCCTGCCAGCCTGTCTGCCAGCCTTGGTGCCTGGCTGCCTGCAGCCTTCCTGCCAGTCTTGGTGCCTGCCTCCCTGCCAGCCTTCCTGCCAGCCTTCCTGCCAGCCTTGGTTCCTGCCAGCCTCCCTGCCAGCCAGCAACCCCACAACCATGCGGAAGCACAGCAAGCCTCAGCCATCTGCTGCCAGCCCTTGCACGAGGGACAGGGCTACCATCCTGCCCCCTGGCCCTCACTCTGGTTCTGTTGGGGCTTCTGCAGCACGGGCTCATTCTTCTGGGGCTTCTGCTGCTTCTGCTTCTGGAGGAGCTGATGACAAGCACTCCAGCACCAGCCATCTACACAGCACCTGGACTCTTCACCCCTGTGACTGAGCGACCAAGAGGAGTGCCAAAGACTCATTTTTGTTTTATAGCTTGTTGTTAATAAAGTCTATTTTTGATTCACACACTTGCTTCATTTCTTTTTTTTAATAAAGTCTTGGTGGAAACTTTTAGAAATGGTTTAAGCCTTTGCATGCTTGTGGGATGGGTTAAGATAGCAGTGGGATGGGTTGAGATAGCAGTGGGATGGGCAGGGATACCTTTGGGATGGGTAATAGCTGTGGGATAGATAAACCTCCAGTGCAAGCATAGTGGGACTGTATGGTCCACCCTCCCAGGTGCCACACCTATGGCCCTTTATTATCAATAACAATGTAATCAATCATCCACACATGTCAACATAAACACAACTCTTTATTAAATGCCCTGTTCATTGTAGGCCCACCCAACATACATGGCCCAATCTCATCCGTGTGATGAGACAGGCTGAAGGAAGCATCCATTAATCATCTATCATCCTGTCTTGCCACTCCACTGCTCCAGCTGGGGAGTTGCACCAGTGTTTCAGGAGGTTGCGCTGCTTCTTCCCTTCATGTGAGGCTCTGTTGGGGCCTTGCCCATCCTGAGTGTCTATCAGGTTTCACCCTTGCCTCCATTCCCCAGTCTCCATGTCCCCATTGCCTTGCTGGAGGTCCACGAGCCTGTTCTGCAAGACTGGGTAGCGGGTGCGCATGAGATTGTGCAGGATGCAGCAAGCTTCCATGATCCTCCTCACGGTCTCTGGGTGATGCTGCATGGTGGTGAGAAGTACCTGGAACCTGTTTGCCAGGATGCCAAAGGCGTTCTCCACCACCCGCCTTGCCCTGGACAGCCTGTAGTTGAAGATCCTCTCTTCACGGGTGAGGCATCTGGAGGTGTAGGGCTTCATGAGATAGGTTGTGAGGGAGAAGGCGTCATCCCCCACGATGAAGTAGGGCACATCTTGCATGTCGTTGGGCAGGGGTTCTGGATCTGAGAAGCCCACGATGAGGTTGCCTTCCAGCCCACCCTTGAGGTCACTTGCGTTGTATACCTGGGCATCTGAAGATGAGCCGTTGCCTGAAGCATCAATGTACATGAACTTGTAGTCAGCATCGGCCATTGCGAAGAGGATGATGCTGAAGAAGCCCTTGTAGTTGTGATAAGAGGACCCTGAGTTGGCTGGCGCTTTGCAGGCCACGTGCTTGCCATTGATGGCTCCAATGGTGTGGGGGAAGTTCCACCTCTGATACCACTGCTCTGCAACTTTCTTCCATCCTTCTTCAGTGGAGGGGCACTGGAGGAGCTCCTCCTTGTATTCTTCGATGATGGCCTGCACCACTTCTCTGACCACAATACTGATGGTGTTGTGTGGCACCCTCCAGCCATACTGCATGCTCCTGTAGGTGGTCCCTGAGGCCAGGTGGCGCAGAGTGAGTGCCACCTTGAGCCCAGGTTCCAGGCTGGGCCGGAAGTTGGCGTTTGCCTTGGTCAACCTGGGTGTCAGGTGCTGCACAACTTCGTCAAACATGGCTGGAGGCATCCTCATGAAGTTCTGGAATGCCTGAGTGTCTTCGTTCCTGAGCTCCACCATCACCTTGTTATACAGTCCATCCTCTGCGAACCATCTTCATCCCCAGACGCTTCTTGGCCGCCTCTTTTTCTTCCCGTACTAGAGTTCACAGAGCCTGTAGATGGCTTTGCACTGTTGCAGAAGGATGGTGGCTGCCAAAAGGACTTTGTTACGATCCACGGTGGACATGACTGGATGCTGTGGAAGAGGAAGAGGCAAATGAAGGCTGCAGAGGTCCGCACCACAGGGCTGCTGTTCTGAAAGTGAGATCCAGATAAGTTGCTCCCCCTTTTTATTGGCAGTATAGGTTTTCCCCTAGGTGTCCTTTTGCATCCTCTAGGCATCCTCTAGACATCCTTTATATCTGAGATAGGTCCCCTCTGCGAACGTTTTTTCCATTTTACATGCTTTGTTTCCATTCTGCATCCATTCTGCATCCGTTCCGTGTCCATTCCGCTTCCTCCCTGTGTCTGTTTACCGCTGGAGCAGATGGAGTTGCGCGGATGCACAGCGGATGCCTAGCGGATATAGTGGATGCGTAATGGATGCAGAACGGATGCCTAGCGGATGCGTAGCGGATGCAGAATGGACGAATTGGATACATTTTCCGCTCAAAAGTTTTGAGCAGCTCAAAACTTTCTGAGCAGAAGAAACATCAATAAACGGATGCTGGACAGATAGAGAGGAAGCAAAACGTATGCAGTGAGTACAGAACGGATGCATCGCGTTAATCAACGGATGGCAAGTGTTTTTCTCCGTTTTACATCCTCTTTCCAACCGTTGGTGCAGTGTGACAGGGGCTTAAGACAGAAAAAGAAAAAAAATATTCAGAACACAACAGAATAGTAGAATTGGAGATCTTATAGTCCAGCACTCTACTCAAGTAGGAAACCTATACCATTTCAGTCCATTGGTTGTCCAATATCATCTTAAAAACCTTCATATTAAAAATCTCATCTTAAAAACCTTTACCCTTTTGGAGGCAAGCCATTCCATAGATTAATTATTCTGTCAGAAAATTTCCCCTTAGTTCTAGGATGGTTCTCTCCTTGATTGATTTCCATCCATTGCTTCTTATCTTGCCCTCAGGTGCATTGGAGAATAGGTTGACCCTCTCTTCTTTAGACAGCCCCATAAATATTAGAACATTGCTATCACACCACCCCAGTCCTTATTTCCCTTAAACTAGAGATATTCAATTCCTGCAAATGTTTTTCATATGTTTTAGCTTCCTGTCCCTTAACTATCATTGTTGCTGTTTGCTGTAATCTTTCTAGAGTCTCAACATCTTTTTCATATCATAGTGACCAAAACTGGGCACAATGTTCCAAGTGTGCTCTTAAGGCCCTGTCACACTGGCCGACGGATGCAAAACGTTTGTAAAAAGGACACAGCGGATGAGAAAAATGTTCCATCCGTTGTTATCCACTCCCAAAAGGGGCAAAAATTTGCATAACCAGAGCGGACAACATGGAAAGAAACGGACGGGGGGAGGACACAGGGCGGATGGAAAGTGGATGCTCCACGGAAGCCTAGCGGATGGAAGCGGATGGGAGCGGATGGCACATCTGCAAGGCTTCCGGGGGACCGCGGCAAAGCAGACGCGGAATGGAAAGAGCGGATGCAGAGAGGACGCCGAGCAGTTGAAGCGGATGTACAGTGGATGCCGAGCGGATGAAGTGGATGCGGAGCGGAAGGCTAGCGAATGCCTAGCGGAAGCCTAGCGGAAGCCTAGCGGATGCCTAGCAGATGCCTAGCATTCACTGCGCATGCAGGGAGGATGCATTGCGTCAGCCCCGCGGATATAAAGGGAAGCAGCTCCCAAGCAGGTCAACATTCAGAGGAAAGACCTGCTTCCAGACACATCGCCTGCCTGCCTGCCAGCCAGCCTGCCTGCCTGCCTGCCTTCCTCCCTGCCAGCCTGCCTGCCAGCCAGCAACCCCACAACCATGGGGAAGAAGAGAAAGCCTCAGCCATCTGCTGCCAGTTCTGGCAAGAGGGACAGGGCCACCCTCCCACCCCCTGGCCCTCACTCTGCTTCTGCTGGGGCTTCTGCAGCATGGGCTTGCTCTTCTGGGGTTGGGGCTTCTGCTGCTTCTGCTTCTGGAGGAGCTTATGATGCTGCTTCTGGCGGTGGTGCTTCTGCTGGTGCTTACTCTGCTGATGCTGCTTCTGGCGTTGGTGCTTCTGCTGGTGCTTACTCTGCTGATGCTGCTTCTGGCGGTAGTGCTTCTGCTGGTGCTTACTCTGCTGAAGCTATTTCTGGTGCTGCTTCTGCTGGTGCTTACTCTGCTGGCGCTGCTCCTCGTCCTGCTGGTCCTGCTGGTGCTCCTGGTCCTGCTGGTGCTCCTGGTCCTGCTGGCGCTCCTGGTGTGCTGGTCCTGCTGGTCCTGATGGCGCTGCTGGTGCTGCTGGCGCTGCTGGTGCTTACTCTGCTGCTGCTGATCCTGGTCCTGCTGGTCCTGCTGGTGCTGGTGCTGCTGTTGCTGGTGGTGGTGTGGAGGAGCAGCCCCTACAACCTGGAAATCCTTCTGATGAGGGCCCAAAGGGAGGAAGAGGCAGACGCGAGAATGGGAGAGGAGGCAATACAACATCGAGGAGGAACATGAGGATGAGGTGCTGGAGTGGCTGATAGAGAATGGGTATCTATGGCGGAAGGGACACAGGCTTTATAGGGACACCAAAAGGAAGCAGGCTGCTTGGAGAGAGAAGGCGGAGAACCTGGGCTACACTTCGGAGGTGCTCCTCGGCTGGTGGAAGCACATGCACACCTGGTACGGGAAGCTGCACCTCAAGAAATCTGGCAGGCCGCGGTCAAGCTGACGGACAGAGAGAACTACGTCATGGCCAAGTGCAGCTTCCTGGAGGGTGAGATCTGCCACCGAGGAGCAGCCCCTCTCACAACCCTCTCTCTCAAGCAGCCTGCTGAGAGCCAGTCCTCTTCCGGCCTAGAGTCAGCTCCTGTCTCCAGGCAGATGTCTGTGGAGCATGCCATGACGGAGATCCCCCCGACAGATGTACTAACCATGGCGGATCGCGTGGAGGACCCCCTGCCGCAGTGGGAGAAAGGAGATGGCACTTCCACCACAGTCCAACCCGCATCCACCCCCAGCTCCACCTCCACAGAAAGGCAGAGAGCCAGACAGGAGGGGCAGAGCCACACTGTCCTGCTGGAGATAAGAGACACCATCAGGAGCAGCATAGATCTCTCTCAGCTGGTACACACCGACTCCTCATCCTCCAACTGAAAGCCCTTCCTCACCTATGTGAACCAGACACTCATGGACATGGCGGAACCCCAGTACCAGGTGGTGAAGGACAGGATCACCGATCTGCTTCACAACCCTCCAGATCCAGATGAACCTGCTCCCACCCAGTCCAGGTCTGCTCCTCCACCCCAGGTGATGTCCCTCCCATTCCAAGGCTTCCCACAGTCCCTCACCAACCAGGGCTACGGCTACCGGGAGGTCCAGCAGCACAGGCAGCAGCCCTTCCCAGTCCAGGCACAGGTTCATCGGACGCCACTGTTGCCACCGTTTCCACTGATGCCACCGATGCCACCCATGCCACTGCTGCCACCGATGCCACTGATGCCACCCACGCCACCGATGCCACCGACGACAGCCCTCACCCAGCTGCAGACCAGACAGCCCCATTACACTGCTCCTTCTTCCACCCCACAGCCAAGCCCGGCCTCAATATATCTGTCATCAGAACTGGGGCTGACACCCGATGGCATGGAGGAAGGGGCTCTCAACATCACGGGGCTGAGCCAGCTGTCTGAGAGCTTCCTCAACACACCGTCCCCTGTTGTCCTCTTAGGGCCAGGCACCCCAGTGGCGCTTCAGACCAGCACTGCGGAGCAGCCACCTCCGCAGCACCTGTACCCTTCACCCCTGAGACTGGGCACACCTCCGAGTGACCAAGAAGAGTGCCAGAGACTGGGTGGCTACCTGTTGACTTTATTTTTGCTTTGGATACTTGACTTGGGTCATTTTTCTTTTACAGCTTGTTATTAATAAAGATTATCTTTGCTTCGCACACTTGCTTCATTTATTTCAGTAAATAAAGTCTTGGTGGA
This sequence comes from Laticauda colubrina, assembly GCA_015471245.1. NCBI lineage: Eukaryota > Metazoa > Chordata > Lepidosauria > Squamata > Elapidae > Laticauda > Laticauda colubrina. Next base: position 52,775,955 of record BLBF01000018.1, on the reverse strand, counting down.
AAAATTTAGAAATGGTTTAAGCCTTTGCATGCTTGTGGGATGGGTTAAGATAGCAGTGGGATGGGCAGGGATACCTTTGGGATGGGTAATAGCTGTGGGATGGGCAGGGATACCTTTGGGATGGGTTAAGATGGCAGTGGGATGGGCAGAGATACCTTTGGGATGGGTTAAGATAGCAGTGTAATGGGCAGGGATACCTTTGGGATGGGTAATAGCTGTGGGATAGATAAACCTCCAGTGCAAGCATAGTGGGACTGTATGGTCCACCCTCCCAGGTGCCACACCTATGGCCCTTCATTATCAATAACAATGTCAGCATTGATCCACACATGTCAACATAAACACAACTCTTTATTAAATGCCCTGCTCATTGTAGGCTAGGATCCTGTTAGCCAGGATGCCAAAGGCGTTCTCCACCACCTGCCTTGCCCTGGACAGCCTGCAGTTGAAGATCCTCTCTTCACGGGTGAGGCATCTGGAGGTGTAGGGCTTCATGAGGTAGGTTCTGAGGGAGAAGGTGTCATCCCCCATGATGAAGTAGGGCACATCTTGCGTGTCGTTGGGCAGGGGTCTGGATCTGGGAAGCCCACTATGAGGTTGCATTCCAGCCCCTCCTTGTCACTGGGGTTGTATACCTGGGCATCTGAAGCTGACCCGTTGCCTGAAACATCGATGTACATGAACTTGTAGTCAGCATCGATCAGGGCGAAGAGGATGATGCTTAAGAAGCCCTTGTAGTTGAAATAAGTGGACCCCGACTTGGCTGGAGCTTTGCAGGCCATGTGCTTCCCGTCTATGGCTCCAACGGTGTCGGCGAAGTTCCACTTCCGTTACCACTGCTCTGCAACTTTCTTCCATCCTTCTTCAGTGGAGGGGCACTGGAGGAGCTCCTCCAGGGATTCTTCGATGATGGCCTGCACCACTTCTTTGACCACAATGCTGATGGTGTTGTGTGGCACCCTCCAGCCGTACTGCATGCTCCTGTAGGTGGTCCTTGAGGACAGGTGGCGCAGAGTCAGTGCCATCTTGAGCCCAGGGTCCAGGCTGGGCCGGAAATTGGTGCTCTGCTTGGTCAACCTGGGTGTCAGCTGCTCCACAACTTCATCAAACGTGGCTGGAGGCATCCTCATGAAGTTCTGGAATGCACGAGGGTCTTTGTTCCTCAGCTCCACCATCAGCTTGTTGTACAGTCCATACTCTGCTCTTCTCCCGATCCATCTTTGGACCCAGACGCTTCTTGGCTGCCTCCTTTTCTTCCCATAGAACAGTTGAAAGAGCCTGTAGATGGCTTCACACTGTTGCAGAACGATGGTGGCTACCAAAAGGAGTGTGTTACAATCCATGGTGGACATCAATGGATGCTGTGGAAGAGCAAGAGCCAGATGAAGGCTGCAGAGGTCTGCACAGCAGGGCTGCTGGACTGAAAGTGAGATCCAGGTGAGTTGCTCCTCCTTTTTATAGGCAATATAGGTTTTCCACTATGTGTCCTTTTGCATCCTCTAGGCATCCTCTAGGCATCCTTAATATCTGAGATAGGTTCCCTCTGTGAACGTTTTTTCCGTTTTAAATGCTTTCTTTGCGAGCTGCATCTGCTTTCATCCTTTCTCCGTCCGTGCTACTAACGCTGCGCATCCATTCCACGTCCGTTTCACTTCCTCCCTGTGTCCGCTTTCTGCTTGAGCGGATTTGAGTTGCGCGGATGCGCAGCGGATGCCTAGCCGATGTAGCGGATACGTAACGATGACGACGGATGTAGAATGGATGTTCCCCGTATGCGTTGCGGATGCAGAATGGACACGTTGGATACATTTTCCGCTCAAAAAGTTTTGAGCAGCTCAAAACTTTTTGAGCGGATGGAACCTCAGTCGACGGATGCTGGACGGATAGAGAGGAAGAAAAACGGATGCAGTGAGTACAGAACAGATGCATCGCGTTAACCAACGGATGGCAAGTGTTTCTCTCCATTTTACATCCTCTTTCCATCTATTGGTGCAGTGTGACATGGGCTTTATCAAGAGATACTAACACTTTTCATGATCTTGATTCTCTCCCTCCATTAATGCAAGCTAGGACTGTGTTGGCTTTTTTGGCAATTGCAGAACAATTGTCCATTAGGACTCCAAGATCCTTCTCATAGTTACAACAAATGAGCCAGGTACTACCTATTCTATACCTATACATTTGGTTTTTCTTACTTAAATGTAGTACTTTACTTTCTTTTGCCACATTGGTTGTAAAGGTACTATGTTGTAATTGCAAATTGTTGCTACCCAAGATAGTCATTAGGGAGAACTTACTTGTATTGCCCTGCCCATTGCAACTCTCAGTTTTAATGTTAAGTGAAATTCCTAGCTGTTTTATACACTTGGGAAAAATTGTGATTTTGATAATGATTTATGAAATCATATTGGTACTGAGTACACTGAAACACCAGTAGAACAATCCACCTGCCTAAAAAATGGCATGCAAACATGTTGTGAAGAGATTTCTTAAAGTAGAGGGAATGTTTAACAACAATTCTTTTCCTCCTAGATGAAAAGTATTATGCTAGATTTCCTAATTTTCATGGCATTATAATGATTTGAGAAAGGAGCTCTTTAAAATGAGATTCTGCTATCTTGTTCATTACAGAATCCTGTCTATGATGCCTTTGGGAAGTTCTAAGGCTAAAAACATTCAAGTGAATATGTGAATAATTTTAGTTTAATTCAGGAATGAAATAGGAAAGAAAACATGTCTTGAAATGCTGGAATGGTAGCATAAAATGTGTTGATCCATAAATGGGTTGCAGAGACTTCAGAAAAATAATGTATGGAAACCACATGAAGTTGGAGACAAATAAACTCCATGGGAGGACATAGGGAAAAGCTATTCCCTCCCTCCCTCCTCCTCTCTCTCTTTCACACACACACACACACACACACACACATCATTTTGTTGAATATTGTATTACACACACACACACGTGTGTGTGTGTGTGTGTGTAATACAATATTCAACAAAATGATTTTCATTTAATAAGATAGTACCCATAGGCTTCCACATCATGGCTCAATTGCATTAAATTAAATATTTTTCCTTCAAGAGATGTCATGATAATTGGAGCTGGAGCAATGTGGCTCATCATGAATTCCAGACTAGATCACCCCTCTCCTTCAAAAATCTGAAGAAAATGTTCATAACTTCTAGAGCAGTGCTTCTTCAGGTCCTTCTTTTAATGTTGCTTTATTTCAGTTCCAATAAAATAACTACAGGGCTTAATAGAAACTGTTCTGATCTTTGTACTGAAGAATGCAGGTGAAAAGAGCCTACTGTATTTGCACAATTGAACAAAGGTTCAATATACTGTTTGAAATCAGAACTTTCTTGAGAAAAAATATGTTTTTAAAAGAGTAAATATTATCTTTTAAATTCTTGGTTAATACTAATAAATTAGAATGAAATTTCAGTAGCTTCTTCCTTGTCCCGTCCCCCCCCAAATTTATTTATTTATAAAATTTATTGGACACCCATCTTATCATTGATAGCTCTGGGTGGCTTATGTAAGTTAAAATATAAAAAGTTGAAATCAAACCTTTAAACCCAAGACGTGGGAAGGGTGGGGGGATTGGGGGGAAGGTAGGGGGGATTGGGGGGAAGGTAGGATCTATCATTACTCAACCAACCACCTCCATTGTGCTGTTCCCCCATTGAGGCCACAAGTCGACTGGCAAAGCCATGTCTTTAGGCTCTTACAAAAAGATAGGAAGTTTGAGACCAACATCACATTGAAGGGCGGAGCAAGATGTTCCATGGGGCAGGAGCAACAGCAGAGAAGGCCCTCTTCCTGGACTCTGCCGCTGGAATAATTGGGCTAATGGGACTCCTAGCATACCTCCTCTGCTGGCATGAGTGGTATGGGCCAATCCCAGTGGAGTGAGACATACCCCATTCCTTTTTAGATAAATTCAATAGACTTAGTCTGACAGATTAGCTCAAAAAACTTTTTGAATATGTTTGTGCAATTATATAGTTTTGATATGCGCATTGAATAAATATTGAGGAGAGGAAAACACAAGTTTCTTCTTAAATTGGAGGTGCATTATGTTGCTATCTGTGTGAACCTGTCTTAATATTATGATCAATAAATGTCTATAATAAAAGTAGTTGCAAAGCCAAATACAATTTAAGGTGATGTACAAGATGTGAAGTGTTAACTGAATTTTCAGATGTGGAAGAAATTATCTTAGAATATGATAAAGCCCCTTTGCTAGGAGAGAAACTAGTTAGATGCATCTTAGAAGGCCAACTGATCAGGGTTTGGACTCAAATGTTCCAAAATAACCCATCCAACCTGTGATTTCCTTTTCTGGTTTCTTCTTCCATACCAGATAAGGTCATTTTCTGTACAGGTTTTAGAGAATTATGTTGCTATTGGAGAGATAGACAAAGTCTAGAGTTCTTTGCAATGGTTTAAAGCAATATTTTTCAAATTTGGTGACTTTAAGATGTGATTTTAAGATCCCAGAATTCCCCATCCACCTTCTTAAAGCTGCAACTTTGAAAAAATGCTGTTTAAGCAGTCAAAACAAGTTGAAAAATATTACAAGAACGCAAAATGAAGAGGGAACTTTTTTTAAGCTTTTCTTCTAACAATAACTCTTTTAACACCTAGACAGCACACCCAATTGATACATTGTCATGGGATATCTAACTGGACATTACAATTCAACCTTTGCACTAGGACATAAAAAGATTTTGTTGTTGTTGTTGAAGAACAGCTGTGTCCATATTGGATGTATTGCATTGTTCTGCTTTAAACTTGAACTAACAAGTTCTATTTTGATGCTACCATGGACCTAGCAAAAGATTGCTTTTTACACCTTGTTAAATGAAGTTCTGGGAAGTGGCTAGCCTTTTTTTCTGGTTCCTAACCAGCTGGTGCTTATTAAAGGTAGTACAATAAGATTCAGCCTTATGATCTTGTGACAGGAGTCTGAATGTTTTCATTAACCAGCTGGTGCTTATTAAAGGTAGTACAATAAGATTCAGCCTTATGATCTTGTGACAGGAGTCTGAATGTTTTCATTAAGAACAGGACTGAGAAAAATGGTGAATGGTTAAAGTAGCCCAGACTTTATTTTTACTGTTCTAATCACACCCTTTTTATTATACATTGCTCTCTGTTTTTTCTTTTCTTTTTATATTTAATTAATTGTGCAATGTATCTATTCCTGCAGTCCGAGAGGAATTTTGGTATATAGTTTCTGTGGCTGACATACTGGAAAGAACTGATGTTATGTCTCAAGGGGACCTATAATAAATCACTGACTGTTGTTTTTGTATTAAAAGTTGTCATTTGTATGTTTTTTAAAAATGGGGGAGGGACTGTCTGGGTTTCAGAATTAGTCAGTCAATAGGAACCCAAGAAAATAACAAAAGCTAGCAATCTTTTATTAATAGACCCAAATGTTTTATACCAGGGGTTGCCAACCTTTTGGACCTCAGGGACCACCAAACTCATAATTTTAAATCCTGGGAACCACTGATATGAATTTTGACCGATGGTGGCTTGCTGATGTTAGTGGGAGAGAGAGGGGGGGAGGGAGAGAGAGAGAGAGAGATCTGATCTAACCTTTGTCCCTCTCTCCCTCCCCCCCACACACAAACACACAGAGGCAAGGGTGGGATTCAAATTTCTTAACAACCAGTTCTGTGGGTGTGGCCTAATTTGTGGGTGTGGCTTGGTGGTCATGTTACTGACTGGGCATGGCTTGTATGTAAATATTATAAATATTTATATAAGTATAGATTTTTTTTATAAAAAAGAGCATCTTTTACCCAAAATGAGGCAAAGCAGGCAGGCAGATTGAGTTGCTCACAGAATCACAGATTCACTTGGAGTGATCTGTGTTTCTGCCATCAGCTATCTGAGTCTGCAACTGAATAATAGAACCTTCAATCATAAGAGAGGTTAAGCTCTGCTTAAAAACAGAGCTGAAGATCTAAAGAATAGCGAAAAGGCAAGGAATCTAATGATTTCCTGCTTTTTCGTTAATCTAAATCTCCCGGCACAGCAGAACAGCTGATGGTCAGAAAAAGGAAAAATCGCAACTTAGCAACTTGTCAGGTAAGGAATGAGTCGACAGGGTGGGTTCCTGCGGGCCATGTGGGCTGGGCAGCCTTGTGTTCCTGCCCAGCATGGATTAATTGCTTTGGGGGTGATCTGGGGGTGATATTTCTCTGTGAACTATCAAAATTTTCTTGCGGACCACCAGTAGGCCACAGCCCACCGGTTGGTGACTGCTGGTCTAAAGGTGATTTATTGTGCCTTTAGCGCTTCTTAATAAGCTCTGATACTTTTCCTTATAGAAGGTCACATGGACCATGACCTGCTTTGAGATTAGACTGCTATAATCATTAGTGATGGCTGCCTCTGAGTGTGTAACACTGTAGCAGATAACACAAATAATTCAAAATAAAAGAAAGAAAGGAAATAATTACTTTGTAAGCAAAGGGATTAATTTCTTCATGACTTGAATACTAATTTATGTTGCTGGCAAGGCAACAACTTAATAAATCACAGCAATTAGTCTCGCTTGGGAGGCTGGAATTTGTTTTACCTTGCCACAGGCCTTATGATGATCTTATATTTCTTCACCATTTGACTCCAGAATATGAAACTATGGTCTTCTTTTATTTTTATTTCTTTTGTACTGATTGATTGTATAAATTCTTAATGCCATATATATGAGAGAAAGAAAAAGACAGATTGAAACCCATCTGGAAGTTTTATTTGCATTTCTGAGATGACCCATTGCTGGAGTAACATTTCTGCAGTTCTTATACTTCTCATTTGAAGTGAACCAAGAATTTGGAGGAGCCATCTGCAACGGCCTTCCACTTTATTGGGCTAGGTAGGGGATTCTGTCTAGGACTCAAGATGAATTTTGATCAAACGCTTTTGAGCTAAGTTTCTCTTAGCAGGGCTCTTACAGAAGCAGAGGGGAGAGGTGGCTGACAGCAGGAATACAGAAATGGGAACACCAAAAGAAGCTTTTAAAGTTTTCAAGTAGTGATGGTGAAAAAAAAAAGACAAAAGGGAACGGGTTTTCCATTTTCCTTATGTAAGAGAAAAGTGGTAGGATTCAAAAAAAATACTACCAATTCTATAGGTGTGGCTTGGTGGGCAGGGAAAGGATACTGCAGAATCCCATTCCCTCCCCACCCCACGAACCTGCTTTCCAGCTCCATTCTCCTGTGCAGGATAACAAAAGAAGACCCAGATGATCAGGGTCTCCAGCTGACTCAGGAGGCAGAAAATAGATGGGGGCAGGGCCAGTCAGAGGTGGTATTTGAATTTACTATTCAAAATTTCCACTACCGGTTCTTCAGAACTGTTCAGAAACTGCTGAATATCACCTCTGTAAGAAAGACAAAGTAGTCACTGATATCAGACAAAATCTGAAAGCCTCGTTTGTCAGCTTTGAAATTCAGCTGCCACATTTTTTTAAGAGAGTTGGAGGAGTGGTAAAGTGCAAGGTTATTCTGTATGTCATATTAAGAAAATCCAGTGGCAGTTAATTGGTTCTCATGATTTATGAAGTGTAGAAGTGGGAGGAGAGAAGGGAGGAGAGAAGGTGGATTCTGTGTAACGGCACGAAAAAGTTTCACTTTGGGAAATTGCCTTTGACATGCTATATCTGTTCCTAAATAAATCAATTGGAAAGAAAATGTCTCGGAGTTATTGATATCATGGATACTTTCTGGATGCCTTACATTGTTTGAATGGATTGTTTTTTAGATAACCACATATGTTGATTTGCATAAAATCTACAGTTTTGTCCAGTATCTTTGAGTCACAGCATTTTAAAGTAAAGGGAAGATACAAATCTAATCAGTCCATGGCACTTACAATATTTGCAGTTTCAGCATGCCAAGCAAATGGTCCAGGAAATGTCTCCAGAAATTATCAAAACTCACTCAATCAACACTGGCTAACAATTCTTCCCACAAGAAAGCTCCGCCTAATATTTCCCTGAAATCATCTTCCTTGTAATTTCCATCCATTAGTTTAGTTCTTGTGCATTGTCTGCCAGTACATCAAATACACAGCCTGAAGAAGTCTTTTCTTGTTCAGAGCAACGTATCATTCTCCAAATCCTCTTGGATTTATCCCCTCTTGAATTTGTTCAGTTTTCTAGCCAGCTTTTTTTTTGCCTATTCTATCATCAGTTTGTTAGTTTGGTAAAATAGATATCAGAACAAACAAATAACTCTTAAGCAATCTGTTCTTTTTTCTCCATTATTGAAGCAGTTATATTACTTCTGATAATGCTGACAAAGTCCCTTAACTGTTTTGAGAACCAACAGATAATTTATGATAAGAATAAATTTATTTATTTAGTTAGTTACGTTTAATGGTACCTAACTCCAATGGACTCTAGGTAGTATACCTAGAAAAAACATGAAAACAGCTAAAAACACTGAATTTATACAGACAAAAGACAAAATAATCTAATAGATAGCGTAGGTAAAGGTTTCTCCATCAAGTTTTTTCCTAGGGAGACAATGCTCATCTCTGTTTCTTAGGCACAGGAGCCAGCATTGTCCAAAGACATTTCCATAGTCCTGTGGCCAGCATAACGATAGATCTAAGCCATGGGTGTCCAAACTTTTTGCAGGGAGGGTCAGATTTGGTGAGGTGGAAATGTATGGGGGCCAACCCTTCAGGGTTACTGCTGTGCAGTGAAGGGAAAAATGCCGGCTGGCAGGGATGAGTGACAGGCTGAGCTGGCAGGGAGAAGGGGCTGTGGGCTGCTCGAAATTGGAAAACGGGCCACAAATGGCCCCCGGGCTGGACTTTGGACATGCCTGACCTAAGCACATAGAACTCTGTTGCTTTCAAACTGCTGGGTGGGTAGGAGCTGGGGCAAGGAATGGGAGCTCACCTGTCATGTGGCACTCAGGTTGCGAACCTAGGCTATTAGATTTCCAGCTGACAAGTTCAGTATCTTTAATGGCTGAACCACAATGCCTCCAATAGACAGCACAAACAAAACAAAACAGAGGCCACTGAATAAATTCCAAACCTAAGCCAGGCTATCAAAGCTTTCCAGAACCCTAGGAAAGAAGGCAATTCCTTATCACTGGAAGGGAGCTATTCCAGAAGATGAACAGTGCAACTGAGAAGGCATGCTTCCAAGGTCCCAGAACATGACAATGTTTAAAGGAGGTGACTTAGGGTGCAACCACTCTGCTGGATCACACTAGATGGGCAAAAACAGTGGAAGATAAATGGTTTTTCCATGTCCAGAAGACTATAAAGGACCCTAAGGAACAAAGATATGCACATACAGGACAACATTGCTTTAGGCAACATGCCCCATTGGGAAGAAAAGCCATTCTTTCAAATTTTGCATCACCAATGTTAGAAAATAGACAGCTTGATAATAGACCCAGCTCTTTCTTCAAATACCTCTGGCTGTTAGCTTGTTTCTAATTTCTTTCTGTTTCCATAGTAAAAGATCATAGACTGTACAACTACATACATACACTCATTTCACATTTATGCTATACTGTATTGTAGTGAAAATTGGCCACAGGCAATGGTATCCAGAATTAATAGGATCTAGAAGACTCTGGGAGTTATTTATTTATACAATTGCTTATCTGTATATTTATTGTTAAAAACATCCCCGGTCTTCTAATTTAGTGCAACTAAGCAACCCCAAGTTCCGAGATGGTGGAATTTTTGAAGTTTTATTCATAAAATATCTGCAAAATAAAGCTAAATAATAATACTATTACTAAATTTGCAGATGATATAACACTGATGGGACTCATCTCCGGAGGGGATGAGCCTGCCTATTGAGATGAGATGGACCAGTTGGTTTGGTGGTGTGGAGACAGTAACTTGGTCCTTAACACCAATAAGACCAAGTGGACTATAGAAGGAAAAGATCAGACATCCAGCCCTTGCTTATCAATGGAGATTGAGTGGAGCAAGTGGCCAGTATTAAGTTTCTGGGTGTTATCAAAAAAGAGGACCTGACCTGGGGTGCTCACATTGCAGCACTGGTCAAAAGGGCCCAGCAGAGATTATACTACCTGAGACTTCTCATAAAACAATAACTTAATGAAAAACTGCTGGTGACCTTCAACTGCTGTACCACAGAGAGTATCATAAGCCCATGTCACACTGAACCAACGGATGCAAAGAGGATGTAAAACGGACAAAAAACCTTGCCATCCGTTTGAAAACACGATGTACTCATTGCCTCCGTTTTGCTTCCTCTCTATCCGTCCAGCATCTGTTTATTGACGTTTCATCCACTCAGAAAGTTTTGGGCTGCCTAAAACTTTTGCGTGGAAAATGTATCCAGTTCGTCCATTCTGCATCCGCGACGCATCCGCTACACATCCGTTATGCATCCACTATATCCGCTAGGCATCCTCTACGCATCCGCGCAACTTGCATCTGCCCAGACGCAGGGAGGAAGCGGAACGGATGCAGAACAGATGCCTAGCAGATGCAGAACGGAAACAAAGCATTTAAAATGGAAAAAACATTCTCAGAGGGGACCTATCTCGGATATTAAGGATGTCTACAGGATGCCTACAGGATGCCTACAGGATGCCTAGTGGAAAACCTATATTGCCTATAAAAAGGGGGAGCAACTCGTCTGCATCTCACTTTCAGAACAGCAGCCCAGCTGTGCAGACCTCTGCAGCCTTCATCTGCCTCTTGCTCTTCCACAGCATCCAGTCATGTCCACCGTGGATTGTAACAAAGTCCTTTCGGCAGCCACCATCCTTCTGCAACAGTGCGAAGCCATCTGCAGGCTCTGTGAACTCTACTGCGAGAAGACAAGGAGCCACCCAAAAAGAGTCTGGATCCAAAGATGGTTCGCCAGAAGAGCAGAGGACAGACTGTACAACAAGCTGATGGTGGAGCTCAGGAACGAAGACACTCGGGCATTCCAAAACTTCATGAGGATACCTCCAGCCATGTTTGACGAAGTTGTGCAGTGGCTGACACCCAGGTTGACCAAGCAGAGCACCAGCTTCCGGCCCAGCCTGGAACCTGGGCTCAAGGTGGCACTCACTCTGCGCCACCTGGCCTCAGGGACCTCCTACAGGGCGTGGCAGGGGAAGGTTAATGTAAAATCTCCAATCAGAGGTGGTATTTGTCAGTTCTCCAAACTACTCAAAATTTCCACTACCGGTTTTCCAGAACTGGTCAGAATCTGCTGAATACCACCTCTGGACAGCACTCCAAAAAGGTTAATGCCATTGCCCAGAGATTTTTGGTTGTCCTCTCCCCTCTTTGGAAGAGTTTTATAGCTCCCTCTGCCTTAAGAAAGTTCAAAATATTCTCAAAGATCCATCTCATCCTGGGAACCCTTTTTTTGAACTATTACCATCTGGCAGACAGTACAGAATAATAAAAACAAGGACAAATAGGCTGAAAAACAGCTTCTACCCCAGGGCAGTAACTATATTGAATTCTGTATAGTGCAATATTAATGCAATATCCAGTTTTAAATTTAATTGTATAGAATGCAAAGGATGTGTATTTGTGTTTTAGTTTTATAGTTATAATGTACACTAAAGATGGCATTTAATTTCGTTGTACGAGGTGCCACGACAGTAAACTAAACTAACTAAACTAAACTAAAGCAAGCACTATAAGGTGGATCAATGGTACAAACTGGACTATCTTCCTATAATATTAGAATAAAAGATTAAAAAAAGACAATGGGCCTCTTTCAGTCTGCTTTATTCTTTTAAAACATCTATCTGCCTCAGCCTATATTTTTAAGTCTAAGGTAGTGATTCTCATCTTCAGCAACTTTAGAATGTGTGGACTTCAATTCCCAGATGGTTGGGGAATTGTGAAAATTGAAATCCATATCTTTTAAAGTTGCCAAGGTTAAGAAACATTGGTCCAGGCCTTCAATATGCTCAGTGATTTATTTTGCATGTTAATGAGAAGAAAACATAAGTTTCTGAAAGGTGCCAAGAGATGGAAATGGAAACCATGGTGACTTTTCATGATTTATTTGTTTTTTAAAACTCAATGTCATACAGGGAAACATATAATCCTCCTCTTTTACTCTCTTGCCAAAACCAATAAGGCAATGGAAATGACATTATCATAGGCTGTTCCTCCTGATTCCTGTTAAGAGTCCTTGAAGCAATTTTTTTGTGCAAACAGTCCAGCTAATTAATCAGCATGATCCAAAACAACATTGGACAAGACAAACCCCCTGCCCCCAGATATGATTTAGCAAGCTATATGCCTGTCATGTCCACTTACAAACAAAATCTTCAACCCCTCCTTTAAACATGCTTTTTTATTTTTGAAAGCTACAGAGATTGACATAACGTGGAGAGGAGGAAAGCATATCCATCATCCAACTCTTCTGCAGCTGGCAAGGCTGAGGGTACAGCTTTCAAGCAGCATGAAAAGAAGTTTAAATCTGATGGTATGGGAAGCCATCCAGAACACAGTGGATTAACAGCTCTAGCAGGTGGGATGGACATTTGCAAGACTGAATGCTCACTTTTCATTTTAAATCCAGGCAGTGAAAACCACTCCAGTATTGTCTCCAAGAAAACTTAATGGTCATGTTTGAGAATTTATCACAAGCTGAGCTTGACTTTAATTATACTTTACCTTTTTAAACAGAAAAACATGATTGCCTGTGGGGAAGGCCAATAAAGTCAAGATGATGGGCATGACAAAAGATTAAAACTCCACCTTGTGTCAACTCATAAAGCATTCCTATGCCTGTTATAGAGTTACCATAAACATGGGGAGGGGGAGGAAATCTGAAGGAGCAGTATGGCAGTTTAAAATTAGAAGTACATTCCAACACTTATCTTACAAAGTTTGTAGTTAAGTTACTGGGTCTTCTGCCCTTGAAGATCCTTAATTGAAGAATGTGGTTAATGACACCCAGCCTGTGAACGTGCTTAATTGAAGAATCTGGTTTATGACACATGCAGAATGGAGGAGGAAAACAGGATCACAGGTAATTTAAATTACGTATGCCAGAGTTTGCCTCATACAGGTTAATACAGGACATGTTGCTCCTAATAAATCTTTTGGTTTCTTTTGAAGCTTGGCTCGAGGCTCATGATTCAATTAGGGCAATCACTAGAATCCTGACAGCAACCCAACTCTTTTTTTATCTGTTAAATAAAGTTAAAAGGGGCAGGAATTCAGTTGCATGGTTGTGTCCAACAATTTGACTTTTTTTGAGCCAAATCTGCTCTACTGCACTTGTGAAGAGTGGGGGAGGTACCTTTCTTTCATTGTGAGCCCTGATGGTACAATGGTTAGAAAGCAGTTTAGCAGGCTAACTCTGCTCACTGACAGGAGTTCAATCCTGACTGGTTCAAGATAGACTCAGCCTTCCATACTTCCAAGGTTAATAAAATGAGGATCCAGATTGTTGGGGGTAATATGCTGACTCTGTAAACTACTTAGAGAGGGCTGTAAAGCACTGTGAAGTGGTATATAAGTCTAAGTGCTATTGCTATTATGAAATTTATGCATTGCTTCAGTCCAATTGACTCTGAATAGTTTTCAAATACCTAAAGAGTTGTCACATAGAAGAAAGAGTGGGTTTCTTTGCTATTTCTCAGAGGATGGGACCAGAACCAGTGTCAGGATTCCGGCAGTTATTCCAATTAAATCATGAGCCTCGAGCCACATTCCCAAAACTAAAAAAGATTGATTTGAAGGTAACATTCTTCATCCGGCATTTACCTGGGCATAGCCAACTCTGAGACACGTAACCCACTGTCACCCTTGATCCTGCTCTTCCCCCCACCCCTCTGGTGTATCATCCAATGAAAAACGTCCACAGCCAAGAGTCATCAATCATGCTCTCCAATTAGATTTTTGCACAGCAGAAGTTTCAGTCATCTAATGAATCTTTGAAGAAAATATGAATGGAATATACTTTTGATTCCACACTGCCACCTGCTCTTTGAAACTCCCACCCTTCTTTCTGTTGTCAACTATAAAATGTGTATACAAAATGTTTTATGAGTTGACAACCAATAGATTAAAATTGAAAGTGGGGAATATCCTCTAAGATCCCTTCTAGCTCTATGATTCTAGGGTTGATTGTTGTTTTTCTGCTCACAATGATGCTAAGTAAAAGATAAAACAGCATTGAAAACTCTACCAGTCATGTTCCTTTCGCTTCTCTTGCATCAAAACTGTAAGAAATGATCAGTTGCAGACCTCATTACTGAGGCAGATTAAGCACAATTTATTATGACCTATTTTTATGATGAAATAATGCATTTCTATTGTAACAACAGGGTTAAACAGGATGAAATACTGGTTTTGTCTTTTGAGGTCTTTCTGAGGAAAAAAAAGAGAAGTCTTTAAGAAAGAAGCCAACAGCTGCTGCAAGAGACATTTACTATTCCCACTGCTGAGCAGAGTTTAGTTGGATGATTGTTTCACAGCATAGATCTGATATTTATTTATTTATATGTTAAATTTGTATGTTGCCCATCTTGCCAAAGGTGATTCAACTACTCTCAAGATCTTCCAGGATTTCAATTCTGCCCTTAGGGTCCCATCTGTATTCTGATTTTGTTCATCCTACAGTTTTCCCATTAATTCGGTGACTTAGGCAGTGTGTTGCAACCTTCATGAGCATTTGCTCTATTGTGTGTTATAAAAGGGAAAATCTTACATTTTCCATGCCAGGATGTTGATCAGATATTTAAAAATGCCTGTAAGGTATATTCAGAACAAGTTCTGCCCTCCTTCCAAACTGCCCACCATGGTTTGGCTACAAAAAGTTGAGCATCAGGAATTTGGCCTTGAAGCAGGAACTGTAGCAACAAGGGGCTATTCAAGTGCTGTAAGGATGACAAGGAAATTAATCTGATGGAGGGCTCAGCTGGTGCTTAATTGGCATAATGATGCAGTCTTATTTTGGAGCCTTAAAAAAAAAACGGATGCTGCCATTCTGATTTGGGGAAAAATGTGATGGCACACCCCTGAAGGAATTTTGAAACCTCTGAGAAAAGCAAACCAGAAATAAAAATCACGTGAAAAGGAATTAATTATCTGCAGGGTAGCAAAGTTATTTAGTTGCAGGGGATTATTAAATACAGTGTTAGCTGCAGAGGGGATATTAGATGCACTGTTTATTCTTGCTAAGTTGCACAGACAAATATGGAATATTTTTGCCATGTCTTGGGTATAGTTACAAGGGGATGCAGTGGCTCAGTGGCTAAGATGCTAATCTTGTTGATCAGAAAGGTTGACAGTTTGGCAGTTCAAATCTCTAGCACAGCAAAATGGAGTGAGCTCCTGTTATGTCAGACTTCAAGATCTTCTACTATCACTTTGCATCTTTCGGCTGTCATAAGAAACAGGGGGGAGGGGAGGAAGGGATAAGTCTGGGAAGTGAGCTGGAGGCATTACATTTTTCTGTTGTGTAAATGGGGGAGGGAGCATACAATAGAGTTAGGTTTCTATTTCTCGCTTAGCTTTCTTTTCTCTGCGCAACTGCAACCCGTTATCAAAGTATGCCAAGGTCAACGGACAGAGGCCTCATCATCACCTGAAGATGCCCACATGATCATATTCACAACTTCTAATTGGAAGTTTCATTTGAACTATTGGGGGTGGGAACACTTCCATCACTTTGTATATGTGAATTGCGTGCCTAATTTCTCAGATTCAGAATTCTCTGGTTGCTACCACTTCACTTTCAGTAAAAGATAACTTTTCTCTAACTTAAAGAGTCTAAGTATTTCTTTCTTGGATTTTGAATGGAGCACCACTTGACATGTTACTTGTCCCAGCTTCTGCCAACCTAGAAGTTTGAAAGCATGTAAAAATGCAAGTAGAAAAATAGGGACCTCATTGGTGGGAAGGTAATAGCCTATGGCAATTAGTCATGCCGGCCACAAGACCATGGAGACGTCTTTGGACAACACTGCTCTTTGGCTTTGTAATGGAGATAAGCACCACTCCTAGAGCTGGAAACAACTAGTATGTATGTGCAAGGGGAACCTTTACCTTTAGGCATAGTTAAAGACTGTGAGATACTTATGAAAAGATGTTGAAAGACGTGAAGGAGGTTTTGTTTTAATAATGTAATATTTTAAGGTTCTAGACCAGAAAGCTCAAGTGTAGTTCCCCAGAAATGTCAAGAGCTGCTTAAATTTCAGTTGAAAGTTTAAGTTTAATGTATGTGCAGACCTTTCAGAAACTATTATATTATAAAAAGAGTGTCCACAGCAGGAATCCAAAAAGTCAAAAGGAGTAACTGCAACCTCACAATTAATAAAAAGGAGCAGGGCTTTGATCATGCTGTTTTTACATTTTTGACACCCATGGATATCCCTGAACTCCAGTTTGCCTAGCAGTTCACTTTAGGGTAGCTCTACAAAAGTTTCCATTAGTTTCATGGTCAGAGCAGCGAGGAAAATTGTTTCTCAGAATGTCTCCAAGGAAAGAAGATATTCTCCACTTAAAAGTTAATCCCTAACTGATTGCTGTCAAAAAGTTCATTGGGATGACTTTCTTTGTAATTTTTTCCCTTTGGGTTTAATTAAAGTAGGGAAAGCCCAAAAAGGCTGTGTGAGGCTCAAGACATATTTTTACAACGCAAAAACATACTTTGCCACTGGATAGTCAAGAACAAAACCATTACATTTTACCATGAAAATGTCCTTAGAACTCTTCTCCCAAGAATTTCTAAAAGAAGAATTCTCATTCATCCAACTGTGTAAGATTTGCAGAAAAAGAGCAGGAAAATTCTCTCTCTGTCATTTATTAAGTTTCCCCCAGCTACTGTATAAACCGGTCCTTTTTATCACATTGGGTCCTTTTAAGCCAGAAGGATAATAAGGTGAGTAGCATTTCGTGACACTGTATATTTTTTCATTACACAGTCTTGTGAATGTTTAACAAACACATATTTTGCTTGCCTGTTTTAAATGGTTGCAGTGCCTCACATTTGCAACAAATGCTTTATAACTGTTTAAGCAAACTGTCCTCAGTTTTGCAGACTGCTTAGTCCACCTTATGTTGAACAGTCAATCAACTCAGCAGCTATATTTCAAGGAGTTAGAGATGTATTTGGTCTGAAGGGATGGAAAAGAGAAATAGGATGGACTCACATCACAGTGTTGGGTAAATGGATTTCTCCCATACGTCTATTGATATTAGGTTAAACAGAACTTTAAAAAAGGAAAATTGAACACTGGAGATGGAAGACTGGTAGTATAATGTGGCAAGTCATTTAATCTCTTTTTTATTAGAGCCTTCAGCAGACACTCAGCCTATAGGAAATGGATACCCACATAAGTCTTATCCAGATTTTAACATTTTTTAAAAAATCTGTACATTTTATTCATGTTTTAAGAATAAAATACCAAAAAAGAAAAAGAAACACGCACACCACTATCCCTGGTACATTATGCAATGTAGAGAGAGAACCTAAAGGTGTTATAGTGATTGAAATAAACTAAATATGACAAAAAAAGAGAAAATATAAATAATATAAAATTAAGTCCTTAAAGCCCCTGTCACACTGCACCAACGGATGCAAAGAGGATGTAAAACAGACAAAAATCCGTTGGAAAACGCGATGTACTCACTGCCTCCGTTTTGCTTCCTCTCTATCCATCCACATCCATTTATTCACATTTCATCCGCTCAGAAAGTTTTGAGCTGCTCAAAACTTTTGCGTAGAAAATGTATCCAATTTGTCTGTTCTGCATCCGCTACGCATCCGCTACGCATCCGTTCTGCATCCGTTACGCATCCTATATATCCGCTAGGCATCCGCTGCGCATCCGCACAGCTCGCATCAGCACGGACACAGGGAGGAAGCAGAACGGATGCAGAACGGATGCCTAGCGGATGCAGCACGGAAACAAAGCATGTAAAACGGAAAAAACGTCCGCAGAGGGGACCTATCTCGGATATTAAGGATGTCTAGAGGATGCCTAGAGAATGCCTAGAGGATGCAAAGGGACACCTATACTGCCTATAAAAAGGGGGAGCAACACATCTGGATCTCACTTTCAGACCAGCAGCCCTGCTTCAAACCTCTGCAGCCTTCATCTGACTCTTCCTCTTCCACAGCATCCAGTCATGTCCACCGTGGATTGTAACACAGTCGTTTTGGCAGCCACCATCATTCTGCAACAGTGCGAAGCCATCTAAAGGCTCTGTGAACTCTACTACGGGAAGAAAAAGAGGCGGCCAAGAAGCGTCTGGGTATGAAGATGGCTCGCCATAAGAGCAGAGGACAGACTGTACAACAAGCTGATGGTGGAGCTCAGGAACGAAGACACTCGGGCATTCCAGAACTTCATGAGGATGCCTCCAGCCATGTTTGACGAAGTTGTGCAGCGCCTGACACCCAGGTTGACCAAGGCAAACACCAATTTCTGGCCCAGCCTGGAACCTGGGCTCCAGGTGGCACTCACTCTGCGCCACCTGGCCTCAGGGACCACCTACAGGAGCATGCAGTATGGCTGGAGGGTGCCACACAACACCATCAACATTGTGGTCAGAGAAGTGGTGCAGGCCATCATCGAAGAATACAAGGAGGAGCTCCTCCAGTGCCCCTCCACTGAAGAAGGCTTGAAGAAAGTTGCAGAGCAGTGGTATCAGAGGTGGAACTTCCCCCACACCGTTGGAGCCATCAATGGCAAGCACGTGGCCTGCAAAGCTCCAGCCAAGTCGGGATCCACTTATTTCAATTAGAAGGGCTTCTTCAGCATCATCCTCTTCGCCATGGTCGATGCTGATTACAAGTTCATGTACATCGATGTTTCAGGCAACGGGTCAGCTTCAGATGCCCAGGTATACAACGCCAGTCACCTCAAGGAGGAGCTGGAACGCAACCTCATCATGGGCTTCCCAGATCCAGAACCCCTGCCCAACGACACGCAAGATGTGCCCTACTTCATCGTGGGGGATGACGCCTTCTCCCTCAGAACGTACCTCATTAAGCCCTACACTTCCAGACTCCTCACCCGTGAAGAGTGGATCTTCAACTACAGGCTGTCCAGGGCAAGGTGGGTGGTGGAGAACGCCTTTGGCATCCTGGCCAACAGGTTCCAGGTACTTCTCACCACCATGCAGCATCGCAGAGACTGTGAGGAGGATCATGGGAGCTTGCTGCATCCTGCACAATCTCATGTGCACCCGCTACCCAGTCTTGCAGAACGGGCTCGTGGACCTCCAACAAGGCAATGGGGACATGGAGGCTGGGGAATGGAGGCAAGGGCGAAACCTGATAGACACTGAGGATGTGCAAGGCCCCAACAGAGCCTCACGTGAAGGGAAGAAGCAGCGCAACCTCCTGAAACACTGGTGCAACTCCCCAGCTGGAGCAGTGGAGTGGCAAGACAGGATGATAGATGATTAATGGATGCTTCCTCCAGCCTGTCTCATCACACGGATGAGATTGGGCCATGTATGTTGGGTGGGCCTACAATGAACAGGGCATTTAATAAAGAGTTGTGTTTATGTTGACATGTGTGGATGATTGATTACATTGTTATTGATAATAAAGGGCCATAGGTGTGGCACCTGGGAGGGTGGACCATACAGTCCCACTATGCTTGCACTGGAGGTTTATCTATCCCACAGCTATCTTAACCCATCCCAAAGGTATCCCTGCCCATCCCACTGCTATCTTAACCCATCCCACAAGCATGCAAAGGCTTAAACCATTTCTAAAAGTTTCCAGCAAGACTTTATTAAAAAAAAGAAATGAAGCAAGTGTATGAATCAAAAATAGACTTTATTAACAAGAAGCTATAAAACAAAAATGAGTCTCTGGCACTCCTCTTGGTCGCTCAGTCTCAGGGGTGAAGGGTCCAGGTGCTGTGGAGGTGGCTAGTGCTGGAGTGCTTGTCATCAGCTCCTCCAAAAGCAGAAGCAGCAGAAGCCCCAGCCCCAGAAGAGCGAGCCCGTGCTGCAGGAGCCCCAGCAGAACCAGAGTGAGGGCCAGGGGGCGGGATGGTAGCCCTGTCCCTCTTGCAAGGGCTGGCAGCAGATGGCTGAGGCTTGCTGTGCTTCAGCATGGTTGTGGGGTTGCTGGCTGGCAGGGAGGCTGGCAGGAATCAAGGCTGGCAGGAACCAAGACTGGCAGGCAGGGAGGCAGGCACCAAGGCTGGCAGGAAGGCTGGCAGGCAGGCAGGCAGGCACCAAGGCTGGCAGGAAGGCTTGCACCAAGGCTGGCAGGAAGGCTGGCAGGGAGCCAGGCACCAAGGCTGGAAGGAAGGCTGGCAGGCAGGCAGGCACCAAGGTTGGCAGGCAGGCATGAACCAAGGCTGGCAGGCAGGCACCAAGGCTGGCAGGCAGACTGGCTGGCAGCAAGGCTGGCAGGCAGGCAGACAGCAAGGCTGGCAGGGAGGCTGGCAGCAAGGCCGGCAGCAAGGCTTGCAGGCAGACATGCAGGCAGGACAGGCAAGGCAGTCGATGTGTCTGGAAGCAGGTCTTTCCTCTGAATGGTGACCTGCTTCCGAGCTGCTTCCATTATATCCACGGGGCTGATGCAATGCATCCTCCCCGCATGCGCAATTAACGCTCGGCATCCGCTAGGCTTCCGCTGCGCATCTGCTGTGCATCCGTTCTGCATCTGCTGTATCCGTTCTGCATCCGCTTTGCTGCGCCCCCCCGGAAGCCTAGCGGATGTGGCATCCGCTCCCATCTGCTTCCATCCGCTGGGCTTCCGTTCCGCATCCGCTTTCCATCTGCCCTGCATCCTCCCCACGTCCGTGTTATCCGCTCCGGTTATGCAAATTTTTGCCCCTTCTGAGAGCGGATTGTGTCCGTTTTGCATCCATTGGGCAGTGTGACAGGGCCTTTAACTTGTTAAATCTGCAGCATACAGAGACATTTTAGAATATGTAGTTTTTAGAACAAAGAGACTTTTCAAAAGTAGAGAACAGAACCATATCCTGGATCCATTATTTAAGATCAGGAATTTTTTTTCCTTTGCCATGCCCCGTACTTGATAGATTCATAAAATGAGGAAATCCATTTTTTATGAATAGAATTCAATATCCTACTTAGATCCTTAACTAAATATTTTTCACAAAATTTATGTAGATATAGATGATAATTAGATAGGTAGGTATGTTGATAGATAGATAGATAGATAGATAGATAGATAGATAGATAGATAGAT
>BLBF01000018.1:52689276-52754760 GCA_015471245.1 Laticauda colubrina | reverse complement strand
GATAGATAGATAGATAGATAGATAGATAGATAGATAGATAGATAGATAGATGATAGGGATTTGAAATCAAAAGAAGGCTATATCTGTATAAGACTAATTCATGTTATCACATTTCTTATAATACCCACATAAAAAATCCATCCCCTTTTTACACATCTTAATAATGTTGAATTGAAGGAGGTGGTCTCATGTGGCTTTGGACAAATTTAGTTGAAGATAGGTAAAACTGTGTTCTATGTTTAAATTTGCTGGTTTCTCAGCTACAGTAATAATATTCCTTAAGTCGGTGTCAGTAGAAACTTGTTTATTTATTGTATGATTGATTTATATTCCACAATTCATCCAAAGGTTCAACATAGCTTACAACAGAATTGCCTTTTGTCAGTGTCCCTTAATCGTAACTCAGTGAGATGAGTTAAGCTAGGAGAGAATGTTTAGTTACCCAGTAAATTTCCAGGCCTGCAGGTGAATTTGAACCTGGGTCTCCCAAATCCTAGACTATTTCCTTAATTAATGTGCCAGAATAACTTCATTGAGCAATATAAGGTTGAGAACTGATACCAGGCTGGGGATTTTCTTTGCAACTATATCTCTTCCCTGCTGATTGCTCCATGAAGCAAATTGAAATCTTGCTTAAGGCCCTGTCACATCGGCCGACGGATGCAAAACATATGTAAAAAGGACACAGCGGATGAGAAAATGTTCCATCCATTATTATCCGCTCTCAAAAGTGCCCCAAATTTGCATAAAGAGAACGGACAACAACGGAAAGGAATGGACGGGGAGAGGACGTAGCGAGGATGTTAAGCGGATGCTCCATGGAAGCCTAGCGGATAGAAGCAGATTGAAACGGATGAAACATCCGCAGGGCTTCCGGGGGAACACAGCGAAGCGGACGTGCAGCGGAAGGAGCAGATGCAGAACGGATGCCGAGAGGATGACGCGGATGCATCATGGACGCCTAGCGGATGCCTAGAGGATGCAAAGCGTTCACTGTGCATGCAGGGAGGATGCATTGCGTCAGCCCCGCAGATATAAAAGGATGCAGGTCACCATTCAGAGGAAAGAACTGCTGCCAGACACATCTCCAGCCAACAACCATGGGGGAGAAGAGGAAGCCTGTGCCTACTTCTGCCAGCCCTGGCAAGAAGGACAGGGCCACCATCCCACCCCCTGGTGCTGACTCTGCTTCTGCTGGGGCTTCTGCTGCTGGGGCTGACTCTGCTGGTGCTGGTGCTTCTGCTGGTGCGGCTCCTGGTGCTGGTGTTTCTGCTAGTGCTGCTCCTGGTGCTGGTGCTTCTGCTGATGCTTACTCTGCTGGTGCTGCTGGTGCTGCTGGTACTGCTGCTGCTGCTGTTGCTTTTGGTGCTGGTGGTGGTGTGGTGGACCAGCCCCTAGAACCTCAAAGCCCCACTGATGAGGGCCCAGAAGGCCCTGCCAGAGGGAGGAAGAGGCAATCGCGCGATAGGGAGAGGAGATAGTACTCCATTGAAGAGGAACATGAGGATGAGGTGCTCGAATGGCTGAGGGAGAATAAGTACCTCTGGCAGAAGGGACACAGGCTCTATCGAAACAACAAGCAGAAGCAGGCAGCTTGGAGAGAGAAGGCGGAGAGCCTGGGCTACACTTCGGAGGTCCTCCTCGGGTGGTGGAAGCACATGCACACCTGGTACGGGAAGCTGCACCTCAAGAAGTCTGGCCAGGCCACAGTCAAACTCACTGACCGGGAGACTTGCGTGATGGCCAAGTGCAGCTTCTTGGAGGGTGAGGTCCGCCACCGAGGAGCAGCCCCACTGTCAACCCTCTCTCTCAGGCAGCTCACAGAGAGCCAGTCCTCTTCTGGCCAAGAGTCAGCTCCTGTGTCCAGGCAGGTATCTGTGGAGCACCCCACGACGGAGACCCCCCCCCCGACAGCTGCACTCCCTGTGGCGGAGTGCATGGAGGACCCCCTGATGCAGTTGGAGCAAGAGGAGGCCGCTGCCACCAGAGACCAACCCACACCCACACCCAGCTCCACCTCCACAGAAAGCAGGCAGAAAGCCAGACCGGAGGGACAGAGCCACACTGTCCTGCTGGAGATCAGGGACACCATCAAAAGCAGCGTAGATCTCCTCGCTCAGCTGGTACAGTCCGACATACCATCCTCAAACCGCAAGCCCTTCCTCACCTACGTCAACCAGACCCTCATGGACATGTCCGAATCCCAGTACCAGGTGATCAAGGAGAGGATCACCGGTCTTCTGCACCACCCTCCAGGCCCAGCTGAACCTGCTCCGACTCAGTCCAGGTCTGCTCCTCCACCTCAGGTGATGTCACAGCCCTTCCAAGGCTTTCCACAGCCCCTCACCGACCAAGGCTACGGCTACCAGGAGTTCCAGCAGCACAGGCAGCCCTTCCCAGTCCAGGCACAGATTCATCGCACGCCACCGGTGCCACCGATGCCACTGATGCCACCAACGCCACAGATGCCACCGATGCCACAGATGTCGCCGGCGCCTCACCTCGCTCAACTGTAGACCAGACAGCCCCACTACACTCCTCCTTCCTCCACCCCACAGCCAAGCCCAGCCTCAGAACATCTGTCATCGGTCTTGGGACTGACACCCCATGTCATGGAGGAAGGGGCTCTCAACATCACAGGACTGAGCCAGCTCTCTGAGAGCTTCCTCCACACACCATCCCTTGTTGTCCTCTCGGGGCCAGGCACCCCAATGGTGCTTCAGACCAGCACTCCAGCCACTGCCACCTCCACAGCACCTGGACCCTTCACCCCTGAGACTTTGGACACACCTCAGAGTGACTGAGAAGAGTTCCAGAGACTGGGTTGCTACCTGTTGACTTTATCTTTGCTTGGGACACTTTACTTGGGTCATCTGGCTTTTACAGTTTGTTATTAATAAAGTTTATCTTTGCTTCACACACTTGGTTCAATTCTTTGAGTCAATAAAGTCTTGGTGGAAACTTTTAGAAATGGTTTAAGCCTTTGCATGCTTGTGGGATGGGCAAGGATAGCAGTGGAATGGGCAGGGACACCTGTGGTATGGGTAATAGCTGTGGGATGGGTTAGGATAGCAGTGGGGTGGGCAGGGATACCTGTGGAATGGGTAACAGCTGTGGGATAGATAAACCTCCAGTGCAAGCATAGTGGGACTGTATGGTCCACCCTCCCAGGTGCCACTCCTGTGGCCCTTTATTATCAATAAAAATTTAATCATTCATCAACACATTTCAACATAAACACAATTCTTTATTAAATGCCCTGTTCATTGTAGGGCCACTCAACATACATGGCCCAATCTCATCACTGTGATGAGACAGGCTGAAGGAAGCATCCATTAAGCATCTACCATCCTGTCTTGTCACTCCACTGCTCCAGCTGGGGAGTTGCACCAGTGTTTCAGGAGGTGGCGCTGCTTCTTCCCTTCACGTGAAGCTCTGTTGGGACCTTGTACATCCACAGTGTCTATCAGGTTTCGCCCTTGCCTCCATTCCCCAGGCTCCATGTCCCCATTGCCTTGTTGGTGGTCCACAAGCCTGTTCTGCAACACTGGGTAGCGGGTGCACATGAGATTGTGCAGGATGCAGCAAGCTTCCATGATGTTCCTCACGGTCTCTGGGCGATGCTGCATGGTGGTGAGAAGTACCTGGAACCTGTTGGCCAGGATGCCAAAGGCGTTCTCCACCACCCATCTTGCCCTGGACAGCCTGTAGTTGAAGATCCTCTCTTCACGGGTGAGGCATCTGAAAGTGTAGGGCTTCATGAGGTACATTCTGAGGGAGAAGGCATCATCCCCCACGATGAAGTAGGGCACATCTTGTGTGTCGTTGGGCAGGGGTTCTGGATCTGGGAAGCCCACGATGAGGTTGCGTTCCAGCCCCTCCTTGAGGTGACTGGCGTTGTATACCTGGGCATCTGAAGATGAGCCGTTGCCTGAAGCATCGATGTGCATGAACTTGTAGTCAGCATTGACCATGGTGAAGAGGATGATGCTGAAGAAGCCCTTGTAGTTGAAATAAGTGGACCCTGAGTTGGCTGGAGCTTTGCAGGCCACGTGCTTCCCATCTATGGCTCCAACGGTGTGGGGAAAGTTCCACTTCTGATACCACTGCTCTGCAACTTTCTTCCAGCCTTCTTCAGTGGAGGGGCACTGGAGGAGCTCTTCCAGGGATTCTTCGATGATGGCCTGCACCACTTCTCTGACCACAATGCTGATGGTGTTGTGTGGCACCCTCCAGGCGTACTGCATGTTCCTGTACGTGGTCTCTGAGGCCAGGTGGCGCAGAGTCAGTACCACCTTCAGCCCAGGGTCCAGGTTGGGCCAGAAGTTGGTGTTTGCCCTTGTCAACCTGGGTGTCAGCCACTCCACAACTTCGTCAAACATGGCTGGCAGCATCCTCATGAAGTTCTGGAATGCACGAGGGTCTTTGTTCCTCAGCTCCACCATCAGCTTGTCATACAGTCCGTACTCGGCTCTTCTCACAATCCATCTTTGGACCCAGACACTTCTTGGACGCCTCCTTTTCTCCCTGTAGAACAGGTGAAAGAGCCTGTAGAGGGCTTCACACTGTTGTAGAACAATGGTGGCTACCAGGGCTGCTGGACTGAAAGTGAGATCCAGGTGATTTCTCCCCCTTTTTATTGGAAATATCATTTTTCCACTAGGTGTCCTTCCACATACTCCAGGCATCCTGCAGACAACCTAAATATCTGAGATACGTCCGCTATACGAACATTATTTCCGTTTTAATGCTTTATATGCGAGCTGCATCCGCTTTCATCCTTTCTACGTCTGTGCTACTAACACTGTGTGTCCGTTCCGCGTCCGTTTCGCTTCCTCACTGTGTTTTATACAGGCTTGCCTGCCGGCTTGTAGCCAATGGCAACTATTTGACTTTGCCGCCTTTCAGCGGCTCTTTTGGATTGGTTCCTAATGAACCAATCCAATACTGGTCTTTCTATCCAATCAGATTGCATTGTTTGGATTATACCATTCTATACAAAACACCCCTCCCCCCTTAGTTTAGTCCAACATGGGTGACGTAGTCATGCAGGTAGGTGGGGCTTCTTCTGACTCTACTTGACTTGAGCGGTTCATTTTTGCTGGAGACTTTGAGCGGTTCGGATGGGATCGCTGTCTCTCCAGCTCTTCTCCATGGAACCATCTGGTAGGGTGAGTCAGCAAGGTTGCTACTGCTTGAATTGCTCAGGCCGGTGGTTTTGCCGCTCCCTCCTGGCTTTCCCGGGCAGGTCGAGCTGGTTTTGCTGGCCCCTTCCAGGACGGGTTCATCTTCATGTGGATTATTTCTGCCAGGTTCATCTAACTGTAAGTGTTCTTTTTGCTCTTTTTGATTGGTTAGATATTCTGGGTTTATTTTTAACAATTCTTTATTCCCTTCAGTATTATTTTCTTGTATTTCCCCCCCTCCCTCTTTGGTTTTGTTTTTGTCGGTTTTTATTGTTTGTGATTGCGTGGTCGTATTTCGCTCAACATTTCGGGAATGAAGCTGGTCTATGTTCCGCTTCCATTCCCTGCCATCGTCTATGGTTAGACGGTAGGACCGGGGGCCTGTTATTTGTGTGATTGTGGCTGGAAGCCATGGAGGGTCCCCAGTAAAAAATTTTGCGTAGACTAGGTCGCCGATTTCAAACGTGCAGAAACGGCTGGAGGAGTCGGGGGGTTTCTCCAAGGTGTAGTTTGGATGTAACCTATCCAAATGTGATCTAAGTTTCCTCCCCATTAACAATTCTGCCAGGCTCTTGTTAGTTACAGTACTGGTGATGATATGTTGGAGGGTGAGTAAATGGTTCAATTTATCCTGGACATCCCCTGGATCCATTTTTTCCAAACCCTCCTTGTTAAACCTGACCATTCTCTCAGCCCTACCATTTGCCGCCGGGTGGGCTGGCACGGTAAGTGCATGGCATATACCTAAAGAGGCTAGGTACTGTTCAAATTGTATGGCGGTTAGTTGTGGCCCATTGTTGGACACTAGGACATCTGGCAATCCATGGATTGTGAATAGTTTGTTGAGTTGTTTGACAACAGCGTCGGTTGCTGTAGATGACATTACTTCGACTTCCAACCAATTTGAGTATGCATCTACAACAATCAAAAATGTATGCCCCTTAGTAGGACCCACAAAGTCAATATGGATTTGAGACCAGGGGCCTCGTGGGGTCTCCCAGTCCCTTATAGGTGCTTGTGGTGGAGATGGCCTGGTTTTCTGGCATTTATTGCATGTAGCAACCCAGTATTCAATATCTCTATCTAAACCAGGCCACCAGACATAGCTCCTAGCCAGGCTTTTCATTTTCACGATGCCTGGGTGGCCTTCATGAAGCATGCCCAACACTCTAGTTTGTAATCTGGAAGGAATTACCACCCTATCACCCCACAATAAACACCCCTTTTGTATTGACACCTCAGTCTGTCTGGTCTGGAAAGGTTTAAAGTTTTCAGTTTTTTGGTTTTCCGGCCAGCCTTTACCTACCCAATTTAAAATGCGGGCGGTCACTGGGTCTTTAGCGGTGGCTCTGGCGACATCATTTGCAGATATTGGCAGTTCGGGGCAGGCTTCTATTTGCAGGGTGGTAATTGTTGGCGTCGGGTCGTCCTCTGTCATTGGCAGCAGTGTTTGACTTAATGCGTCTGCATGGGAGATCTGTTTTCCGGGTCGATGTATTAATGTGTAGGAGTACGCAGCTAGGAATCCTGACCATCGGGTCATTCAGGGACCCGTGTGGGTTTGTTTCCTGCCAAAATTCCTAGTAGCGGTTTATGATCAGTCACAATGGAAAATGTTCTCCCATAGAGGTACTCGTGAAAACGTTTAACTCCGGCGACAACTGCCAGGGCTTCTCTGTCTAGTTGACTATAGTTGCATTCTGCTTTAGAAAATGTTTTCGAGTAAAAGGTGATGGGTGCCTCTCTCCCGTTAGGCAGTTGGCGGCTCAGGATGGCACCGACTCCAAACTGTGAGGCGTCACAGGTGACCATCAATGGAAGTGTGTTACTAAACTGAATAAGAATGGTGTCTGAGGTTAACAGATTTTTTATGCCTTGGAATGCTTTTTGTTCTCTGTGCCCCTAAGTCCAACTAATTTTCTTATCCAATAAGCGATGTACCCGTTCTGCTATCGTTGCTTTGTGGGGGAGGAATACATTATAGAAGTTTATTAGACCCAAAAATGCTTGCAACTCCGTTTTGTTTTTTGGCTGTGGTGCGTCTCTAATAGCCTTGACTTTTTTTCTGTAGTGTGTATACCCTCTCCATCAATTAAATAACCCCAAAATTCGTCACGATCAGTCATTAAGGAGCATTTTTCTTTTTTGACTTTCAGGCCGGATTCTCTAAATTTTGTTAGCACCTCTTTCAGTCTTGTCTCTAATTGGGTCGTGTTTTTAGCCGAAATTAGGACGTCATCAAAATATGGAACGACCCCTTTATTTCCATTTCATAGGCATTCCATGAGGCTTTGGAAAACGCCTGGGACAACACTCACTCCAAATTGAAGTCTGTTACATTTGAATGCCCCTCTATGAGTTACAATTGTCTGTGCCTCGGCCGTTATTGGGTCTACTGGAAGCTGTTGATATGCTTGGGCTAAATCAAGCTTGGCAAAAAAATTTCCTCCCCCAAGCGAGTGCAGTAAATGTTGCACGATTGGCACAGGGTATGCGCTTTGCTTCAACGCATGGTTCAGGGTAGCCTTGTAGTCTCCGCAGATGCGTACTGACCCATCAGGTTTAACAGGTGTTACTATTGGTGTCTTCCATCTAGCATGGTCAATTGGTTCTATGACCCCTTGCTCAATTAATTTATTTAACTGTCCACCTATTTTGGCCTTTAAAGCAAAGGGGACTCGTCTGGCTTTTAACCTTCTAGGTACTACCTGAGGGTCTAAACTAAAGGAAATTGGGGTCCCCCAGTACCTGCCTAAGGTGCCATCGAAGATGTCCTGGAACTTGTTAATCAGGCTCTCTTCCCAGTCAGTTGTGGCGACTCGGCTTACCCCGGTCATTCCAATGCCCAATGGTGCGAACCATTCGATGCCCAGGAGGCTGGGGCGGTCCCAGTCGACTATTGTTAGAGGCAGGACTTCAGTGTGCTGCTTGTATGTGACTCAGAAATGTCCTAGACCTACCACATGGATTCGGTTTCCTTGGTAGTCTTTTAAAATTAATTTTTGTTTCTGGAGTTCTTTTAATTTGATGTTTGGAACCAGCCGTCTGATTGTGTTCCAAGACACCATTGACAGGAAGGATCCTGAGTCGACTTCCATCTCACAGGGGCTTCCTTCAATTTTTACAATGATTTTGACCTTTCTCCCGCTTTCCGTCCGGGCGCTTCCGATAGTGACAGTTTGATAGGTCTTTTCTCGGTTGCTGGTTCGCTTGTTGCGCTCCCATTTCTTTTCAGCTTGCTTTGATTCCACTTGTAGAGGGGAGTTACTGCGTCCGTTCGGGCTGTTATTTTTGCGATTCCTACAGACTTTTTCAATGTGTCCCCTCTTTTTGCAAGTTCAGCAGATGGCATCAAGGAATCTGCAATCGGCTCGAGGGTGGTTTTCCCCGCAGGTAGCGCATTCCCACCAATTTCTTTTTTCACACCTTTTTTTGTTGGCGTATAGGCGGTGGACCTCATCGTCATCATCTTCCGTTTCTTATAAACTGTCAGGTTGTGGTGGGAGCTTGTTTCTTTCCTCTGGATAGGGTCATTGTGTCATTATTTGAGTTCATTTGCTTCATAGTGGCCGCTGACTTTTTCGCAGCTTCTGCTGCTGTGGCTTCTGCCATCGTTTCAGCCACTGTGATATTGGGTTTATTTAGTAGTTTACTTTGTAAGTTAGACCTAGGACAGACCTAGGACAACTCGATCTCACATGGCTTCATCCAAGTTCAGGAACTCGCAAGCTCGACCCAGTTGTCGGAGAGCTGTCATGAAGTCAGTGATGGTCTCGCCTTCCTTCTGATCCCTTTTGTAGAGTTTGTGCCGTTTGATGAGATTTGACACTACCGGTGCGTAGTGGGCCTTTAACATTCGGTGAAGCTCAGACCAAGTTATTTGTTTCACGTCTCTGAGCTTCGCTAATGCTTGGCCATTTTGAATACGGTTGGCCCACAATGTGTTAGGAATACAGCCCTCTTCTGCTGGTCTGAGATCTCTTCCATCTCATTGCTCTCTAAAAACATCAGGAAACGGTCTACGTATGATTCCCAATCCTCTTCGTTGGGATTGAAGGCTGCGGGTGGCGCGTTATTCCCAGCCATCACTTTCAGTCTGGAATTCTTTCTGCCGCATGCTCAGTCTCGCGTTTAGGACGATCCCATCCTCGTCGCCAGTGTTCCATCCAGAAAAACGCGAGGTAGACCGGGTTCCAACAACAAAGTCTTTACTAAGTCAAGCAACAGTAACGGAACAGTTTGGCTGAAGACGCGGGAGCCTTTTTATACAGGCTTGCCTGCTGGCTTGTAGCCAATGGCAGCTATTTGACTTTGCTGCCTTTCAGCGGCTCTTTTGGATTGGTTCCTAATGAACCAATCCAATACTGGTCTTTCTATCCAATCAGATTGCGTTGTTTGGAGTATACCATTCTATACAGAACAACATCATTCTGACTTACGATGTATTTGTCAAAAGAAAAGGATGACAACCCTGTTTTAGTAATCACACTGATTCACACTCAAAGCCTTTTAAGTACTTTGCTTGGATGGATGAACCTCTCTGTTTTGATTCATTAAAAAGCTCAAGTTCTTACCAAAACATAAACAAAACAGAATTCTTATTCCATTTCCAGTTAACAAAAGTATAGTCTGGCAAATGGCATAATTTTTGCAGGTGCAAAGTTCTATACACACACACACACACACACACACACACAACAATCCTCTGAAGTTGCATATTCACATATCAGCTTAAGAAAGAGCCAGAGTTCCCCAGTGTGCTGCAACAT
Source organism: Laticauda colubrina (assembly GCA_015471245.1). NCBI lineage: Eukaryota > Metazoa > Chordata > Lepidosauria > Squamata > Elapidae > Laticauda > Laticauda colubrina. Next base: position 52,744,805 of record BLBF01000018.1, on the reverse strand, counting down.
ACACACACCAATGTGCAGAGATAATTGAATCACACATACTATAAATGATTGCTCTCTTAAAGCCCTTTGATGCTAAAGTGGTGATGCTTCATAATTGAGCACAAATTAGGAATCTGGTCTTTTGGTTGTGTTATTTGGGGGGGGGTAATTTTACAGCTACAAGATAGCAGCTAACAAGAAGGCAATGTGCTAACTCATTGCTCCTTTAGATGGCAAATTAATACCACTGACAGCCAAGTGATGAGAAGTCTCCTAGGTTAATGGAGATCCTCACTTATTAATGATCTACAGGTCCCATATGGAACAGTAGCAATTTAATGTTTTAGGCAACTCATTCTTTTGAATAGAGTAGTAACAATAGTGATGATGCTGCAGTATTATTGTTCACAGCGCAGTATCAGCATCAGTATATATGGCACTCTTGAGTTTGTAGTCCCAAAGGTGCTTTTTCAAGAGGCCACTGGACTTTCTGTTTTTTCTTTGAAGACATTTCACTTCTCATGCAAGAAACTTCTTCAGCTTCTTGGATGAGAAGTGAAATGTCTTCAGAGAAAAACCAGAAAGTCCAGTTGCCTCTTGAAAAAGCACTTGTTGGACAACGATGTCCTGGATGACTGAGAATCTCTATAGACATCTTGAGTCTGTACATTTCAACCAACTTTAACAATACTGAGCATCAATAGAATGAGGGAGAGAGGGGCATCTTGCTACAGCAGTGTGAAAGTAGCACTCCTCCTCTCTCTAGAAATGTATTCATGCCATTGTTATTCAAGATCAACCTCAAAATATGTGGCTTTGTCACCCATTACTTAAAAGAAAGGTGAATTTTGCAAGGTTCAACAGAAATGTTTTAAAAGACTAAATAGTTTGGGGAGTGATTCAAGCATGGGAATGTGTGCATTCCCTCTTTTTTTAGATGATTATTTCAATGCAAGACAATGGGAGCAATCTTCTTTTTTAATTGTAAGCTATTTTTTTACTTGTGGCTGAAAAATTGCATTCAGTTGCTTCAAACAAATCCATTTTCAAATATATGCATAGATTTTTTTAAATTTTGATTATGTGCCATCAAGTTCGTATTGGTCTGATCATTTAGATCTTCCATTGGCACATCGATTACCTGTATAATTGAGTCTATCTACCTGGCTGCTGATTGTCATCTTGCTATTAATGGTACACTGAAGTAATTCTAACCTAAGCCCAACCATGAACCAGCAAATTTGAGGATGATGTGAACTTGCTGCAAACTTCAGTATTGTGTGAAAGCAGATGAAAGGTAGTATCAGAGATGGCAAATAGTTCTTAATAGCTATTTTGGGATTGTAGTCATCCCAGTGCCAAAGAAGCCCTCCATCAAGGAACTGAATGACTACAGACTAGTTGCTCCAACATCTGAAAATCTTTGAAAGGCTTCTGCTGTCCCACCTGAAAACCATCACGGATCCTGTTAGATCCCATGCAGTTTGCATACCAAGCAAATAGATCGACAGATGATACTGTTAATATGGCTCTGTGTTACATCCTACAACACCTTGAATCTCCAAATACCTACGCAAGGGTCCTCTGTGTAGACTTCAGTTCAGCATTCAATACCATCATTCCAGACAATCTTCCAAGTAAATTGAACCAACTAGGGGTACCTGAACACACTTGTAAGTGAATCATAAGATTCCTAACAGACAGGAAGCAGCAGGTGAAGCTAGGCAGAATCACACCTGATACCTATACAATTAACACAGGGCCCCACCCAAGGCTGTGTGCTTTCTCCACTTCTCCCTATATACCAATGACTCCATCTCAAATGATCCATCTGTTAAAATACTGAAGTTTGCTGCTGACACAACAGTGATTGGTCTCATTCGAGACAACGAAAAATCCACATACAGACAGGAGGTTATACAACTTGCCTCGTGATGTAGTCCAATAAAAGAGAACAGAGTGGGGCAGCAGGCTTATCCTCATATCCTGATTAATGGATAACAGATAATCAGGTTGGAAGGGTCCTTGTAGGTCATCTAGTCCAAACCCCCGTCCATGCGGGAGACCCTACACCATTTCTGACAAATGGCAGTCCAATGTCTTCTTGAAAGTCTCCAGTGATGGTGCTCCCACAACTTCCGAGGGCAAGCTATTCCATTGTTGGTTGTTCTCACTGTCAGAAAGTTTCCCCTTATTTCCAAGTTGAATCTCTCCTTGTTCAGTTTCCATCCATTATTCCTTGTCTGGCCTATAGGTTCTTTAGAAAATAGCTTGACCCCTTCCTCCCTGTGGCAGCCCCTCAAATATTGGAAGACCACAGTCATGTCTTCCCGGTCCTTCTCTTTACTAGATTAGCCTTGCCCAGTTCCTGTAACTGTTCTTTGTATGTTTTACCTTCCAGTCACCTAATCATCCTGGTTGCTCTTCTCTGTACTTTTTCAAGAGTCTCAACATCTTTTTTATAATGTGGTGAACAAAATTGGATGCAGTACTTTAGGTGTGGTCTGAATGTGGACATGAAGATGCTTTTTCAACTGTTTCAACTATTTTTGAGGGATGTGTTCTCAAGACACCACCTCTGTCTAATCCCCAGTCAGTTGCTAAAGCCCCTGTCACACTGCACCAACGGATGCAAAGAGGATGTAAAACGGACAAAAAAGCTTGCCATCCATTGGAAAACGTGATGTACTCACTGCCTCCATTTTGCTTCCTCTCTATCCATCCAGCATCCGTTTATTGACATTTCATCTGCTCAGAAAGTTTTGAGCTGCCCAAAACTTTTGCGCGGAAAATGTATCCAATTCGTCCGTTCTGCATCCGCTATGCATCCACTAAGCATCCGTTCTGCATCCATTACGCATCCGCTATATCCACTAGGCATCCACTGCGCAACCGCTCGGATGCAGGGAGGAAGCGGAATGGACGGAGAACGGATGCAGCACGGAAACAAAGCATTTAAAACGGAAAAAACGTTCGCAGAGGGGACCTATCTCGGATATTAAGGATGCCTAGAGGATGCCTAGAGGATGCAAAGGGACACCTATACTGCCTATAAAAAGGGGGAGCAACTCACCTACATCTCATTTTCAGACCAGCAGCCTAGCTGTGCAGACCTCTGCAGCCTTCATCAGACTCTTGCTCTTCCACAGCATCCAGTCATGTCCACCGTGGATCGTAACATGATCCTTTAGGCAGCCACCATCCTTCTGCAACAGTGCGAAGCCATCTACAGGCTCTGTGAACTCTACTACGGGAAGAAAAAGAGGTGGCCAAGAAGCGTCTGGGTCCAAAGATGGATCAACAGAAGAGCAGAGTACAGACTGTATAACAAGCTGATGGTGGAGCTCAGGAACGAAGACACTCGTGCATTCCAGAACTTCATGAGGATGCCTCCAGCCATGTTTGACGAAGTTGTGCAGTGCCTGACACCCAGGTTGACCAAGGCAAACACCAACCTCTGGCCCAGCCTGGAACCTGGGCTCAAGGTGGCACTCACTCTGCGCCACCTGGCCTCAGGGACCACCTACAGGAGCATGCAGCACGGCTGGAGGGTGCCAACCAGCACCATCAGCATTGTGGTCAGAGAAGTGGTGCAGGCCATCATCAAAGAATACCGGGAGGAGCTCCTCCAGTGCCCCTCCACTGAAGAAGGATGGAAGAAAGTTGCAGAGCAGTGGTATCAGAGGTGGAACTTCCCACACACCATTGGAGCCAAAGATGGCAAGCACGTGGCCTGCAAAGCGCCAGCCAAGTCGGGGTCCACTTATTTCAACTCCAAGGGCTTCTTCAGCATCATCCTCTTCGCCATGGTCGATGCTGACTACAAGTTCATGTACATCGATGCTTCAGGCAGCGGCGCATGTTCAGATGCCCAGGTATACAATGCTAGTGACCTCAAGGAGCGGCTGGAAGGCAACCTCATCATGGGCTTTCCAGATCCAGACCCCCTGCCCAACGACACGCAAGATGTGCCTGTTAGGGATAACATTGTTCACCCTAACTGGTTTAGGTGAAATACTAAACTATGAATCATAGTTAGTGTATGCAGCTTTAAATGTAAGATAGCAACTGTGGGTGTGGTTATGAAAACCATATAAAAGTAGCAAGGCTACAGCTTGCTCTCTCTCTCTCTGGCTTTGATGATCACTGATTACTGCTTGAAAGCAAGACTGCATTGCTCGAACGGGAGAGATAACAACGGATTGATTTATGTGAACTGACAATTGGATATTCTACCTGGACTTTGCTAACTGAATATCCCTGAATGGACTGACTACATGGTAAATGAATATAGGACTGTTTTTGACTATGCCATAAACTTATACTGGAATAAAATATATTCTTGATAACACAAGCGTATCTGTTATTTTTACTGTATGTTAATAAACATACAAGCTTAGCTCACTCATTTATCTGTGTGCCTATCTGACTAACGCTGCACATTCTGTTTAGCTTGTCTACCTAACCCTGGTTGGGGAACCCAGGCTTAACAGTGCCCTACTTCATCGTGGGGGATAACGCCTTCTCCCTCAGAACCTACTTCATGAAGCCCTACACTTACAGATGCCTCACCCGTGAAGAGAGGATCTTCAACTAGAGGCTGTCCAGGGCAAGGCGGGTGGTGGAGAACGCCTTTGGCATCCTGGCAAACAGGTTCCAGGTACTTCTCACCACCATGCAGCATTGCCCAGAGACCGTGAGGAGGATCGTGGAAGCTTGCTGCATCCTGCACAATCTCATGCGCACCCGCTACCCAGTCTTGCAGAACAGGCTCGTGGACCTCCAGCAAGGCAATGGGGAAATGGAGCCTGGGGAATGGAGGCAAGGGCGAAACCTGATAGACACTGAGGATGTGCAAGGCCCCAACAGAGCCTCACATGAAGGGAAGAAGCAGCGCAACTTCCTGAGACACTGGTGTAACTCCCCAGCTGGAGCAGTGGAGTGGCAAGACAGGATGATAGATGACTAATGGATGCTTCCTTCAGCCTGTCTCATCACACTGATGAGATTGGGTCATGTATGTTGGGTGGGCCTACAATGAACAGAGCATTTAATAAAGAATTATGTTTATGTTGACATGTGTGGATGAATGATTACATTAGTATTGATAATAAAGGGCCATATGTGTGGCACCTGGGAGGGTGGACCATACAGTCCCACTATGCTTGCACTGGAGGTTTATCTATCCCACAGCTATTACCCATCCCAAAGGTATCCCTGCTCATTCCACAGGTATCCCTGCCCACCCCACTGCTATCTTAACCCATCCCACAAGCATGCAAAGGCTTAAACCAATTCTAAAAGTTTCCACCAAGACTTTATTAAAAAAAAGAAATGAAGCAAGTGTGTGAATCAAAGATAAACTTTATTGAACAACAAGCTGTAAAACAAAAATGACCCAAGTGAAGTGTCCAAATAAAGTCCACAGGTAGCCTGCTACCCAGTCTCTGGCACTCTTGGTCACTCGGAGGTGTGCCCAGTCTCAGGGGTGAAGGGTCCAGGTGCTGTGGAGGTGGATGGTGCTGGAGTGCTGGTCTGTATCATCAATGGGGTGCCTGGCCCCGAGAGGACAACAGGGGACGGTGTGTTGAGGAAGCTCTCAGACAGCTGGCTCAGACCCGCTATGCTGAGAGGTCCTTCCTCCATGCCATGGGGTGTCAGCCCCACTACTGATGAGAGATGTACTGAGGCTGAGCTTGGCTGTGGGGTGGAGGAAGGAGTAGTGTAGTGAGGCTGTCTGGTCTGCAGCTGGGTGAGGACTGCCGTGGGTGGCATCACTATCGTCGGTGGCATCATTGTCGTGGGTGGCATCGGTGCCATCAGTGGAACCGGTGGCAACGGTGTCATCAGATGACTCTGTGCCTGGACTGGGAAGGGCTGCTGCCTTTGCTACTGGACCTCCTGGTAGCCATAGCCCTGGTAGGTGAGAGCTGTGGGAAGCCTTGGAATAGGAGGGACATCACCTGGGGTGGAGGAGCAGACCTGGACTGGGTGGGAGCAAGTTCCTCTGGATCTGGAGGGTTGTGAAGCAGCTCGGTGATCCGGTCCTTCAACAGCTGTTACTGGGGTTCCTCCATGTTCTTGAAGGTCTGGTTGACATAGGTGAGGAAGAGCTTGTGGTTGGAGGATGAGGAGTCAGTGTGGACCAGCTGAGAGAGGAGATCTATACTGGTGTGGATGGTGTCCCTGATCTCCAGGAGGACAATGTGGCTCTGCCCCTCCTGCTGTCTGGCTCTCTGCCTTTCTGTGGAGGCAGAACTGGGGGGGTGGATGTGGCTACGACTGTGGTGTACTTGATGTCTCCTTTCTCCCACCGCACCAGGGAGTCCTCCACGCGCTCCACCACAGTTACAACACCTGTCCGCGGGTTCTCTGCCATGACACGCTCCACAGAAACCTGCCTGGAGACAGGGACTGACTCTCGGCCGGAAGAGGACTGGCTCTCAGCAGGCTGCCGGAGAGAGAGAGTCGTGAGAGGGGCTCCTGGTGCTCCTCGGTGGCGGATCTCACCCTCCAGGAAGCTGCACCTGGCCATGACGTAGGTCACTCTGTCTGTCAGCTTAACCGTGGCCTGGCCAGATTTATTCAGGTGCAGCTTCCCGTACCAGGTGTGCATGTCCTTCCACCAGCCGAGGAGCACCTCCGAAGTGTAACCCATAGTCTCTGCCCTCTCTCTCCAAGCAGCCTGCTTCCTTTTGGTGTCCCTGTACAGCCGGTGTCCCTTCCGCCACAGATAGTCATTCTCTCTCAGCCACTCCAGCATCTCAACCTCGTATTCCTCCTTGATGAAGTATTGCCTCCTCTCCCATCCCCGCATACACCTCTTCCTCCCTTTGGCAGGACCAGATGGGCCCTCATCAGAGGGGCTCCCAGGTGGTAGGGGCTGCTCCTCCACACCAGCAGCAGCAGCAGCAGCAGAAGGATCATCATCATCATCAACACCAGCAGCAGGATCATAATCATCATCATCAGCAGCAGCAGCAGCAGCAGCAGGATCATCATCAGCAGCAGCAGCAGCAGGATCAGCAGGACCAGGATCAGCAGCAGCAGAGTAAGCACCAGGAGCCCCAGCAGCAGCAGCAGCAGCAGCAGCAGGACCAGGAGCATGAGCAGGACCAGGAGCACGAGCAGGACGAGCAGGACGAGCAAGACCAGGAGCATGAGCAGTACGAGCAGTACGAGCAAGTCCAGGAGCATGAGCAGGACGAGCAGGACCAGCAGGACCAGCAGGACCAGCAGGACCAGCAGGACCAGGAGCAGCTTCAGCAGAGTACGCAGCAGCAGAAGCACCACCGCCAGGAGCAGCTTCAGCAGAAGCTCCAGTGAGCCCAAGCAGCAGAAGCCCCAGCAGAAGCAGAGTCAGGGCCAGAGGGTGGGAGGGTGGCCCTGTCCCTCTTGGCAGGGATGGTGGCAGGTTGCTTAGACGTTCGCTTCTTCCCCATGGTTGTGGGGTTGCTGGCTGGCAGGGAGCCTGGCAGGGAGGCTGGCAGGCACCAAGGCTTGCAGGAAGCCTGGCACCAAGGCTGGCAGGAAGCCTGGCACCAAGGCTGGCAGGAAGCCTGGCACCAAGGCTGGCAGGAAGCCTGGCACCAAGGCTGGCAGTAAGGCAGGCAGGCACCAAGGCTGGCAGGCAGACTGGCTGGCAGGGAGCCTGGAAGGCAGGCTGGCAGCAAGGCTGGCAGGCAGGCAGAGAGCAAGGCTGGCAGGGAGGCTGGCAGGAAGGCTGGCAGCAAGGCTTTCAGGCAGGCATGCAGGCAGGGCAGGCAAGGACTCGATGTATCCTGCAGCAGGTCTTTCCTCCGAATGCTGGCCACGTGCGAGCTGCTTCCCTTTATATCCTCGTGGCTGATGCAATGCATCCCCCCCCGCATGTGCAATTAACGCCAGGCATCCGTTAGGCTTCCGCTGTGCATCCGCTAGGCTTCCGCTCTGCATCCGCTTCATCCGCTGTGCATCCGCTGTGCAACCGCTGTATCCGTTCCGCGTCCGCTTTGCTGAGGTCCTCCGGAAGCCTAGCAGATGCGCCATCTGCTCCCATTCGCTCCCATCTGCTGGGCTTCCGTTCCGCATCCGCTTTCCATCCGCTCTGCGTCCTCTCCGCGTCTGTGTTATCCGCTCCGGTTATGCAAATTTTTGCCCCTTTTGAAAGCGGATAACAAAGGATGGAACATTTTGCTCGTCCGTTGTGTCCGTTTTGCATCCATTGGGCAGTGTGACAGGGCCTTAAGACAGCCTTAGAGCCATTCTTAGTTGGTTGAGTTTGAAACTAATGCTTTCCTTCTTCTCCTCCCAAAAATGCTTGCCTTACAGGCAATTCAGGGTGCTTGTCAGATTTGATGGGATGGGTAGAAACCCTTGGAGATATCAGTCCCCTAAGTAAGTTGGCTCTGGCCATGCTTTAAAGGTAACAATCAGCACCATATATTGTGCATGGTTTGAATTTATGTAGGATTTTCCAATATTTTCTTTAAAGTTTGTAGCATGAAGGAAGCTGGCAATTTCTGCATTATTTGCCCCCTTCTCAAAATTAGCATCTAAACTGTAAACATTTTGGCTCATTAAGTGTGCGTGACATTATAATGAACTAGGCCATTTGAACTGATGCTCACCATGCTGTATTAATTACCTGCAGATATACCAATGCTACTTCAATTTCACAGCCCTGGTTTGTGTCATGTTTATTTAAATGCTGCATTTTAGACTTATTACTGATAATCATTTATCACAACTCTGTACATTCAAATTAGAACTATGGGCCAGATAGTTTTGTAACATACTGTCACAAGTGCTGTCTCACTCCTTCTAATTTATAGATGCTAGTTACATTTATGAATAGCTTGTAGGTAATTATTTATAGGAAATTTTTAAAAACTTTAAAATTAATTGCTTGCATTCATTCCTTATATACGACTCTCATGGTATGAATTCTGAGCCAAATTCTATCACTTGGGAAAGATCCTAGGCTATTCCAAAGAGAAACGGACCATCAAGACATCCCAAAGAAGGTGTCCCTCAGGTCTCATTAGGATGCTTTCTTTAAGCATCATTTAAGATAATTTCTTTTTCCCCAGATAACCATATAACAGGTGCCTACAACTTTCATTGTTCTAAAGAAATTTTCATCTTTTAGTGGCATATCAAAAACCACAGAAAGAAGATGTTTGAAGAAAATTGCTGGTATGACCAGAAGAAAGAAAATGATAAAAGAGACCAGAAGAGGAAAAATTGGAATTGAACTATATAGAAAAACAGCAAATAAAATGGTTTGCTCACCTGGAGAGAATGTAGTGAGATTCCATACCATACAAGGCATGTCCAAAAAGAGAAGTTTGAAGAACTCAGGGCAGACCCAGAAGAAGGTGGAGATACATCAAAGCACACTTACAACTACATCAATTAACAATGATTGTGGCTTCCAGAAGAACAAGAGCCAGAACTTTGTATCTCCCTTGATACCCAAAGCGGTAAACAAGGAAGTTAAGAAGATTGAAAACCACTCTGCAAAAGAGAATCAGGCTGCATAAAACTATTTTTGAGTGAATGGCAGATGAAAGTGATTTAGATTGATCATTTTAATTGAATAATTATGAGCGATGTGATAGGCTAGAGGTAGAACTTTCACCTCAAAATCAGGAGGCTGTGAGTTCAATCCTAGGTAGAGGCAGATATTTCTTTCTGTGGTCACAATGAGAATATATCTGCTAAACAAAACTCTGCATTGGTGACAGGAAGGGCATCCGGACGGTAAACACTCTGTTAGCTCCATTCAATTGCTCCAATTCCACCCCGCAAGGGATTATGGATTCATTAAAGGAAGACAATGTTTTAATTAAATAATTAATTTAACTGTTAAATTTTGACATGCATATGCAACCAGAAGAGACCTTTTATAAGTGCTTGAGGCTGAGGTCCCAAGAAACATGGCAAGAAGTGATGGAGCCTGACCAGCCTTTGGAAGTTGCTAAAAGGTGTTCCCTTGCCTTATCTCATCTCTTCTTGTCTCTGTGGAAGCAAATGCACCTGGAAATTAGGAATTGTTCCTCTCCTGATTTCTTGGGCAATTGGAATTGCAGGAGCAATTGTCTGGGAGGGAGAAAGCAATTCAGGCCTTCAGGGATCATGCATAAAGATTGGATGCCAAGGCATTTGATAAGCGAAGAATTGCTTCTCCACCTCGCCTTATAAGCTGTTCTAACCCAGCCAAATTCTCGGAGAGCAAACACAGATAAACTCAACTTTCACGGCTTTAATCTACAAATAAACCTCTTTGTAGATAACAGATGGCTTGCAGCCAATTAGTCCAATTACAAAAACCTTGGCAGAAATCTTCCAATAAAGTGTAATCACCACACTTAGTCCTTCGAACTTTTGCCTTTTGAAAAGGCAAAAGCCATTTGAAACCAGGCTTATATTCCCTAGAGGGAAGGGCCATTAATTAGCATTCTTACTCCCAAATTGCCTGTGCTGCTCTTCCATGAATCATCCTGCTCTCACTCACACCTAACACAGGGATTTCGGGAATGTCCGCCTCATTGCTGTCAGCTAACCACAACATAAACAGAGGAAGAGCTGCTTTTAACCTACAAATCTATCTCCAGGAGACTTTTTCTTCACCATCTTCTACAAAACCATATTTAAAAAAAAAAAAAATCAAGGCCAACAACAGACCAGTTTTAACTGTCTGTCATGAGTAAATGACCTTGTTTTATCATCAGCATGACTTTCATTTGTGATAAAAAGAAAATTAATTTTTATATAAGCAAGCAGTTTATGCAGTTTGACACCTGCTGATTGCCTCTCAGTTCCTTGTTTAATTCCTACACAAGCAAACCAGGCTTCTTCAGATGTACAAGTTATGCCAGCTGGAAATTACATTGGAATTGGTCTAATATGTTGGGTGGAGACTGTTGGTTTAAGCAAGAGTGAGTTACAGAATGCTGCTTTAAGCAGTAGCGATAGCACTTAGACTTACAGTATATACTGCTCAATGATGGGATTCAAATTGTTATACTACTGGTTCAATGGGCGTGGCTTGTGTGAGTGCGTGGCAAATGTGCGCTTTGCATGTGTGACCTACTGACCTTCTCCCGCACTCCTGCACTCTCCCTGTGTCTTCAACATCTGGCACATGGCAATCCATTGGCAGCTAAGCATCAAAAGCAGGAAATAAAGGTCAGTATGGAGCCAGGGTGGGCAGGTAGGCCCAGCAGCTGATCGTTGGAGCGAATCGGTTCAATCCCAGATGATCTTCGGAGCTACCAATTCAGCCAAACGAGGCCAAACTGGTAGAATCCCACCCCTGATATTGCTCTATAGTGCTTTAAAGCACTTTCTGAGTGGTTTACAAATGTCAGCATATTGCACCCCAACAAACTGGGTCTTCATTTTACTGACCTCAGAAGGATGGAAGGCTGAGTCAGCCTTAAGCCGGTCAGGATCAAACTCCAGGCTGTGGGCAGTGTTTGCCTACAATACTGCATTCTAATCATTACACCACCCTGGGTCATAGATAGAAGTAAAACATTCCTTCAGCCATTATTTATCTGAGTAATAAATATATGATCAAACTGAACAGTTCCATGATTCATTCAATAATTTATATTTTTATAGCCTGCCTCTGAAATAATCTTAAAAAATAAATGTAAGTGCAAATCTTGTTTTACTGAAGTTGTGGAATATAGAGGTCTTATAATAACTTTAAAAATACAGAAAATGTTTATAAAAATATATTACATGGAGGAAATAAATAACTTTTTAAAAAAAAACCTTAAGTGGGAAGAATCTTATAAAAACTCCTCAACCCCTCTATTGTGGTGTCCATCACCCAATTCTACACTTGATAATTCTTCTTAAAAGGAATTAAATAGTGGCAACATTTACACAAACAGACAGACAGATATGCAACTTTTAGGGCTGGGGATAGATGATTGGGTAAGATAAGTAAGCCTTGCTGAATAGCCAGAACATAGCTCCATTTAACTTACCATGTTCAATTTTATTTGATTCATCATTTCTTGATGAGCAATTGAAGAAATACTGCCCCCCAACTCCACCTTTGTATGATTCCAGGAGAAAAAAGGTTATAAGCCTGCTTTATTAATTAAAGCTGAAAATTCAAGTCAGGCCTCCATAACAGAACAACAAAATAATAGAGTTAGAAGTGATCTTGGAGGTTATCTGGCCCAACCCCCTACTCAAACAGGAGACCCTATAATATTTCAGACAAATGGCTGTCCAGTCTCTTCTTAAAAGCCTCCAGCAATGGAGTACTCACAGTTTCTGAAGGCAAGCTGTTCCACTGGCTAATTGTTCTCATTCAGGATTTTTTTGTTAGTTCTAGGTTGCTTCTCTCCTTGATTAGTTTCCATCCATTGTTTCTTATCTTGCCTTCTGGGGCTTTGGAAAATAGGCTGATCCTCTCAATATTCCCCTCAAATATTGGAACACTGCAATCAAGCCATCTCTAGTCCTTCTTTTCATTAGACTAGACATACCCAATTCTTGCAACCATTATTCATATGTTTTAGCCTCTAAACTACTAATCATCTTTGTGCATGTCTTCTCTGCACTCTTTTCAAAGTCTAACATCTTTTTTTTTATATATTGTGGTGACCAATATTGAATGCAGTATTCCAAATGTGGTCTTACTAAAGGCACATAAAGTGGTACTGAAACTTCATGTGATCTTCATTCTATTCCTCTGTTAATGCAGCCAAGGATTGCATTGGCTATTTTAGCTGTTGTTGCACACTATTGGCTCATATTTAAGTAATTGTCCACTAGAACCTCAAGATCCCTCTCACAGTTACTGCTATTGAACCATGTTTCACCTAATCTGTACCTATACATTTGGGGGGGGGGTGTTTTGCCTAGATATAACACCTTACTTTTCTCTCTATTGAATTTCATTTTGTTAGATAGTGTGAGGTGGAACTGATGAAAAGACCACCAAAAGATTTGTTGATCCAAGGAAAACAAAGTTTATTACGCGTCTGCAGAGGCGGGTTCCCTCAGGCATTGAAGGAACCCAGAGCAAAATTCAGGCAGTATTTTTATACCCTAACTGTCCGCCCCCTCGTATGAGGGCTTGGCTCACATTCTTTCTCTTTTCAAATTGACATATATATATATTTCGAAGGTTTATGTGTTTCCCTATCTAGCAAAAGCAGTTACACAGTTTCTGACACATCAGCACTTTATTACAATTCCCCATTGTTCGAACCTCATTCTGTTTTTTCTCTCTTGTGCACAAACTGGAACACTTCCTTATTTGGCAGAGCTACTGAGTTTGAGACACTTCCTTATTTAATTCAACGGGCCATCCAACATGACTTCGGTTCTGCTCACAATAGGGCCCCATATTTGAGTCTGTCAAGATCCATTTGTATCTTTAAGCCTATCTTCTGGAGTTTGGGCTATTCTTGCTAGCTTAATACTACTACTGTATATTTCTTCCTAAGAAGATCTATAGGGATTTCACTGCCTGAAGGAGATCTTGTGTCTCCTTTGTTTTCTTTGTTTCCTTGGCAGTTGTATACTAATATCCCTTGCAGTTAGGGTACTCAATTGTGCTCAAATTGTCATTGGCGAACATTTGATATAAGATATATGTAACTTTGGATTCAGAAGACAATTCATTCAGCATAATCTACCATCTTTGGATTAATAAAACAAACATTTGAACCTTCTCTAGTTGTTGTTTTTTTTTGCTTATCTGGGGATTAATTTTTGTCAAAATATATTTGGAAGTGCAACCATAATAGGAAGTTTTGATATCAAGGGAATTCTCCAGAGGGTCACTTCTTTTGGGATGAGTCATATTTCCTGATCCAAATCTCTTGGAGAGATTTCCCTTTCCTTTTCCCTTGATTCTTTGTTTTGGAGGCAGACCTTTTTTGGGTCTGAAGATACCAGCCGCTATGTATGAACATAGTTTTTCTATTGTTGTTTTTAGGAAGATTCCATGGCTCTGAGGAAAAGAAAATGAGAGAAATAGCCTAGGTAGAAACTCTGGGAGAGATCAATACCAGCATTAGCTTTGATGGTTGCAATTGAGACCTGTATGGCTTCCCCATTGACCAATAGAGAAGGGAATATTTCACTGGGATGAAGGGAGGAGAGGTATGTTAATATTTTTGTTTTGTGTCTCCTGTGTATTAGAATGCATGAGTGCATACACACATACACTTCTTTATCTGATACATGTCTCCCCTACTGATAAAGGCTGATGCTGCAGCCACAAGATGAGGTGAGGGACATGACCCACACTGGCTTACCTCAGCCCCCCACAGTAAGGCCATCCACACTCTGACAAGTGCCTTACCTCATGGTGGTGGCTCCAACAGCCCCATCCAGCAAGACCCTGTGTGGCCACTGGCCCATTTCTTCTGCTTGTTCATGGCTGCAACAGAGCAGGAAGTCAAGCAATGCACTGGTGCCATGCCCACGAAGCAAGGCAGGTGTCAGGTAGCAGCACTCAAAAGAAATAAGCCATTCCTGAAAATAAGCCCTAGTGCTTATTTCAGAGCCCAAAAGTAAATAAGACTGTCTTATTTTGGGGGAAACATGGTACCAGGAAATTGCAGAGCACCTAGGACTGCTGTTGGGTAGAAAATAGAAGGCAAAGAAGATGGAAATGGCAGGGTATGTCCCAATGGGCTGTGAATGTCAGAATAAATGTAAAATTAGTTGTTGACCAAGGCTGCCCATGGAAGTTCCAACTACAGCTAGACTTGTCACTCAGCATGAGTTAGACAGCAAGAGGATGCTGAGAACTAACTATGCCTCAAGAGGATGGGAAAGGTGAGGGACTGTTCATAAGTGGGCCATAATATATTAGCTTTGTCTCACAATGGGATAGGGCAGTTAAGAATATCTCTTTTCTTAAAAGAGTCTTCCCCAGTCAAAGATGCTGAAAAATTATTGCTTAATTGGTGTGAATGGACAGAGAGGAATAGTAGACTGAAATTTCCTGAGTTCGGGACTTTAAAGGAACTCCCTCAAAAAAGAGAAAATTAACATAATTCAGGAAGAAACTGACTTCTAGAAAACCAAAGCACAGTATGTTTGATCCCTTGAGAAATGGGAGGCCATGGTCATTATTAAAAAGCAGGAGCCACAGATCTGCAATCTGAGAAACAGCCTAGAAGATAATGAAAAGCAGAACTAGATCAGTGCTGAAAAATTATGAGCAGATGAAGTGCATCCCTCCAGCTGGGAAGCTGTTAAGTCAATATAAGGAGTCTTCTGTTTAGATAAAAGAGTCACTGAGTGCAGCAAAGGGTATAGATTATCTTTTCAGTGAAAGAATTAAGGTGCTTCAGTCATTCCATAAGATTTCATGTGCTTAATTAATTAGGGTTGGACCTTGTCTCTGTTTAGCCATGAAAATGATGCCATGGATTAATATTCCTGCTGTGATAAACTGGTTAACTAGCAGCAAAGGTGATCCAAGACTCACTTCTTTCTGGACTAGTTTTAATGAACTGTACAGAACAGATGGAGTGCTATTAAACAACATAAACCTTTACCCTAGAACCAATTAAATGCTAAATGACTTTGGTGTATTTACTCATCACAGTATGCATGACCACCAGCATTTGGAATGAAAGCAAAGTAATTAATAGCCAAAGGCATCTTTTTCACCATCTAGAGAATGAGTGCTAAAACACAAAGGCTTTGAGAAAGAAATCACATAAATGAATCCAGCCCTCACTTCATTTAAGTGCTAAGTCTGCAGTCTTATGCTTGCATAGCTAAACCCTTCAACACAGCCAGGTGGCTGCATTAATATGTGTCTCTCAATTTCTTGACTCAACCAAAAAATATTTTAACCAAAACTGTTGGGCCTGGTATCTTAGTTCTAGTAGTCTGCCTCATTTTTAAAACTAATGAGGGCTGTGAGTTCAAATGTTTCACCCTTCTATAGACCTGGAAACCAAAGGTAGTATTATTGGAAGAATACTTAGGAAATATAGACTGATGGGCTTACATATTGCACTTAGACAGAATAAGGGTTATATGTTGTTTACTTTCAAACTTTTTGTCCTTAAAATATCACAAGAAGGGACCTTTAAAAGTCAGTTCTATCTATGCCATGGAGTCACTACATGGAATTATTTAGGTGCCTTTCTCACAAGAATGTCAATCACTTCCTGAGTTATAATTTGAATGTTATTTGGAGACTACAGCACACCCACAGAAATTGCTTGATTGCATGGACCGGAATTCTCTTTCACTTAGTAGAAATTTTGAAACATTCAAACCACATGGCTTCCAGGGAGAGTTCTGGGCTAGCCAATTCATAATGTGGAAAGGGAACTTCATGAGGACAGTGGTGTCACCCAGGCAGGAAAAGTCCAAAGGGAACATCAGGCCAGCCATAAAACAAACTTGCATAGGAAAAGAAATGAAATGAAAAGTATTGAAAGAAGCCCCCTAGACAAAAGCCAAGTAATTAAGAAAGCTAGGGAAACAAGGAAAAGAAAACCCTTACAAACACAGAACATGCCAAATCAGCAAAACAAACAGACAAAAGTTACAAAATAAATCACAAAGAAACGAACAGAAGATTACTACAAAACAAATAGGAAAAACCATTATAAAGCTAAAAGAGATTAGGAAAAAACCGATGATACAATCAAGCCACCCTGCAGAGTTTATTTTCCACGCCTCGCTAAGTTTGCCTTCTGGCAAAAAATAAACTCTGACAGGATTTTAATATCTAAACATTAAACACTAAACGAACATTCATACACAAAGGGAGGAAAAAGGTATAAAAAAACCAGGAACTTACCATTCGAAATTAGCTAGCTATCCCCAGGAACGCATCCACGCTGTCTCTCGCCTTCCTGAAAATAAAAAGATCCAGCTTTCAAGCAGTTGTCTGTATCCTTGTGCCAGAACTCTCCCAGTGGGAAAATTCGAATCGTCGAAGAAAGGCACTTTCAGCCTTTCAACAATAAAATGCTTGGTGGCAGTCCAGACACACCATGGAAGCAGTTCCCTGTGCCCTCTGGGTCCCAAGTATAATATTCCCAAACTCACCTTTCCTCCCTCCATTCATGGATGAGGGAGAGAATTACAGTGGAATCTGTTTTTTTTAAATAAAACAATTCTTTAAAACATAAAATCATGGTGATTTTGTCAATGCCATAAAGGTGGGATAGGCAATAGAGCTATTGCCTATTTAGCTACCAAAGCTAAATCCCTTGAATTAAAATAATCACATATAATTTATTTCTCCTTCATTTTGATGCTTCTCTATAGGCTTTTCAGGACATAAACCTATCCACTTGCACTTCATAAAACGTCACTCAATTATGTGCTTTATTCAAAGTTCTGGTATTCATTGGAAGATGCCAGTCCTCTGCATGCATTGCCACAGTATATTCATGAACTGGAATAGAACTTGGTAACAAGGTCAGCCAATAATAGGCATAGCAACTAAATCAGCCAATGAGGATAGTTTGGAAACTGAAACTAGAAGTAGCCTAGGCTGGAAACTGAAACTAAAAGTAGCTTAGGGTGCTTTATGTTAAGCCTCTGTCACACTGCACCAACGGATGCAAAGAGGAAGTAAAACGGACAAAAAACCTTGCCATCTGTTCGAAAACGCGATGTACTCACTGCCTCCATTTGGCTTCCTCTCTATCCGTCCAGCATCCATTTATGAACGTTTCATCCACTCAAAAAGTTTTAGGCTGCCTAAAACTTTTGCGCGGAAAATGTATCCAGTTCGTCCGTTCTGCATCCGCTACACATCCGCCACGCATCCGTTACGCATCCAATATTTCCGCTAGGCATCTGTTCCGCATCCGCGCAACTCACATCCGCTCGGACGCAGGGAGGAAGCAGAACGGATGTGGAACAGATGCAGAACGGATGCAGCATGGAAACAAAGCTTTTAAAATGGAAAAAACGTTTGCAGAGGGGACCTATCTCGGATATTAAGGATGTCTAGAGGATGCCTAGAGGATGCAAAGGGACACCTATACTGCCAATAAAAAGGGGAAGCAACTCACCTGCTTTGCACTTTCAGACCAGCAGACCAGCGGTGCAGACCTCTGCAGCCTTCATCTGCCTCTTCCTCTTCCACAGCATCCAGTCATGTCCACCATGGATTGCGACAAAATCCTTTCGGAAGCCAACATCCTTCTGCAACACTGCGAAACCATCTACAGTCTCTGTGAACAGTACTACGGGAAGAAAAGGAGGCACCCAAAAAAAGTCTGGCTCCGAAGATGGTTCGCCAGAAGAGCACAGTATGTACTTTACGACAAGCTGATGGTGGAGCTCAGGAGCGAAGACCCTCGGGCGTTCCAGAACTTCATGAGGATGCCTCCAGCCATGTTTGACTAAGTTGTGCAGCGCCTGACACCCAGGTTGACCAAGACAAACACCAAATTCCAGCCCAGCCTGGAACCTGGGCTCAAGGTGGCACTCACTCTGCATCACCTGGCCTCAGGGACCACCTACAGGAGCATGCAGTACGGCTGGAGAGTGCCACCCAGCACCAACAGCTTTGTTGTCAGAGAAGTGGTGCAGGCCATCATCGAAGAATACAAGGAGGAGCTCCTATAGTGCCCCTCCACTGAAGAAGTATGGAAGAAAGTTGCAGAGCAGTGGTATCAGAAGTGGAACTTACCACACACCGTTGGAGCCATCGATGGCAAGCCGTGGCCTGCAAAGCTCCAGCCAAGTCGGGGTCCACTTACCACAACTACAAGGGCTTCTTCAGCATCATCCTCTTCGCCATGGTCGATGCTGACTACAAGTTCATGTACATCGATGTTTCAGGCAACAGCTCATCTTCAGATGCCCAGGTATACAACGACAGTCACCTCAAGGAGGGGCTGAAAAGCAACCTCATGGTGGGATTCCCAGATCCTGACCCACTGCCCAACGACATGCAAGATGTCCCCTACTTCATCGTGGGGGATGACGCCTTCTCCCTCACAACCTACCTCATGAAGCCCTACACCTCCAGATGCCTCACCCGTGAAGAGAGGATCTTCAACTATAGGCTGTCCAGGGCAAGGCGGGTGGTGGAGAATGCCTTTGGCATCCTGGCCAACAGGTTCCAGGTACTTCTCACCAACATGCAGCATCGCCCTGAGACCATGAGGAGGATCGTGGAAGCTTGCTGCATCCTGCACAATCTCATGCGCACCCGCTACCCAGTCTTGCAGAACAGGCTCATGGACCTCAAGCAAGGCAATGGGGACATGGAGCCTGGGGAATGGAGGCAAGGGCGAAACCTGATCGACACTGAGGATGTGCAAGGGCCCAACAGAGCCTCACGTGAGGTGAAGAAGCAGCGCAACCTCCTGAGACACTGGTGCAACTCCCCAGCTGGAGCGGTGGAGTGGCAAGACAGGATGGTAGATGATTAATGGATGCTTCCTTCAGACTGTCTCATCACACGGATGAGATTGGGCCATGTATGTTTGGTTGGCCTACAATGAACAGGGCGTTTAATAAAGAGTTGTGTTTATGTTGACATGTGTGGATAATTATTACATTATTATTGATAATAAAGGGCCATAGGGGTGGCACTTGGGAGGGTGGACCATACAGTCCCACTATGCTTGCACTGGAGGTTTATCTATCCCACAGCTATTACCCATCCCACAGGTATCCCTTCCCATCCCACAGGTATCCCTTCCCATCCCACAGGTATCCCTTCCCATCCCACAGGTATCCCTTCCCATCCCACAGGTATCCCTTCCCATCCCACTGCTATCTTAACCCATCCCACAAGCATGCAAAGGCTAAACCATTTCTAAAAGTTTCCACCCAGACTTTATAGAAAAAAATAAATGAAGCAAGGGTGTGAAACAAAGATAAACTTTATTGAACAACAAGCTGTAAAATAAACATGACCCAAGTCAAGTGTCCAAATAAAGTCCACAAACATCCAGGCAGCCAGTCTCTGGTACTCTGCTTGGTTACTCGGAGGTGTGTGCCCAGGCTAAGATTTTAGGGAGCAGGTGCTGTGGAGGTGGGTGCTGCTGCAGTGCTGGTCTGAGGTGTTATTGGAGTGCCTAGCCCCGAGAGGACAACAGGGGACGGTGTGTTGAGGAAGGTGTCGGACAGCTGGCTCAGCCCCGCGATGCTGAGAGGTCCTTCCTCCATGCCATGGGGTGTCAGTCCCAGTACTGAGGACAGATGTACTGAGGCCGGGCTTGGCTGTGGGGTGGAGGAAGGAGCAGTGTAGTGGGGCTGCCTGCTCTGCAGCGGGGTGAGGACTGTTGAGGTTGGCATCGGTGGCATCATTGGAACCGGTGGCAGCGGTGTCGCCCGATGACTCTGTGCCTGCATCTGTAAGGGCTGCTGTCTGTGCTGCTGGACCTCGGGGTAGCTGTAGCCCTGGTAGGTGAGGGGGTGTGGGAAGCCTTGGTATGGGAGGGACATCACCTGGGGTGGAGGAGCAGACCTGGACTGGGTGGGAGCAGGTGCCTCTGGGTCTGGAGGGTTGTTAAGCAGCATGGTGATCCTCTCCTTCACCACGTGGTACTGGGGATCCACCATCTCCTTGAGGGTCTGGTTCACATAATTGAGGAAGCGCTTGCGGTTGGTGGAGGAGGATTCGATGGGGACCAGCTAAGAGAGGAGACCTATGCTGGTGCGGATGGTGTCCCTGATCTCCACCAGGATCTTGTGGCTCTGCCCCTCCTGCGGTCCAGCTCTCTGCCTTACTGTGGTGACGGAGGTGTGGGTGGATGCGGCTTCGGCAGCGGTGGACTCGATGTATCCTTTCTCCCACCGCACCAGGGAGTCCTCCTCGCTCTCCACCACGCTTTCAACACCTGCCCGGGGGTTCTCCGCCATGGCACGCTCCACAGAAACCTGCATGGAGACAGGGACTGACTCTCGGCCGCCAGAGGACTGGCTCCCAGCAGGCTGCCAGAGAGAGAGGGTAGACAGAGGGGCTCCTGGTGCTCCTCGGTGGCGGACCTCACCCTCCAGGAAGCTGCACTTGGCCATGACGTAGTTCTCTCTGTCCGTCAGCTTGACTGCGGCCAGATTTTTTGCGGTGCAGCTTCCCGTACCAGGTGTGCATGTGCTTCCACCAGCCGAGGAGCACCTCCAAAGTGTAGCCCAGATTCTCCGCCCTCTCTCTCCAAGCAGCCTGCTTCCTTTTGGTGTCCCTGTACAGCCGGTGTCCCTTCCGCCACAGATAGTCATTCTCTCTCAGCCACTCCAGCACCTCATCCTCGTGTTCCTCCTCAATGAAGTATTGCCTCCTCTTCCTATCACGCGTCTGCCTCTTCCTCCCTCTGGCAGGGCCATATGGGCCCTCATCAGAGGGACTTTGAGGTTGTATGGGCTGCTCCTCCACACCAACAGCAGCAGCAGCATCTTCATCATCAGCATCATCACCAGCAGGATCATAATCAGCATCATCAGCATCAGCATCATCAGCATAATCACCAGCAGGATCATAAGCAGCAGCAGCAGCAAGACCAGGTTGAGCAGCAGCAGAGTAAGCACCAGCAGCAGGATCAGCAAAACCAGGAGCACGAGCAGAACGAGCAGGACCAGCAGGACCAGGAGCAGCTTCAGCAGAGTACGCAGCAGAAGCACCACTGCCAGGAGCAGCTACAGCAGAAGCTCCAGCAACAGAAGAGCGAGCCCAAGCAGCAGAAGCCCCAGCAGAAGATGAGTCAGGGACATGGGGCGGGAGGGTGGCCCTGTCCCTCTTGCCAGGGATGGCGGCAGGTTGCTGAGACTTTCGCTTCTTCCTCATGGTTGTGGGGTTGCTGGCTGGCAGGGAGGCTGGCAGGAAGGCTGGCAGGCACCAAGGCTGGCAGGAAGCCAGGCAGGAAGCCTGTTAGGAAGCCTGGAAGGAAGGCTGGCAGGAAGGCAGGCACCAAGGCTGGCAGACAGACTGGCTGGCAGGGAGGCTGGAAGGCAGGCTGGCAGCAAGGCTGGCAGGGAGGCTGGAAGGCAGGCTGGCAGCAAGGCTGGAAGGGAGGCTGGAAGGCAGGCTGGCAGCAAGGCTGGCAGGGAGGCTGCCCAGGAGGCTTGGAGGCAGGCTGGGAGGCAGGCTTGGAGGCAGGCTGGCAGCAAGGCTTGCAGGCAGACATGCAGGCAAGGAACTCGAAGTGTCCAGCAGCAGGTCTTTCCTTGGAATGCTAGACATGCGAGCTGCTTCCCTTTATATCCGGGGGGCTTGTGCAATGCATCCCCCCCGCATGCGCAATTAACGCCAGGCATCCGCTAGGCTTCCGCTCTGCATCCGCTTCATCCGTTCGGCGTCCGTTCTGCAGCTGTTGTTTCCGTTCCGCGTCCGCTTCACTGAGCCCCCCCGGAAGCCCAGCGGACGCGCCATCCGCTGTGCTTCCATTCCGCATCTGCTTTGCATCCGCCCTGCGTCCTCCCTGCGTCCGTGTTGTCCGCTCCAATTATGCAAATTTTCGCCCCTTTTGAGCGCGGATACAATGGTTGTAACATTTTTCTCTTCCGTTGTGTCCTTTTTGCATCCGTTAGGCAGTGTGACACGGCCTTTAAGCTCTGCAACTCTGCAGTTATGTTGAGCTCTGAGTCTGTCTATTGAAGATAAGACTAACTTGCTTGCTTGCTGAAGACTGGAGCTCTGCTCAGAACTTGCAGCATGTTTCTGTTTGAGTTTGCTCCATGTTCAAGAAATCTACAATTGGTTTGTAAAATCTACTCATGTTTATAAAAATATTAAACGAAGCATCAGCCATCTGTGTTTATCTTCTGGTGCTGAATTATCAGTGCAAAACTCTCAATACTGATGGTTATTTTTCTTGAAAGTAAGCCCCTTTGAGTTCATGAGTTGAATATATCCATCTCCAAAACTGAACTTGCTTAATCCTGATTTAGTTTGGGAAGGTTTTAAATCATAAAAGATTTGGTTATTTAAAATCTAAAATGTGCAACAGCACCATCCTCTAGCAAGCACTGTTTCAGCTCAGTTGTGTCGGCAGGGTGAGTGAAAAAGACTTCGCTTGCCAGGGTTGCCTACAGGGAGAAGGATCTAAGAAATCAAGATGGTACCCACAACTATGGGATTAGAATCCTGCTTTTTTATATTGCAATGCATGTGGAAAGGGGCACGATTAGGTATGCCATCTTGATTTAATTTACCTGATTTCTATTTTATGCAGACCCCCCCCCCCACCATTTATTGATGGAGGTAAGCAGAGGTCTGTGCACTTGCATGAGCAGCATGAACAACTCTGCACTGTGAAGAATGCAGTTTGCTTTTTCATTTACTGAGCTGTTTCAAAGATTGATGAGTTCAGTTACCCCCAATCCAGGCAATCCATCAAATTTGTATAAAGGGCATGAGATGAAACAGACTATTCTGTCTCAGAACTTTGCAAAGCATATATCTGAAGGAGCCTTCCCAGATTGGAAACTGTTCCGTCCGGAAATACGCAAGGTAGACCGGGTTCCAAACAGCAATGTCTTTATTTGACTATATACAGCAAATGGAACAGTTTGGCTCAAGCCGCGGCAGCCTTTATATATGGCTTGCCTGCCGGCTTGTAGCCAATGGCATTTACTTTAGTAAACCTGACCATTCTCTTGGCCCTACCATTTGCTGCTGGGTGGACCGGTGCAGTTAGTGCATGGCGTATACCTAGGGAGGCTAGGTACTGCTCAAATTGTATGGTGGTTAATTGAGGCCCGTTGTCGGACACTAGGACGTCCGGCAATCCATGGGTTGTGAATAGTTTGTTCAGTTGTTTAATGACCGCATCGGTTGTCGTAGATGACATTACTACAACTTCCAACCAATTTGAGTATGCATCTACGACAATCAAAAAGGTATGCCTCCTAGTAGGACCCGCGAAGTCAATATGGATCCGAGACCAGGGGCCTCGTGGGGTCTCCCAGTCCCTTATGGGTGCTTGTGGTGGGGAAAGTCTGGTTTTCTGGCATTTAGTGCAACTAGCAACCCAGTATTCAATATCTTTATCTAAACCAGGCCACCAGACATTGCTCCTAGCTAGGCTTTTCATTTTTACAATATCAGGGTGTCCCTCATGAAGCATGCCCAACACTCTAGTTTGTAGTCTAGCACCCCACAATTAACAGCCTTTTTGAATTGAAAGTTCAGTCTGTCTTGTCCAGAAAGGTTTAAAGTTTTCAGTTTTTTGGTTTTCCGGCCAGCCTTTACCTACCCAGTTTAAAATGCGGGCAGTCACTGGGTCCTTGGTGGTGGCTCTGGCAACATCGTTTGCAGATATTGGCAGTTCGGGGCATGTTTCTATTTGCAGGGTGGTCATTGTTGGCGCCGGGTCTTCCTCTGTCGTTGGCAGTGGTGTTCGACTTAATGCGTCTGCATGGGAGATTTGTTTCCCGGGTCGATGTGTCAATGTGTAAGAGTATGCTGCTAGGAATTCTGACCATCTCGTCATTCGTGGGGCCAAAATGTTCGGTGTAGGTTTGTTTCCTGCCAGAATTCCTAGTAATGGTTTATGGTCAGTTACAATGGAAAATGTTCTTCCATAGAGGTACTCGTGAAAACGTTTCACTCCGGCGACAATTGCCAGGGCTTCTCTGTCTAGTTGACTATAGTTACATTCTGCTTTAGAAAGAGTCTTTGACTAATAAGTGATGCGTGCCTCTCTCCCATCTGGCAATTGGTGGCTCAGGATGGCACCGACTCCAAACGGTGAGGCGTCGCAGGTGACCGTCAATGGAAGTGTGTTACTAAACTGGATAAGAACAGTGTATGAGGTTAATAATTTTTTTATTCTCTGGAATGCCTTTTGTTCTCTATGACCCCAAGTCCAATTAGTTTTCTTATCCAGCAAACTGTGTAATGGTTCTGGTATCGTTGCTTTGTGGGGGAGGAATACATTATAGACGTTTATTAGACCCAAAAATGCCTGCAATTCCATTTTGTTTTTTGGTTGTGGTGCGTCTCTCATAGCCTTGACCTTTTTTTCTGTAGGGTGTATACCCTCTCCATCAATTAAGTTGTCCAGAAATTCGACGCAATCAGTCATTAAGCAGCATTTTTCCTTTTTAACTTTCAGGCCGGATTCAGGTTCTGAGTCAATAGGTTCTAAGACCCCTTGGTCAATTAATTTATTCAATTGTTCCTCTATTTTTGCTTTTAATGCAAAGGGAACTCGTCTGGCCTTTAATCTTCTAGGGGCCACCTGGAGGTCTAAACTAAAGGAAATTGGGGTCCCCCGGTACCTGCCTAGGGTGCCATCGAAAACGTCCTGGAACTCGTGAATCAGGCTTTCTTCCCAGTCGGTTGTGGCTACTCGGCTCACTCCGGTCATTCCAATGCCCAATGGTGCGAACCATTCGATGCCCAGGAGTCTGGCTCGGTCTCGGTCAACTATTGTTAGAGGCAGGACTTTGACGTGCTGCTTGTAGGTGACTCGGAAATGTCCTAGACCTACCACAGGGATTCGATTCCCTTGGTAGTCCTTTAGAATTAATTTTTGTTTCTGGAGTTCTTTTAATTTGATATTTGGGACCAGTTGTCTGATTGTGTCCCAAGACACCATTGACAGGAAAGATCCTGAATCAACTTCCATCTCACAGGAGCTTCCTTCAATTTTTACGATGATTTTGACTTTTCTCCCGCTTTCTGTCTGAGCGCTTCCAATCGTGACAGTTTGATGGGTCTTTTCTCGGTTACTGGCTCCTTTGTTGCGCTCCCACTTTCTCTCAGCTTGCTTTGATTCAGCTTGTGGTGGAGAGTTACTGTATCTGTTAGGGCTGTTATTTTTGCGATTCCTACAGACTTTCTCGATGTATCCCCTTTTCTTGCAAGCTCGGCAGATGGCATCAAGGAATCTGCAATCGGCTCGAGGGTGGTTTCCTCCGCAGCCGGCGCATTCCCGCCAGTTTCTTTTTTCGCGCCTTTTTTTGTTGGCGTACAGGCAGTGGACCTCATCGTCATCATCTTCTGATTCTGATGTTTCATCAAAATCTTCGTGATGTGTGGTGGCGGGAACTTGCTTCTTTCCTCTGGCTAGGATCGTTTCGTCGTTATTCGCATTCATTTTCTTCATTGTGGCCGCTGACTTTTTCGCGGCTTCTGCGGCTGTGGCTTCTGCGATTGCTTCCGCCACTGTTATATTGGGTTTATTTAGCAATTTACTTTGTAAATTAGAGTCTTTTAGACCTAGTACCACTCGATCTCGCATGGCTTCATCTAAGTTCAGGAACTCGCACGCTTCCCCCAGTTGTCGGAGGGCTGCCACAAAGTCAGCGATGGTCTCGCCTTCTTTTTGGTCTCTTCGGTAGAATTCATGCTGTTTGATGAGATTTGACACTCCTGGTGCGTAGTGGGCCTTTAGCATCCGCTGGAGTTCAGGCCAGGTCATTTGTTTTACATCTCTGGGCTTCGCCAATGCTTTGGCCATCTTGAACACGGTTGGTCCACAGTGCGTTAAGAAGACAGCCCTCTTACGCTGGTCTGAGATCTCCTCCATCTCGTTGCTTTCTAAATACATTTGAAAATGGTCTACGTAGGATTCCCAATCCTCTTCATTGGGATTGAAGGGTGCGGGCGGTGCATTATTTCCAGCCATTGCTTCTAGCCTGGATTTCAATTCGCCGCGTGCACAGTCTCACGTTTTAGGATGATCCCATCCTCGTTGCCAGTGTTCCGTCCAGAAATATGTGAGGTAGACCGGGTTCCAAACAGCAATGTCTTTATTTGACTATTTACAGCAAACGGAACAGTTTGGCTCAAGCCGCGGCAGCCTTTATATACGGCTTGCCTGTCGGCTTGTAGCCAATGGCATTTACTTGATTTTGCCACCTTTCAGAGGTTCTCCTGGATTGGTTCTAAGTGAACCAATCCCATGCAGGCCTTTCTGGCCAATCACATTTGAGATATTTGGAGTTTACCATTTTATACAGAACAGAAACCTCCCCAGATGCTTGTGGCTTCAACTCCCATAATTCCAAAACTTGACATTGCTTGACTGGGATTAGTGGATGTTGAAGTCCAAGATATCTGGAGAATATCATACTGGGAGAAAGCCACCTCGAAGTTGAGCAGGATGATGAAATAGGCTCTCTCTTCTTATTTCCTCCATTGTGATGCTACTGTTTCAGATTTTAAAATTATATTGCATTATCCTTATTTACTCCTTTGTAGAGAGTAACTGAAATGTAATCCATCCTGGTTGCATTCACATGTAATAGTATGATTATTGAACAAGTCATAAATCCTGCTAATATGTTTCTATAACATTCAAAGCCCCAAACCAATATATCCAACAATATGTTAATGAATATTAACATTTGAATATATATGAATATACCCTCTTAATGTTTCAAAGTTATAGCTTTTCACAAGTTTCCCTCCCTCCACTCCACATACCCTCTCCCTCTTCTGGCCTCCTTGGTCCTATGTGGAATGCTTATCAGACTTCCTGCACATTATTGATCCTAGCAAGATGGCAAATAGCTTGGCATGAAGGTGCCACTACAGGGAACAACCATGGCTCCTTTTTTTAAGCAAAGCAAAAAATATGTTTACTTTCTCTGTTGGACTATGTTAAAGCGAGACTCCAATCTTTGCTGCCAGCTTTATTTCTTTATGGTTTCTGTTGCATCATGGGGAGAGAGAAAAAAACATTATCCTGCATTATCCAGAAATAAATACTTCATATATCATTGTAACAAACTATAACTTGAGGCAATCTGTTAGGATCATCATCTGTTCCTATCCTCTGATACCCAGGTGAAAAAGTGGGATACTGACACTGAAAAAAATAGATGAAAAAATGTAGATTTTAGCATTAGTTTCACTTGCTTGAAGCCTTCCCTCCCACATAGTTATATAAAGATGCCAGATCCCTAACCATGTTTTTGCTGACCACTTTTACAAGCTGTGACTTCAGTCCCTCCCCAGATTCTGGTTCAATTTCTCAAGAGATCACAAGTCCTTCTATTTCAATCTCTGTCATCTGTTCGACTCTGAAACTCTCTTCACCTTTGAAACGTTTTTCTGCTCACGAGTTGCAGCCCTGCTTTCCAAGATAATCAAGTGGCAAAATGAGAATCATCAAGCAGGCAGAGAATCCATATACAAATTTCCATGCGGTCCTGAAATTCTAGAGCTGTGTTTGCACAACACAGAAAAAAAGTTGTGCAAATCCTCTCTTGTTAAATTGTCTCCGTGTGGATTTTTTTTGTTGCTTTTGAAACAGCTTCCCTTTTTCCGCAAATAGCCCATAGTTTTCCCTAGTAAAAAGGCCACTATTATCAGAGGCCAGTTTCTTTCTCTGGTGCCAAGGGACTACATAAAAAGTATTTATTATCAGCTAGGCAGATCCGTCCTCATTCATCTAAAAGTACATCCTTCATTTCTAAATAGCAACATTTATTTTCTGCTTGAAAATTATTTTCTTTCCTTTACTGCATTCCTGCTTGTTTATATCTCCAATTCTTAAAACATAAGCATTGATTCTTCAATCTCAGAGCAAAGCTAAAAAAAACTTTATTCTTCTTCTTCAAAGATTTGTCTCTTTCTCCATAGTAGTAGAAAAAAACCTAAGGTTTGCTAAATGTGGGATTCTGCATTTCAGGCATTCTGTCACTCACCCACTCACAGCCAAACATTATAAATGTTTGACAGATTCCCCCAATTGCTTGAGATGCATTGAGAGAGGACTCTCCCTTTATCTTTCAATGCTTTGCCAGGATGTGGCTTAGGTTCCAGATTTGGCCAGACTTTGGATCCTATTTAAGGGATCCACACTCTTGGATAATTTCAGATTATCAGCCAGAGAGCAGTAGGTTTCACAGGTAATAGTTTAGGTACCTGAGACAGTATTGTTATGAGCCAGCTAGGCTGAAGCACTTTATGCAGTTCCTCTAGCTCAGGGGTAGTCTGAGTCTTTTTATACCTACCATCCACTTTTATCTCTGTTAGTAGTAAAATTTTCTCTAACCACCCACCGGTTCCACTGTAATGGTAATTTATAAAGTAGGGGACAAAACCCCTACTGTCCACCATAAAAGCTGGAATGCCCACTAGTGGGTGGTAGAGATCAGATTGACTACCACTGCTCTAGCTTCCTTAAATTAGGAAGCAGCTATTGGGTGCAAACATGATTTAAGGATGCTTAACTGATTATTTGCATTCACATAAAATGGCAAGATAAAGACAGGCACTGTATATGTGTTATATGTAAGTATTAATCCCATTATTTTCAAGCCCGAGTTTATCTGTTTTCCAGGAATATTGGTGAAACACTTTGGTATCTTTCATTTTTATGTTATTCAGTATACTTTAGAAGAAATTCTGTAAATGGATCAATGCCTTTATCTTTATCTTTGTTTCTGGTTTTGGTAATTCGACTATTAAAACATCAATACCCCAACATTGGATGTTTCAATTTATTCCTATAACTCTTCTATACTCCAACAAACTGTGTACCATTGGCATGGAACAGAGCTATGTTGGTCATGAGAAAAAATTCAAATTAAACATTTGTATGAATGTGCCTTGCAAGTCCTTTATTAGACTAACTGGTTGGTTTTGTCCTTTGAAGATCTGTGTATGCACTGAGATCTTTTTATACACAAACAGGAAGCATCTTACTGTGGGCTGCCAAAAACAATTCTAGAGTGTGGAAAGAAATGTGTAAAACATTCCTTATCAGCTTGCTTCTCTAAAAAAAGACCATGCCATCAGTTCATGAACTCTGTAGAGACATGAGAAGGCAAATTAATTGAACAAATGATATCTAACAAATTATTTGCAGGACTGTGATCAACAGTTTGATGGGGGGGGGCAGGAAAGCCAAGATGTAACATGCAATTAACTTTATCACATTTAATTAAGGTAACTTCTTCTATAGCTCAGTGCTCTTTTCAGACCACTGGAATCAGGCATTCATTTCAGTAGGCATTTCACATAAAACTTAACATGTTCCCTGGAATTAAACTGAATTCTGTTTTGTGCTATGTGATAGGTTCTGAAAAAAGGCCTTTAATCTTTTATGCCTTCGCATCCTAGCAAAGTAAGATAAAGCGAAAGGGTATTATTACATTTTAGGATTTGTAGATAGATAATCCATATACCTACTTATCTCCTTTCCTGGAAATGTGCAACCTGTATTTTATTGCTTCAGTAAATTCACACCTCATGCTAGGGCACCATACTTTAAAGATATTTTATTAAAATAATCACAGTTAATTTAGGTAGCCCAGAACTTTGAACTCTAAATCAGTTTAAAAATAATGGCTGGCTTTGCAAGGTATTTTATGCTAAACAAACAAACCATTATAGCTTTGCATAATGTGAATTAAATCTCATTCTGTCAGTCAGCTACTACTTCAGTCTGAAATCCCAGGAAATTGCTGCTTTTTAGGCTATAGTTTTTCCCAGCCTTGCTTTGCTGTAACACATCCAAATTGTATCCAAGTTCCCACTTGGATATAATAAGTGTCTGATAGTGTGGAGACAAACTTTAGCACAGCTCTATCATGCTAAGTGCCATCCTGGTGCATGTCTGAGTTGCCATTGATTGTGTTACATCAGTCCAGTTAGAATTAACAGAGAAAGGAGTGATGACTGAAAGATTCCCCTACTAGGCTTGTACCATATATATGCCAAGGGTGTCTTACTAATCATTTTTTATCTTCAAAGGCAGTCACAACATTAATACAAAGCATTTCTTTCATGTCTTCCCAATACCTTACTGATTTTTTTCCCATTTAAGAATTCAAATAAAATACATATGAACTATAGAGATGAGGCTTGCTTGTTAATATAGCAATGAGTTAATGGTTGAAATTGGTGATTGTGAGCAAATGGCTTAAAGTTAAAAGAGAATACAACACACTACATACTTAGGATTAAAAAAAGAAACTTGGATCATTCTTCAAAGAACATTTCTGCCTCACTATCTCTATGAATTCTTTGATCAGCTGCTCAAAGAATAAAGACAAGTAGCAGTCACAAAGTTCCAAATGACTTTGATAAATATGGTACATTTGAAACAGATCCCTAAGTCTCGCAGGTGATTCAGCCTCATTTAACCGAAGACTTCTCTTCTGAGTGTCACTGTTTTCCCAACTGGGACAACCAAAACAGAAGAACAAGCTGCTCCCTTTCAATATGAAAGAGAAAATCACACTAACATCCTAGCATTCTTTTCTTTTGTGGAGGCTGACTTTGCTCATTCTGCTAAATTATGACTATGGTTTGTTTGTGGCTCAATGTGTAATGTGAAGCCAACTATTCTGGTTTATCAACCATAGTTGCCCAAACTATAGTGGGCAGGATTTATACATAATTTTAAGGACACTTTGTATAGACTGATGATGCAAAATAAGAAATGTGGCAGATTCCATTTATTTAAGAATAAACTCAATTGAACTCAAGGGACCCAATTTGTAATTCCTAAGACATCGGAATGCTAACAGATCCACCAGCATTCAGGGCTCAAGAGCTTTTTCCTAAATACAACTTATCATTGCTGACATTTGATGATATAGAGATGAAGCTTTTTCTTATACACTTAACTTAGTTCAAACATTCTCAAAGGTTAGGCAGGCAAATGGAAGGAGGGTACAGATAAAGGCTCTTGGGGCTTTTCTCTCATGGCTAGAAGCAACACAATAAAAGGTTGCTATTTTTTCCCCATGTACAGCAACACCAGTCCAAAGTGGGACACTCGGAGCACAAAAAAATTAGTCTTTTAAGGCTTGGGGAAGTTAATCCTGTCCTAGGAACACCATGTGATATAGAAAACAGAAATATATGAGAGTGCAGGAATGAATACAACTGAGGAAGGAAAACAATACTGAACTAAAAAAAACCATAGAAAGACCACTTATGGTTAAGCTTTCCCATCCCTCCCACCCCTCCCACCCCAAAAGGACCCAACAAGCCAGGGAAAGCTAGTTAGATTAAGCAAGTAGTAACTTTTTTAAAAAAAGAATATGGACTTTAAACGAGCAACTTTTCATGTATAAGACCAGAGGTGGGATGCTATTGGTTCTGCCCAGTTCTAAAGCCCATGTTACACTGCACCAACGGATGGAAAGAGGATGTAAAATGGAGAGAAACACTTCCCATCCATTGGTTAATGCGATGCATCCGTTCTGTATTCACTGCACACGTTTTTCACACTCTCTATCCGTCCAGCATCCGTCGACTGAGATTTCATCCGCTCAAAAAGTTTTGAGCTGCACAAAACTTTTTGAGCAGATGAAGTATCCAACGCATCCGTTATACATCTGCTACACATATGGGGAACATCCATTATACGTCCGTCGTCATCCGTTACGCATCCGCTATATCCTGCGCATCCGAGCAACTCAAATCTGCTCCAGCAGAAAACGGACACAGGGAGGAAGCGAAACGGACGCGGAACGGACACGCAGCATTAGTAGCACGGACGTAGAAAGGATGAAAGTGGATGCAGCTCGCATATAAAGCATTAAAACGGAAATAACATTTGTATAAGGGACGTATCTCAGATATTTAGGATGTCTGCAGGATGTCTAGAGGATGCAGAAGGACACCTAGCGGAAAACCTATATTTCCTATAAAAAGGGGGAGAAATCACCTGGATCTCACTTTCAGTCCAGCAGCCCTGCTGTGCAGACCTCTTCAGCCTTGATCTTGTTATGCTCTTCCACAGCATCCAGTCATCTCCACCATGGATCATCACACACTCATTTTGGTAGCCGCCATCATTCTACAACAGTGCGAAGCCCTCTACGGGCTCTTTCGCCTGTTCTACGGGAAGAAAAGGATGGATCCAAGAAGTGTCTGGATTCGAAGATGGATCACGAGAAGAGCCAAGTACGGACTGTATGACAAGCTGATGGTGGAGCTGAGGAACGAAGACACTCATGCATTGCAGAACTTCATGAGGATGCCGCCAGCCATGTTTGACAAAGTTGTGGAGTAGCTGAGACCCAGGTTGACCAAGGCAAACACCAACTTCTGGTCCAGCCTGGACCCTGGGCTGAAGGTGGTACTGACTTTGCGCCACCTGGCTTCCGGGACCACATACAGGAATATGCAGTACGCCTGGAGGGTGCCACACAACACCATCAGCATTGTGGTCAGAGAAGTGGGGCAGGCCATCATCGAAGAATTCCTGGAGGAGCTCCTCCAGTGCCCCTCCACTGAAGAAGGCTGAAAAAAAGTTGCAGAGCAGTGGTATCAGAAGTGGAACTTCCCCCACACCGTTGGAGCCGTAGATGGGAAGCACGTGGCCTGCAAAGCTCCAGCCAAGTCGGGGTCCACTTATTTCAATTACAAGGGCTTCTTCAGCATCATCCTCTTCACCATGATCGATGCTGACTACAAGTTCATGTACATCGATGCTTCAGGCAACAGCTCACCTTCAGATGCCCAGGTATACAACGCCAGTCACCTCAAGGAGGAGCTGGAATGCAACCTTATCAAGGGCTTCCCAGATCCAGAACCCCTGCCCAATGACACACAAGATGTGCCCTACTTCATTGTGGGGGATGACACCTTCTCCCTCAGAACCTACCTCATGAAGCTCTACACTGCCAGACTCCTCACCCATGAAGAGAGGATCTACAACTACAGGCTGTCCAGGGCAAGGCGGATGGTGGAGAATGCCTTTGGCATCCTGACCAACAGGTTCCAGGTACTTCTCACCACCATGCAGCATCGCCCACAGACCGTGAGGAACATCGTGGAAGCTTGCTGCATCCTGCACAATCTCATGCGCACCCGCTACCCAGTCTTGCAGAACAGGTTTGTGGACCGTCAACAAGGCAATGGGGACATGGAGCCTGGTGAATGGAGGCAAGGGCGAAACCTGACAGACACTGTGGATATGCAAGGCCCCAACAGAGCTTCACGTGAAGGGAAGAAGCAGCGCAACCTACTGAGACAGTGGTGCAATTCCCCAGCTGGAGCAGTAGAGTGGCAAGACAGGATGGTAGATGCTCAATGGATGCTTCCTTCAGCCTGTCTCATCACACTGATGACATTGTGCCAAGTATGTTGAGTGGCCCTACAATGAACAGGGCATTTAATAAAGAGTTGTGTTTATGTTGAAATGTGTTCATGAATGATAAAATGTTATTGATAATAAAGGGCCAAAGGTGTGGCACCGGGGAGGGTGGACCATACAGTCCCACTATGCTTGCACTGGAGGTTTATCTATCCCACAGCTATTACCCACCCCACAGGTAACCCTGCCCATCCCACAGCTATTACCCATCCCACAGGTATCCCTGCCCATGCCAAAGCTATCCTTACCCATCCCACAAGCATGCAAAGGCTTAAACCATTTCTAAAAGTTTCCACCAAGACTTTACTGACTAAAAGAACTGAACCAAGTGTGTGAAGCAAAGATAAACTTTATTAATAACAAACTGTGAAAGCAAAATGACCCAAGAAAAGTGTCCAAAGCAAAGATAAAATCAACAGGTAGCAACCCAGTCTCTGGCACTCTTCTCAGTCACTCTGAGGCGTGCCCATGGTCTCAGGGGTGGAGGGTCCAGGTGCTGTGGAGGTGGCAGTGGCTGGAGTGCTGGTCTGAGGTGCCATTGGGGTGCCTGACCCCGAGAGGACAACAGAGGATGGTGTGTGGAGGAAGCTCTCAGAGAACTGGCTCAGTCCTGTGATGTTGAGAGCCCCTTCCTCCAGGACATGGGGTGTCAGCCCCAATACCGATGACAGATGTTCTGAGGCCGGGCTTGGCTGTGGGGTGGAGGAAGGAGGAGTGTAGTGGGGCTGTCTGGTCTGCAGGTGAGCGAGGTGAGGCGTCAGTGGCATCTGTGGCATCTGTGGCATCGGTGGCATCAGTGACGTCTGTGGCATTGGTGGCATCGGTGGCACCTGTGGTGTGCGATGTACCTGTGCCTGGACTGGAACTGGGAAGGGCTGCCTGTGCTGCTGGAAGGGCTGTCTGTGCTGCCAAGACTGGGAAGGGCTGCCTGTGCTGCTGGAACTCCTGGTAGCCGTAGCCTTGGTCGGTGAGAGGCTGTGGAAAGCCTTGGAAGGGCTGTGACATCACCTGGGGTGGAGGAGCAGACCTGGACTGGGTCAGAGCAGGTTCAGTGGGGCCTGGAGGGTGGTGCAGAAGACCTGTGATCCTCTCCTTTATCACCTGGTACTGGGATTCGGACATGTCCATGAGGGTCTGGTTGACGTAGGTGAGGAAGGGCTTTCTGTTGGAGGATGGTATGTCGGAGTGTACCAGCTGAGAGAGGAGATCTACGCTGCTTTTGATGGTGTCCCTGATCTCCAGCAGGACAGTGTGGCTCGGTCCCTCCAGTCTGGCTTTCTGCCTGCTTTCTGTGGAGGTGGAGCTGGGAGTGGGGGTGGGTTGGTCTCTGGTGGCAGTGGCCTCTTCTTGCTCCAACTGCATCAGGGGGTCCTCCCCGTGCTCTGCCACGGGGAGTGCAGCTGTCAGGGGGGTCTCCATCGTGGGGCGCTCCACAGATACCTGCCTGGACACAGGAGCTGACTCTTGGCCAGAAGAGGACTGGCTCTCTGTGGGCTGCCTGAGAGTGAGGGTAGATCCGGTGGCGGATCTCACCCTCCAAGAAGCTGCACTTGGCCATCACGTAGGTCTCCCGGTCGGTGAGCTTGACTGCGGCCTGGCCAGACTTCTTCAGGTGCAGTTTCCCATACCAGGTGTGCATGTGCTTCCACCACCCGAGGTGGACCTCTGAAGTGTAGCCCAGGCTCTCCGCCTTCTCTCTCCAAGCCGCCTGCTTCCGCTTGGTGTCTCAATAAAGCCTGTGTCCCTTCTGCCAGAGGTACTCATTCTCCCTCAGCCATTCCAGCACTTCATCCTCATGTTCCTCTTCAATGGAGTACTGTCTCCTTTCCCTATCTCACGAATGCCTCTTCCTCCCTCTGGCAGGGCCTTCTGGGCCCTCATCAGTAGGGCTTTGAGGTTCTAGGGGCTGGTCCACCCCACCACACCAGCAGCAGCAGCAGCAGCAGCAGCACCAGCACCAGCAGCACCAGCAGCACCAGCAGCACCAGCAGTGGCACGAGCAGCAGCAGCACCAGGAGCAGCACCAGTAGAGTAAGCACCAGCAGAAGCACCAGCACCAGGAGCAGCACCAGCAGAGTAAGCACCAGCAGAATCACCAGCACCAGGAGCAGCACCAGCAGAAACACCAGCACCAGGAGCAGCACCAGCAGAAGCCCCAGCACCAGCAGAGTCAGCCTGAGCAGCAGAAGCCCCAGCAGAAGCAGAGTCAGGGCCAGGGGGTGGGATGGTGGCCCTGTCCTTCTTGCCAGGGCTGGCAGAAGATGGCACAGGCTCCCTCTTCTTCCCCATGATTGTTGGCTGGAGCTGTGTCTGGCAGCAGGTCTTTCCTCTGAATGGTGACCTGCTTGCGAGCTGAATCCTTTTATATCCACGGGACTGACGCAATGCATCCTCCCCGCATGTGCAGTGAATGCTTTGCATCCACTAGGCATCCTCTAGGCATCCGGTCTGCATCCGTTCCTTCCGCTGCGCGTCCGCTTCAGTGTTCTCCCCCGGAAGCCCTGCGGATGTGCCATCTGCTTCCATCCGCTTCCATCCGCTAGGCTTCCGTTTAGCATCTGCTTAACATCCTGGCTACGTCCTCTCCCAGTCCGTTCCTTTCCGTTGTTGTTCGCTCTGTTTATGCAAATTTGGGGCACTTTTGAGAGCGGATAACAACGGATGGGACATTTTCTCGTCCGCTGTGTCCTTTTTACATACGTTTTGCATCCATCAGCCAATGTGACCTAGCCTTAAAGAACCATTTGCTCTGTTTCACCCTCCCGCCCACCTGGGCTCTTACTTGTCCTTTATTTCCTGCTTTTTCAACCTCAGCTGCTTTGCGCGGCACAGCTGAGGTTGAAAAAGCAGGAAAAAAGAGGCTTGTCAAACGCCACGCACCCGCGTGCAGCACTGCTCAGCTGTCCAGGCAAGACAGTTTAAGGTTGTTTTACATGTGCGCACAGCGTGCATCAGGCAAGCATGTGCGTGCAAAACATAATCACCAAACCGGTAGTAACACTGGTTGAATCCCACCCGTGTATAAGACATATCTCTAAAATGCTGCACTATTTTACTACTTAAGATGGTGTTTCTCAACCTTGGCAACTTTTAGATATGCAAACTTAAACTTTCAGAATTACCCATGTAGCCTGGGGAATTCTAGGAATTGAAATCCAAGTTGCTGAGATTAAGAAACTTTGATTTAGGAGAAAAGTTGTAAGAAGATCTTATGCATATTTTTAATTAAGTATTTTCTTCTTTCCTGGGGGAACCAAAGAATTGCTGGAGCCTTTAAAGACATATGTTACTCAGAATGGACAACTGCACTCAAAGCGATATAAGAGAAACTACAATTATAAAATTCAGCAAGTGATTGAATCTACAATGGGAGGAAGATAAGTAAAGGCTGACATTATCTGTTTAGGCTCTCACAGAAGGGTAGCTATCTTGTTCTGGCAGATAAGCCCCACATGAAGAACTTACAGCTGTTTTTTCTCTAGGACAGTCAACTGTCCAGCTTAACAGAGGGAAATCTTGTATCACTCTATTTAGCACATTGTTGAGTTCAAAGTTGTCCCGAAATATGAAGTTCCTTCAGAGTAGGAGCTTAAATGTGGGGGGGGGGGGGGTTCGCTAGCCTAGAGTTCTCCTTGAAGCTTGCAGGCTGATTGCATTGCGTATACAGTAATATCCTCTCTCTCATAGTTTTGTTTCATCTATTTTCATTGTTTAATGGGTTTGTAAAATATTTTAATTCATAGTTTTATTTTATAGGCTCCAGAGTAACTTTGGGTAAGATGGGCAGCCATATAAATTTGATAAAATAAATAAATACTTTAAAATGTATATGGCCATCTAGCTTCAACACTGCAACTCTGGGCAATGTACAACAGAACCCCAGAACAAAACAAATTCATATTTTCAATTAAAGTACAATAACCAATCTGAAACTTATATTCATACCCCATTCCTATTAGGAATTCCAGGCGTCCAAGGCCCAAGGTAAAACCAAGTTTCTAACTCCTTTATGAAAGCCAGAAGGGAAATCATTCCAGAGGGCAAATATTCAGGGAACATTCCAGAAGGCAAGTATGCAGCAGAAAATGTAAACCTCTTGGGTCTCATCAGATGGACTAGAAAGAGAGACCACCTATTGGAATATGTGGCATAGGAAGATATCACTGAGGAAGAGGCAGTCTCATAAATAACTTGGTCTTGTGGCTGAAGGGCTTTATAGATAATAACCAGGATGTTGAACTGCATCCATAAACTAACACAACTCATGGAGAAATAAGCAGCTTACACAAATATGATAAATACATAACTATCCATGCCACTGCATTCTGGACCAATTGTTGCTTCCACATGGCTTTAAAAGGCAACTCCATGTAGAATACACTGTGTAGTCTATGCAGGAATTGAAGTGAACAGGGCTTACTGATCCAAGGATGGATGCAACTCATACACAAGACAAAGCTGTACAAAGGCCCTCCTGGCTACAGTCGCCATCTGTTTTTCAAAAAAAAAAAAACACCCTGAAGCACCTGAGATTTTAAGCTAGATCTGAGTCCAGGAGAACAATCCTATCTAAAACTAAAGAATCTCCAATTCCCAGATGCAGGAGACCCCAAAATCAAAGCCACTTAGTTTTGGCAGGGCTGAACTTCTTCCCAATTTAGCTCCAGATATTGAGATACAATGAGAGGCAGAGATATACAGTTGAGTATTGCCAATATATAGATGATACTGTACCCCATATTGATAGATAATTTTCCCCCTTGACTTCATGTAGATATGAAAAAGAAACAGGGAAAGAGACATATTGCAAAATAAGATCTGGACTTCTCCCTTGCAATGTCAACTGCAACGAACACCAGAGAAAAGAGAAGAACACAGTTTGTCCCATTCCCAGCCATCTAAGCCAGTCCAGATGGATACAAAGATAGATGCTATCAGAGGCTACTGAGAGATTGAGAAGGGTCAGGATGGGTGCACTTTTCCTCTTCCTGATCTTCCCAGCAGTGGTGGATTAAAAAAAAATTTATTACCAGTTCTGCGGGCATGGCTCAGTGGGCGTGGCAGGGGAAGGATACTGTAAAATCCCGTTCCCACCCCACTCCTGGGAAAGGATAGTGTAACATCTCCATTCCCACCCCACTCCAGGGGAAGGATACTGGAAAGTCCTCAGCAGTGGGGAAGGTTACTGCAAAATCTCATTCCTTCCCACCCTGCTAACCTGCTTTCCAGATTAGTTCTGTGCAGGGCAACATAAGAAGACCCAGCCAATCAGCTGGGACTTGAGAGGCAGATAATAGATGAGGGCAGGGGCCATCAGAGGTGGTATTTGCCGGTTCTCCGAACTACTCAAAATTTCCACGCCCAGTTCTCCAGAACTGTCAGAACCTGCTGAATACCACCTCTGTTGCCCAGCAATATTGAGCAGATCACAAGTATATCAGTCCCCACTATGGAAAATTTCTTGGATGTTTCCCATTGGATTACTGCCATTAAACTATGTAGCTCCAGTTTAAAGACTGCCATGTTTAGTGAATGTTTAAAGTTAAAACAGTGCTGAACAAGTAACTTTTCACCTAGCCCTCACACATACAATTGTCATAGCATTCTGCTGACGTTGATTGTCATTTGCATACTTCACAGCCAGCTTCAGCAGAGTTAATAGAGAGCTAGCAGTAAAACTGCAAATCACAGTCACATGATGTCTTGCTTAATGATGGTGTTACCAGTTCCCATTGTGCTCATTGGGCAAAGACTGCCTGTATTTTTAAATTTGCGTTCATATGCATCAGTAGGGTTGTACTCAAATCTACCTCTGAGGGGTCCTTGGTTGGTTTCTTGTTTTCTTTCAAGCTCAGAGAACTCCTTATTTCAACCTGAGGTACAAATATTCTCCTTTATTCAATTTCTACCTTTTTTATTGATAAGCAATAGGCTATCCTACTTCCCATACTCATTTACCTTTGTACTTGCATCAAAACAAAAAAATATAAATCTCAAGTTCAAAACATCCAGTAGAATTCCAGTTATATTTCCCTAATCTATCTCTTTCTATACAAGCAATAATTTAACAAACAGTTGCAATACTTATTTGGAGAAAGGAGAAAAAATCATCTTTAATGAAAAGGTTGGCCAAGTAAATTTACAAGCTTTCCATTTGGATGAGAGAATAATAATAACAAGGTCAAATAAATAACTATAGCAACATCCTTGCTTTGATAGCTATAGAAATCTTGGCAGTATTTATTGCTAATTGCCTTTGGGGAATTGATTAATGGAATGTACAGAAAACTGGCTCAGCTTTAATAACCATGGCATCCCAATCCTATGCTATATTGTGGAAGAGAAGAAAACTACTTGAAGTACATTGGCCAATTTTGTCTTTTGCAAGAATAACATTTTCACAAATGGAAACGGGCATTCTAATTCTAAGTAAGAATGAATAGCATTCATGAATAGCATTCATCACTCACCTGTCTCTACAACACAGACAAAGGCAACACAATGATAAAATATAAATTACATATAATAAAAGGGGAAATAATTGAATGCAGACAATTAGAAGCAATAAAAGGAATGAATCCTTAAGGTTTTAACTGCAAAAATAGCTGCTGATATATCATGATGGGAGGTCCCAGTTCAAAAGGAAGAGAGAAAGCAAAGTCTTTAAGTCAAGCTCAAATCAGAGGCATCCTGAGAGCAATTGCTGAACAGCAGGCAAAAGACATCTTCCCTATGAGTGATATGGCCTTAATTTTAGTTACAATACTGACAAAATAGGAAACAGGAGTCTTCCCTTTTATGAGCTGATAGTGCCCTGAGTGGTGAGCCATCAAAATGCAGCTTGGAAGATCTTCCTGAAAAATGAAATATCCTCAGAATTTGGACTGTGTTGTCTACTCAGGTTGTCTACTAGATAAATTTAATAACAGAAAACCCTTCTGTAGTTAAGACTATGCCTGCCATAAATTTTTGCTGGATTTTTCGCTGCTTCCCTCAGTTCTGACTTCTTTGGTTGTTTCTGATACCTCTATGCCAATCATCCCTATTGGCTTCTGGGCTGGATATAATCATTAGGTTATGGTCCCTTAGGTTATGATCTGTTTACTGCTTTGACAAATCCATTTGGCTCCTGCTTGAGAAGCAGAAGATCCCAGTTTTGATCTCCAGGATTCAGGTACAGCTGGGACGGATCACAACTCCTAGATAGCTGGTGCTAGTCAAGTGTGCTAACACAGTGGTTTTTGACAGTTGAGGTGTCTTTGGCATCAGATCGCCTTTTTATTGTTTTATTTGTTTAATGCTCATTTGCATTCCATTTTGGGGGATTCTGAATGGTTTGCAATATTAATATAATGAGTTAGAATACATTAAGTTAATTATAATAAATCAATGTGATGCATCATTATTGGAACATTATCATGATCATGGTCACCACAGTATATAGGAAGTTATGGGTACATCTGCATCTTGTTATATCCAATTAACACTGCTATTCTGCAAGCTAAATTTAGGTTTCAGTAGGCTTCCAGGAGTGATTCTAAGTGCTGGTTTTCACTTTTAAAGCCCTACACGAGTTGCTTGATAGACCATCTTCCCCTAAGATATGTCAGCCCTACACACTCCCATCGAAAGGCTGTTTCATTTAAATCTTATGGGACTTTGTCTCTGGCTGACCCTGATCTTTGGAATAAAACCCCCTCCCCCCATGTACAACAGCCCCAACTCTGCTCATCTTTAGGAAAGCCATTAAGTCTTGGCTATTTCTCAAGCACTGGGAGATGGTTGGGTGAGAATCCTTTTTATTATTATTATTCTGCTATATTACTTGGTTGCCCCTTTAAGCCCCTGTCACACTGCACCAACGGATGCAAAGAGGATGTAAAACAGACAAAAAAGCTTGCCATCCGTTGGTTAACGCGATGTACTCACTGCCTCCATTTTGCTTCCTCTCTATCTGTCCAGCATCCGTTTATTGACGTTTCATCCGCTCAGAAAGTTTTGAGCTGCTCAAAACTTTTGCGCAGAAAATGTATCCAATTTGTCCATTCTGCATCTGCTATGCATCCGCTAGGCATCCGTTCTGCATCCGTTACGCATCCGATATATCCGCTAGGCATCCGCTGCGCATCTGCGCAACTCGCATCCGCTCGGACGCAGGGAGGAAGCGGAACGGACACAGAACGGATGCAGAATGGATGCCTAGCGGATGCAGCATGAAAACAAAGCATGTAAATCGGAAAAAACGTCCACAGAGGGGACCTATCTCGGATATTAAGGATGTCTAGAGGATGCCTAGAGGATGCCTAGAGGATGCAAAGGGACACCTATACTGCCTATAAAAAGGGGGAGCAACACATCTGGATCTCACTTTCAGACCAGCAGCCCTGCTGCAGACCTCTGCAGCCTTCATCTGCCTCTTCCTCTTCCACAGCATCCAGTCATGTCCACCGTGGATCGTAACACAGTCCTTTTGGCAGCCACCATCCTTCTGCAACAGTGCGAAGCCATCTACAGGCTCTGTGAACTCTACTACGGGAAGAAAAAGGGATGGCCCAGAAGTGTCTGGGTATGAAGATGGTTCACCAGAAGAGCAGAGGACCGACTGTACAACAAGCTGATGGTGGAGCTCAGGAACGAAGACACTCGGGTATTCCAGAACTTCATGAGGATGCCTCCAGCCATGTTTTATGAAGTTGTGCAGCGCCTGACACTCAGGTTGACCAAGGCAAACACCAACTCCGGCCCAGCCTGGAACCTGGGCTCAAGGTGGCACTCACTCTGCGCCACCTGGCCTCAGGGACCACCTACAGGAGCATGCAGTACGGCTGGAGGGTGCCACACAACACCATCAGCATTGTGGTCAGAGAAGTGGTGCAGGCCATCATCGAAGAATACAAGGAGGAGCTCCTCCAGTGCCCCTCCACTGAAGAAGGCTGGAAGAAAGTTGCAGAGCAGTCATATCAGAAGTGGAACTTCCCCCACACTGTTGGAGCCATCGATGGGAAGCACGTGGCCTGCAAAGCTCCAGCCAAGTCGGGGTCCACTTATTTCAATTACAAGGGCTTCTTCAGCATCATCCTCTTCACCATGGTCGATGCTGACTACAAGTTCATGTACATCAATGCTTCAGGCAACAGCTCACCTTCAGATGCCCAGGTATACAACGCCAGTCACCTCAAGGAGGAGCTGGAATGCAACCTTATCAAGGGCTTCCCAGATCCAGAACCCCTGCCCAACGACACACAAGATGTGCCCTACTTCATTGTGGGGGATGACACCTTCTCCCTCAGAACCTACCTCATGAAGCTCTACACTGCCAGACTCCTCACCCATGAAGAGAGGATCTGCAACTACAGGCTGTCCAGGGCAAGGCGGGTGGTGGAGAACGCCTTTGGTATCCTGGCCAACAGTTTGCAGGTACTTCTCACCACCATGCAGCATTGCCCAGAGACCGTGAGGCGGATCATGGAAGCTTGCTGCATCCTGCACAATCTCATGCGCACCCACTACCCAGTCTTGCAGAACAGGCTCGTGGACCTCCAACAAGGCAATGGGGACATGGAGACTGGGGAATGGAGGCAAGGGCGAAACCTGATAGACACTGAGGATGTGCAAGGCCCCAACAGAGCCTCACGTGAAGGGAAGAAGCAGCGCAACCTCCTGAAACACTGGTGCAACTCCCCAGCTGGAGCAGTGGAGTGGCAAGACAGGATGATAGATGCTTAATGGATGCTTCCTTCAGCCTGTCTCATCACACAGATAAGATTGGGCCATGTATGTTGGGTGGGCCTACAATGAACGGGACATTTAATAAAGAGTTGTGTTTATGTTCAAATGTGAGGATCAATGATTACATTGTTATTGATAATAAAGGGCCAAAAGTGTGGCACCGGGGAGGGTGGACCATACAGTCCCATTATGCTTGCACTGGAGGTTTATCTATCCCACAGCTATTACCCACTCCACAGGTATCCCTGCCCATCCCACTGCTATCCTTACCCATCCCACAAGCAATCAAAGACTTAAACCATTTCTAAAAGTTTCCACCAAGACTTTATTAAAAAAAAGAAATAAAGCAAGTGTATGAATCAAAAATAGACTTTATTAACAAGTCTATTAAAACAAAAATGAGTCTCTGGCACTCCTCATGGTCACTCAGTCTCAGGGGTGAAGGGTCCAGGTGCTGTGGAGATGGCTGGTGCTGGAGTGCTTGTCATCAGCTCCTCCAAAAGCAGAAGCAGCAGAAGCCCCAGCCCCAGAAGAGCGAGCCCGTGCTGCACAAGCCCCAGCAGAACCAGAGTGAGGACCAGGGGGCGGGATGGTAGCCCTGTCCCTCTTGCAAGGGTTGGCAGCAGATGGCTGAGGCTTGCTGTGCTTCAGCATAGTTGTGGGGTTCCTGGCTGGCAGGGAGGCTGGCAGGAACCAAGGCTGGCAGGAAGGCTGGCAGGGAGGCATCCACCAAGGCTTGCAGGCAGGCAGGCACCAAGGCTGGCAGGCAGGCAGGCAGGCACCAAGGCTTGCAGGAAGGCTGGCACCAAGGCTGGCAGGAAGACTGGCAGGGAGGCAGGCACCAAGGCTGGAAGGAAGGCTGGCAGGCATGTAGGCACCAAGGTTGGCAGGCAGGCATGAACCAAGGCTGGCAGGCAGGCAGGCACCAAGGCTGGCAGGCAGACTGGCTGGCAGCAAGGCTGGCAGGGAGGCTGGCAGGCAGGCAGACAGCAAGGCTGGCAGGGAGGCTTGCAGGGA
The DNA here is from genome assembly GCA_015471245.1 of Laticauda colubrina. Classification (NCBI taxonomy): domain Eukaryota; kingdom Metazoa; phylum Chordata; class Lepidosauria; order Squamata; family Elapidae; genus Laticauda; species Laticauda colubrina. Next base: position 52,700,100 of record BLBF01000018.1, on the reverse strand, counting down.
GGCTGGCAGACTGGCTGGCAGCAAGGCTTGCAGGCAGACATGCAGGCAGGACAGGCAAGGCAGTCAATGTGTCTGGAAGCAGGTCTTTCCTCTGAATGGCAACCTGCTTCCGAGCTGCTTCCGTTATATCTGCGGGGCTGATGCAATGCATTCTCCCCGCATGAGCAATTAACGCTCGGCATCCGCTAGGCTTCCGTTGTGCATCCGATGTGCATCCCTTCTGCATCCGCTGTATCCGTTCCACATCCGCTTTGCTGCGCCCCCCCGGAAGCCTGGCGGATGTGCCATCTGCTTCCATCCGCTGGGCTTCCGTTCCACATCTGCTCTGCATCCGCCCTGCGTCCTCCCCGCGTCCGTGTTATCCGCTCCGGTTATGCAAATTTTTGCCCCTTCTGAGAGCGGATTACAACGGATGGAACATTTTTCTCATCCGTTGTGTCCGTTTTGCATCCGTTGGGCAGTGTGACAGGGCCTTTATATTTACATATTGTATATATTTAATATTATATGGTTGAGGTATTGTTTTATTGTTTGTTTTTATGTTGCATATCACAGAGTAATGGTAATTGAGTTGGGCAGCCTTGTAAATCTTGTTAAATGAATATAAGGCTTAAAGGTAACTACTATGAATGTGTGTTAGTATGGGGTTGGGGGTTATTATTTTATTTTTTGTTTCTTTTACATGGTATTAATATATACATGTAAGCCACCTTGAATCACCATGTGCAAGTAGGCGCAATATAAATTTTCTAAAACAAATAAATACCAGCATCTTCAATTGCACATAGAAGCCAATGCAGTTCCTATTGTAGCAGTATTGCACACTTGTGTCCATAACTCCCTGGATCCCTACATGCTGCATAAGTTGCAGTTCCGAATGGTCCTCAAGGGTAGCCCCATGTTAAGCACATTTAGGTTATAACCTTTCTGAATTAAATTAAGCTATCCTTAATAGTACATGTTTCAGGTCCAAAGGATAATTTTGAGTAGATAACCTAAAATTATATGACTACTGTCCCTAAAGTATAATAATATTAAACCAAACATTTTTATGTATGCATAATTTACTTAAGTAAATTAATGCCAACAGTACGAAATACCAATGCAGTATCTACCCTAACCACTTTCCAAAAGCTTGCTTATGAAAGAAATACACAAGACGTTTATAATCTTGACAATCCTTATTTTTGGCCATTTTTAATATAAATTTCTATGGATACTTTACCAAACAAAAGAATGTAAAAAGTCATCCATTAAATTTGCCTTTTTTCAATAGAAACATTTCACTCATTTCATTGTCCTATATGATCAAACATTTTTAATTCAAATATTCTTCTCAATATTAAATTGTGCAGTTGGCATTGCCTTGATAAAACTTGTCATAGCATTTGCATCTCTTGAACCTAATGCTTAAATGAAGGATTTGATCAGCATTTCCTGTTTAGAAATTCCACAGCAGAACAAAACGATGGAGATAAATATTTCAAATACTCTTTGAAATATTTCATCCATACACAATTATCCTTTTAAATATCCAATCCATAATTTCAAAAAAGATTGGGGGGGGATCTATTTTGTTTAAATTACATAATTTAGTCAAGCCATTGTAATTTAGCAACAATTTTTTCCACAATAGAGAACCACTAGTACATACTGTATAATTGGATTTGCATACCCTATCTGAAAGAGAGTAATAATATTTCACAGAAGAAAGGATCTATGGGAATATTTCTCAACCTTGGCAATTTCTAGGTGTGTGGACATCAAATCCCAGGATTCCATTGCCAGTATGGCCATTGATAAGAATTTTTGGTGATGATATTACTAAGCATAGAAGTTAACAAAAAAACTGGAAAACCTGTAAAGCACTCTGATATTGAGAAAGTAGCAACAAAATGTTCTTAAAATGTGCCAATCAAAACTTTAAGGTTCTGAACTGCGAAACAGCCCTTTGAACAATCCAAAATCTAAACTTCCCCCCATACGATCAAAATGTGTACAAAAGTAGAGCTTTCTTTTAGAGAAAACAGATTAATATGAAATTGGGACAAAAATGAAAAATGAATAAGCACACGGGAAAACTCATGTACCTGAGGTCCATTGTTACTTTTAAATTTATGCAATTTGACGTAAACAGGTGGAAGCATTAGCCTCTCACACTTGAAATAACATCATTTTTCCTAATGTTGAGTGGGTGTTTGCAATGTCACTTTTAAATGCTTGTATGCCAAGCTGAATCTTAAGACACAGAAGAGGATTAAATGGCAACACTATAGAAAAACATCTTATGTTTAAAACATCTTAAGCCCCTGTCACACTGCACCAACAGATGCAAAGAGGATGTAAAATGGACAAAAAAGCTTGTCATCCATTGGTTAACGCGATGTACTCACTGCCTCCGTTTTGCTTCCTCTCTATCCATCCAGCATCCATTTATTGACGTTTCATCCGCTCAGAAAGTTTTGAGCTGCCCAAAACGTTTGCGCGGAAAATGTATCCAATTCATCCATTATGCATCTGCTATGCATCCGCTACGCATGCATTCTGCATCGGTTACGTATCCGCTATATCCGCTAGGCATCCGCTGTGCATCCGTGCAACTCGCATCTACTCGGACGCAGGGAGGAAGCAGAACGGATGCAGAACGGATGCAGAACGGATGCAGAACGGATGCCAAGCGGAAACAAAGCATTTAAAACGGAAAAAACGTTCGCAGAGGGGACCTATCTCGGATATTAAGGATGTCTACAGGATGTCTAGAGGATACCTAGAGGATGCCTAGAGGATGCCTAGAGGATGCAAAGGGACACCTATACTGCCTATAAAAAGGGGGAGCAACACATCTGGATCTCACTTTCAGAACAGCAGCCCAGCGGTGCAGACCTCTGCAGCCTTCATCTGCCTCTTCCTCTTCCACAGCATCCAGTCATGTCCACCGTGGATCGTAACACGGTCCTTTTGGCAGCCACCATCCTTCTGCAACAGTGCGAAGCCATCTACAGGCTCTGTGAACTCTACTACGGGAAGAAAAAGGGACGGCCAAGAAGCATCTGGGTATGAAGATGGTTCACCAGAAGAGCAGAGGACGGACTGTACAACAAGCTGATGGTGGAGCTCAGAGCGAAGACACTCGGGAGTTCCAGAACTTCATGAGGATGCCTCCAGCCATGTTTGATGAACTTGTGCAGTGCCTGACACCCAGGTTGACCAAGACAAACACCAACTCCGGCCCAGCCTAGAACCTGGGCTCAAGGTGGCACTCACTCTGCGCCACCTGGTCTCAGGGACCACCTACAGGAGCATGCAGTACGGCTGGAGGGTGCCACACAACACCATCAGCATTGTGGTCAGACAAGTGGTGCAGGCCATCATCGAAGAATACAAGGAGGAGCTCCTCCAGTGCCCCTCCACTAAAGAAGGCTGGAAGAAAGTTGCAGAGCAGTTGGTATCACAGGTGGAACTTCCCCCACACCGTTGGAGCCATCGATGGGAAGCACGTGGCCTGCAAAGCGCCAGCCAAGTCAGGGTCCACTTATTTCAACTACAAGGGCTTCTTCAGCATCATCCTCTTCGCCATGGTCGATGCTGACTACAAGTTCATGTACATCAATGCTTCAGGCAGCGGCTCATCTTCAGATGCCCAGGTATACAACGCCAGTCACCTCAAGGAGGAGCTGGAATGCAACCTCATGGTGGGCTTCCCAGATCCAGACCCCCTGCCCAACGACACACAAGATGTGCCCTATTTCATCGTGGGGGATGAAGCCTTCTCCCTCAAAACCTACCTCATGAAGCCCTACACTTCCAGATGCCTCACCCATGAAGAGAGGATCTTCAACTACAGGCTGTCCAGGGCAAGGCGTGTGGTGGAGAACACCTTTGGCATCCTGGCCAACAGTTTCCAGGTACTTCTCACCACCATGCAGCATCAGCCACAGACCGTAAGGAGGATCATGGAAGCTTGCTGCATCCTGCACAATCTCATGCGCACCCACTACCCAGTCTTGGAGAACAGATTTGTGGACCTCCAGCAAGGCAATGGGGACATGGGGCCTGGGGAATGGAGGCAAGGGCAAAACCTGATAGACACTGAGGATGTGCAAGGCCCCAAGAGAGCCTCACGGGAAGGGAAGAAGCAGCGCAACCTCCTGAAACACTGGTGCAACTCCCCAGCTGGAGCGGTGGAGTGGCAAGACAGGATGATAGATGCTTAATGGATGCTTCCTTCAGCCTGTCTCATCACACGGATGAGATTGGGCCATGTATGTTGGGTGGGCCAACCATGAACAGGGCATTTAATAAGGAGTTTTGTTTATGTTGACATGTGTGGATGATTGATTATATTGTTATTGATAATAAAGGGCCATAGGTGTGGCACCTGGGAGGGTGGACCATACAGTCCCACTATGCTTGCACTGGAGGTTTATCTATCCCACAGCTATCTTAACCCATCCCAAAGGTATCCCTGCCCATCCCACTGCTATCTTAACCCATCCCACAAGCATGCAAAGGCTTAAACCATTTCTAAAAGTTTCCACCAAGACTTTATTAAAAAAAAGAAATGAAGCAAGCGTGTGAATCAAAAATAGACTTTATTAACAACAAGCTATAAGACAAAAATGAATCTCTGGCACTCCTCTTGGTCGCTCAGTCTCAGGGGTGAAGGGTGCAGGTGCTGTGGAAGTGGCTGGTGCTGGAGTGCTTGTCATCAGCTCCTCCAGAAGCAGAAGCAGCAGAAGCTCCAGCCCCAGAAGAGTGAGCCCGTGCTACAGAAGCCCCAGCAGAACCAGAGTGAGGGCCAGGGGGCGGGATGGTAGCCCTGTCCCTCTTGCCAGGGCTGGCAGCAGATGGCTGAGGCTTGCTGTGCTTCAGCATGGTTGTGGGGTTGCTGGCTGGCAGGAAGGCTGGCAGGGAGGCAGGCACCAAGGCTGGCAGGAAGGCTGGCAGGCAGGCAGCCACCAAGGCTGGCAGGCAGACATGAACCAAGGCTGGCAGGCAGGCAGGCAGCAAGGCTTGCAGGCAGGCAGGCAGCAAGGCTGGCAGCAAGGCTGGCAGGCAGGCAGGCAGCAAGGCTGGCAGGGAGGCTGGCAGCAAGGTTTGCAGGCAGGCATGCAGGCAGGGCAGGGAAGGCTCTCAATGTGTCCAGCAGCAGGTCTTTCCTCTGAATGGTGACCTGCTTCCGAGCTGCTTCCCTTTATATCCGTGGGGCTTACGCAATGCATCCTCCCGCATGCGCAATTAATGCTCGGCATCCATTAGGCTTCCTCTGTGCATCCGCTAGGCTTCTGCTGTGCATCCGCTTCATCCGCTGTGCATCCGCTGTGCATCCGCTGTATCCATTCCGCGTCCGCTTTGCTGCGGCCCCCCAGAAGCCTAGTGGATGTGCCATCCGCTCCCATCCGCTTCCATCCGCTGGGCTTCCGTTCCGCATCCGCTTTCCATCCACTCTGCGTCCTCCCCGCGTCCGTGTTATCCGCTCTGGTTATGCAAATTTTTGCCCCTTTTGAGAGCGGATAACAACGGATGGAACATTTTGCTCATCCGTTGTGTCCATTTTGCATCCGTTGGGCAGTGTGACAGGGCCTTTATGTTTTGAATATGAATTAATTTTGTGTCACTATTCCCAGGGAAGAAAGATATTTGGGTCACAAGTACTGAGCTCATAGTATGATATTTTACTGTTTACTGTTACAATGATATATTACCTCCGGGGACAACTTTATTTAATTAAAAACAGAATTTAAAAGAAAAGACTATAGATCTAAGAATATAGAAAATAATACGCATCAAAATGGAATTGGTCAGAATCGCAATTTTATAAATAAGGAGAAAAGTATTGTAGTGGGAGGTGTGAAAACAAAAAAAACATAGATTTTAGAAAAGCAGCTTTTGCAATATGTTTATATTAGTCCTTCTCACTAACATCAATTTCACACAAAAAATGCAAGGCAAAGCAAGAAAATTAATATTCCACTTAGGGCAAGGCAGAATAATGCAAAATACAGCTATCTTTTGATCTTCCCAAGACAGGTCATTTCAGGCAATACATTTTTTACTGAAAGAACAACATGGAACACCTGATTCTAAATTCAGCCAATCAATGAACATCATGTGTTAGGCAAACAAGAATCAATATTAGAATACAATTTCCTAACTGCTGCGTGTTGGATGTATGGATGGATCCAACTGCTGGATGGATAAGCGTGTTTACTTCAGTGTTTCTCAAATCTGACAACTTTAGGGTGTGTGTCCCAGAATTTCCCAGTCACCATAGAAAGCAAGGGAATTCTGGAAGTGGAATTTAAAGTTGCCAAGGCATCCCATTTCCTGTCCTTCCTTGTTCACATTTCCTTTTTAATACCATTGTTCTTTTCCAAAAATTTTGTTTCTTCTGCTATGGTGTTTTTGGAGGGATGTATGCATATGCACATAAGACTCTGGATTTACATATGCATATGGAGATGCATATGGTATATATTACTTTTTCAAAAATGGAGGTCTTCAGGAGACAGGTAAAATCACCTACATTGTCTTCTATTGAGCATCAGTTATTTCTGGTGCTCTTACGTATGCTCTTACGATGATGTCACTGGGCATTACAGCCACAGTGTGGGGCTCATGTCCTCTATGGGACTGCATTTAGTTTTTAAGACAGAGGAACTTTGTGAGATGCACTTGGTGAAAGTGGTGACAAAGACTTGGCTGTTTTCAAGTCTTCAAAGCATGTAAAACTGTTCCACTGCCATATTTATTTATTTGTCTCTTATATCCCACTTATTTTGACAAATTACTCAAACATATCCAAGAGACCTCCCTTCTCCTATTTTTCCCACATCAACAACCCTGTGAAGTGAGTTGGGCTGAGAGGGAGTGATTAGCACAAAGTTACCCAGCTGGCTTTCATGGCTAAGATGGGATTTGAACTCATGATGGTGATGCTATCTGCTCATGTGTCTATGGAAATTCTCAGTCATCCAGGTCATGGTTATCCCAAAGATGCTTTTTCAAAGGCTTTCTTGTTTTTTTTTCTTGAAGATGTTTTGCTTCTCATCCAAGAAGCTTCTTCCCTTCCAAATGAAGAACTGAAGAAGCTTCTTAGATCAGAAGTGACACATCTTCAAGAAAAAAACAAGAAAATCCAGTTGCCTTTTGAAAATGCACCATTGGAATATCTGTTCAATCGTAACCAATTCTTAGCAATTCCATGGATCAGCTCTCTCCACATTTTCCAACTTTTCAGTTTATGCTCGTCTAGATCAGGGCTGTCAAACTTCTGGCCCACGGACTAGATGAGTCACATGCTGGCCACGACCACACCTGGTTTAGCGAAGGGGGGAAAAGTCCTGATACATCACATGACACTGCCATGACAACATGAGTTTGACACCCCTGAGCGAGATGATGTCTAGCCACCATATTTTTTGGTGGTCTTGTAAGCTACCTGTCCATAAAATAATTTTCAAATACTTTTAACTACAATTGGAAAATTCGATTCAGCTACCTATTTCAGTAGGTATTATCCCTCCATGCTTAGTGACATTTTGAACAACCCTTGCACATAAAACAGCTTTCCCCCCCCCTTAAGCAGGTGTTAAAAAGGTTGAAAGAAAATGACAACCATTTTTTAAAAAAATTCAACACATGAAAGCCATTCCCTTCCCACTGTGGGCTGCATTGCAGGTTACAAATAGATTTCCTCTTAATATGGTCTTCAACTTTTTCCCCTAATGAGTCAATAAATAATCATGGTAATGAGTAGTTTAATTGAAAAAGCTATCTCAATCGATTCTAATTCTGTAAGCAGTATCTAGTTTAGAGTGAGAGCAGAAATGAATTGCCAGTATTTGCTGTAGCTGTTTTATAGTCCTCTGATTTTGCTTTTCATTTCATTTTATTATTTGTTTAATGTTTAGGAGCTCAATTTTATCAAAGCAAACTGTCATCAGCTAAACAAAACATGGGGCCAGCTAGGACAAAATATCCTCGATAACTTCAGGGTTCTTGGGTACAAAGAAAAGCCCCAAGAGCCTTTAAAAATAAAGATTCCTGTGAGTTAAGTTCCCACTATCCCAAGGTAGACAGGGTAGTTAAAAAAAAAAATTCTGCATTTACTGATGCTGGCAGGTAAACCACAATGAATTTATGTAGAAAGCTCATTTGAATTTTTTTTCATGAGGCCTACCAAACCCAAAGCTAGTCCAATTTTGCAAAATGAGAGTGATAACAGATAATCAGAGTTGGAAGGGACCTTATAGGTCATCTAGTTCAATCCCCCCTGCCCAAGCGGGGAGACCCTACACCATTTCTGACAATTGTTAGTCTAATCTCTTCTTGAAGATCTCAAGTGATGATGCCCCCACAACTTCTGAGGGCAAACTATTCCATTGGTTGATTGTTCTCACTATCAGAAAGTTTCTCCTTGTTTACAGGTTAAATCTCTCCTTGTTCAGTCCATCCATTATTCCTTGCCTGGCCTACAGGTGCTTTAGAAAATAGCTTGACCCCTTCCTCTCTGTGGCAGCCCCTCAAATATTGGAAGACTGCTATCATGTCTCCCCTGGTCCTTCTCTTTACTAGACTAGCCAGGCCCAATTCCTGTAACCGTTCTTCATATGTTTTAGTCGAGTGAGCTCCATTCATGTGTTCAAGATATAATTTTCTCTGTACAAATCAAGTTACAAGGTGCATTAGGACTCTTTAGGAGTTCAGAAATAAATTCAGAAAAATAAGTTCAGAGGGTAAGAGATACAAATATATCATTTCTGTACAATTCTTTAAAGCAGCTGTGTCTATCGCCAGGATTGCTCAGCTGCCCTCTGTCTTTCTCATCAAAGCATTTTCTTCCACTCTGACTAACCAGATATCCTTAAGTGGACAATATGACAAGATCTCTCTTCTGGTTTCCAGCAAATGGACCTAAAATATGTTTTATCTCCAGCACTGGAAATACCAGGTAGCTTTAATGATTGGCAAGTTTTTCTTGATTGTGTAATCCACATTCTGGTATACCCAAACCGTTCTGATGCTTTTTTTTTTTAATTTGCTTTGACCCTAGTGACTGCCTAAGCTAGTCTTTTCAGTTTTTTTGGCAATATTTTTGGAAGTGGCCTGCCATTGTCTTCTTCTTAAACTTGATAGGCCCTTCTTTTTAAACTTAACTCTTCTGGCACTCAGTGGGATTTCTGAATTCTAGTCCTGTTTTACACCTGTAAAACAGGCGGACTTTCATCCCTACATTACTGGTGGTTAAATCCACATTTCAGCCTTTTGTTGTATAAAGAAATCTTCCTTTAAGTCTGTCCTGAATTTCCCCTGACATAATTCCACAAATAGTCCTGAAACCTTTTTTTCTTAACTGAAATGCTCCACATATTAGTTTTCTTCAAAGAAAAATTATTTTGACTTCTTTATTATTTAGTTTGTCATTTTCCTTCCCTTCTCTACATCAATAAAGTCTTGGGAATGGTTTTTTGAAAATGGTTTTTAAGTTATCAGAATTGTTCAAAACATTGCAACTTCGGCTGCATTGTGTATTTATCCTCTTCATAACAATATAATTATGGCTGTCTGCCACATACCAATTCAGGCAATTTTCTGCCTAGCTCAGAATTGTCTAGAGATAGGCCTCACTTATCAATTGGCTGTTTTGCAATGCTTCAAAGTTACAACAATTGGAAAAAGTCAGTTTGGGAATCAATTTTCACATTTACAACCCCATTACACTGTCCTGCAATCATGTGATTGCCGTTCGCAAACTTCATAACCAGCTTCCAACAAGTAGAATTAATAGAGAATGTATAGAGAAGTGAATTTGCAGTCTGTGGTCAAATGATGTCTTGCTCAACAATCATGGTGATTCACTTAATGAATCACATCTCATTCAGCCTTGCTATAGTTTCATAGATGTTTAAAAGAAACTTGGGTGCAGAGATTATCAAAAAAGATTGTTACCTTTTTTTACTTTTCTCTAATATTGGGGAGTTGTATCAGGCTAATATCAGAATGACAAGTATTGTGGAGACAGCAGAAATGAGGGGGTGAACTCATCTGCTTAAGAAGCAAGACAAGTATAGGTTAAGCCAATTGTTCTACCTTAGTTGTAGTATACAGGTGTCAAACTCGATCATGTCCAGTGATGTATTAACCATTAAGCAGACTTAAGCACATGCATAAGGAATCAGGCCACAAAGTTGAGAATATGGCTTTGTTTGTACAGTATGTACAAAGGAGGGAGACACAAGATTTGTCAGTGTTTAGGGCAACAGTGAGCATTCATCAGTGCCACTGATCATGTCACATCACATATCATAATGCATTGTGACTTTTTTGCCTTTGCGGAGCTGGGTTGGGCATGGCATGCATGTGACACATCTGGCCTGTGGGCCACCAGTTTGACATCCCTGTTGTAGTAGAACTATTCTTCAAATGTTCCCATTGCTTTACACACAGCTTCTGTCAGGCGGAGCTCCATTCAAAATCCAGGAAAGAAATACTTAGACTCTTTAGTTTAGAGAAAAGATATCTTTTACTGAAAGTGAAGTGGTAGCAACCAAAGAATTCTGAATCTGAGAAATTAGGCGCGCAATTCACATATACAAAGTGATGGAAATGTTCCCACCCCCAATAGTTCAGATGACACTTCCAATTAGAAGTTGTGAATATGATCATGTGGGCATCGTCAGGTGATGATGAGGCCTCTGTCCGTTGACCTTGGCATATTTTGATAACAGGTTGCAGTTGTGCAGAGAAAAGAAAGCTAAGCGAGAAATAGAAACCTAACTCTATTGTATGCTTCCCCCCCCCCCATTTACACAATAGAAGAAT
>BLBF01000018.1:52638176-52660835 GCA_015471245.1 Laticauda colubrina | reverse complement strand
TAGAATAGAATAGAATAGAATAGAATAGAATAGAATAGAATAGAATACTTTTATTGGCTAAGTGTGATTGGATACACAAGGAATTTGTTTTGATGTAAATAATCTCAGTATACATAAAAGAAAAGATGCATTCATCAGGAGTCGAGAATCATAAGGTATGACACTTAATGATAGTCATAAGGTACAATAAGCAATCAATCAACGAGGAAACAGTCAATATAAATTGTACGGTTACAAGCAACAAAGTTACAGTCATACAGTCACAAGTGGGAGGGATGGGTGAAAAGAAATGATGACAAGATTTAACAGTTATAGTAGTGCAGACTTTCTAATAGTTGAACAGGGTTGAAGGAATTATTTGTTTAGCCGAGTGATGGCTTTTGGTAAAAAACTGTTCTTATGTCTAGTTCTTATGTCTAGTGCAGTGCTCTAGAGCATCATTTTGAGGGAAGGAGTTGAAACAGTTTATGTCTGGGATGTGAGGGGTCTGTAAATATTTTCACTGCCCTCTTGACTTTTTGTATACAGGTCCTCGATTGAAAGCAGGTTGGTAGTAATTGCTTTTTATGCAGTCCTAATAATCCTTTGAAGTCTGTGTCTGTCTTGTTGGGGTGCAGAACCAAAGCAGACAGTTATCGAGGTGCAGATGACAGACTCAATAATTCCTCTGTAGAACTGGATCAGCAGCTCCTCGGGCAGTTTGAGCATCCTGAGTTATCGCAGAAAGAACATTGTTTGTTGTGTTTTTTTTAATGACATTTTTGATGTTAGGTGTCCATTTTAGGTCTTGTGATATAGTAGAACCTAGAAATGTGATGGTCTCTACAGTTGATACAGTGTTGTCTAGTACTGTAAGAGGTGGTAGTATAGTAGGGTTTCTTCTAAAGTCTACCACCATTTTTATTTATTGATTGATTTGGTCAAGTGATTATAAGATAACAGGTATAAGTATAAACATAGTTATGAATACATGAAATGGATACATATAAGAAAAATAAAAAGAAATAATAGGATAGGGACAGACCTCTTAGGAAAGGGGTAAGGTCAATAGTAGACAGTCTTAAGGTTAAAGTTTTTGGGGTTTGGGGAAGAAACCACAGAGTCAGGTAGAGTATTCCAGACATTGACCAGTCTGTTGCTGAAGTCGTATTTCCTGCAATCAAGTTTGGTGTGGTTTACCTTGCGTTTGTATCTATTGTGTGCTCTTGTATTGCTATGGTTGAAGCTGAAGTATTCATTGACAGGTAGGACATTGCAATGTATAATTTTATATATTAGACTTAGATTGGACCGAAGGAGGCGTAGTTCTAGATTTTCTAGGTCTAGAATTTCAAGTCTGGTGGTATAAGGTAGAGGAGTGGAGAACTTTTCTTGTGAAATATTTCTGGACTTTCTCAGCTGTATTAATATCAGATACGTAATGTTGGTTACAGACTGATGAGCTTTATTCCAGTATTGGTCTTGCAAATGTTTTGTATGCTCTAGTTAGTAGTGTGATATTACCAGAGAAAAAGTTACTTAGGATTAGGTTACAACTCTTAATGCCTTTTTGGCCATGTAGTTACAGTGGGTTTTTTTTATAGTTTTGAGTGTGTTCAGTTCCAAATTGCTCTGGTTACACCATGAGGCAAGTTATATAACCTCCTGTCAGTATGCAGATTCATCGTTGTCTCGAATGAAACCAATCAGCAAATTTCAATATTTTATGGTTTAGCTATTTCTCTGTTTTCTTTTCATTCTAGCTCAAGGACATGGCAAGCTGTGCCTTATACCACCACAGGCATTAAGACGCCACGAACAATTCTCAGACCAGCTGTTGTATTTTTCCCCTCCAGACCACCCACATCAGACACCAAACTGGCTCCAAAAGAGGACATTTTTTTTCAGACTGTAATAATTCATTTGAATGGTAGGATTTGAGGGAGTATTCACGTACCATTACAGGGCAGCTGGTAGGAGTTTTATGTTCTTCTTGGATCCTTGTGATTAAGCATTATGGGCAAGAAGTATTTCAATACTTATTAGTGTCAACAACAAACAAGCCAAAAAATATTGCCAGGCATTAGAGGAATGTCAGTGTGTTGGCTGCAAACAATTGCAAGGTACTAAATATTGACTGTTAGAGATGTGAGACATTGCAATAATGGAAAAGTATGAATTTTGTGAAGCTATGATTTTCCAAAATTAATGCAACACTTCTTTGGCAAAATATTCTTTTTTACTGTTTTGGAAGCATCAGCATCATGTATATATGATATCCACAGAGGTGGTATTCAGCAGGTTCTGACCAGTTCTGGTAGTGGGAATTTTGAGTTGTTCAGAGAACCAGCAAGTCCCACCTCTGACTGGCCCCACCCCCATCTCTTCTCTGCCTCCTGAGCCCCAGCTGATAGGCTGGGTCTTCTTTTGTTGCCCTGCACAGGAGAACGGAGCTGGAAAGCAGGTTAGTGGAGTGGGGAGGGAATGGGATTTTGCAGTAACCTTCCCCCTGAAGTGGGGTGGGAATGGAGATTTTACAGTATCCTTCTAGATATGCCCACCAAGTCATGCCCATCAAGCTACACCACACCCACCATGCCATGCCCACAGAACCAGTGGTAAAAAAATTTGAATCCCACCACTGGATATCCATAACTGCATATGAATCTCAAAACAAGAAGAAATTAACAAAAATGGCCACCATGTAATTAAAAGTAAAAAGGATGTGCAACTGGATAGGGGGCTAATCTGTTTAATCGTCATCTATCCTCTAGTAAAGGTATGAGGGATGGTATGTAGAGATAAAACTCTTCCTCTTCCTGTCTCAGCCTCAAGCCTTGAGATGGCACAGTATATCACTACAGCCTCCTGGCCCTGGGAGATGGGATGTATTTTGTAATTGGAGAACAGCCTTGTCAAATATTGGTTTTGAAGTATAACCGATTAAGACTTGTGTGAATTGGGCTATCTATTAAACTATCATATGGTTTATTGCTTGGCTATGTAATACAGATAGTACTTGATTTACTTGCATAAATTGCTAAGCGAGACAGATATTCCTAAGTGAGGCAGATGTTCAGTGAGTTTTGCTCCATTTTACGATCCTTTTTTACCACACTGTAATTGTTAAGTTAGTAACACAGTTGTTAAGTGAGTCTGGCTTCCTCATTTACTTTGCTTGTCAGAAGGTCACAAAAAAGGGACACATAATTCTGGGACCCTGCAAGCGTCATATGAGTGAATTGCTAAGCATCTGAATTTTAATCCATGAGATGTTGCAATGGAGATGTTGCAATGGTCATAAGTGTAAAAAATAGTCAGAGGTCAGTTTTTTCAGTGCCATTGAAACTTGGGTCACTAAATGAACTGCTGTAGGTCAAGGACTACCTGTATTCAGGGGTGGGGTTCTCCCAGTTCGTACGTATTCACTGGAACCGATTATTAACATTCTAAGCAGTTTGGAGAACCAGTTGTTAGAATAAATTACTGGTCTAATCCTGTTAGGAAGGAAGGAAGGAAACATTCTGGAGTTGCTTATAGAAACTGCCTCTCCGTTAACCCTTATTACATTCTTGGCAAGACTAAACTTCTTGTGTCAGGAACATCTCTGGAGTTTTTTTGCCCTCCTTTGCTGGTACTTTGCTTGTGTGAAGTGACTATTGAAAGTTACAGTGGCACTGAAAAAAGTGACTTATGACCATTTTTCACACTTATGACTGTTGCAGCATCCCCACAGTCACGAGAGGCCAGGCGAGGAAATGCGTGCCTCAATGTGAGTGATATTGAGTTGGCCACATCCAACCAATAACATAACCACCAAGCCACGCCCACCACCTAAGCCACTCTCACAGAACTGGTTGTTAAAAAATTTGAATCCCACCCCTTTATATGATGGAATAAAATTATTTCTTTAATCTGGATTTAGGATTTAACAAGCACCATACAGCCATGATTTCTCAATCTAATCTGCTTCACAAATTTATTGCTAAAGATCATATGGAATAACCGATGTGATTTGAATTCTGAGGGAAAAAAGAAGGATGTGTAAATTAATCAGATGTGACAAATAAATTCTGGAACTTAAAGCATTATATGCCAGTGGGGTCACAATTACATATGTAATATACAGTATTTATGTTTTCATTGGTTTAACCTGAGTCACATTTGCAACTACTGTACCACAAGCTGATTGTTTTAACCACTGTTTCAAATTGACAGAAGATACCAAGATCATTCATCAGTAAGCATTCACTACAACTGGCTTTGATTGGTTCAACTTTGAACACATCTGCCCACAGCCAGCTTTTTCAGAACAGGGAAAGGATGTATTTCGACAGCACTGGTGACATTATCAAATCATCTTTGCCCTCTGAAAGTTCTCTTAAGGACTCTCAGACAGGCTGCAAGAAGGAGAAATGACATTCTATTGCCCCATCCTTTAGCCTAAAAACAGTTAGTGACAGGAACTCTATTTTGTCCATCTTTTGTGATTCTGACATAAGGAAAGTCAATTAAGGCCAAAACCAGCTTCTGAGCTGTGTCTTCAGGATGATTTTTTTAAAATTGATCTCTGTGTTTTCTCCCCCTCTTTCTCTGCTATCCCAGAGGGATTCACAATCCCAAACAATAAAGGGGAAGACATTCAATGGAAATAATGTTCTATCCCATAGGCAGATTTCATATCATTCTTCTGTCAAAACCACATTCTTAATGTATGCTATTTTATTTTCCTTGTTTGCAATGATATTTCTTGTAATATTTCAAGTTGCTGGAGCTGGGAGGGATCAACAGTGTAACAGTCCATGAACTTGACCAAAACACTGTAAAAATAAAATGCATTATTGGAACAAATATAACAACAATTCAGAGATTAAAGGCCTGGCAAGCCAGTATTGTGCTTCTTGATTTTTTTAAAAAATGACTTGCTACTAGTAAGCAAAATGCAGTTTAGAGTTTTCTTTACAAAATATAATATGCCCAACTTGGAACAAATTTTAAAGACATGAGTATATTCTATGAAAGCTGCTCCATAGTTTTTGCTGATGTAAGAAAACAATTTAATCCAATGCACCTGTATATAAAACACAGCTAATTAACTTCAGCTTCTTTCTTACTGTATACTAGAATACATCTTTAAAATCTTAGCTTTTATTAGCTTTTTTTTAATTTAATGTAATTTCACATTTCAAATGTTTATTATCCGTTTTATTGTTTTATTAATAAATTGACCTGAAATTATATGATTAGATAGATAGAATACTTTATTGGCCAGGTGTGATTGGACACACAAGGAATTTGTCTTGGTATAAATACTCAGTATACATAAAAGAAAAGATACATTCATCAAGAGTTGAGAATCATAACGTACAACACTTAATGATAGTCATAGGGTACAATAAGCAATCAATCATACTAGGAAACAGTTAATATAAATTGTAAGGATACAAGCGACAAAGTTACAGTCCTACAATCACAAATGGGAGGGGATGGGTAATAAGGAGTGATGAGAAGATAAATAATAGTAGTAGTGCAGACTTTGTAATAGTTGAACAGTGTTGAGGGAATTATTAGTAGAAAGTCAAACATTTAAATAAATGAATATGGCAATATAACTTTCCCTCATCACCCATTTCCAGAGTATAGATATTTTAAAGAAATTCCTCCTCTCTGTTAGAAAGCTAAATTCATATGATTTAGCTTAGAACAATGTTGGTGAACCTTTTTAGTACTGAGTGCCAAAACGGAAGTATGCCCGGGGAAGCGCTGAAAATTGGAAGAGCAACTCCCTGACGCACATGTACGTGCCAGGAAGTTGAGGTTCTGGTTTCCAGCACACGCATGCATGCCAGCCACCTGGTCTTCCACTTTCTGGCACATATGCACCAGAAGCCAGAAGAGCAATGGGTGATGGCTGCCATGCCCAGAGAAATGTCTCTGCGTGCCACTTCCAGCATGCATGCCATAGGTTCGCCATCCCAGGTTTAGAATGAGCTATTCAAGATGCTAGAGAAAGCAACTTTAGAATCAAGGAGAAAGCCAGCTACTAATCAAATTATTGTGTGATACTTTGGCTTGTCTTTAAGATTGATTTATTTGGGGCATATTCAACAAATTGTAATTAAACTATGGGTTAATGCAGAGACAAATAATTTTTCTGCAGCTGCTGACACTTGAAACACTGTTTTCTAGCCAAGAGTCTAGCTGAGAGTTACAGAGGTTTCTTCCCTCTGCTTTGTGGCTGGGGTATAGCACAGTGAGAACATCCCTGTATGATTTGTCCCTAACTTACTTATTTACCACATTTTTGAACTGCCTATCTCCTTCAAAGAGGGAGTCTGGGTGGCATACAATAAATGTTACAGCATAAAAACAGTATATACTGTATAAAAAAAAATTAGAAGGGTGCAAGGATAATTAAACACTGTTAGAATCATTTTAAAGCCATAGGAAGCATTTTAGGGCACTATCTAGCACCATGGCTACATGTTCTTCTAGGTTCTCCACATGAGGTTGCTGAGCCATGTTTTGAGCTCTTTTTAGAAGGCCAGGAGAGTGGATTACCTCACTGATGGATGAACTTGCCTCCCTGGTGATTTAAATATCCCCAAGATTTAAAGTCTTTTTATGGGCTGTTTTATTCTGTTTTTTACATATTCATTATTTTTCCCATTCTGCACCATAAAAAGTTTATTAATAACTTTTTATAGATATCTCAGCACGAAAGACAATGCTTTTATCGTGGTACAAAGCCCAATTTTAAATTTGTGCACCTCTATCTTAGAGAAACAGCTCTGATGTGTCATTTTTTTCCAAATGGACTGAATGATCCAAATTTAAATTGCTGAGATATTTTTTAGCAGTCCAAGAGAATGTTCGCTTCTCAGCAAGAGTTAAAATTGTAGATTTTTTTTTTCTATGGGAAGCAAGCGAAAACAGTCAGCACAGAACATCGCCAAACTCATATGACTGTCAGTTTCATAATCCATGGGATTCTTTAATGATTTCTTCTGAAACATGCATTGAAGAGACATAGTGGTCTTTGCTTTATGACATGATGTAAACTGACACTCTTCAAATGTGTTGGCATTCTTCTTCAGCACCAATGCCCATCACAGTACCTGGTATTCCAAGTAAGGTACACAAAACTGAGCACATGATAAGGACCACTTTTTCTCAAATTGATATCCTTCAAATATATTAGAACTACAAACCCCAGAACCCCATAGTTAATATGACCATTGTTCTTGGTGGTTATGAAATTCAGCCTACAGAGAACTAGGTTTTTGTAATCATATAGAGATCCCAAAAGGCACTGCAACAGAAGCAACTTTCAACATCAGAGAGCCCTGTGGTGCTGGAAACATGCAAAAGGAATCTAAAGGCCCTGTCACACTGCCCAACGGATGGAAAACGTTTGTAAAAAGGACACAGCGGACAAGAAAAATGTTCCATCCGTTGTTATCTGCTCTCAAAAGGGGCTTCACAACCCTCCAGATCCAGAGGCACCTGCTCCCACCCAGTCCAGGTCTGCCCCTCCACCCCAGGTGATGTCACTGCCATTCCAAGGCTTTCCACAGGCCCTCACCTACCAGGGCTATGGCTACCAGGAGGTCCAGCAGCACAGGCAGCAGCCCTTCCCAGTCCAGGCACAGAGTCATTGGACGCCACCGTTGCCACCGGTTCCACTGATGCCACCGATGCCACCCACGCCACTGATGCCATCGATGCCACCGACGCCACCGATGCCACCCACACCAGTCCTCACCCAGCTGCAGACCAGACAGCCCCACTACACTGCTCCTTCCTCTACCCCACAGCCAAGTCCGGCCTCAGTACATCTGTCGTCGGTATTGGGACTGACACCTCATGGCATGGATGAAGGAGCTCTCAACATCACGGGGCGGAGCCAGCTGTCTGAGAGCTTCCTCAACACACTGTCACTTGTTGTCCTCTCAGGGCCAGGCACCCCAGTGGGGCTTCAGACCAGCACTCCAGCAACAGCCACCTCCACAGCACCTGGACCCTCCACCCCTGAGACTGGGCACACCTCCGAGTGACCGATAAGAGTGCCAGAGACTGGGTGGCTACCTGTAGACTTTATTTGGACACTTGACTTGGGTCATTTTTCTTTTACAGCTTGTTATTAATAAAGTTTATCTTTGCTTCACACACTTGCTTCATGGTTTAAGTCTTTGCATGCTTGTGGGATGGGTTAAGATAGCAGTGGGATGGGCAGGGATACCTTTGGGATGGGTAAGGGTAGCAGTGGGATGGGCAGGGATACCTTTGGGATGGGTTAAGATAGTTGTGGGATGGGTTAAGGTAGCTGTGGGATAGATAAACCTCCAGTGCAAGCATAGTGGGACTGTCTGGTCCACCCTCCCAGGTGCCACACCTATGGCCCTTCATTATCAATAACAATGTAAGCATTGATCCACACATTTGAACATAAACACAACTCTTTATTAAATGCCCTGCTCATTGTAGGCCCACCCAACATACATGGCCCAATCTCATCAGTGTGATGAGACAGGCTGAAGGAAGCATCCATTAAGCATCTATCATCCTATCTTGCCACTCCACTGCTCCAGCTGGGGAGCTGCACCAGTGTTTCAGGAGGTTGCGCTGCTTCTTCCCTTCACGTGAAGCTCTGTTGGGGCCTTGCACATCCTCAGTGTCTATCAGGTTTCGCCCTTGCCTCCATTCCCATTGCCTTGTTGGAGGTCCACGAGCCTGTTTTGCAAGACTGGGTAGCGGGTGCGCATGAGATTGTGCAGGATGCAGCAAGCTTCCATGATCCTCCTCACGGTCTCTGGGCGATGCTGCATGGTGGTGAGAAGTACCTGGAACCTGTTGGCCAGGATGCCAAAGGCGTTCTCCACCACGCGCCTTGCCCTGGACAGCCTGTAGGTTGAAGATCCTTTCTTCAAGGGTGAGGCATCTGGAAGTGTAGGGCTTCATGAGGTAGGCTCTGAGGGAGAAGGCGTCATCCCCCACGATGAAGTAGGGCACATCTTGCGTGTTGTTGGGCAGGGGGTCTGGATCTGGGAAGCCCACGATGGTTGCGTTCCAGCCGCTCCTTGAGGTCACTGGCGTTGTATACCTGGGCATCTGAAGCTGACCCGTTGCCTGAAGCATCAATTTACATGAACTTGTAGACAGCATCTACCATGGTGAAGAGGACTATGCTGAAGAAGCCCTTGTAGTTGAAATAAGTGGACCCCGACTTGGCTGGAGCTTTGCAGGCCACGTGCTTGCAATCTATGGCTCCAGTGGTGTGTGGGAAGTTCCACCTCTGATACCACTGCTCTACAACTTTCTTCCATCCTTCTTCAGTGGAGGGGCACTGTAGGAGCTCCTCCAGGTATTCTTCGATGATGGCCTGAAACACTTCTCTGACCACAATGCTGATGGTGTTGTGTGGCACCCTCCAGCCGTACTGCATGCTCCTGTAGGTGGTCCCTGAGGCCAGGTGGCGCAGAGTCAGTGCCACCTTGAGCCCAGGTTCCAGGCTGGGGTGGACGTTGGTGCTCTGCTTGGTCAACCTGGGTGTCAGCTGCTGCACAACTTCATCAAACATGGCTGGAGGCATCCTCATGAATTCATGAGTGTCTTCGTTCCTGAGCTCCACTATCAGCTTGTTGTACAGTCCGTACTCTGCTCTTCTCCCGATCCATCTTCGGACCCAGACGCTTCTTGGCTGCCTCCTTTTCTTCCTGTAGTAGAGTTCACAGAGCCTGTAGATGGCTTCGCACTGTTGCAGAACGATGGTGGCTACCAAAAGGATTGTGTTACGATCCAAGGTGGACATGACTGGATGCTGTGGAAGAGCAAGAGGCAGATGAAGGCTGCAGAGGTCTGCACAGCAGGGCTGCTGGTCTGAAAGTGAGATCCAGGTGAGTTGCTCCCCCTTTTTATTGGCAATATAGGTTTTCCACTAGGTGTCCCTTTGCATCCTCTAGGCATCCTCTAGACATCCTTAATATCCGAGATAGGTCCCCTCTGCGAATGTTTTTTCCATTTTAAATGCTTTCTTTGCATGCTGCATCCATTTTCATCCTTTCTCCGTCCATGCTACTAATGCTGCGTGTCCGTTCCACATCCGTTCCGCTTCCTCCCTGCGTCTGTTTACCACTGGAGCGGATTTGAGTTGTGCGTATGCGCAGCGGATGCCTAGCAAATATAGCGGATGCGTAACGGATGACGATGGATGCAGAACAGATGTCTCCCCTATGCCTAGCGGATGCAGAACAGACGCGTTTGATACATTTTCTGCTCAAAAGTTTTGAGCAGCTCAAAACTTTCTGAGCAGATGAAATGTCAATAGACGGATGCTGGATGGATAGAGAGGAAGCAAAATGTATGCAGTGAGTACAGAATGGAAGCATCGCATTAACCAACGGATGGGTAAGTGTTTTTCTCCGTTCTACATCCTCTTTTCATCCGTTGGTGCAGTGTGACAGGGGCTTTAATAACTTAAAAAACACAAATTCATGTCTTCCCTCAATCAGCTTGCAAAAAAATACAGACTTTTTAAGGGGAAAATTAACTAAAGCAGATTGGAAAAAAGAATATATTTTAATGAATACCTAGCCCTACTTTTTATAGAGTTGTGGAGAAACATCTGGTTTTTAAAAGCTGCTAACTCCCAGCAACCCCCAATACCTCCATTTTATGAGCAATTGTGAAAGATACTGGAAGTTGCAATTCAGAAATATTTGGAGACAACAGACAATATAAACTTGACCCTACTAGAATAAGGTCATGCTGGCAAATTGATATCTGCCTTATTATTTTTTCCCAGCCATCATTGTGGTATTATCTAAAGAAAACCTAAGTAGATAAACATTTTATATTTGTAGGATGTGACCTTCATAAATGTAAGACTTGTTCATATCTCAGAAATAATAAAATAACATATTCTGGCTTTATAAACACCATCTGTTATAGCCTGTTACACTTTTTTATGAAAAGATCTTTATTTCCTTCAAGGAAAATAGAATTATATGTATTTCTTTGAATATGGACTAGAGTAGACTTGGAGATTCATTATTTTTTTTCTGAAATTTGTACTTCAATATATGTAGTGAAGCAACTTTATTTCCCGGAAAAAAAAATCAGTGTCATTTTATTGTTGACACTCTTTACTTGGCAGTGCTGTATGTCAGATATAGAAGTGGGAAACTTATTATATTATGCCCCCCATTTACTCAGAAGATAAATTGATCCTAAATTAAACTTCACTTAGCAGAAGGACTGCATGAGCAGATTCTTTTGGGAGAATGTGTATAAGTTGCTTCTTTGTAATGAGCTAAAGCAAAAAAAAAAAATCCTCCTCTATTCACATCACATAAAAGTATAAAATGACTATTTATTAGCCATAAGGGATTCCTAGAGTTTATTTTCTCTCCTTTTCTTTAAAAGAAACTGGTTAAATTATTCAGTACTCTATATCTTTCCCATCCTTTTTATTTGAATAATAAAATTGCCTCTTCACATTCTTCTTCTAAATGTTATGGCAGAAAGAAACTGACCAGTTAATATCCTTTCATTATTATATATTTTCTCATTTTCCTTCAAGTATAATACTGCTGTTATATATGATGTGAATGTGCCATATGATGAATAATAGTGCTGTCCAGTGGTAGGATTCAACAAATTTAACAACTGGTTCTTCCTAATGACCAGGTGAGCATGGCTTGGGGTATTCATGTAACTGGGTATGCATGGTCAACTCAATGTCACTCATGACAAGGTAGGGTGGTGCAGGTGAGCTAAATCAGCAATAGTGATGGCTGGAGCCTTAGACTTACTTTTGTGCAGCAACACCAATGGTGATTCTCTGACACTTCATCTCTTGCTGGGTCTTGCTGCCCAACAGTCAGAGTTTTTAAAAAGATTTTTGTAGCAGGAAACCATGGGCAGCTACTTTTGGCTTTTGTTGGTGCACCTAGGCATGACCTGCCCCAAGATACTGGCCTGTAGTTGCCACCTCTTTTCCGGTGTGAGGGATCTTCAGCTGCTGGTCTTTTTTGTCATGAGCAGCCTCCATCTGCCACTCTTTTCTGGCTTGAGCAGCCTCCAGCTGCCACTCTTCCAGTACGAGAGACCTTCAGCCGCTGTTCTTTTCCAGCATGAGCAGCCTCCAACTGCAGCTCTTTTTTCAGTGTGAGTGGCCTCCAGCCACCACTCTTTTTTAGTGTGAGCAGCCTCCAGCCACCACCTCTTCACCAGCATGAACCAAGGTAGCGGATAATGGCAAAGGGCTTGGCAGAGATCTGGGCCACGCGGGAGGCTGGGGTAAAGGCAGGCAAGTGGATTGAGCTGCAAGAGCCATGTGGTCGAGGCAAGCAAACTGGCGAGCAAGAGAGCCAGAGACCAGCAGCTGCAGCCAAGGTAGGCAAGGTGAGATAAGGAATGACTGGGAGGGGAGGGATGGGCAGGGTGCGGGGGCTGAGCCAACCAGTGGTGCGATTAGCTGGTTCTCCAAACTGCACAAAATCTTAACAACCTGTTCACTTGAACCAGTCCGAACTGGCTGAATCCCTGCTGCTATCCTTCTAGAATACAGTACAGTGTATAAGGAGGATAGGTTTTTATTATTATTTGTATATTTCCTGTTTCTATAAGACATTCACAATCCCAATTCATTCCAGGTATATGTTGCCCTATATAGGCCTGCCTGCTTCTTTTGCTTTTGTCCATTGTTTCTTTCTCTTTTTTTACAGCCACATTTTCAATGAAGGCATCACCACCTTCCTAACCTTTCTATGATGACTCAATTAACCAATTCTATAAGCATAACAGACAGTTATGTGCCTTTTTTTGCCATTTCCAATACCATTTTGGACATCATCAATCACAGATTTTTTTTCACTTGTCATTTACCTCAACACAATTAGCAATAAGAAATTCAAATTAATGCCATACATTTTAATTTTGAAAGACTTATCTCTTTTTTTGTGTGGTTCTGGATTTTCTATCCACTACTGTTCTTCTGAAATATCTATTTTTCCAATTACAACCATATCGCTTTTCTTCCCAAAGATCTGTAGATTTACCAGCTTTTCAAAGCAAAACATTTTTCTACTTTGTACATAAGTCTGTCAGTGGATTTGTTATTTTCTTCAGATGTGCCTAATCTGATAAATGGCTTATCTTTGTTCATTTCCAAATCATTCATTCTGAGCTGCTTTCATTACTTTATTTGATCCCTATATTTTATTTTTATCTTTAAGTCATACATAATTGATTGGAACATATTTACCATCTTCTCTAGTATAACTATCTTAGAATCATTTAATCATTTAATAATTGTGCTTATTATATACAATTTCACATAACACATTCCTGCGTCAGAATACAAACTTTATTTCTGAAAAAAAAACCAGATGCCATTTAAAATTCTTTGCATATACTTTTTTTAAGACAGTTCAGGAAGCAGCTTATTATTCAGAAAGATCATTCTAAATATCTGCCACATCTCATTTAATCAAATTATGAAATTCTCTTCTCTTAGATTCGATCTACTATTGGCTAGTACCTATCACAAGTACCATGTTACTATTTTTTACAATCTTCACGATGAAATTATTTAAGGAAAAGGGCGTTGGTACTTACCTGATATGCCCATTCTCTGTGAGCTGTGAAGAGCATCCAGAGTTGGGAGATGCTTCAGTCTCTTCTGGAAAGGCTGGGCTTAAAACTCCGGGATGCTCCTCCTCCACGGAACTCCTCCTCAGCATCCCCCAGTTTTGCGAAGATTGAGTGCCAAAGTCCGGAACTCGTCACCTAATCTAGATCCCTGATTGGAACGGGACCCCGCCCCAGATGGAAAGAAAAGGGTGGGGCTGGATGCTCTTCATAGCTCACAGAGAATGGGCATATCAGGTAAGTACCAACGCCCTTTCTCCCATGAGCTGTTCAGAGCATCCAGAGATGGGACATACCAAAGCTTGGCCTGTCCTTAGGGAGGGACTCTGTCTGGAGCGAAATCCACTCCTATATTCTGTGGACCCTCTACAGGACTCTTCTGCCAAATGAAGCATCCGCTGAGGCATAGGCATCAATTTTATAATTTCTGACAAAGGGGGATGGTGAAACCCAAGTTGCCGCTCTGCAAATCTCATCTATGGAGGCCTGTGTGGCCCATGCTGCTGATGTTGCTGCACTCGTTAAGTGGGCTGTAATGCCCTTAGGAACTGAGATGGACTGGCATTTGTAACTTTTAGCTATGATGGCTCTCAACCATCTACCGGTGGTCAGGGACGCCACCTTTTGACCTAAAGTGGATGGGTTGAAGGATAGAAATAGAGCCTCAGATTTTCAAAATGCTGCTGTACGATCTAGATACATGCGTAAGGCCCTTCACACGTCAAGTGTGTGCCATTGATGTTCCAGCCTATGAGATGGTTTCAGACAGAAAATTGGGAGGACCAACTCCTGTGCTCTGTGGAAGGTTGAATTTACTTTAGGAGTAAACAATGGATCCAAACATAGAATCACTCTGTCTGCATGAAATACGCACAGGTCCTTATGCATTGACAATGCCACCAATTCAGAAATTCTAGCTGATGTGATTGCAATTAGGAAGGCCACCATATGTCAGGAATTTAAGACTAGTGGTTCTTAGAGGCTTTAACGGACCGGTTATAAGTGCGGTTAACACCTTGTTGAGATCCCAGGTAGGATAGCAGTGAATTACAGGAGGTCATAAGTTTGCAGCAGCCTTGAGAAAACTGCAGACATGTGGATGGTATGATATGGAACGGAGGTCACCCCAGGTTATCACCGACACTAAAGCTGCCACCTGTCTACGTAACGTATTTGTAGGTAGGCCCTTGGTCAACCCTTCTTGTAAAAACCCAATAATTGACCTATTAATGGAGCAGTTGGGTCGATCCTAGACCCCTGGTACCAGCGACAAAAGGCAGACCACGTGGCTTCATATATACAATTTGTTAATGCCCATCTGGAAGCTTGAAACGTGACAATAGCATCCTCTGAAATTTGTTGGGCCCTTAAACGGCTCCGCTCAACCTCCATACGGCTAGACTGAGCCATTGTGGATTTGGGTGGAGGATTGGCCATTGGGAGAGGAAAACCTTCAATAGTGGAATTTTCCAAGGTTATTCTCTTGACAGGTCCTGTAAATCTGTGAACCACGTTCGCCTGGGCCAGAAAGGGGCGACCAATATCAATTCCGCTCGTTCCTCCAATAACTTCTGGATCAACCTGGGTATTACCAGGAGTGGAAGAAATGCATATAGAAGCCCGGAAGGCCACTGACATTGCAAGGCATTGATGGCCTCTTCCCCTTGAGTCAGGTACCTTGAGATATAGCGGGGCAATTGGGTGTTGAGAGGAGAGGCAAATAGATCGACTACCAGTTGCCCAAACCTCCGCGCTGCTTCCTGGAAGACAGACGGGTGGATGCGCCACTCTGCCTGATTTATCGTGGCCCTGCTGAGCCAGTCTGCTTGTGTGTTTAATGCCCCTGCTATGTGTTCTGCCTTGATTGAAGACAGATTGGCCTTGGCCCATTTGAACAACTTGGTTGTCTCCAACATCAGAAGTTTGGAATGAGTACCCCCCTGTCTGTTTACATGGGCCTTGGTTGTGGTATTGTCTGTCAGGACCAAAATGTGTCGTGAATGGAAGAGGGGTAGAAAACTGCGTAAGGCCAGGTGAACTGCTCGTGGTTCCAACAGGTTGATGCTTTGCGATTGTTTGGAAATAGACCAAATTCCTTGTGCACTGTGGGATTGGAAGTGAGCCCCCCATCCTACCAGGCTGGCATCGGTTGTGATCATTACCCTGTGGGGTTCCTTGAAAGGGCATCCCTTGTTTATTGTTTTTTCTGACCACCAGCGGGAACCACTGCAGCTCTTTCGAATGGAATTGAGCCCAAGGTACAATGGAAATACATGAAATTAGTTTCCCTAACAATTGAGACAGCAATGCCAGAGAAACCCTCTTTAAAGCCCTGATCTCTCTGTATTCAGGCCAAAGACTGAATACTATTTAACCTGTCCTGTGAGAGAAAAACCTTGCCCTCCACAGTATCTATCACTGCCCCCAAATGAATTAGTCTAGTTGAGGGGATCAAGTGGCTTTTATCCCAATTTATGGAAAAGCCATGACCCTGGAGGGTCTCCAGAGTAAACTTGGTATCCAATTTTGCTTGATGCCTGGAAGATGACAAAATTAAAATATCATCCAGATAACATTGTAAGCAGACAGATTTGATTCTGAGCGAGGTGGTCAACGCCGCGAGAACCTTGGTAAAGGTCCTAGGGGCTGAAGCCAGACCGAATGAAAGGGCAATATATTCATAGTGCTGATCGCAATAGCAAAATCTGAGATATTTGTAGTGGGCAGGTCTGATTGGTATATGTAAATAAGCCTCTGTGAGATTTATAGAGGCCATAATATTGTTCTCTCTGATGCTAAGCAGAATGGACTGGAGAGTAGTCGTCTTGAATTTTCGATAAACCAATGATTTGTTCAAATGCTTGAGGTCCAGGATTGCCCTCCAGCCCCCCGAACTCTTTGGGACCATGAACAATAGAGAGTAACAGCCCTGACCCCGGTGTTAAGATGGGACCTCTCTAATGGCCCGAATATGCAGAAGATGATTGATAGCTTCCTGCATCAACGTCCTCTTAATGGAGTCCGAAGACATAGGGCTCCTAATAAAAAAGTTCGGGGGGGGGGGAGATTGAAATTCCAGCACCAAGTCAAAACCTAATGGTATCCTTGACCCACGCATCAGAGTTGGAGCTGTCCCATTGATCGGCAAACAGTTTTAACTGTCCTCCAATGTGAACTGCTATCAAGGACTCACTTGGGGCAACAAAAAAAAACGGCCTCTAGTGCCTCTGGGGATTCTACTATTTTGGCCTCCCTGCTGACCTCTATTGGAAGATTCAGGCCTATCCTGTCTGAAACTGGGCCTGTAGCCTGGTATTCTCTGAGATCTGGGAACATAGGGGCCCTGATAGTAGGACCGAAAGGAGCCCCTTCGAAACAACTGGGGCGTTCTGTTTTCAGGTCAACAAAAAAGAGGGGGAAGCACTTTTTTCTTGTTTCTATTTTCTATAAGGAGTGGATCTAAGACACTGCCAAATATTTTATCCCCCGATATTGGGGCTGGTGCCAACTTGCATTTATGCTTGGTATCCACCTGCCAATGCCTGAGCCAGAGCAATCTCCATGCAGATACGTGAGATGCTGTGGCCCTAGATGAGAATTTGACTGCATTAAATGTGACATCGGCGGAGAACTCTGTGGCTGCCATAATTTTGGCTATGTCCTGGTGAGCTCTAACATTTGACACCGGCAATATATCCCTCAGGTAGGAAAGCCATCGGCAGGAGGAATGTGTAAAAAAGGACGCAGCTGTAGCTGCCTTAATGGTCCAGGCATCAGAAACATGCACCCTACGGAGTGCTAACTCTGCTCTCTTTTCTTCCGGTCTCAGGGCCTCCTCAGCCTCATTACAGAAGGTGGAGGAAGAGGCCAGAGCCACAATGGGTTCATCCACCTCGGGTGTTTTGAGGAAGTTTGCAAACTCTGGTGCCAAATTAAAATATTGTTTATTGTACCCTGTTGGGGCTGGGTATGATGCTGCTGATGCCCATTGATTTTGTACTAATTCAGCAAACATATGAGGAACCGGGATAGTTTCCGCCTCATTGGCCGGTTGCAAGAATATTAGGTCTTGGGATTCATCCTGAGACTCTGTTGGTAATGGATGAGGGTCTGATGTGCCTAGTTTGGTGGTGTTCTTTGCCTTGAACAGTAAAGATTTAAAGAGGTGTGGACAAAAAAGTCCAGAAAAGGTAGGCTGGTCTGGAATGAGGCCTTCGTCATCCGACATTCCCCATTCTGGCGGGTCAGCCTCTGACAGTCCCAAGTCCATCTGATAGATTGACACACACACCCCCATGGAAACCTCCTGGTCCTCAAAGTCCACTTCCTCCCGAAGGCCCTGGGGTGGTATGTTAAGAAAATTGGGGAGTACCTGAGATTGATGTTGTTGGCTATGCCCAAAGGAGCAGGCGGACGGGGATCCTGCATCTGAAATGGTCGAGAAGTGTCCGGTCTGGATGGATTGCTGAAGACTAGTGGCAGTGCCTCTTTGAATTGCCATCTCCATCCATTGCCTCATTTCAATGGGAATAGACTCAGGTAATCCCTCCTCCTGCCTTAGGCTGGTGGCCATAGGGGTGAATGTCATTTCTGGAATTGGCTGGCCAGTGCTCAATGAAGGAGATGTGCCTATGGGCAGTTGTCTAGAAACAGCCTTTCTGGGCTGGGTAGATAAGTCCAAGGGCCCCATCAATGGGTTTTGAGTTCTGATCAGCCAGAGCCATCTTGTCTGCCTCCCTGGCTTGTTTTTGCAATTGTCTTACCAATGATAGGTGCCTTCTATGGGCATCCTTATCTGCTGCCTTAGAGGCCTTTTTGGGGCCCACAGGCTTGTCTCGGGACTTATTTGGCTTGGAGCGGAAAGCGTTGTCACGTTCCATTTGTATGATGGATTGTCTTGCCTCTGAATGTAAAATTATTTTATTTTATTTATTTATTTATTTATTTATTTATTTATTATTTTTAAATTATTATGATAAGTATTGTTACTTTGGTAGAAAATTGAATTTTGGGGAGATGCCTGCCCCTACAGGTGAAATTAGAACATTCCTCCAGGAAGGTAAGACTGTATATTTAGGAATAAAAGATTAACTGGTGCGTAGTATTGAAGGGTTCCCAGCAAGGGAAACCCCCCAAATGCTCCAAGTGATAGAAAGAAAATCCGGATCCCTGGTCCCCAGCAAGGGAAACCAGCTATTACAGGCTCTGATGTGACTCCTTGCCTGTCAGAGACAAACGCCCAAAATATAACTGTCACTCACAATTTCCAACTGAATAAATGATCCAAAGGCAAATGCACAGAAATGCCTATATAATGAGTAGTAGTTTAGTTCAACTTAGTCAGAAGGATAGCCAAGTCCAGAAAAGGCACAGTGGAAAGTTGCTACCTCGGTCCCCAGCAAGGGAAACCAGTGAGGAATGGAGGCTATGGAAATTGGATGCGAAAATGAGGCAGCCGTTGAAAAGGATGGGAAGCGGAATCACCAGTGTTAAGCCTGAGCTGTCAGAGAGACTGCTACTCAAATTGCAATTAAGCACTGTCAGGAGAAACCAGCAAAGCCAAGAAAAGCGCAGCTGCAAGTGATCCGTTCCGATCGCAGAGCAGACGATTGGAAGGTTAGACAAGGCTGTTTCCTGAGGCAATAGCCTCAAGCTGCCTGTGGAGTGGCAGGCTTCACTAATTTACAAGAGAAGCTCATCGGAAGGGAAGATAAGGCTGTTTGCTGAGGCAAAAGCCGCAAGCTGCCTGTGGAGTGAGAGGCTCTGCCAATCTACAAGGGAACCAGTTTTAGAATTATTAATTTTTGAATAAATCGAGGGGAAAGCCTGAAGATCCGAATTAAATGGTGAAGGGTTTTAAAGATCCAACCTGAATTTGAGAAAGCTGTTCCAGTCAGGGAGTGCACAACCTCTTACCACGAAGGCTGAGCTAAAACTGGGGGACGCTGAGGAGGAGTTCCGTGGAGGAGGAGGAGCGTCCTGGAGTTTTAAGCCCAGCCTTTCCAGAAGAGACTGAAGCACCTCCCATCTCTGGATGCTCTGAACAGCTCATGGGAGAAAAACAATGCTTTACACAAATATGGAATCATGAAGTGAGCTTGGAGTAACACATGCTAGCTGTATTAGCATCAGGTTATTCCATCTGTTATAATCCTGTTTCATTTAATATCAAAGGTAGAAATCCCCCCCAAATTATACATATCTTACTGCATCATTGGAGCAGAAAGTTTTCTTTGCTGAAGAAAGTTTTTCTCCAGCTGAAAACTCTTTGATGTCATCTAAAAATTCAGAAAAATATTTGTTCATTTGATGAATTAAATGAATTTGCTTATCATAGAATCATCAAGATACTTTTGCATAAATACAGCCTCTTTCACATCATTCCAATGACTTTATGACTAGCACACAGGTATCAAACCTGCAGTGTCACATTGCCGTTACGTGACAAATTGCATCATTTTTCTCCTTCACGGAGCTGGGATGGATGTGGCCTGCACATGACGCATCCAGCCTGCAAGATACCAGTTTGACAACCCTGGACTAGCACCATGCTTATGACCAGAATAACTAGAATAAAAAGTCCAAAACAACTTATCCATTTCTAAATGGCAAATCTAGCCTGGCTACATTTGTTTGGGATACCTATTGTCTGCAATGACACTTCATATATCATGAAATGTGTGGTCCTTTTCACAGTACAAAAACCAGCTTTCTGATATAAGAAAAATCATTTTAAACCATAATCACAGTAGCAACTTTGAATCGAACCTGTGCAGCAGCCATTTTTCTGTGTCTCAGTTGCCACAGAGGGGAAGGGGGGAAGGAAGTTGGAATGTCTTACTAGACACAACAGAGAGCTTTCTCATGAGAACCAAGGTCATGTCTACTAGCAATGGATAAGGTTGGGGAAGGAGTGCCTGGAGAGCCTGCCAATTAACCCAATTGGCAAATGTGACTTGTGACACTTGGGGATGGGGTTATTTCCTATTTTAATTATACTAAAACCAGGGGTTTTCCTTTGAAACTGTGCTGATATGATGTACTCAATAAAGAAGATCTTTGAGGAGGATCCTAGTTTCAGACTTCTGATTTGCTTGGGTTCATTAGTCAGAATCTTGACATATAGAATTGGAAAAAACTTTTTGGTGATCTGTCACTGCTATGTTATTAACTACAGGTGACTACCTGGCAAATGAGAATTCTCCCCCCCCTTTTCCAAGGAAATCTATTTTATTGCCAGTTTTTAAGAGGTTTCTAATACATCATAAGGCTCTGTTCTACCTTGCACCTGATTGCTTTTTATGTATTTGAAGAAAGGTGTCAAACTCCCTTTAAATATTTTTTTATTCCATTCTAAATTATCTGGCTGTTTCAACTGCTTATCAGACCACTTGGTTTTCAGTCTCCTTACAGTGGTATCTCTGAGATGTAGTTTAATTTGTCACAATATTTAAAATGTGATGTCTAGATTTTAATAGACTATTCCAAATGTAAAGTAATGAGAATACAGGAAAATTATTACTTTCTGAACATAATGTTCTTGTACTATGCTACCAAGACACATTTCTGTGCTTTTCCCAAGCCAGTTCTCTTCCAATCTTTTGTGCCTTTTTGATACCTTGTGTTCAAATGCAAGATTTTTACATATATCTCAAGACAAAGAAGAAGCAACTTAGATAAGCGAAATATTTCAAGCCTAAAAGAAAAGAAGTCCAGTTGTTGTGATTCAACTTCCAGAAAACTCTACCTGAATGACTGAGCATCTATATCAAGATATAGATAATATAGACCTGTGATGGTGAACCTATGGCACACATACCACAGGTGGCACACAGAGCCCAGCTCAGTTCCACCACACATGCGAGTGTGCCTCCCACTGGCAAGATGGCCTTTGGGTCTCTGCTACACATGTACAGAGGCTTGATGCATGCTTGGGGGGTGGAGAGCATGCATAGGGGTATACATGCATGGGGGTGTCCATGAAGGTGGGCAGGGGGTACATACATGGATGGTACATCTTGCATTTTGGGTATGCATGCGTACTCATGCTTTGAGCACTCGGGACCCAAAAGGTTCACCATCGCTGATATTGACCTAGATATAGATGATATAGATATATAGACATAAGGTGTATATAAATGTATGTATGTATGGATGTATATATGTATGTATGTATGGATGTATACATATATATGTGCTGTTCAGCTTCCTTCGGGTATTATCCCACGTCATTGTAGTGCTGTTAAAGTTGTAGAAACGTTTCAGCAAAATCTCATCTGCCATCATCAGGCTTCTGTATTGAGTTTGTATGCGGGTCAGACTATCACAGCCGTTGGTTTTAAATTTGAGGCTAGCCTATTATTGTGGCAGGATGTTTTTTTTCTACATCCTGATTGGTTGGGAGTCTTGATCTGTGTTTATTGGACTTGGAGTTTGTTTGACTGGTGTTTCTGGTTTCTTCTGTCTGTTTTGTGGCTTTGATTGGCTGGCAACACTGTATTCCTGTGTTGGAGGCTTTCAGTGCAGCTTGGCTTCGTGTGAAAGGATGGCTATTATCTATTAGTAAGCTAGGTTTCATCTGGGTGCCTGGTTGGGGTGTGTTTGAACTGGAGGTATAAGGGGGAGTCTGTTTGTGCCCAGGTGTTTGCCTGGCTTGTGGTGTGGACATCTTTCTATTTGAGAGTGCAGGCTTCCAAATGATTGACAGTCTGGTGGAATCATCTCTTTTATTCATGCTTTCAGGTCTTTTTTCAATCACTTTGGCATCTCTGATGATTCTGTGGCTGGGGTTTTCTATAGTGGCTAGGGTTTTAGTGCCATTGAAGTTGATGTTATGATCTGTGGCTTTCATGTGTTGGACTAGAGAGGAGGTGTGTTCCAGCTTTTTTACTGCATTTTTGTGTTCATCTAGGCGGGTACTTATTCTTCTATTGGTCTGTCCAATGTATGTGGCCGTGCATGATGTACAGGGAAATGTACAGCCAAATCACAAATGTGTCATCGATGTATCTTAGCCATAGTTTGGGT
>BLBF01000018.1:52597784-52613016 GCA_015471245.1 Laticauda colubrina | reverse complement strand
GCATTGATATACAATTGAAAGCACATAAATGATACATAGTTACAACAGTCAAGGTCAAGCCCTGGTAGAGCGCGCCAATCTAACTTTAAAAACAGCTCTTGACCGATATACGAAAACACAGGGGAAAACAGCCCCTGGCCTCCCAGCAGTGCAAAACACATTGAATCTATGTCTTCATGTCTTAAACTTTGTCAACCTGACTGGCACCCCACCATTGTCTGCCGCATGCCGTCATTTCTCTGCCTCCCCATCTGCAGCCCAACAGCGTCCTCAAGTCTACTACCGCTGCCTGCCGGACTTGACTTGGCAAGGACCTGCTGATCTCATCACCTGGGGTCGAGGCTACGCGGCCGTCCAGCTGCCGGACCGAGTGCTTTGGGTTCCAGCCAGACACACCAGACCATATTTGGTTAAGTCACATTAAAGACGGTTCCCTTCTCATCTCCCTAAAGCCATGCCTCAACCGGGAAGAATGCTGTAGTTTCCTGTTGCCCTTCAGCTATTGAGCATTGCCTTTTATACTTCTAACTGTGTGCAACCCAATCCTCATCAGCCCCAAAACTTAACATGGGTAGTACTGGACGTACATGCAGACATCCTGAATTCCACTTCCTCCATGGCAGTACCAGGATCCTGGTTTCCTGATCTGTACTTTGACTTTGGTATCATGATGGACACCACCATTAGCCACAAATGGGTCAAGCAATGGCCCCTCTATGTCTGCCCTGGCCATAAGAAGGATACAGCACACCGGAAGAAATGTGGGGGGGAAAGCGTATACTTTTATACAGACTGGAGCTGTGTCTCCACGGGAGAAATATCATGGGACCCTCCTCTCAAAGATGATTTTATTACGCTTAAAAGGACTGGCGAGAATGTAATATGTAAGCGAAACCAAAGAGGAGGATACCAGAATTGTAATCCGGTAAAAATTTCTTTTACTAATCAGGGAAAAAGTATAGGGGATGGCAAGCAGGAGTCACTTGGGGAGGTCGTGTTTATGATAACGACGGAGACCCAGGTAACATTTTCACCATAAAACTAATACAAACCCCTGTAAAAACCCCTGTGCCGGTAGCCCCCAAGAATATACTAACCAACCGTAAGATGCCACCCCCACAACCCACCGGTACTCCAGAGAAAAGTTCACCTACTCCTCTTGTTTATTCTTACTCTCCTTCACAGAGCCGCCCTGGGAACCCTCTCTGGGACATTGTCACAGCCACCTACCAATTGGTAAATAGTACCAATCCCAACATTACTACAGCCTGCTGGTTCTGCTACAATGTCCAACCCCCATATTATGAAGCTGTGGGGCTTGTTTCTCCATACAATACTTCCTCTGATGACAAGGCATGCAGATGGAAACATGGCTCACAAACACTGCGGTCAATCTCAGGAAAAGGAACCTGCATTGGACAGGTACCCACACAGTACAAACAGTACTGTAATACAACACATAGAGAGATTAACACAACACTCTTTTATATACCACCTAAAGATGGATGGTGGGCATGCTCTACAGGCCTTACAGCCTGTGCCCACGGCCATGTGATAAGCACCAAAGGCTTTTGCATCCTTGTCCAGGTCATACCACGCATATACATCCACAAAACCTACTCAAGATCACGACCCATAAGACACAAGCAAGAACCTATCTCCACTCTCACAATAGCTCTTCTGGTAGGACTTGGCCTAACTGGAGCAGGAACTGGAATAGCTTCTTTCGCACATCAATATACTCAATACAGTGACCTTAGGGCAGCCATCGATGAAGACCTAGAAAGAATAGAAACTTCTATCTCTCACTTACAAACATCTCTGACCTCCCTCTCAGAAGTAGTCTTGCAGAACAGGAGAGGACTTGACCTACTTTTTCTTCCTTCTAAAGGAAGGGGGGTTATGTGTGGCTCTAAGAGAAGAATGCTGCTTCTATGCAGACCACTCTGGCATAGTGCAGGACTCCATGACTAAACTGAAGGAGGGCCTGAATAAACGTAAAAAAGAAAGGGAGGATCAACAAGGATGGTTTAAAAGCTGGTACAACCTCTCCCCTTGGCTCACCACCCTGTTAAGCGCTCTTATAGGACCATTAATTTTGCTTGTATTAATATGCACAATTGGCCCATGTTTGTTTAAACGCTTCTCTAAATTTATCACAAGAAGAATGGATTCATTGCAGACCCTGTTGTTGCAATCCCAGAATACCCTCTGGGACCAGGAAAACGGTGATACCTATCAATCTGTGCCACAGGATAATATGTCAGCAAAAAATCTCTTCATCTTGAATGGGGAGAATGAGGACGACTCAGTTCTCTAAACAAATAAACATCTCCTCAGACTATGATAAGATAAGGTCAAACGATACAGGCCGAGTCGGAGGACTTGACTCTGTGTCCAGTGGTTGGTGAGTGGAAGTGACTCTCAGGCTTGGAGGAGTCCAGGCTACACTCCGGCTTAACCTACCACAGCCTTTTCCTTGAAATAAAAAATGAAAGGAGGAGATGTGGAGAAACATTACTGCAATGATCATATATATACTCTAATAGACATTTATCATGGTCCAGATTAGATATGATTTGGATCACAACAGAATTAATATCCATTATTCAAGAAACAAGTATTGAAATGAGTACTTGGGCAGACCATAGTCCAATGACAATTAAATGGAAGGGACAAAAAAAAAAAAAGATCGAGATGGACATTAAACAACACTATTTTAAAAGAGAAAGACTTTATACAATGGATGGAGAAGGAATTGGTTTTTTTCTTTAAAGAAAACAAAAAAGAAGATACTTCAATACAGAATGTTTGGGATACAATGAAGGCATATGCTAGAGGTTTGATAATAGATTATACAAGAAAAAAGAATATTAGGAAAAGACAAACCTCCAAGATCCTGGAAGATGAATATAAAAGACTTGAAAAAGAACTACAGAAAATGCCACAGAAAAAAGATATTAAATTGAAACTGGATGTAATTAAGCATAAAATGGAATTAATAGAGAAAGAAGAACTGGCACAGAAAATTAGAAATTCTAAACACAATTATTTTGAAAACGCAAATAAACCAGGTAGATGGCTAGCATATAAACTGAGAAAGGAGAAGGAATCAAGAAAAATATTGAAACTAATAGATGATCAAGGTCAAGTTTGTTGTGGTAATAAGGAGAAAAAGGAAATTATTCGAGATTTCTATGGACAACTATATAAACAAGAGAATATTGATGAGGAAAAAATTAAACAGTATTTACAGAATGTTAACTTACCGAAG
Organism: Laticauda colubrina; assembly: GCA_015471245.1. NCBI lineage: Eukaryota > Metazoa > Chordata > Lepidosauria > Squamata > Elapidae > Laticauda > Laticauda colubrina. Next base: position 52,609,742 of record BLBF01000018.1, on the reverse strand, counting down.
ATACCTAAAGAGACTGAAGAAATGTTAGAAAGCAATATAACAATGATGGAATTAAATGAAGCATTTAAGAGACAAAATAATGGGAAAGCACCAGGTCCAGATGGGCTTCCGGCAGAATTCTATAAAAAATTTCAAGAATCATTGAACATCCCATTGTTAGAAGTTATGAATGAAGTTATGTTAAAGAAGATGACACCCAAAACATGGTCAGAGGCTTATATTACACTTATTTTAAAAGAAGAGGCTGACCCGTTGCAAATTAAGAATTATAGACCTATTTCCTTATTGAATGCAGATTATAAAATCTTTGCTTCAATTTTAGCAGAAAGACTGAAAAAATATTTAAATAATTTTATCCATCCAGATCAAAATGGATTTCTGCCAAAGAGACAAATTAGAGACAATATGAGAGTAATTTTTGATACTTTGGAATATTATGAGGCTTATCCTGAGAAACAAATGGCTTTGATATTCCTAGATGCTCAAAAAGCATTTGACAACGTGAGCTGGAGATTTATGTTATTACTATTGGAACAGATGGGTTTTGCCAGAAAATTTATTCAAGCAATAGAAACCATATATAATAAACAGACAGCAAAGGTAATGGTGGAGGGAGAGTTTAGAGATCTTATTAATATAAGAAGAGGCACAAGACAAGGATGTCCCCTATCTCCTTTGTTATTCGTATTGACTTTGGAAGTGTTGAATAGAAATATTAGAGATGACAAAAGTATAAAAGGAATGAAAATTAAAAAGGAAGAATTTAAACTACAAGCTTTTATTCTGGAAGACCCGTTAGAAACCGCTCCAAAATTATTGGAAAAGATAGAGACATATGGTGAGATGGCTGGCTTGAAAATAAATAAAGATAAAACAAAGATCTTGACAAAAAACATGTTATTGAGACAAAGAGAAGAATTGACAGATCTTTTGAAAATCCAAGTTACAAATAAGGTTAAGTATCTGGGGATATATTTGACAGCAAGATGTAGCACATTAAAAGAGAATAATTATATTAAACTCAAACAACAGATAATTACAGATTTGAAGAAATGGGAAAATTTACAATTGTCATTAATAGGGAGAATTTCAACAATTAAGATGAATATTTTACCTAGAATTTTATTTCTCTTTCAAACAATACCAATTAGACTTGGAAAAGACTACTTTGAAGATTTAAATAAAATCATGTTGAAGTTTATATGGCAAGGTAAAAGAGCGAGAATAAAGTTAAAACTTTTGCAAGATGCTAGAATTAGAGGAGGTTTTGGCCTGCCTAATTGGGAACTGTATTATCAAGCTGCAAGTTTGATGTGGATCAAAGAATGGATAACATTAAGAAAGCATAGATTGTTGACATTAGAAGGACATGACTTACTGTTGGGCTGGCATGCTTTTTTATGGTACAAGGGAACTAAAACACAGGGGTATTTCAGAAGACATTATATACGGGAGTCTTTGTGGTTAAATTGGGAGAAGATAAAAAAACAATGTTACCTGAAAATTCCAGTTTGGTTATCGACTATTGAAGCATTTTCCTATCCTATGATCTATAAAAAGGAACAAACAGTTAGATATGGGGAACTGTTGGATGAAAAGGGTGGACTTAAATCGATCCAAAACTTAGAGGAACAAGGTATAAGGATGAATTGGTTTTCATATGCGCAAATACACTCAAGATATGTTGAAGATTTTAAAATGGAAGGATTTTATGACAAACAGACTGATTTAGATAAGATATTGATGGGTACTGATGAGAAAGTGATTAAAAAATTATATGGTTATTTATTGGGAATTAAGCTAGAGGAAGAACAAGTTAAAGAAACTATGATTGCTTGGGGGAAGAATTTTGGATATGGGATTGATTTAGAGGAATGGCAAAAATTGTGGTCTCAAAATTATAAAATGACAATGTCAATAGCATATAAAGAAAACTTGTATAAGATGTTTTACAGGTGGCACTTCCCCCCGACAAGAATAGCAAGAATGTTCAAGAACAAATCTGAAAAATGTTGGAAATGTCATCAGATACCTGGCTCATATTACCATATGTGGTGGACTTGTGAGGATGCCAGAAAATATTGGACTAAAATTCACATGTGGTTGGAAAAAATGACAAAGAAACACATAGACTTGAAACCAGAGATCTTTTTATTGGGAATCTTACCTGATATATATAATAAAGACTTGAAATATTTGATTGTAAATGTATTAACAGCGGCTAGGATTGTATTTGCTAAAAATTGGAAGAATGAGAAAATACCATCACAGGAAGAAATTATTAAGAAAATATTGGAATGTGCTGAGATGAGTAGATTGACATTTGAAATTAGAGAGCAAGAAGATAAACAATTTTATGAAATTTGGGGTCTTTTTTATCAATGGTTAGATGATAAAATACAATAATAGAGCATTAGTATTATATCTATGAAGGGTTTTTAGGATTGATTTGTTATGACTATATGATTTGTTATAGAATAAACTGTTTGAAGTATTGTTATCTCACAAAGCATGAATGATTAAAAGTATAGTCAGAAAAAGACTTTATTTTAATTATTTTTGGTAATATTAGGATATGGATTGACAATATGAGTGGTTATGTAATATAACTGTAATTGAGACTATAAAATGAATGCACAAAACTGATGAACCAACCGACACACCGGAAGTATATATGAGAGTAGATGTTTTTAATGTTTTGTATGTTATGTCTGTTTGTAGAAAATTAATAAAATTCTTTAAAAAAAAAAAAAAAAGGTGGGGACCACTGAACTAGAGCATACAAAACATTTGCTAGACCAATACTCGAAGACAGCTCATCAGTCTGGAACCCACATTATATATCCGATATTAATACAGTTGAGAAAGTCCAGAAATATTTCACAAGAAGAGTTCTCCACTCCTCTACTATTTGCAGAATACCTTATGCCAGCAGACTTGAAATTCTAGACCTAGAAAACCTAGAACTACGCTGCCTTCAGTCCGATCTAAGTATAGTGTATAAAGTCATACATTGCAATGACTTACCTGTCAATGAATACTTCAGCTTCAACCATAACAACATAAGAGCACACAATAGATACAAACTCAAGGTTAACTATACCAAACTTGATTTCAGGAAATATGACTTCAGCAACAGAGTGGTCAATGTCTGGAATACTCTACCTGACTCTGTGGTTTCTTCCCCAAACCCCAAAAACTTTAATCTTTGACTGTCTACTATTGACCTCACCTGTTTCCTAAGAGGTCTGCAGGGGGTGTGCATAAGCGCACCAACATGCCTACCATCCCTGTCCTATTGATTCTTTTTATTTTTCTTATATATATCCATTTCATGTATTCATAACTATGTTTATACTTATGCCTATTATCTTGTAAGTGATTTGCAAATTAAATAAATAAATTAGAGAAAAGAAGCTAGATTCTCAAATGGTCTTGTTAGCTAGGTTTGTTGCATAGAAAAGAGAATAAGGTTAAATAATCTTGAAAGTGGATGTATATGTATTTTAAATTCTTTTTTCTCAGTAAATATGTTAAGGCAGGTCCTTCATGATACCAACAATCTTCTTTCTAAAGGCCCTGTCACACTGCCCAACGGATGCAAAACGGACACAACGGACGAGAAAAATGTTCCATCCATTGTTATCCGCTCCCAGAAGGGGCAAAAATTTGCATAACCGGAGCGGATAACATGGACGCGGGGAGGACGCAGGGTGGATGGAAAGCGGATGCAGAACGGAAGCCCAGCGGATGGAAGCGGATGGGAGCGGATGGCACATCCGCTAGGCTTCCGGGGGGCCGCAGCAAAGCGGATGCAGAACGGATGCACAGCAGATGCACAGCGGAAGCCTAGCGGATGCCGAGCGTTTATTGCGCATGCGGGGAGGATGCATTGCATCAGCCCCGCGGATATAACGGAAGCAGCTCAGAAGCAGGTCGCCATTCAGAGGAAAGACCTGCTTCCAGACACATTGACTGCCTTGCCTGTCCTGCCTGCATGTCTGCCTGCAAACCTTGCTGCCAGCATCCCTGCCAGCCTCCCTGCCAGCCTTGCTGTCTGCCTGCCTGCCAGCCTTGCTGTCTGCCTGCCTGCCAGCCTTGCTGCCAGCCAGTCTGCCTGCCAGCCTTGCTGCCTACCTGCCAGCCAGTCTGCCTGCCAGCCTTGCTGCCTACCTGCCTGCCAGCCTTGGTTCATGCCTGCCTACCAACCTTGGTGCCTGCATGCCTGCCAGCCTTGGTGCCAGCCTTCCTGCAAGCCTTGGTGCCTGCCTGCCTGCCTGCCTGCCAGACTTGGTGCCTGCCTGCATGCAAGCCTTGGTTCCTGCCAGCCTCCCTGCCAGCCAGCAACCCCACAACCATGCTGAAGCACAGCAAGCCTCAGCCATCTGCTGCCAGCCCGTGCAAGAGGGACAGGGCTATCATCCCGCCCCCTGGCCCTCACTCTGGTTCTGCTGGGGCTTCTGCAGCATGGGCTCGCTCTTCTGGGTCTGGGGCTTCTGCTGCTTCTGATTTTGGAGGAGCTGATGACAAGTACTCCAGCACCAGCCACCTCCACAGCACCTGGGCCCTTCACCCCTGAGACTGAGCGACCAAGAGGAGTGCCAGAGACTCATTTTTGTTTCATAGCTTCTTGTTAATAAAGTCTATTTTTGATTCATACACTTGCTTCATTTCTTTTTTTTTAATAAAGTCTTGGTGGAAACTTTTAGAAATGGTTTAAGCCTTTGCATGCTTGTGGGATGGGTAAGGATAGCAGTGGGATGGGCAGGGATACCTGTGTGATGGGTAATAGCTGTGGGAAAGATAAACCTCCAGTGCAAGCATAGTGGGACTGTATGGTCCACCCTCCCAGGTGCCACACCTTTGGCCCTTTATTATCAATAACAATGTAAGCATTGATCCACACATTTGAACATAAACACAACTCTTTATTAAATGCCCTGTTCATTGCAGGCCCACCCAACATACATGGCCCAATCTCATCCGTGTGATGAGACAGGCTGAAGGAAGCATCCATTAATCATCTATCATCCTGTCTTGCCACTCCACTGCTCCAGCTGGGGAGTTGCACCAGTGTTTCAGGAGGTTGCGCTGCTTCTTCCCTTCACGTGAGGCTCTGTTGGGGCCTTGCACATCCTCAGTGTCTATCAGGTTTCGCCTTTGCCTCCATTCCCCAGGCTCCATGTCCCCATTGCCTTGTTGGAGGTCCACGAGCCTGTTCTGCAAGACTGGGTAGCAGGTGCACATGAGATTGTGCAGGATGCAGCAATCTTCCATGATCCTCCTCACGGTCTCTGGGCGATGCTGCATGGTGGTGAGAAGTACCTGGAACCTGTTGGCCAGGATACCAAAGGCGTTCTCCACCACCCGCTTTGCCCTGGACAGCCTGTAGTTGAAGATCCTCTCTTCATGGGTGAGGCATCTGGAAGTGTAGGGCTTCATGAGATAGGTTGTGAGGGAGAAGGCGTCATCCCCCACGATGAAGTAGGACACATCTTGTGTGTCATTGGGCAGGGGTTCTGGATCTGGGAAGCCCACGATGAAGTTGCATTCCAGCTCCTCCTTGAGGTCACTGGCGTTGTATACCTGGGCATCTGAAGATGAGCCGTTGCCTGAAGCATCGATGTACATGAACTTGTAGTCAGCATCGACCATGACGAAGAGGATGATGCTGAAGAAGCCCTTGTAATTGAAATAAGTGGACCCCGACTTGGCTGGAGCTTTGCAGGCCACGTGCTTGCCATCTATGGCTCCAACGGTGTGGGGGAAGTTCCACTTCTGATACCACTGCTCTGCAACTTTCTTCCAGCCTTCTTCAGTGGAGGGGCACTGGAGGAGCTCCTCCTTGTATTCTTCGATGATGGCCTGCACCACTTCTTTGACCACAGTGCTGATGGTGTTGTGTGGCACCCTCCAGCCATACTGCATGCTCCTGTAGGTGGTCCCTGAGGCCAGGTGGTGCAGAGTGAGTGCCACTTTGAGCCCAGGTTCCAGGCTGGGCCGGAAGTTGGTGTTTGCCTTGGTCAACCTGGGTGTCAGCCGCTGCACAACTTCATCAAACATGGCTGGAGGCATCCTCATGAAGTTCTGGAATGCCCGAGTGTCTTCGTTCTTGAGCTCCACCATTAGCTTGTTGTACAGTCCGTCCTCTGCTCTTCTGGCGAACCATCTTCGTACCCAGACGCTTCTTGGCCACCCCTTTTTCTTCCCGTAGTAGAGTTCACAGAGCCTGTAGATGGCTTCGCACTGTTGCAGAAAGATGGTGGCTGCCAAAAGGACTGTGTTACAATCTATGGTGGACATGACTGGATGCTGTGGAAGAGGAAGAGGCAGATGAAGGCTGCAGAGGTCTGCAGCAGGGCTGCTGGTCTGAAAGTGAGATCCAGATGTGTTGCTCCCCCTTTTTATAGGCAGTATAGGTGTCCCTTTGCATCCTCTAGGTATCCTCTAGACATCCTTATTATCCGAGCTAGGTCCCCTCTGCGGACTTTTTTTCCATTTTACATGCTTTGTTTCCGTGCTTCATCCGTTCTGCATCCGTTCTGCATCCGTTCTGTGTCCATTCCGCTTCCTCCCTGCGTCCGAGCGGATGCGAGTTGCGTGGATGTGCAGCGGATGCCTAGCGGATATATTGGATGCGTAACGGACGCAGAACGGATGCGTAGCGGATGCGTAGTGGATGCAGAATGGACGAATTGGATACATTTTCCGTGCAAAAGTTTTGAGCAGCTCAAAACTTTCTGAGCGGATGAAACGTCAATAAACGGATGCTGGACGGATAGAGAGGAAGCAAAACGGAGGCAGTGAGTACATCACGTTAACCAACGGATGGCAAGCTTTTTTGTCCGTTTTACATCCTCTTTGCATCCGTTGGTGCAGTGTGACAGGGGCTTAACTCTCTCTTAAGTTAATGAAAAACTGGCTACCTGTTTAAGAGATAAATACAACATGTCCATCTGTTCTTTTGCTGAAATATTTTGCAAAACTTCAGTCTCATTCCAAAGCTCAGAAAATCCCATTATACTGTATTTTACCTGTCCATAAATAATCTCAAAGAAACAAGCAGTAAGATAGCTAAATTTGCTGATGAGATGCATAGTAATGGCATGAGATTGATTGAATAAAAAAGAACATTGAAAAATTCCAGTTAGATCTGTCCAGTCTGAGTCAATGGATGTTTAAACAGTAAATCATGTTTCATATAAACAACTGTAAAATGATAAATATGGAATAATATATAAAGACAAACTGATGAAAGAGCCAAGCAAAACTGCTAATTTCTATTTTATTTCCATTCCCATTTCTTCAGCATTGCTTTTCTTTCAGGCTATTCTTGTATCACTTCACTATTTTTAAAAAACATAATAAAATGTGCAGACATTGTTGTAACAGATGTCCGATGATAGCCAGAAGTGCAGATTTGTCACACAGCTTTTTTTCTGCCTGCATAGAAAAAAATATTCCAGACAAGATGAAGCTAAGAGTTATTGTACTGTTCCTTGTTCTACATGAAGGAAATAGAACTCTGTCTGAGACATCTTCTATGAAGGAAATAGATATATTCCATACAAAATGAACAGGGAGTCCTTGAAAAAAAACTTAAGAGCATCCAAAATCTGGTGTTCGTGATGGGAGAAAGGAAAGAAGTTTGAATGCAGGAGGAAAAAGGAAGGGGAAGGCTTTTATTTGAAATCATGGCAACTATATAGATTCAGTTAGCAGACTTTAACCTTGAAGGTGCTCCAGATCTATGGCTTTGATCAACATGCTACGGCCTGTTGTTAGACTTCAATTGGCAAAACAGGACTGGAACCAATTAGGCATATTCACAAGAATGCAACAATTCCTGAATAACTGCAACCTTGCATATGTTGCTCAATATCAGTTATTATTTTATTCCTCCCTTTGGTAACATGAATGTTGGGAAGTAACAAGTGCCATTTTACTGTAGAAAAAGTTACAGTCACCATGGTAATGCATGAGCAAAATATTTCACATTTATTTAAAGGGAACAAAAGGCTATTCTTACATGTTGCTATATTTATTCGAGCAGCAATGTAGCATTTATTCATTTATTTCCGAGCATCATAAAGTTAGAAATTACCTTAGAGGTCAACTAGTCTAGGACTCAATTTATTATTATGTCAATATTTATGCCACTCTATTCCCAGGAACTCATGAGAGTAGGATTTATGACAAGCTTTAGGGCAATTCTTTGATATATGGTATTTTCACATATCAGAATAAAGCCATATAGGATACATCAGCATGTTATAGAACAATTTTTTTTATCCTTTGCTTCCTATTTTTCCACACTGTTATATGCACACAAATATCCATATAACATCAGGAGGATATAACATCAGTAGGATGCAGGAATAAGGAGAGGCGCAGAATACAGAGTCAAATAGTCTCAATAATTCAAAAACTATCAATTCATATCACTGAAACAGCCAACTTCATTAAGCCAAAACTGCTTTTCCAATCATCCTATTTTTAATTGCTTCTGAGATATTAGAAGGGTTACCAATGCAGTACAATAGAAGGAAGTATCACCTAACAAAGGACTGCTACTCATAATGTATTTAAATTATACTGACATGGGTTTTTCCACATTTTCTTCTGTAATTTTTTTCTGTTGGTTATACTTTTTATATATTATAAAAATTATAATATTACTTTTTATATATTATAAAAAGTATAATTATACTATATATATATTTATTTACAAATACATAGAAGATAAAAATATTCAAGACATATCCTCTAATTCATTCCAACTTCAATCAATCAGAAATTGTCATTTTGTAATTATTTTGTCGCTCTTTTACTTGTTTAGGGCATCCACACTCAATAAGTAAAAATGTTGAAGAACTTGTTTTTTCTTCTTATGATTGTTGTTTTAATTATGTACTATTTATTGCTGTTATTTTAATATCTGTAAAACTCCAGAGGACTCTGGGGGCTGCAGTGGCTCACGTGGTAAGATGCTGGGCTTGTGCAGCATCGAGGTCAGCAGCTCGGCAGTTTGATTCCTGTCAGCAAATAAACCATGCAGGGTAAAGAAAGCCTCTCCCTGAATGCCTATTGGTATTCAGGCATCCCGCAGGTAAAGATAACAGCACCCCAAAACAAATCCTTTCACAAAGGCAGTCAGCCACCTTGGTGATCCCTGGCTAACACATGATGTGCCATACACTAAATAAATCAATCAATCCCAAGAACTCATAAGAATTGAGGCAGTGGATAAACAGCAAAAATAGACTGGAAGATGTAGATTGGAAGATGACAAGAGGTCTTGCCATATTTTTAGCATCCATTTTCACCTAACACAAAGAACACAGTAGTGTCATAGATAACTGAGATTCCTGTTTCTTATATCAGGGCCAAATGCACAGCTGCTTTTAGACCAATGGTTCCCAATTTTTTTCAGTCCACCATCCACTTGGTGCTACAAACTCATCCTCAGTGCCCCCCACCCAGGGGTGGGATTCAAATTTCTTAACAACTGGTTCTGTGAGCGTGGCCTAATTTGTGGGTGTGGCTTGGTGGTCACATGACAGGGTGGCCATGGCTTGCTGGCTGGGTGTGGCTTTGTGGTCATGTGACTAGGTGGTTGTGGCCATGTGACTGGCAAACCAAGTACAAGTGGTCCTTGCTTGAATGGCTGGTTGCTTAGCAAGTGTTCTAATTTATGACTGACTTCCCCAGACCTCCTTCACACACACACACACACACACAAACACACACACACACACACACATTCCCTTGTAACCCTGCTGGAGCAGTGGTTGGACTAGACATCTCATTCACTTTCTCCTCCCTCCCTCCCTCCCTTTCTTTCTTTTTTGTTTATTTCTTTCTCTTTCTTTCTGTCACTTCCTTCCATGCCCCCTTCTTTCTTTGTCTATCCCTTTTCTTCCTTTCTCTCTCCCTTTTTCTTTCCAAAGAAATGTAATAAATAACATGGCATTCAAAGAGACAGATTTCTAAACTTTCCAGAAATTGAGTAATCTCTCAAGTTTTTCTGTATTATTCTAGGGCTGAAATAGTCTCAGAATTTTTCCACATGCTATGACTAGCCATATACTGATCACATATTCTGCAATTTCAGAGAATCGCAGCTTTAAATGGTGTCATTAAACAGTGATCACTAAATTTCCAGTATTGTATTTCTAGAACATGCTTGCTTTATACCAGTAAATTATGGTATAATCATAGAACAGCCATCCCAAATAGTTAAACCTGTGTACAGAAGTTTCACATTTAATGGGGATGAATCTGTAAGACAGATATATCATTCTTCTTAGCTTTTCTGTATTGCTTCTTAGCTTTTCTGCATTAAAATTTCACCTCCCTCCCATCCCAGAATCCAAACCAATGATTTAAGAAAGGAATTAGAATTAGCAGCTAAACCTACTAAAACAGTCAATTATATTTCAATAGATTTGATTACAAGTAGACACTTTTTATTGTATGAACATTAACACCATTCATCTATGTAGTGAGATTTTTTTTCTTTCTTCAATATACTATGTAACTATGGAAACATACAAACCATTTAGTTCAAACTATACAATACACACATGGAGACCACAAATCTCTAAGGAGACATGTTTCTCAGCAAGTTTTGTAAACCTATAAAACTGGTTTCTGTTGAATATGTATGTATGTATGTATGTATGTATGTATGTATGTGTGGTATTCAGCTTTGTTTGGATATTTTCCCACGTCATTATAGTTGTGCTTTTAAAGTTGTAGCAACATTTTGGCAGAATCTCATCTGCCATCATCTGCATAGTTCAGTCTTTATACACCCTGGCTAAAGTACTGACAGCCAATGGCTTCCACAAAAACAAAATCACCAGCTTGATCCACAAAAACACACTAAGACATAACAGAGACCTAGAAGATCAACAGACCTATGGAACAGCTGTCCTGCCCTACAAAAGAGGAACTACAGACAAAATCAGTAAGATACTACACAGGCATCACATCAAGACTGCCTTCAAAACAGACAAAAAAATAGCAGCCATCCTGAGAAACCCCAAAGATAAAATTGACCTGGAAAACCAAGGCATATACGAAGTTCCCTGTGCATCATGCCCGGCCACATACATTGGACAGACCAATAAAAGAATAAGTACCTGCCTGGATGAACACAAAAATTGCAGTAAAAAGGCTGGAACACATTTCCTCACTAGTTCAACACATGAAAGCCACAGGCCAAAGCATCAACTTCAATGGCACCAAAACCCTAGCCACTATAGAAAACTCCAGCCACAGAATTATCAGAGAAGCCATAGAGATTGAAAAAAGACCTGACAGCATGAATAAAAGAGATGATTCCACCAGACTGTCAATCATTTGAAAGCCTGCACTCACAAACAAAAAAATCTCCTCACCACAAGCCAGGCAGACACCTGGGCACAAACAGATCCCCCCGATACCTCCAGCTCAAACACACCCCAACCAGGCACCCAGATGAAACCTAACTTCCTAACAAAAGATAGCTGTCCATTTACTCGGAGCCAAGCTACACTAAAAGCCTCCAATATAGGAACACAATGTTGCCAGCTTATCAAGACAAAAAAAAAAAAGAAGAAGATATTAGAAACACCAATCAAACAGAACACAGAAAACTCCAAGTTCAATAAACACAGACCAAGACTCCCAACCAATCAGGATGAAGAAAAAACCATTGTGGCACAGCAGTAGGCTAGCCCCAAATTTAAAACTGAAACAACTGTAAAAGTCTGACTCACAGACAAACACAATACAGAAGCCTGATGATGGCAGATGAGATTCTGCCGAAATGTTGCTACAACTTTAAAAGCACAACTATGATGATGTGGGAAAATACCCGAACAAAGCTGAATACCATACATATAAGTACCCGCGAAAACTTAAGAATATATATATATATATATATATATATATATATATATATATATATAT
>BLBF01000018.1:52584406-52597684 GCA_015471245.1 Laticauda colubrina | reverse complement strand
ATATATATATATATATATATATGTATATGTATATGTATATGTATATGTATATGTATATGTATATGTATATGTATATTTACCTATTTATATTTTTTTTCTTTTTTTCATTATGTATAATATTGCAAGTCCTGTTATAGTTATGCCAAAATGGCCATAGCTGGATTCAGATTGCTTGCTAAAGCGTAATGTAATTTTGTTTGCTTTTAATTAAGCAGATTGGGCAAGCCCAGTCATCTATGGTTTATTCAATAAACTATGGTTAATTACAGTGTACAAACCTAGTTTCAGTTCATGTCCTTGATCCTATCAGTCTACAAGAATCAAGGAAATGTGCAATATGATTTCATCCAGACACGATTGAACTAGTGGTGGGATTCAAATTTTTTACTACCAGTTCTGTGGGCATGGCTTGATGGGCGTGGCAGGGGAAGGATACTGTAAAATGTCCAGTCAGAGGTGGAATTTGCTGGTTCTCCGAACTACTCAAAATTTCCACTGTCGGCTCTCCAGAACTGGTCAGAACCTACTGAACTCCTTCTGCATGTTAGGAGAATTTGGAGAAGAGTTTGGTACATCAATATCATTGATAGAGGTAACTGTGTGATTTTATAATACATCCTCGGTTCAACTGGTTAAAAGTAAATCTTTGTTAGCATCCATCAATTGATGCTCTAATTTGATGTATTAAGGCCTGGGATACATCTATTTCTTAGTGTTGGCACAGTCTTAATTTCCATGGAAACAATCTACCCAGCAAGCTTCCTTCCGCCAAGACACAGCCTATGCTGCATAAACGTCATAGAAAGGAACAGCAGATAACCTTGACTTTCATTTTTCTTATTACAATGGATGTAAATAAAAGTCAGCCAGCTGCTGTACAAATAGAAAAGGCCTCAAAGGACAGAACTGTGAAGAATAACAAATCAAGTACATGTTCTTATAAAAGCGCACATTAATGAATTAGATTAAAGGTCATAGTAGATTGAGTGCTCTGAAAAATGTGTGGGATTACTCCTACATGCCAACCTGATATTTCATTTTAAATTATATAAATTGATACCGATTCAAAAGTAATAGAAGAGTAATTCAACTGCAATTTAGTGTCATTTAATGCTGAATAAATAAGCAGAGGATCCATTTTTGTATTTACATTGTAAATAGCACTTAGGCAACTTCTTTTTCAAAGCTAGCACAATTAATTTTTTTCTTCAATTACACAGTCATTGTTACAAGTTCTGGACTATTTCCTCACTAGTCAATTATCATTGTGCTTGATGTCATGCATGCACACAATGCACATAGAGGAATTAGGCTGAGGTCACACAATCACATCTTGACTTTTCTGACTTTCTTCTCAAGAGCCTTGATCATATAACAGTGATGAAAACAGGCTATATATTATTTCAAATGGTTCAGTGGTACCAGAGAATGTTATATATGACTTATGGGAAAATAATCTACATGTCTGAGGGGAGATTTTAGCTGAAGTAAAATAATCTATAATACCCTCCTTCTTCTATGAAAAAGAACTTGGGAACTACCAAAATGAATAAAGTAGCCAGAATATAAACAAGGAAAGAAAGTAAGCTAAGAAGCTGTTACAACAACACATATGGCTTCTATACATTGGGCTTCATAAGTCATTCCAGATAACATTCTACAAACAAGATTTCCTTGGGACTGGTAAGAAATGTAGGTATCCTTCATTTTCATATAGCCTTCCTCAGTTCCTTTAAAGAAAAACATAATTGGCCAAATTAATGAAGTATGAAGCCATCAATGGCTGTTAAATTTGATGACCACACAAAACCATCTAATTCAAAGTTTGCTTAGACCTTTTGTGGAGTAGGAGGGTATACTGCCTTCAAAAATCAAACAAATGAAATAAAAATGAAACAAACTCTTTTAACCATAAATATTAAAATGCAAGCATTCAGTGTCCAAGGAGATAATTATGGAGCTGTCCAGATCATAGCAATACAGCAATTTGTAAATTAATTTTAAAATTAAACTATTTAAACACTACAATATATTTGGACAAATCACAAGATGATTCTGAACTTTGTGCCTGAAGAATCCTTTGCCCAAAATAATGTAAATTACAAGGAGAGAAATCAAAATATTGTACATTACAACAAAACTTTAAGGAGAAACATCTTCATGAATATAACCTGAGATATTCTATTCCAAAATTATATAGGGAGAAAAAACTGAGATTATGCAGAAAACAAATATAAAAATCTACTGCAAATTCCTGGCTATACATCTTTCCTTTTTTCTATAGAAACAGATGATATCCTGAAGTAAAGGACCCTGTTTAAATTTTCTGGTCTTCTCTAGAGTTGTAGCGACACCCACTTTAATCTGAAATTGCTGGGAACGCCCATTCTTCACTCAACCTCTCCCCCACAGGTATATCCTGACCCCACAGGTATATCCTGACCTTGACCTTTGTTTCTCAACCTTGGCAACTTTAGGATGCCTTCAACTCCCAGAATCTTCCAGCCTACAAGACCAAGCCTTTTCTGTTTCTAACAGAGGAAAATGCTGGGCTGACCTAACTCTGCATATGATGATGGACCATCTCTCACTCATAGTGACAGAAATAGAGAGATACGAAGTCTGAATCAACAGTGACTGAATGTTCAGAAAATATTTTTCAGCCAAGTCAGGATAAGAAACTGAACTTTAAAATCTTTAGATTTAGACTAGGTAGCCAGTGTTAAAACTAAATTCAACAATTACTGTCCTAATACAGGAAAAGCAAAAAATACACAATTTGACATTGAAAATGGAGTCAGGCTAGCCAGCACTTAACAATCGAATAAATTTCTGCCTTCAGAAAAATCAGCAGGTAAATAAACTAAATAATACACATGAATCAGTACCAGCAGAGGAGCTGAATGAACAAGCTAATTGCTGCAACTTTCTGTCTTCAAGCACCGCATTAAAAAAAACCAGCATAATTTTCAATTATTTACAAGAGCTGAAGCAAATGACTGCAGTATTATTAAAATGATTCCACAATGTCCCTAATTTAAATAATTCTATAATTCAGAGGGGGGTGGCAAGGTAAATTTAGTTCAACTCAAAGTGCATTGGAGACAATTAGAATATTTGCTCAAGTATTGTATTATGAAAGAGTGTGGCTTGAGCTTCAGTGTTATTCTATGCTTTGAAAGGAAAAATAGAAAAATATATCAAAATCCAATATAACATTGTGGAAAGGGAACTTCATGAGGACAGTGGTGTCACCCAAGCAGGAAAAGCCCGAAGGGAACATCAGGCCAGCCATAAAACAAACTTGCATAGGAAAAGGAATCAGATAAAAGGTATTAAAGAAGCCCCTTAGACAAAAGCCAAATAATTAAGAAAACTAGGGAAACAAGAAAAGAAAACCTTTACAAACACAAGACATGTCAAATCAACAAAAACAAACAGACAAAAGACAAAATAAATTACAAAGGAGACAGACGAGATTGCCACAAAACAAATAGAAAAAACCATTATAAATCTAAAAGAGATTAGGAAAGAACTGATAATACAATCAAGCCACCCCGCAGAGTTTATCTTCCACACCTCACGAAGTTTGCCCTCCGGCAGAAAATAAACTCTGACAGGATTTTTAAACATTAAACACTAAACGAACATTCACACACAAAAGGAGAAAAAGGTATAAAAAATCAGGGACTTACCATACAAAGTTAGCTAGCTAGCCCCAGGAACGCAGCCTCCTTGCTATCTCTCGCCTTCCTGAAAAATAAAAAGATCCAGCTTTCAAGCAGTTGTCCGTATCCTTGCGCCGGAGCTCTCCCAGCAGGAAAATTCAAATCCTCAGAAGAAAGACACTTTGACAGCCTTTCAACAACATAAATTACAATGATGAATATACAGCAGCCAAGACAGAATTACAAATATCCATCACTATAACTATCCCACAGGTTCTGCCAAACATTCTGTCCACCATGTTTGGTGATACAGTTACATCTTCAAGATGTTACAAAAAGCCAACAAGGTCAGGAGGATGGTTGAAAGATGGTGGAAATATTATAGAAAAGTCTCTCTTCCAAGATCCTGCCAGATGGCACTCTTTAATAGGCAAAAATCCTTTAATGCTTCTCCTGCAAGCAATCTCTCAAATAAATAGTTCAAACAAGCTTGAAAACAGGTTTTGGGTTTTGTTTTTTGTTTCTTTTTTGTTTTTTTTTTAAATGCTGTTCTAACAAGAAAACAGCTCCAGGCTAAGATTCATCATCCAGATTCAATCATGATTTTAAAAAATATTTTCAGCTTGGTTAGCCAATGAGTTTTCTGTCTCTTTCAATATAGTGTGTGGAAAGGGAACTTCATGAGGACAGTGGTATCACCCAGGCAGGAAAAGACTAAAGGGAATATCAAGCCAGCCATAAAACAAATTTGCATAGGAAAAGAAATCAAATAAAAGGTATTGAAAGAAGCCCCCTAGACAAGTAATTAAGAAAGTCAGGGAAACAAGGAAAAGAAAACCCTTACGCAGGACATACAAATCAGCAAAACAAACAGACAGAAATTATGAAATAAATCACAAAGGAAACGAATAGAAGATTACTATAGAATGAATGGGAAAACCATTATAAAGCTAAAAGAGATTAGAAAAAACCAATGATACAATCAAGCCACCCCGCAGAGTTTATTTCCGTGCTTCGCTAAATTTGCCTTCTGGTGAAAAAATAAACTCTGACCGGATTTTAATATCTAAAACATGAAACATTAAGCACTAAACAAACATTTATACACAAAGGGAAAAAAAGGTATAAAAACCAGGAACTTACCATTCGAAGTCAGCTAGCTAGCCCCAGGAACGCAGCCACGCTGTCTCTTGCCTTCCTGAAAATAAAAAGATCCAGCTTTCAAGCAGTTGTCTGTATCCTTGCGCTGGAGCTCTCCCAGCAGGAAAATTCGAACCCTTGAAGAAAGGCACTTTGACAGCATTTCTACAAAGTATATAGTGGAGTTAATGACTTCTTAATAACTGAAACTCAAGTGATTTCTTTTAGCAATCAAGCAATAGTGTCCTTTCTTATTGCTTCTACTCTGAATCTCTAAAGTGAATCTCTGTGTACCAGAAATTCACTTTAAACTTCCTGAAGCATATGCAGTACATGGGAAAAGCAAAAAGAAATAAGTGGTTTAAATACCTTAGCTTTCATTACATATATTAAGCCCATCTCCCACAGCACCAACGGATGCAAAGAGGATGTAAAATGGACAAAAAAGCTTGCCATCCGTTGGAAAATGTGATGCATCCGTTGTGTACTCATTGTGTACATGTTTCATACGCTATATCCGTCAAACATCCGTCTACTGCTATTTCATCCACTCAAAAAGTTTTGAGCTGCACAAAACCTTTTGAGTGGATGAACTTTCCGCCACGTACAATGTACATCCGTGACACATACGGGCAACAAACGTTCTATGTCCGTTGTCATCTGTTAAACGTCCGCTGTATCCTCTCGGCATCCTCTGGTCATCCCCTCAACTCACATCCGTTGCAGCTGAAAGCGGAAAGAGGGAGGAAGTGAAAGGTACACGGAACATCCACACAGCGTTAGTAGCACGGAAATCAAAAGGATGTAAGCAGATGCATCTGATATATAAAGCATTAAAACGGACAAAACGTTCGTATATGGGACGTATCTCGGATATTTAGGATGTCTGGAGTATGCCTAGAGTATGTGGAAGGACACCTAGCAGAAAACCGATATTTCCTATGAAAAGGGGGAGGAAATCACCTGGATCTCACTATCAGTCCAGCAACCATGGTGTACAGACCTCTTCACCCTTGGTCTTGCTCTTCCACATCATCCATTGATCTCCACCATGGATGATGACATACTCCTTATGGTAGCTGCCATCATTCAACACCAGAACCAAGCCCACTTCAGACTGTTTCACCTTTTCTACGCAAGGAGAAGAAGGAGACGTTCAAGAGCTGTGTGGGTCCAAAGATGGATCAGGAGAAGAATGGAGTTTGGACTGTATGACAAGCTGATGGTGGAGCTGAGGAATGAAGACACTTGTGCATTCCAGCACTTCATGAGGATGCCACCAGCCATGTTTGGCGAGCTTGTAGATCGTCTGAGACCCAGGTTGACCAAGCTGAGCACCAACTTCCATCCCAGCCTGGACCCTGGACTGAAGGTAGCACTGACTCTGCGCCACCTGGCCTCTGGAACCACATACAGAAACATGCAGTATGCCCAGAGGGTGCCACACAACAGCATCAGCAAAGTGGTCAGAGAAGTGGTACAGGCCATCATTGAAGAATACGTGGAGGAGCTCCTCCATTGTCCCACCATTGAAGAAGGCTGGAGGAAAGTTGCAGAACAGTGGTATCAGAGGTGGAACTTTCCCCATACCGTTGGAGCCATAGATGGAAAGCACGTGGTCTGCAAAGCTCCAGCCAACTCAGGGTCCTCTTATCACAACTACAAGGGCTTCTTCAGTATCATCCTCTTTGCCATGGTTGATGCTGACTACAAGTTCATGTACATTGATGCTTCAGGCAACGGGTCAGCTTTAGATGGCCAGGTATACAACGCAAGTGACCTCAAGGATGGGCCGGAGCGCAACCTCATCATGGGTTTTCCAGGTCCAGACCCCCTACCCAATGACACACAAGATGTGCCCAACTTCATCATGAGTGATGATGCCTTCTCCCTCAGAAACTACCTCATGAAGCCCTACAGCTCCAGATACCTCACCCGTGAAGAGAGGATCTTCAACTACAGGCTGTCCAGGGCAAGACAGGTGGTGGAGAACGCCTTTGGCATCCTGGCCAACAGGTTCCAGGTACTTCTCACCACCATGCAGCATCACCCAGGGACTGTGAGGAGCATTGTTGAAGCTTGCTGCATCCTGCACAATCTCATGTGCATCCGCTACCCAGTGGTGCAGAACAGGCTTGGGGACCATCAACAAGGCAATGGGGACATGGAGCCTGGTGAATGGAGGCAAGGACAAAACCTGATAGACACTGTGGATGTACAAGGCCCCAACAGAGCTTCACGTGAAGGGAAGAAGCAGCGCAACCTCCTGAAACACTGGTGCAACTCCTCAGCTGGAGCAGTGGAGTGGCAAGACAGGATGGTAGATGCTTAATGGATGCTTCCTTGAGCCTGTCTCATAACACTGATGAGATTGTGCCATGTATGTTGAGTGGCCCTACAATGAATAGGGCATTAATAAAGAGTTTTGTTTATTTTGAAATGTGTTGATCAATGAATAAATTGTTATTGATAAAAAAGGGCCATATGTGTGGCAGCTGGGAGGGTGGACCATACAGTCACACTATGCTTGCACTGGAGATTTATCAATCCCACAGCTATCCTTACCCATCCCACAACTATCCTTACCCATCCCACAGCTATCCTTACCCATCCCACAACTATCCTTACCCATCCCACAACTATCCTTACCTATCCCACAAGCAAAGGCTTAACCCTTTTTTCAAAGTTTTCACCAACACTTTATTAAGTAAATAAAATGAACCAAGTGTGTGAAGCAAAGATAACCTTTATTGACAACTGTCTTAAGTAAACTGTATGACTTTATTAAAAAAGCAAAATGACCCAAGTAAAGTGTCTTTAAACAAAGATAAAGTGAACAGTTAACAACTCAGTCTCTGGCACTATTCTCAGTCACTCTGAGGCATGTCCATGGTCTCAGCTGTGGAGCGGCCAGGGACTGTGGAAGTGGCTGTGGCTGGAGTGCTGATCTGAGGCGCCATTGGGGTGCTTGGCCCCAAGAGTACAACAAGGGATTGTGTGTTCAGGAAGCTCTCAGAGAGCTGACTCAGTCCTGTGAGGTTGAGAGGCCCTTCCTCAAGGACCTGGGATGTCAGGCACAGTACTGATGACAGATTTTCTGTTGAGGGGCTTGGCTGTGGGGTGGAGGAAGGAGGAGTGTAGTAGGACTGTCTGGTCTGCAGCTGGGTGAGGTGAGGCGTCTCTGGCGTGCAATGTACCTGGGCCTGGACTGGGAAGGGCTGCCTCTGCTGTGGGAAGTCCTGGTACTCGTAGCCTTGGTAGGTGAGGGGCTGTTGAAAGCCGTGGAAGGGCTGTGATATCACCTGAGGTGGAGGAGCAGTCCTGGAGTGGGTCGGAACAGGTTCAGCTGGGCCTGGAGGGTGGTGCAGCAGTGCTGTGATCTTCTCCTTCATCACCTGGTACTGGGCCTCGGGCAAGTCCATGAGGGTCTGGCTCATGTATGTGATGAAGGGCTTGTGGTTCGAGGATGGTATGTCACTGTGGACCAGCTGGGAGAGAAGATCTGTGCCCCTGATTGTGTCCCTGATCTCCAAGAGGACAGTGTGGCTCTGGCCCTCCAGTCTGCCTCTCTGCCTGCTTTCTGTGGAGATGGAGCTGGGGGTGGGGGTGGGTTGGTCTCTGGCTGCTGCTTCTTCTTGCTCCATTTGAGACAGGGGATCCTCCATGTCCTCTGACATGGGGAGTGCAGCTGTCGGGGGGGTCTCTGTCATGGGGCCCTCCAAAGACACCTGCCTGGACACAGTAGCTGTCTCCTGGCTGGAAGAGGAGTGGCTGTCTGGGGGCTGTCTGTGGGAGAGGGTTGACAGAGGGGCTGCTCCTCGGTGGTGGACCTCACCCTCCAGGAAGCTGCACTTGGTCATGATGTACATCTCCCGGTCAGTGAGCTTGACAGCGGCCTGGCCAGTTTTCTTCAGGTGCAGCTTGCCATACCAGGTGTGCATGTGCTTCACCATCCCAGGAGTACATCTTAAGTGTAGCCAGGCTCTCTGCCTTGTCTCTCCACGTTGCCTGCTCTCTCTTGGTGTCGCGATAGAGCCTGTGGCCCTTCCTCCACAGGTACTCGTTCTCCCTCAGCCATTCCAGCACCTCCTCCTCATGGTCCTCGGAAACGGAGTACTCTTTCCTCTCTCCCTTCTCCTTGCCTTGGCTCTTCCTCCCTTTGGCAGGGGCTTCAGGGCCTTCAGCAGCAGGGCTTTTAGGACCTTGGGGCTGGTCCACCACAGCAGCAGCACCAGCAGCACCAGCACCAGCAGGGGAAGCACCAGCAGCACCAGCAGGAGAAGCACCAGCAGGAGAAGCACCAGCAGGAGAAGCACCAGCAGCACCAGCAGGAGAAGCACCAGCAGCAGTAACACCAGCAGCACCAGCAACAGCAGCAGAATCACCAGCAACTTCAGAGTCAGTGCCAGGGGGTGGGATGGTGGTTCTGTCCTTGCCAGAGCTGGCAGGAGTAGGCACAGGCTTCCTCTTCTTCCCTGACTGACGAACCATGATGTTCTTTCAAGATGTCTCTGGCAGCAGGTCTTTCCTCTGAATGGTGACTGCTTGCGAGCTGCATCCTTTTATATCCGCGGAGCTGATGCAATTCATCCTCCCCGCATGTGCAGTGAACGCTTTGCATCCGCTACGCATCCATTATGCATCCTATAGGCGACTGTGATGCATCTGCATCATCCGCTACGCACCCGCTCCTTCCGCTATGCGTCCACTTCACTATTCTCCCCCAGAAGCCCTGCGGATGTATCATCCACTTCCATCCACTTCCATCCGCTAGGCTTCCTACGAACATCCGCTTAACATCCTCGCTATGTACTACCCCCGTCCGTTCCTTTCCGTAGTTTTCCATTCTGTTTATGCAAATTTTCGCCACTTTTGATAGTGGATAACAATGGATGGAGCCACCCCCGAAATTTTGCTTGTCTGCTGTGTCTTTTTTGCATACATTTTGCATCCGTCGGCCAGTGTGACCTATCCTTAAGCAACAACTCTGAGGACGAATAAACAAATGTGAGTTTTCAAAAATCAGGAAAACAGTATCTTTGGCCAAAAAGAAGAAAATTAAGTTTTTAGAATAGCAGCCAAAGAAGCACTTCTGTTTATGAGTTCATTGTATTAATAATATTATATTAATATTAATTATATTAATATTATTAGATTAACTCCACATTTCATCATTTTGCTTATGTTCTTCTTAATTAGCTAAAGAGGTATACAATTGTATACACAGATTCTTCTTGCTGAAACAAGAAACTACACACATTTTAAATTGCCAACATATATAGGTTTTGAAATCTGTAGCGGGCCTGTGATGAATAAGTTTTTGTTAAACAGCTTGGATTGTCTCAGTAGAAGAACAAGGCTCAAGGAAAAAAAAAGCCTTTTGAATCAGTTTAGCTGATTATACCATTGGCTTGAATGCAAATACTTGTCAGTACATGCTGAAGAAATTCCCCTTAATTTACCAATCTCATTACAACAAAAAGAAATTTACTGATGTTTTCAACCTCTCTTCCTCGCCTTCCCTTCCAATTGTGGATTGATTCACACAATGATTTTGGCTGAGGAGGGAAATACATTGCATGCTGATCATCACTGTACTATTGTATAAAGCAATGAAATAAATATAACCTATTGGGAAAGAAGAGGAATTGAAATAAATGTTGTATTTACATTACATAAGTCAGATTGCAGTTCTCCAGGAGGAATTTCTGTAGCAGCCACTTTTCAGCAAGGGACATTCATGACAGAAACTATCATCTTCTCCTCCAGCATCTCATTTTGTGCAATTTCTCAAAGCTTTCAAGAACTGAGGAGTTTTGTTGACAGTCATTTTAGAGCCTTTTTACTGGAAAGAGGTGATACTCAGATGTTTTAGCTTTATATACAATTGGCTAGTTACTTTGTTTTTAACAACACATAACTTTTCAGAATCATGCATGCAGTTAAAGAAGCAAGATAATTTTTTGATATTCAATGAACAATCACAATAGGCCAGTGCTAAAGCTGATCATTTTTCCCTCTTGATTGCATTGCACTGAAGGTACCTGTGAACTTCTGAAAGGCTAGATGTGGGATACACTTGGAACTATTTGTTCACAGAAAATTGATTCAAACAAAACCGATCTTAGACTCGGAATGGCAGCTGATTAAAAGTCTTCTAGTGTGTGACTCAGAACAAAATAAAGGGGATCCGTATGACAGCATAATTGCTTAGCCTCAGGAGAAAGCTGTATATCTGAGATGTGGAAATTATAGTCTCCAGATATTAGTCTATTACTGCCCTGAAACTTCAGCCAACAGGTCTTCTTGCAGTCATATTTCAACAACATCTGGGGATTACAGTCTCCTTTCCTGTGCAATATTTGATTGCCTCATGTTTCTATGATGGTCTACATTTCCATGTTCAAAATATTTATATTTTTTTAAAAACAGTTCTTGTTGTCATTTCACTGCTTTCAGTAAGATAACGCTCTATGAGAGGGTCAAACTGGATGCAGGGCCACCATCTAGATGTTTTTTGTCTCCCCGCATCTGTCCCAATTTGCAAAACTAGTAGTTGCTTATTTTGTTTCCCTCAGATTTGGTATCTAATGATATGCTGCCTCTGAAGATGGAAAATCAATTCTTAACTGTTATAGGTTCAAGATTGACTCAGCCTTCCATCCTTCCGAAGTGGGTAAAATGAGGACCCAAATTGTTGGGGAGCAATATGCTGACTCTGTAAGCTGCTTAGAGAGGGCTGTAAAGCACTGTAAAGCAGTATATAAGTCTAAGTACTATTGCTAATATACCTAAACCAGTGGTGGCTAACTTTTTTGGGCTCCTGTGCCAAAAATTGCACATACGTGCACCCAGAAGGCAATGCCTGTGGGCCCCGTGACCCCTGTGCATGCACGTGCAATCCTCCCCCACCCTTTTAACTGCACTGTGCATGCATGCGCCTCCCAGCTGATTTTCAGGCATTTTTCAGCCTCCCAGAGGCTCGAGGGAAGCCTCTGCTGCTTTTGTAGGCCAAAAAATGGGTTCATTTCATCACTTCCTGTATTTCCAGAAATACAGGAAATGACAAAATGGGCCAATTTTTCGGCCTACAAAGGCTGCAGAGGTTTCCCTCAAGCCTCTGGGAGGCCGAAAAAGGCCCGAAAATCAGCTGGGAGGCCCACACATGTGCAGTGAGGTAAGTTTGCTTTAGGGCTCGTGTGCCCACACAAATGGCTCTGCGTGCCACCTGTGGCACGTAAGCCATAGGTTCACCATCACAGACCTAGACCATACAATGAATGAACTAATATCAAATAATGGAATTAGGCCTAAGATAGAGCCAATTGGGAAAGCCAGTCAATTGGAACAAGAGTTCTACAGCTTTGCAATAAGAATAGCAATTCTCAATGTGTGGTCTGGAGACCCCTGGGGCATTCCGCTGGAAGTCAGAAGTCATTTCTGATTCCACTGCTTTTTTGCTCATCTGTGGACATTTTGTTTCTCTGTTTAGGTTTAAGTAAGGAAATATCTCTGAAATGATGACACAGGTTGTTTAATAAATAACAAAAACAGTTGGCTCACTCAGCCTGTCCTTGTCACAGGTACAGAAAAACCATTTATTTATTTGTTTGTTTGTTTGTTTTGTCAATTGTTACAAGATAATAGGTATAAGGATAAACATAGTTATGAATACATGAAATGAAAACATATAAGAAAAACAAAAGAAACAATAGGACAGGGATGGTAGGCACGTTGGTGCGCTTATGCACACCTCCTACAGACCTCTTAGGAAAGGGGTAAAGTCAATAGTAGAAAGTCTAAGGTTAAAGGTATTGGGGTTTGGGGAAGAAACCACAGAGTCAGGTAGAGTATTCCAGACATTGACCACTCTGTTGCTGAAGTCGTATTTCCTGAAATCAAGTTTGGTACAGTTAAAGGCCCTGTCACACTGCCCAACGGATGCAAAACATTTGTAAAAAGGACACAGTGGATGAGAAAAATGTTCCATCCGTTGTTATCCGCTCTCAAAAGGGGCAAAAATGTGCATAAACAGAGCGGATAACACGGAAAGGAATGGACAGGGGGAGGACGCATAGCGGATGGAAAGCGGATGCGGAACGGAAGCCCAGCAGATGGAAGCGGATGAGAGTGGATGGCACATCCGCAAGGCTTCCGGGGGATCTCAGCAAAGCGGCCGCGGAACGGATGAAGCCGATGCACAGCGGATGCACAGCAGATGAAATGGGTGCACAGCGGATGCACAGCGGAAGCCTAACGGATGCCTACCGTTAATTGCGCATGCGGGGAGGATGCATTGCGTAAGCCCCGCGGAGAAAGGGAAGCAGCTCGGAGCAGGTCACCATTCAGAGGAAAGACCTGCTGCCGGACGGATTGACAGCTTGCCTGCCCTGCCTGCATGCCTGCCTGCAAGCCTTGCTGCCAGCCTCCCTGCCAGCCTTGCTGTCTGCCTGCCTGCCAGCCTTGCTGC
>BLBF01000018.1:52555459-52577889 GCA_015471245.1 Laticauda colubrina | reverse complement strand
GATAGATAGATAGATAGATAGATAGATAGATAGATAGATAGATAGATGGAAAACATGCTTAGTACAAAACAAATCCCAAATCTCTTAGATTATCTTGATTTATAAAAATGCCTCACATTTTTTGTTAATGTTGTTTTGTTAATGTTAAAATGGCCTAGTATTTTATTTAAAGTATGGCCACCTTTCCTCCTCCCTCCCCAAAAGACCATGATGAACATAGTTAGTAGAAAGGTTTTGGAAAGACAAAATAGGCTTGGAGGAACAGTTTGTTACCTGACTAATTTGTAGCTATTTTGTGTTCACCAGTGCTTCTTTCTCTAGGGAAGGAATTCACTAATGCTGGGATTGTCTATGGTCACTTAAACAAAATATCTGAGAAATACAGAACCACCTTATATACTGTCATTTCACTGCTTCATAATAGGATAGATTGGCCTGAGAATTTTCATCAATCTTGGGATTCCAATAAGTTACTCCATCCTTAGCCAAGATGAATTTTCTAGCTTACAAAAATCAAAGGCTGACATTCTGTATTCATGATTTCCTTGCCTTTAATCTGTGTGCAATTTACATAACACACAAATCTGGGAAATTATGACTTATGTTCTAGCCTTATTACTGTTGCTTGATTCACTAATTGCTTAAATCATGCAAAATACCATGTGCAAGCCATGACTGATTTCTTTAATCTTTGTCAGGGAAAGATTGTACTTCCACTTGAAATGGCTTTTACAGAAACAAAAATGAGAGATGAAAAAATGTTTTCTTTGCCATTTATGGGAGAAAATAAGGATTGTTTCTTGCTCATTTTTAAAAAAAAGTGGGTTTTTTTGTAAAAAAAATAGAGGGAAGGAAATAAAATGACTTATGTGAGATGTTCTACAGGCTGCTTAAGGCCTGGTCCCACTGCACTTACGGATGCAAAGAGAATGTAAAACGTAAAAAAAAATCTTGCTAGCCATTGGAAAATGCTATGCATCCGTTGTGTACTCATTGCATACGTGTTTCATACGCTCTATCGATCAAGCATCCGTCCACTGTGATTTCATCCACGCAAAAAGTTTTGAGCTGCACAAAACTTTTAGAACGGATGAACTTTCTGCCGTGTACGATGTAAATCCGCAACATATATGAGCAACAAACGTTCTATGTCCATTATCATCCATTAAACGTCTGCTGTATCCTCTCTGCATCCTCTGGGCATCCTCGCAACTCACATCTGCTGCAGCTGAAAATGGAAAGAGGGAGGAAAGATGAGGTACATGGAACGTCTATACGTCATTAGTAGCACGGAAATAGAAAGGATGTAAGCATATGAATCTCGTATATAAAGTATTCAAAATGGACAAAGCGTTTGTATCTGGGATCTATCTCATATATTTAGGATGTCTGGAGTATGTCTAGAGTATGTAGAAGGTCACCTAGCGGACAACTGATGTTTTGTATGAAAAGGGGGAGAAAATCATCTGGATCTCAGTATGAGTCGAGCAGCCATGGTGTACAGACCACATCACCCTTGGTCTTGGTCTTCAACATCATCAATTATTCTCCACCATGGATGATCAAAGAGTCCATTTGATAGCTGCACTCATTCAACAGCAGAACCACAACCTGTTCAGACTGTATCAAGTTTTAGACAGAAGGAGAAGAAGCAGAAGAACAAGACGTCCAAGAGCTGTGTGGGTCTGAGGATGGATCATGAGAAGAATGGAGTTTGGACTGAATGACCAGTTGATGGTGGAGCTGAGGAATGAAGACCCTCGTGCATTCCAGCACTTCATGAGGATGCCGCCAGCCATGTTTGACAAACTTGTAGAGCGTCTGAGACCCAGGTTGACCAAGCCTAGCACCAACTTCCGTCCCAACCTGGACCCTGGACTGAAGGTGGCACTGACTCTGCGGCACCTGGCCTCTGGAACCACATACAGAAACATGCAGTATGCATGGAGGGTGCCACACAACAGCATCAGCAAAGTCGTCAGAGAAGTGGTAGAGGCCATCGTTGAAGAATACGTGGACGAGCTCCTCAGGTGCCCCACCACTGAACAAGGCTGGAGACAACTTGCAGAAAATTGGTATCAGAGGTGGAACTTTCCCCACACCGTTGGAGCCATAGATGGGAAGCACGTGGCCTGCAAATCTCCAGCCAACTCAGGGTCCACTTATTACAACTACAAGGGCTTCTTCAGTATCATCCTCTTTGCCATGGTTGATGCTGACTACAAGTTCATGTACATCGATGCTTCAGGCAACGGGTCAGCTTCAGATGCCCAGATATACAACACAAGTGACCTCAAGGATGGGCTGGAATGCAACCTCATCATGGGTTTTCCAGGTCCAGACCCCCTTCCCAATGACACACAAGATGTGCCCTAATTCATCATTGGTGATGATGCGTTCTCCCTCAGAACCTACCTCATGAAGCCGTACAGTTCAAGATACCTCACCCATGAAGAGAGGATCTTCAACTACAGGCTGAGGAGCAGACCTGGACTGGGTAGGACGAGCTTCAGCTGGGCCTTGGGGGTTGTGGAGAAATGCTGTGATCTTCTGCTTCATCACCTGGTACTCGGCCTTGGGCAGGTCCCTCAGGGTCTGGCTCACGTAGGTGATGAAGGGGTTCCGGGCCAAGGATGCTCTGTACAATTCGACCAGCTGAGAGAGAAGTTCTGTGCTGGTCTTCATTGTGTCCCTGATCTCCAACAGCACACTGTCATCCTTGCCCTCCAGTCTGCCTCTCTGCCTGCATCCTCTGGAGCTGGTGGTGGAGGTGGGGATGGGTTGGCCTCTGGTGGCTGCCACTTGTTCCTCCATTTGTGACAGCAGGGCGTCATCCTCCATGAGATCCTCCAAGTTCGGCACCATGGGGAGTGCAGCTGTTGAGGGGGTCTCTGCTGTGGGGCCCTCTGAAGACACCTGTCTGGACAGGGTAGGTGGCTCCTGGCTTGAAGATGCCTGGCTGTCTGTGGGCTGCCTGAAGGACAGGGGTCTCAGAGGGGCTTCTCCTCGGTGGTGGATCTCACCCTCCAGGAAACTGCACTTGGCCATGACATACTTCTCCCAGTCAGTGAGCTTGACGGCGGCCTGCCCAGATTTCTTGAGGTGTAGCTTCCCATACCAGGAGTGCATGTGCTTCCACCATCCAAGGAGTACTTCTGCAGTGTAGCCTAGGCTCTCTGCCTTGTCTCTCCAAGCTGCCTGCTTCTTCTTGGTGTCCCAATACAGTCTGTGGCCCTTTCTCCCGAGGTACTCGTTCTCCCTCAGCTATTCCAACACATCGTCCTCATGCTCCTCGGAAACGATGTACTGTTTCCTCTCTCCCTTCTTCTTCCCTTGCCTCTTCCTCCCTCTGGCTGGAGCTTGTTTAGGGCCTTCAGGGGCCTCAGCAGGGCCTTCATGGGCTTGAGCATCAGGACCTTCAGGGACTTGAGCATCAGGGCCTTCAGCAGCAGGGCTTTGAGAGGCTTGAGGGCCTTGGGGCTGGTCCACCACAGCAGCAGCAGCAGCTTCACCATCAGAGTCAGTGTCAGGGGGTGGGGTGCTGGTTCTGGCCTTCTTCACCTTGCCAGGGCTTGAACGAGAATGCACGAACTTCCTTTTCTTGCCTGATCGACGCACCATGGTGTTAATACAAGATGTGGTAGAGATGTATCAATGTAGCCTTCTTCAATAAAAAGATGTAGTAGAAATGTCTCAATGTAGCCGTCAGCACGTCTTTCCGCTTTATGCTGACTGCATGTGTGCTGCATCCCTTTATATTCACGGAGCGGACGCAATTCATACCCCCCGCATGCGTAGTGAAAGGTTTGCATCCAATATACATCAGCGCAGCATCCCCTTTGTTTCCATTAGGCGTACGTGATGCATCCGCTTCATCCGCTATGCAACCGCTCTTTCCGCTATGTGTCCACTTCCCAATTATCCCCAGTAACCCCTTCAGAGCTGTCATCCACTTTCATCCGCTTTCATGCGCTAGGCTTCCGATGAACATCCGTTTAACATCCACGCTACATACTACCCACGTCCATTCTTTTCCGTTCTGTTTTTGCAAATTTTTGCCAAATTTGTCCATTTCTGGAGTGGATGAAAATGGATGGAGCAACCCCTGAAATTTTGCTCATCCACTGTGTCCTTTATGCATACGTTTTGTGTCTATCGGCCAGTGGGACCAGGCCTTTATATTAAAATTTGCTTTCCCTATTGGTTGCTATTGCATAAACCAAGAAAGTTACCTCAATACGCTGTAATGGTCAAGTACAAACTCCCAAATTTGGTAATGGTGGCAAGTAACTGATGTGAGTTGAAGTCCAAACATATGGAGGAAATAGTGGTGACCCTTTAAATACACCAATCATGTATCATCATTGCTGGACCTAGGAAGAACTTGCTTTGTGCAGAACTCCCTCATTATAATGAGTTATCAGTGCTGTAACTTGGACCAGCTCAAAGGAGCATGACCAAATAATGGAATAGTTCCTCGTATGCAGACTATTTTTTGCCCAAAGGACTATAAAAGATTTCAATATATAATTGTAATTAATTTGCAAATTATAAGACTTCCTTAGGTTGACAAGAATAAATAAGTACATAGCAGAACTTTTATGCTACAGAGAAAATTTAATTGTACTATTTTAAAGGGTACAGAATTAACCTCTGCAAGGTGATATGAACAATGGGAAGGAGCAAGGCATCCTAGTACAAAA
The DNA here is from genome assembly GCA_015471245.1 of Laticauda colubrina. Taxonomy (NCBI): domain Eukaryota; kingdom Metazoa; phylum Chordata; class Lepidosauria; order Squamata; family Elapidae; genus Laticauda; species Laticauda colubrina. The sequence goes on along the minus strand of BLBF01000018.1, from coordinate 52,573,186 downwards.
AACATTATTGGCCCATTCTTAGATTGAAGAATGAAAGAAAATGGTGCCTGATAGCTGAGTATCCAGGTACTTGTATCTCTTTATATGCATATGAACTGTTTCATTTTTTATGTGAGGATGTGGTTTAAGCATAAGTCTATTCATAGGCACACTTAAGAAAAAAGGAACATTATGTTAATATTGATGAGAGACCAAAAAGGGTCTGCTAAAATTAGGTGCGGAAATAAGAATACTGAAAAATTCTGAATATGGAACAGGCTAGTTTTTACTCCATCAGTAAATGTTTCTTCATAAAATAAAATAGCCATGGAGTAAAATAGCCAGAATAGTGGAAAAAAATGAGAATGAAGTCAAAACTATTTATTTGATTTGTCAGTTACAAGATAATAGGTATAAGTATATACATAGTTATGAATACATGAAATGGGTACATATAAGTAAAATAAAAGAAACAATAGGACGGGGAGGGTAGGCACGTTGGTGTGCTTATGCATGCTCCCTACAGACCTCTTAGGAAAGGGGTGAGGTCAATAGTTGGCAGTCTAAGGTGAAAGTTTTTGGGGTTTGGGGAAGAAACTACAGAGTCAGGTAGAGTATTCCAGACATTGACAACTCTATTGCTGAAGTTGTATTTTCTGCAATCAAGTTTGGTGTGGTTAACCTTAAGTTTGTATCTATTGTTTGTTCTTGTGTTGTTATGGTTGAAGCTGAAGTATTCATTGACAGGTAGGACATTGCAATAGATGATTTTATACACCATACTTAGATCAGACCGAAGATGGCGTAATTCAAGATTTTCTAGGTCTAGAATTTCAAGTCTGGTGGCATAAGATATTCTACAATGAGTAGAGGAGTGTAGAACTCTTCTTGTGAAATATTTCTGGACTTTCTCAACTGTGTTAATATCAGATACGTAATGTGGGTTCCAGACTGATGAGCTGTATTCAAGTATTGGTCTAGTTCTGCATGAAAAAATAGATACATTTCCCAATAGAATGAATGATAAGTGGGCTGTGGAAAATGCTTGATGCAGCAAGAAAAAAATATATTCCAGAGGTCCACAGAAGCGTATGGAGCAATGCTAATGGGAATTATAAATGCCAGAAAGAAACTTATTGTATTTTGTAAATCTAATTAAACTGCATGATAAAGTAAATAGTCTTGAATTATGAGAAGCTGTGCACAAATTTGAAGTTGATGGTTGTTTCTGAGTGTGGTAAGTTACATATTGATGGAAGCAATGTGTTCCGTTCGGAAATAAGTTGTGCTAGACCGGGTTCCAACAACAACTCTTTTATTTTAACAAGTAAGGTAATGGTAACGGAACAACAGCCCAAGCCGCGGCAGCCCTTCTTATAGTGGCTTGCTCGTGGCTTTTGGCCAATGACAGTACTTTGGGTGTTCCCGCCATTAGGTGGGCCAATCGGATTGGTTCCCTAATAGCCAATCCGAGAACAGCCTTCTCGGCCAATCAGATTAAGGCACTTGGAGCCTACCAAGTTCCATACACAACACCCCTCCCCCCTTGGTTTCGTCCAACATGCGTCACGTAGTCACACAGGTAGGTGGGGATTTTTTGAGTCCTGGTTGACCTGCGCAGCTCAATCTCGGCATGGTCTTCAAGCAGTTCGAATGGGATCGCTTTCTCTCTGTGCCTTCTCCATGGAACCTCCTGGAAGGCTGAGTCAGCCTTGCCGCTCCTGCCTGAGTTTCTTGGGCTGGTTGAGATGGCTCCGCTGCTCCCTCCTGCTTCTTCCGGGTTGGTCGAGCTGGCCTGGCTGTCTCCTTCCAGGAAGGCCTCACTTCGTTCTCCTGCTCCCAGACTTCTCTTTTGGGGTTCATCTAATCGTGAGTGCTCTGTTTGATTTGTTTGTTGTCGTGTTATGGAAGGTTTGTCTCTCCCTTTTTTATTATTTTGTATTTCCCTCCCCTCCTCGGCTGTTTTTGGTCCATTTATTATTTTTGGCGCTGGTGTGGTGTTGCGTTCTAAGTTGCGAGAACAAAGCTGGTTGATTGTGCCGCTTCCACTCTCTTCTGTCGTCTAATACTAGTCGGTAAGACTGGGGGCCTGTGATATGGGTGATTGTGGCTGCTCCGTAGTGTGTAAGGAAGACAGCCCTCTTCCTTTGGTCAGATATCTCCTGCAGTTCGTTGCTTTCTAAAAACATTAGAAAATGATCGATATACGATATACAATATACGATCGATATACTCCCAATCCTCCTCATCAGCGTTGAATGGTGTGGGCGGCGCATTGTTACTGGCCATCTCTTTTGCTCAGTTCTGTTTGCCTCGTGCTTCAGTCTCACTCTTCTATGACGATCCCACCTTCATCGCCGGTGTTCCATTCGGAAATAAGTTGCGCAAGACTGGATTCCAACAACAACTCTTTTATTTTAACAAGTAAGGTAATGGTAACGGAACAACAGCCCAAGCTGCGGCAGCCCTTCTTATAGCGGCTTGCTTGCGGCTTGTGGCCAATGACAGTACTTTGAGTGTTCCCACCATCAGGCGGGACTATCAGATTGGTTCCCTAATAGACAATCCGAGAATGGCCTTCTCGGCCAATCAGATTAAGGCACTTGGAGCCTACCAAGTTCCATACACAACACAATGCATACATGATACTGCTAATTAGTGGGAGAACAATGAATTGGGAGTAAGACAAAGAAATGTTATGTTTCATTGATTGTTCAGTGGCTTTATGGCTAAGTGTAGAAGGAATGTTTGTAATGAAATTAAAGATATGTTAGTTAGTAACATGAATGCACATGTGCTGTTCAGCAACTATTAGATTATGTGATGCAATGAAAAGTATTGATCTAAAACTGAATACAAAACCAGGGTTTGATAATATTTGAAAAGAAAAACAATACCATTTATACATAAATGGCATTTGGAACCAATAAATGAATTAGAATACCTTGGAAAAATCTATTAACATAGGGAAATAGATAAAGAAATGTTATGATATGCAAATCTTGCTAGGAGGGCTCTGGATACTATATAGTCTGAATAGGTGCTAACTGAATGTGAACTAAACCCAAAACAGAATGACCATTTTCAAAAAATTATTTGAGTTGGCTTGGTCACTTAGAAAAAGTTAAGGATTGAATTGCAGAACAAATTTATGAAGGAAGAGTGAATAGAGAAAAGGGAAAATCAAGAAAACTGTGGCTGGGTGGAGTTGAGAGCTTCAAGAAAAACAAGTGAAAAGTTTAAAAAACAAAAGTATATGAATTGGTGTATGGATGTGGTGGAAGCAAAGAATATTTCAATGTTAAGAAGATATGAAAAGATAATCGAATCATGTTGGTATAAACTCATTTTAACTATGTTTCCTTTTCTTTCCTCTCATACCTTTAATTTCTTTGGCTTACTATTTCTTGTTTCTTTTCTGCACTCTGTTTATCCCACAAATAACATACTATCATTGGTATGGAGGCATGTGTGATTGAACATATTTATATATCATTTCTCATTAAAAATTACATACATGGTTCCAGCTATAAATTCAAACATTATTATGATCATCTTAAGACATTTGATACAATCATAAAACAAAACAAAATCAGTAAAATGAACATTAAAACAATGAGAAAGTAAAAGCAACAGTAATGTACAGTAGTTGCATATCACAGTGATAGTAACATATTAATAAAAGGCCTCAGAGGGTAAAATTGTGTTTGCCTGGTGCCAAAAAGAAAACAAGGATGGCTTTTTCCACAAGTGCTGGGATAAGATTGGATAACTGCACTTAAGAAGTTGACCTGTTGCCAGGTTTTTATTGTTTTTATTGTTTTAATCTGTTTAGTTTTATAGTTTTTAATATAATCTTGTAAATTGTTTTAATTTTTGATTGGAAGCTGCCCAGAGTTGGTTAGAGGATGAGCATCTATACAAATGTTTTAAATAAATAAATAAATAACTCTACCTCAGATCATTTGTGATAGGCAAATGGATGAGGTGAATAGCCACCTTTCATTACAGACGTCATCGTTAGTTATATTTAGCATTAGAACTAAGATTACTTGAGGGTATACATGTAATCATCAGGTTATGATTATCATTCATTGACCGGTCAAAGTTACAATGGCACTGAATGAATGCTCTTTAGGACAAGTCCTCAAGTTATGGTCATCAGTGCACTCTCTATGGTCATGTGATCATGATTTAGGTTCTTGATAATCCTACAACAGTTGCAGCATCCCACAGTCACCATTTGCAACTCTCCTTGCCAGCTTCCTACAAGCAAAACTAATAGGGAAGCCAGAAGGAGTGGTTGCAAGTCATTCAGAATAACAGAATAACAGGGTTGGAAGGGACATGGGAGGTCTTCTAGTCCAGGGGTTACCAACCTTTTGGACCTCAGGGACCACCAAACTCATAATTTTAAATCTCACGGACCACTAATATGAATTTTGACTGATGCTGGCTGTAGGAAAAAAGTCTGCAGGAAAATTCCCCACCCCATTTTCCTACTGATCGATCATTCTTTATTTGGGAGCGCAGGATACAGTCTCCAGTTCCGTTCTCAGGGAGAGAGAGAGGGAGACTTTTGGTTTCATGCAAGGAAAGCAACAGAAATCTTTCTGTCCCCCAAACTCCACCAGAAATGAGTCTTTGCTGGTGCAGCCTTTTGGAGCAGGATGCCTTGCAAGGTCCCAAAGACTCGTTTCTGGCAGAGTTTGGGGGAGAAAAAGAAAGACTTTTGCTGTTTTCCTTGCGTTCAATCAAAAGCAGAAGAAAGAAGTGGAAAGAAGCAACCCAGTGGCCAAGCCAGGCCTATGGGGTAAATGGGGCAAGTTCCACCCCTCCACCCTTTCCTCCCACCCTCACTATCTCATGTTGTGTGCTATGCAAGCAACACAAACCTTGTGTTCTCGCGGGCCATGTGGGCAGTGCAGCCTTATGTTCTGGTGCAGCCTGGATTAATTGCTTTGCGGATGACATTTCTCTGCGGATTCCCAAAATTTTATTGTGGACCACCAGTGGTCCCCGGCCCACCGGTTGGTGACCACTGTTCTAGTCTAATCCCCTGCTCAGGCAGGATACCCAACTCGATACCCATGATGGCAAATCTATGGCACATGTGTGAGAGGTGGCACGCAGAGCCCTCTAGGTGGGCATGTGAGCATTCACCCCAGCTCAGCTCCACCAGGCATGCATGCGCGCCTCCCACCAGCTAGCTGGTCTTTGGGTCTCTGCCACACATGTGGGGGGAATGCATGCAGATGGGGGGGCACATGCGGGGGGGGCATGTGCGGGGGATACATGTGCATACATGGTGTATGGCACATGCGCAGGGATGTGTGCATTGCATTTTGGGGGTGCACACACATGCGCTTTGGGAACTCGGTGCCAAAAAGGTTAACCATCACTGCCCTATACTATTTCAGACAAATGCTTGTCCAATTTCTTCTTAATAACCTCTAGTGTTGGAGCACCCAAACTTCTGGAGGCATTTCTCTAAATAACTATTCTGTCAGGAAATTTCTCCTGAGTTCTAGATTGGTTCTCTCATTGATTAGTTTCCATCCATTGCTTCTTGTTCTGCCTTCAGGTGCTTTGGAGAATAAGTTAACTCCCTCTTCTTTGTGGCAGCCTCTGAGATATTGCAACATTGCCCTTAGTCTTTATAAATCACTCCCATCACTTTTTCTCTTTAGGACCCCTGCTGTAAAGTATGTTTCCAGGATCTTGTACACTATAGCAGCCCCTGCCAGCCCTCCAAGGTATGTACCTACTCACAGCACTCCCCAATCACACTCTGTAGTGCATCCACCCTCAGCACAACCTCTGCTAGACTGCCCACGCTCTGTAGCATCCATCTGACTCACTTGCCATCTCCACCAGCACTCTGTAACACCTACCTCTCCCACCAGCCTTCCCATAGTCCCCACCAATTTATCTGGACCCCATTAGGCCCACCCATATCATCTGCACACACCCTTCATTCCTTGCCTAAACCTACCTCTTCTAGCTTAACAACTTGCATGATTCTAGGGTTGCAAAGTCAACTGGAACTGCCAAGATTGTGATCACTAAGTAATGCAGTCATATTACATAGCATTTACAACATTGCTTTACTGATGACAATTCTAAGACAAAAAGGGCCAGGAGAAGGTGATAATACACTGTGATTGGAAATGTATGAGAAATTTGCATAAATAGGAACATTGAAAGATAACAAAAAGCAGAATTTGGGGAGTATCATATAAATTGGAAGATCTACATTCTTATATTTGCTCCAATATCCACAGATGGAAGATCATTCTGAAAGTCTACTTTTGTACAGATACAAATTGATTTCAAGTTTGTGCAATTTATTTGGAACATTCATTTTCTTATGGCAGTTTTACTAATTAGAAAAAAGAAACAGGGAAACAAGTTGGATATGCCCCTGAACCAGTGGTGGGATTCTTTTTTTTTTCTACTACCAGTTCTGTGGGTGTGGCAGGGGAAGGATACTGTAAAATATCCAGTCAGAGGTAGTATTTGCCGGTTCAGTTCTCCGAACTACTCCAAATTTCTGCTACTGGTTCTCCAGAACTAGTCAGAATCTGATGAATACCACCTCTGCTCTGAACAATCTCCATGTACCAACATCAAATCTGTGCTCAGTGACTACAAGATCACTGATTCGAACAAGTTAAAAATCATGTGAGCCAGTTTGGTATAGTTAAAGGCCCTGTCACATTGGCCGACAGATGCAAAACATTTGTAAAAAGGACACAGCGGATGAAAAAATGTTCCATCCATTGTTATCCGCTCTCAAAAGTGCCCCGAATTTGCATAAGCAGAGCGGACAACGGAAAGGAACGGACGGGGGGAGGACGTAGAGGGGATGGAAAGCGGATGCTCCACGGAAGCCTAGCGGATGGAATTGGATGGCACATCCGCAGGGCTTCCGGGGGAGCACAGCGAGGCGGACGCGCAGCGGAAAGAGCGGATGCAGAGCGGAAGCCTAGCGGATGCCTAGTGGATGCCTAGGAGATGCAGAGTGTTCACTGCGCATGTGGGGAGGATGCATTGTGTCAGCCCCGCGGATGTAAAGGGAAGCAGCTCACAAGCAGGTCACCATTCAGAGAAAAGACCTGCAGCCAGAAACAACTCCAGCCAGCCAGCATGGGGAAGAAGAGAAAGCCTCTGCCATCTGCTGCCAGCCCTGGCAAGAGGGACAGGGCCATCATCCCACCCCCTGGCCCTGACTCTGCTTCTGCTGGGGCTTCTGCTGGGGCTTACCCTGCTGACACTGATCCTGGTGCTGGTGCTTCTACTGGTGCTTACTCTGCTGGCACTGCTCCTGGTGCTGGGGCTTCTGCTGGTGCTTACTCTGCTGGCACTGCTCCTGGTGCTGGTGCTTCTGCTGGTGCTTACTCTGCTGGTGCTGCTCCTGGTCCTGCTGGTCCTGCTGGTGCTCCTGGTCCTGCTGGTGCTCCTGGTTCTGCTGGTCCTCCTGGTCCTGTTGGTCTTGCTGGCGCTGCTGGTGCTTACTCTGCTGCTGCTGATCCTGGTGCTGCTGGTGCTGGTGCTGCTGCTGCTGGTCCTGCTGGTCCTGCTTTTGCTACTACTGTTGTTGTTGCTGCTGCTGCTGCTGGTGGTGTGGAGGAGCAGCCCCTACAACCTCGAAGCTCTTCTGATGAGGGCCCATATGGCCCTGCCAGAGGGAGGAAGAGGCATACACGTGAATGGGAGAGGAGGCAATACTCCATCGAAGAGGAACATGAGGATGAGGTGCTGGAATGGCTGAGGGAAAACGAATATCTTTGGCGGAAGGGACACAGGCTCTATCGAGACACCAAAAGGAAGCAGGCTGCTTGGAGAGAGAAGATGGAGAGCCTGGGCTACACTTCGGAGGTGCTCCTCGGCTGGTGGAAGCACATGCACACCTGGTACGGGAAGCTGCACCTCAAGAAATCTGGCCAAGCCACGGTCAAGCTGACGGACCGAGAGACCTATGTGATGGCCAAATGCAGTTTCTTGGAGGGTGAGATCCGCCACCGAGGAGCAGCCCCTCTGTCAACCCTCTCTCTCAGGCAGCCTGCTGAGAGCCAGTCCTCTTCTGGCCAAGAGTCAGCTCCTGTGTCCAGGCAGGTGTCTGTGGAGCGTGCGATGATGGAGACCCCCCCGACAGCTGCACTACCCGTGGCGGAGCACGGGGAGGACCCCCTGTTGCAGTGGGAGCAAGGAGAGGGCACTTCCACCAGAGCCCAACCCACATCCACCCCCTTTCTGCCTCCACAGAAAGCAGGCAGAGAGGCAGACCAGAGGGGCAGAGCCACACTGTCCTGCTGAAGATCAGGGACACCATCAGAAGCAGCGTAGATCTCCTCTCTCAGCTGGTACACACCAACGTCCCATCCTCCAACCGCAAGCCCTTCCTCACCTACGTCAACCAGACCCTCATGAGCATGTCGGAATCATAGTACCAGGTGATAAAGGACAGGATCACCGGTCTTCTTCACAACCCTCCAGACCCAGCTGAACCTGCTCCCACCCAGTCCAGGCCTGCTCCTCCACCCCAGGTGATGTCACTGCCCTTCCAAGGCTTTCCACAGGCCCTCACCTACCAAGGCTACAGCTACCAGGAGCTCCAGCGACACAGGCAGCCCTTCCCAGTCCAGGCACAGGTACATCGGATGCCACCGGTGCCACCGGTGCCACCGATGCCACTGATGCCACCGACGCCACCGATGCCACCCATGCCACAGATGCCACCCACGCCACAAGATGCCACCCACGCCTCACCTTGCTCAGCTGCAGACCGGACATCCCCACTACACTGCTCCTTCCTCCACCCCACAGCCAAGCCCGGCCTCAGAACATCTGTCATCGGTATTGGGGCTGACACCCCATGTCCTGGAGGAAGGGGCTCTCAACATCACAGGACTGAGCCAGCTGACAGCTTCCTCCACACACCGTCCCGTTGTCCTCTTGGGGCCAGGCACCCAAATGACGCCTCAGACCAGCACTCCAGCAGCAGCCACCTCCACAGCACCTGGACCCTTCACCCCTGAGACTGGGCACATCTCAGACTGACTAAGAAGAGTGCCAGAGACTGGGTGGCTACCTGTTGACTTTATCTTTGCTTTGGACACCTGACTTGGGTCATTTTGCTTTTACAGCTTGTTATTAATAAAGATTATCTTTGCTTCACACACTTGCTTCATTTATTTTATTAAATAAAGTCTTGGTGGAAACTTTTAGAAATGGTTTAAGCCTTTGCATGCTTGTGGGATGGGTTAAGATAGCAGTGGGATGGGCAGGAATACCTTTGACATGGGTAATAGCTGTGGGATGGGCAGGGATACCTTTGGGATGGGTAATAGCTGTGGGATAGATAAACCTCCAGTGCAAGCATAGTGGGACTGGATGGTCCACCCTCCCAGGTGCCACACCTATGGCCCTTTATTATCAATAACAATGTAATCAATCATCCACACATCAACACAAACACAACTCTTCATTAAATGCCCTGTGCATTGTCAGCCCACTCAACATACATGGCCCAATCTCATCAGTGTGATGAGACAGGCTGAAGGAAGCATCCATTAAGCATCTATCATCCTGTCTTGCCACTCCTCTGCTCCAGCTGGGGAGTTTGCACCAGTGTTTCAGGAGGTTGTGCTGCTTCTTCCCTTCACGTGAGGCTCTGTTGGGGCCTTGCACATCCACAGTGTCTATCAGGTTTTGCCCTTGCCTCCATTCCCCAGGCTCCATGTCCCCATTGCCTTGTTGGAGGTCCACGAGCCTGTTCTGCAAGACTGGGTAGCGGGTGCGCATGAGATTGTGCAGGATGCAGCAAGCTTCCACGATCCTCCTCACGGTCTCTGGGCGATGCTGCATGGTGGTGAGAAGTACCTGGAACCTGTTGGCCAGGATGCCAAAGGTGTTCTCCACCACCCGCCTTGCCCTGGACAGCCTGTAGTTGAAGATCCTCTCTTCACAGGTGACGCATCTGGAGGTGTAGGGCTTCATGAGGTAGGTTCTGAGGGAGAAGGCGTCATCCCCCATGATGAAGTAGGGCACATCTTGTGTGTCATTGGGAAAGGGGTCTGGATCTGGGAAGCCCATGATGAGGTTGCGTTCTAGCCCCTCCTTGAGGTGACTGGCGTTGTATACCTGGGCATCTGAAGATGAGCCGTTGCCTGAAGCATCGATGTACATGAACTTGTAGTCAGCATCGTCCATGGCGAAGAGGATGATACTGAAGAAGCCCTTGTAGTTGAAATAAGTGAACCCTGACTTGGCTGGCGCTTTGCAGGCCACGTGCTTCCCATCTATGGCTCCAACAGTGTGGGGAAAGTTCCACTTCTGATATCACTGCTCAGCAACTTTCTTCCAGCCTTCTTCAGTGGAGGGGCACTGGAGGAGCTCCTCCAGGTATTCTTCGATGATGGCCTGCACCACTTCTCTGACCACAATGCTGATGGGTGTTGTGTGGCACCTTCCAGCCGTACTGCATGCTCCTGTACGTGGTCCCTGAGGCCAGGTGGCGCAGAGTCAGTGCCACCTTGAGTCCAGGGTCCAGGCTGGGCCGGAAGTTGGTGCTCTGCTTGGTCAACCTGGGTCTCAGCCGCTCCACAACTTCGTCAAACATGGCTGGCGGCATCCTCATGAAGTTCTGGAATGCACGAGGGTCTTCGTTCCTCAGCTCCACCATCAGCTTGTTGTACAGTCCGTACTCTGCTCTTCTGGTGATCCATCTTCGGACCCAGACACTTCTTGGCCGCCTCCTTTTCTTCGCATAGAACAGGTGAAAGAGCCTGTAGATGGCTTCGCACTGTTGTAGAACGATGGTGGCTACCAAAAGTGTATGTGACAATCCATGGTGGAGATGACTGGATGTTGTGGAAGAGCAAGAGCAAGATGAAGGCTGCAGAGGTCTGCACCGCAGGGCTGCTGGACTGAAAGTGAGATCCAGGTGAGTTCCTCTCCCTTTTTATAGGAAATATAGGTTTTCCGCTCAGTGTCCTTTTGCATCCTCTAGGCATCCTGCAGACAACCTTAATATCTGAGATAGGTCCCCTCTGCGAACGTTTTTTCCATTTAATGCTTTGTATGCGAGCTGCATCAGCTTTCATCCTTTCTCCGTCCGTGCTACTCACGCTTTGTGTCAGTTCCGCATCCGTTTCACTTCCTCCCTGTGTCCGTTTTCCGCTGGAGCGGATTTGAGTTGCGCGGATGTGCAGCGGATGCCTAGCGGATATAGCGGAGGTGTAACGGATGACGACGCAATAGAACGGATGTTCCCCGTAAGCGTTGCGGATGCAGAATGGACGCGTTGGATACATTTTCCGCTCAAAAAGTTTTGTGCAGCTCAAAACTTTTTGAGCGGATGAAATGTCAGTCGACGGATGCTGGATGGATAAAGAGGATGAAAAACGGAGGCAGTGAGTACAGAGCAGAAGCATCGTGTTAACCAACGGATGGCAAGTGTTTCTCTACGTTTTAGATCCTTTCCATCCGTTGGCGCAGTGTGACATGGGCTTTAGACACCAAGCCAGAAACTTGGAGATCCTGAGCTCTAATCCTACCGAGGCATAAAAGGCAGCTCGGTGACTTTGAACCACTCATACACTCTCAGCCCTTGGAAGCTAAGTATTCTTTATATGATCCTCAGCACGTAGGGAAGGAGAGATGTAGATTAAGCCAGGCCAGACACCTGCTTCTCCTCGCGTTTGGAAGCATATTAAATCAGGCTCACTGGCAAAGAACGAGTGCTACTTCCCGTGTTGAATAAGGCAGCCATGACGAGCGGCACTAATACAATACAAATAGCCATCGATTTATTATTTAATGCATCCTTCCTTTTGGAGGCTTCAGTAATTTTCTACAGCCCCGCACATGGAAGCAAGACGGAGACTCCTCGCCACTTCCGAAAGAAACCAGGATGTGACGACAAAACGTGTCGGGGACTAGAACTCTTCGTGTTTGAATCTGCAAGGCAAGGGTACACGCGGTGTTTCTCATGCCTGGCGGGGGAATTCTGGGAGTTGAAGTCCATACCACTTTAAAGTAAGAAATGCTAGCTAATAGGATCCGGTGGCTGCGTCCAAACGATAATCCTTCCAAGAGAAGAAGCTGCCTTCAGCCGTGCCTGTCATTCTGATTAACTTCATCTGATTGACTGAAAAACCGAATTCATACTTTTCAGCGCTCAAATTTGAGATCCGGAAGAAAGTGTCTGCCCGCAAGAACTACAGGAGCTGCCCCGGGATCTCTGGAAACATGGCGGCCGCCGTAGTTGTCGCGGCCCAGAGAGTCTGCAGTGCCGGCGTCCTCAGGACCGCGTGCAGAGGTGAACCCTTTTGTTGCTTTCGCCTGGGCTGAGATTTCCGTGCACGGGCTGGATCGGGGGGGCTTCCTCACGTTAGCTTTCCTTCTTCTGGGCTGTTCTCGCCTCTGCCCTTATATATGATCATTTGTATTTGATTGCAGCCATCATAACTGCTGAAGCTTCGGTTGAATTTTAAGAGTAGGAAATCTGCTAATAAAAAAATGAGAAGACGGGATCAGAATTTAGTATTTCCTCACAGAAAGTTTATGCACTGTTGAAAGTCAAGGCAAGCTTACTTAAATGGGAATAAATCCAACTACACAGGGAAATCAGCTTCTGAATAAATACACGTAAACTGTTCACAATTAGCACCCATTATTAACTTAGCTATTCCTAAGCCTTTGCATGGCACACTGAACCATAAAATACATAAAATGGCTTGCATGACCAGTTTGGTAAACGTGAGTGCCTATCATGAAAAGACAACAGTGGAATTACATTGTAAACATGCAGATTTACATATTAGGAATAAAAGCAAAAATCACTTTAGAATTGTTGCTAACTTGTATATTACTGTGCAATTTTTGCCTGCATTGCAAAAAGCATGCTAAATTGGAATATCAGACAGGCTCTGGTTAAGGTGGATTGTTTTCAGAGTTTATTGCAGATATAGTTTAATCAATAGTGCTTAGAATAATCAAGTTGATGGCAAATAAATTTAGTAATAATAAACAAAAGTTTAAAATATTTCAAATGCAGAGTTTAGTCCTTTCTTGTTTCTTTGTTCTTTTGGGAAATTGTGTGTCCAGTTAGTACCAAGGTTCACTGGCCTCATCTCATACTTCCCAATAAATATTACAGCATTCATTTGTCTCACAGTCCTTGCTTTCCATGACATTCCCCAAAAGCAAAGTGATAAGTGGTAAAACACAGCAATGATAAGCTGTAATAGAATTTGGTGGGTGGGTATGTTTTTGAATGAATTACATTCATTTCAGAACTTTCCAGAGTTGATATTGAGAATGGGCTCCAATTGTTATTCATAAGTAGAAATTTTTGTATCATGGACCTTGAAACCAACCACAACCAAGGGTGCCTTCAGGTTTCCTGAAGAAATGTGATAGGCCATTGCAGAAAAACAGTTATAATGCCTGCTTTTAACTGGTGCTCTGAAAAAGAATAAAAAATGAAAGAGGTTAAACACACACCCCTAGACTAAAATGGATATACAATGCAGTTCAATGGATCTTTTTTCTTTTTTTCAGGAATAAATTGTGTGAAAGTATAATACATTAATTGTATATGTTGTTTTATAATAAATTAAGTGAAAGGATAAGAGATAAGGAAAATTCTCGCTCTCAAGGCTTTTCTTTTTCTGTTCTTTGCTCCCTACTTATGGCAAAGAAAATGCAGAGTCCATTCTCTCAGTAACAGAGATGCTGAAATAAATTATTTTGTCTAGACCAGAGGTGGACAACTATGGCAACTTTATGACCTGTGGATATGCAGGTGTAGGAATTCTGGGAATTGAAGTTCACAGGTTGTAACAATGCCATATTTGTCCACCCCGGTTTAGAGCAATGTTTCTCAACCTTGCCAAGCTTATAATGGATAGCATGGCTAGGGAATTCTGAGATTTGGAGCCTACGCATCTTGAACTTGCCACATTGAGAAACATCGGTCTAGAGAATTGTCTAGAAAACTGGGGGGGGGGGGTTTAAAATATTAAGCAACCAATTATTGTGTAAATTTGCTAAAGAGATGTAGACCCTGTGTTGTTCTTCTGGGTTAATGCTTTATATTTAAATTGGGGTAATTTCCTTTAGAATGAGTGAATTGATTAAGTTAATACATATAAATTACTTTAATAGGTAAAAAGATGTGTTTGATCTTTCAATTGGTCAGCAAAAGTCTAAAGTTGTTATATTTACTACAAGAATCTATAAAAATTATTGGTGGCTGAATCATCTTAAGAAAGGCATCTCTCTCTTAAGCCCATGTCACACTGAACCAACAGATGCAAAGAGGATGTAAAGCAGACAAAAAAGCTTGCCATCCGTTGGAAAACGCGATGCATCTGTTGTGTACTCACTGCGTACGTGTTTCATATGCTCTATCCATAAAACATCCGTCTACTGCTATTTCATCCGCTCAAAAAGTTTTGAGCTACACAAAACTTTATGAACGGATGAACTTTCCGCCGCATACGATATACATCCGCAACACATATGGGCAACAAACGTTCTACCTCCGTCGTTATCCATTACACGTCCAATATATCCTCTCGGCATCCTCTGGACATCCGCGCAACTCACATCCGCTCCAGCGGAAAGCGGAAAGAGGGAGGAAGCAAAAGGTACGCGGAACGTCCACACAGCGTGAGTAGCACGGACATAGAAAGGATGTAAGCAGATGCATCTGGCATATAAAGCATTAAAACGGACAAAACGTTCATATATGGGATGTATCTCGGATATTTAGGATGTCTGGAGTATGCCTAGAGTATGTGGAAAGACACCTAGCGGAAAACCGACATTTCCTATAAAAAGGGGGAGGAAATCACCTGGATCTCACTTTCAGTCCAGCAGCCCTTGTGTGCAGACCTCTTCAGCCTTGCTCTTGCTCTTCCACATCATCCATTGATCTCCACCATGGATCATCGCACACTCCTTTTGGTAGCCGCCATCATTCAACACCAGAACCAAGCCCTCTTCAGACTGTTTCACTTTTCTATGCAAAGAGAAGGAGATGTCCAAGAACTGTGTGGGTTCGACGATGGATCGGGAGAAGAGCGGAGTTTGGACTGTACAACAAGCTGATGGTGGAGCTCAGGAACGAAGACACTTGTGCGTTCCAGAACTTCATGAGGATGCCTCCAGCCATGTTTGATGAAGTTGTGCAGCGGCTGACACCCAACTTGACCAAGGCAAACACCAACTTCTGGCCCAGCCTGGAACCTGGGCTCAAGGTGGCACTCACTCTGCGCCACCTGGCTTCTGGGACCACGTACAGAAACATGCAGTATGCATGGAGGGTGTCACACAACACCATCAGCATTGTGATCAGAGAAGTGGTGCAGGCCATCATCGAAGAATACATGGAGGAGCTCCTCCAATGTCCCACCACTGAAGAAGGCTGGAGGAAAGTTGCTGAGCAGTGGTATCAGAGGTGGAACTTTCCCCACACCGTTGGAGCCATAGATGGCAAGAATGTGGCCTGCAAAGCTCCAGCCAACTCAGGGTCCAATTATTTCAACTACAAGGGCTTCTTCAGCATCATCCTCTTTGCCATGGTTGATGCTGACTACAAGTTCATGTACATTGATGCTTCAGGCAATGGATCAGCTTAGATACCCAGATATACAACACCAGTGACCTCAAGGGTGGGCTGGAACACAACCTCATCATAGGTTTCCCAGATCCAGACCCCTACCCAACGACACACAAGATGTGCCCTACTTCATTCATGGGGAATGACGCCTTCTCCCTCAGAACCTACGTCATGAAGCCCTATACTTCCAGATACCTCACCCGTGAAGAGAGGATCTTCAACTACAGGCTGTCCAGGGCAAGACGGGTGGTGGAGAGCACCTTTGGCATCTTGGCCAACAGGTTCCAGGTACTTCTCACCACCATGCAGGATCGCCCACAGACCATGAGGAGCATCGTGGAAGCTTGCTGCATCCTGCACAATCTCATGCGCACCCGCTACCCAGTGTTGCAGAACAGACTTGTGGACCGCCAACGAGGCAATGGGGACATGGAGCCTGGGGAATGGAGGCAAGGACGAAACCTGATAGACACTGTGGATGTGCAAGGCCCCAACAGAGCTTCACGTGAAGGGAAGAAGCAGCGCAACCTCCTGAAACACTGGTGCAACTCCCCAGCTGGAGCAGTGGAGTGGCAAGACAGGATGATAGATGCTTAATGGATGCTTCCTTCAGCCTGTCTCATCACACTGATGAGATTGTGCCATGTATGTTGGGTGGCCCTACAATGAACAGGGCATTAATAAAGAGTTTTGTTTATGTTGAAATGTGTGGATCAATGATTAAATTGTTATTGATAATAAAGGGCCATATGTGTGGCAGCTGGGAGGGTGGACGATACAGCCCCACTATGCTTGCACTGGAGGTTTATCTATCCCACAACTATCCTTATCCCACAACTATCCTTACCCATCCCACAGCTATCATTACCCATCCCACAGCTATCCATCCCACAGCTATCCTAACCCATCCCACAGCTATCCATCCCACAGCTATCATTACCCATCCCACAACTATCCTCATCCTACAACTATCCTTACCCATCCCACAGCTATCCTTACCTTTCCCACAACTATCCATAACCACCCATAAATTATTTTTTACAGCTCCGTTAGTATACATGGCTAACTCTAAATTTTTATGTAGTCTTTGATGATTTTTAGTATTCTGGCCAGCGTTCTGGCGCTTTGCCTTTTTACAAAATCTTGCCAAATGTCCTCTTCCTCCACAATTAAAACACTTTTTAATTGCGTATGCAGTAGGAGGTTTATTATCTTCTTTTTGAGGTTGCTCCCTCCTTAATTCATCTCTTTCATGCCTTCTTCTGGCCTCTTCGATCAATCTGCCAGTTATATCTGTTAATGTTAAATTTTCCTTTGGCAAAATTTCAAGTGAATTTACGTAGTTATCATAACTTTCATCAAGGGAAGATAGAATTATATAAACTTGATGTTGTTCAGAGAATATAAGTTCTTTCTCGTGTAATTCTTGGAAAATGCTTTGCATAGTTTTTAAATGACTCTGCATATCACCATTTGTTTGGAGATGTGTCTTGAAAAGCTTCTGTGTTAAATTTATGTGAGCACCAATATTATCTCGAACATAAATTCTCTTCAGCTTCTGCCAACACCCAAAAGCCGTTTTCTCTCCGTGGATATAAACAAGCTGTTGATCAGTTAAGGTTAACGCAATTATACAAATGGCTTGTTGATTTTTATGCTTAAATTCTTCTATCTTTATTCTGTCTTCCTCATCCTCTGGATCCCATTCTTCTACGTTTGGTGGATTTTCAATTATGTTCCACAGACCTTCTCCTCGTAGAAGTAGACTACATTTTGTAGACCATGATACATAGTTTGTTCCATCCAGCTTGGATATAAGGGACAAACTTTGTATATTGACTTGTGCCATGTTTTCTTATATGGATATAAAAATATAATTAATAAAACACAGCTGTCTGTTTACTGTAATGTATAACAATACAAACTCTCACTTTTTACATAAATCTGTTTAACCTAGTTAAACTGACTTTGCAGCCTCTGGGCCCATAACCAGTGTTAAGCCTGGGTTCCCCAACCAGGGTTAGGTAGACAAGCTAAACAGAATGTGCAGCGTTAGTCAGATAGGCACACAGATAAATGAGTGAGCTAAGCTTGTATGTTTATTAACATACAGT
>BLBF01000018.1:52504672-52540459 GCA_015471245.1 Laticauda colubrina | reverse complement strand
TGCCTATCTGACTAACGCTGCACATTCTGTTTAGCTTGTTTACCTAACCCTGGTTGGGGAACCCAGGCTTAACAATAGCTGTGGGATAGATAAACCTCCAGCGCAAGCATAGTGGGACTGTATGGTCCACCCTCCCAGGTGCAACATCTATGGCCCTTTATTATCAATAATAATGTAATAATCATCCACACATGTCAACATAAACACAACTCTTTATTAAACGCCCTGTTCATTGTAGGCCCACCCAACACACATGGCCCAATCTCATCCGTGTGATGAGACAGGCTGAAGGAAGCATCCATTAAGCATCTACCATACTGTCTTGCCACTCCACTGCTCCAGCTGGGGAGTTGCACAAAGCGTCTAAGGAGGTTGCGCTGCTTCTTCCCTTCACGTGAGGCTCTGTTGGGGCCTTGCACATCCACAATGTCTTTCAGGTTTCACCCTTGCCTCCATTCCCCAGGCTCCATGTCCCCATTGCCTTGCTGACGGTCCACAAGCCTGTGCTGCAACACTGGGTAGCGGGTGCGCATGAGATTGTGCAGGATACAGCAAGCTTCCATGATCCTCACGGTCTCTGGGCTATGCTGCATGGTGGTGAGAAGTACCTGGAACCTGTTGGCCAGGATGCCAAAGGCATTCTCCACCACCCACCTTGCCCTGGACAGCCTGTAGTTGAAGATCCTCTCTTTCCGGGTGAGGCGTCTGGAGGTGTAGGGCTTCATGAAGTAGGTTGTGAGGGAGAAGGCGTCATCCCCCACAATGTAGTAGGGCACATCTTGTGTGTCGTTGGGCAGCGGGTCTGGATCTGGGAAGCCCACTATGAGGTTGCGTTCCAGCCCCTCCTTGAGGACACTGCCTTTGTATACCTGGGCATCTGAAGATGAGCCGTTGCCTGAAGCATCGATGTACATGAACTTGTAGTCAGCATCGACCATGGCAAAGAGGATGATGCTGAAGAAGCCCTTGGAGTTGAAATAAGTGAACCCTGACTTGGCTGGAGATTTGCAGGCCACGTGCTTGCCATCTATGGCTCCAACTGTGTGGGGGAAGTTCCACCTCTGATACCACTGCTCTGCAACTTTCTTCCATCCTTCTTCAGTGGAGGGGCACTGGAGGAGCTCCTCCAGGTATTCTTCGATGATGGCCTGCACCACTTCTCTGACCACAGTGCTGATGGTGTTGGATGGCACCCTCCAGCTGTACTGCATGCTCCTGTAGGTGGTCCCGGAGGCCAGTTGGCACAGAGTGAGTGCCACCTTGAGCCCAGGTTCCAGGCTGGGGCAGAAGCTGGTGCTCTGCTTGGTCAACCTGGGTGTCAGCCACTGCACAACTTCGTCAAACATGGCTGGAGGCATCCTCATGAAGTTCTGGAATACACGAGTGTCTTCGTTCCTGAACTCCACCAGTCCGTCCTCTGCTCTTCTGGCGAACCATCTTCGGACCCAGACTCTTTTTGGCTGCCTCTTTTTCTTCTTGCAGTAGTGTTCACAGAGCCTGCAGGTGGCTTCGCACTGTTGCAGAACGATGGTGGCTGCCAAAAGGACCGTGTTACGATCCACGGTGGACATGACTGGATGCTGTGGAAGAGGAAGAGTCAGATGAAGGCTGCAGAGGTCTGCACCGCTGGGCTGCTGTTCTGAAAGTGAGATGCAGATGAGTTGCTCCCCCTTTTTATAGGAAATATATGTTTTCCTCTAGGCATCCTCTAGGATCCTTAATATCTGAGATAGGTCCCCTCTGCGAACGTTTTTTCCGTTTTAAACGCTTTGTTTCCATGCTGCATCTGTTCTGCATCCGTTCTGCGTCCGTTCCGCTTCCTCCCTGAGTCTGAGCGGATGCGAGTTGCGCGGATGCGCAGTGGATGCCTAGCGGATATAGTGGATGCGTAACGAATGCAGAACGGATGCATAGCGGATGCAGAATGGACGAACTGGATACATTTTCCGCGCAAAAGTTTTGGGCAGCCCAAAACTTTCTGAGCGGATGAAACGTCAATAGACGGATGCTGGACGGATAGAGAGGAAGCAAAACGGAGGCAGTGAGTACATCGCGTTTTCCAATGGATGGCAAGCTTTTTTGTCCGTTTTACATCCTCTTTGCATCCGTTGGTTCAGTGTGACATGGGCTTTAGTGATAGCAATTGAGATTACCAAAATTGCCATCATATCCCCAAGATTTACCTGTAGTCCTACGGCTATATACAGTTGTACATTTTGGAAGGCACTTGGAAATGGAAATAACTATTCGATATTCTTGTGGAAATAAAAAAAAGATTATATAAATCAGGGGTATTTGCGGCATCACGTGACATATAGCAAATTTCTCATTCTCTAAACCAGGCATGGGCATGACCAGTATGTGACACATCCAGCCCATGGGCTGCAAGTTTGACAGCCCTGGTATAAATTGATGCAATTGTTAGGAAATATATAATGATGATAACAATTCTCAGACTGAAGAAGTTACTCGGATAAGCAGCAAAACATTTCAAACCAAAAAGAAAAGAAGTCCATGTTTGCCATGACCTTACCTCCAGACAGCAGGTCATTATGTTTCTGTGTTGTTTTATAAATTTGGTGTTAATTTCAGTAAATACTGTTCTGAAAACAAATTAGGTGCAAACCCATCTTAGCAGCTGTTTGAGATATATTTTACTTGAGTTATAGCTGGCTTAAACATAACAGTAAATAGCATATACTTTTTTCTTCATTTGAACTGCTGTTAAAATATATTATGATTTGGACAACTTATAGATATCTGTTTCATTACAGTGACAGCCAATGAACTCTGGAAAGGAGTTGCAGCAGAGAATACTGCAGGTGGAAGGAAAGGGAGAGGCAAGCGAGGCAAGCGGAAAAAAACGAGGGATCTCAATAGAGGCCAGGTCCTTGGCGAAGGTAAACTCTTGAAATAATGCAGAATCCAGAAGGGATTAATTATTGGAATCAGTCTAACTAATACTGAACTTGGATGCTGATACGATAACACTATTAGTTACATAAGAAATTAGAAGGAACAGGGGTTAAATTTTTTGCCATTACACTTCCCTTTAGTGTAATCTTAATGTACACATTACCCCGAAAAATCCAAATACCAAAATTAACACAAGTGAACAATGAAAACAATACAATGAAACTTTTGGGAGGGTGGATTTTTATAATAATGTAAAGGAGTTAACAATGTAAGGGATTATAATATAACTGTGTAACAACGTAAGGAAGCCAAAGATTAAGGTACAAGGCTAAAAATCAGTAAACTGAATTTCTGATCCCATCTCAGGCATAAAAACCAGCTGGGTGACTTTGGGTCCATCTGTCTTTCTTAGCCCAACTCTCAAAATTGTTGAAAATAGAAGAAGGGAACATTAGTTATGTTCTCTGCCTTGAGTTATTTATGAAAATAATAAAGGTGAGATTTAAAACAATTTCCAAAAAAAGGGAAAGTTCACAGTTTGGGAAATCCTACTCTGGAGAATCTTTAAAACTACAAAGGCTCAGAGCAAATTAATAAATTCCAGCTGTTTATTGTCAAATGTTAATTAATTGGAAAAGAAAACCTCCCAAACAATAAGATGGTATTGTAGGAAGTAAAGATAGCTTATATAGGGGAGATAGCTGTCTTTTTGGAGTGGGAATATCTGGGAAACAATAATGGTATGGGGAAGCTATCATTGCTATTTTCTCCAGATTCCCTAGCATATGCTGCATGAGGTAAATTGTGCCCTCATTCCATTTTATACTGTAATAGAGTCAACCATGTGCAGAAGGAATTACTGCTGAATCCCAGCAGAAAGACTTACCTTAGGATATGAGGATATACTGCAATTTCTTATTGCAGAATTCACATAATAATATTGTATTTATAAGGATTTCCTTGAGGTGCTGAAAATAGCCAGAGAGTGATGGCTTGATTTATTTCAGGAAATAAGTTTTCTAGTTGAAAAGAATTGATTCCAAGTTGGAATAGAGGGAGATACTGTATGTAAATATTGACTCACTTTCAGAAATAAATTCAGTCATAAATTCTCGATAGTTGGATTCTCTTATTAAAAACAATTAAATTTTTGCAAATTCTGGTTAGCCAAAAATGTCTGCCACTTTTTACAGTTTAAATCTTCCTTAAGATGCCATGATAAGCTATACATATAAAGTGAATGAGTGCAACAAAATCATTTTATGACTTCTGATATTTGCTCGGAAGTGTAGGTTGGTAGTATGCTAAATAATATCCATGATTTGTTGTAAGTTGTTTATAATTTGTATTTGTTGTGATTGTTTTGTGTTGATGTGTTCAGGAAAAATTGGTTTCCTTTGGCCTGGTCTCAATGCTCCATTGATGGTATCTGGAAAAGTTCAAAGCATTACTCAGAGAAATGAAGAAGAGCAGAAGGCTTTGCACTTAGCAAAAGCTGAGGAACGAAAGCAACTAGACAAAAGAAAGAGATTACGGATTAAGAAGGAAAGAGGTTGGACTGGACGATCCTGGGGAGGTGTCAGTTTAGGACCTCCTGATCCTGGTCTCAGTGGAGGTGAGTTAATTATGAAAAGAATGAATATTTTATTCTCTAGAAAAATATTTCTTTGGTGGTTTCATATTCTATGTATACTGCTAATACCAAATTATATACACTGCTCAAAAAAAATAAAGGGAACACAAAAATAAGACATCCTAGATCTGAATGAATGAAATATTCTTATTAAATACTTTGTTCATTACATAGTTGAATGTGCTGACAACAAAATCACACAAAAATTATCACTGGAAATCAAATTGAGCAACCCATGGAGGTTTGGATTTGGAGTTCCACTCAAAATTAAAGTGGAAAAAAACACTCCAGGCTGATCCAACTTTGATGTAATGTCCTTAAAACAAGTCAAAATGAGGCTCAGTAGTGTGTGTGGCCTCCATGTGCCTGTATGACCTCCCTACAACGCATGGGCATGCTCCTGATGAGGTGGTAGATGGTCTCCTGAGGGATCTCCTCCCACACCTGGACTAAAGCACCCCCCAACTCCTGGACAGTCTGTGATGCAATGTGGCGTTGGTGGATGGAGCGAGACATCATGTCCCAGATATGCTCAGTTGGATTCAGGTCTAAGGAACGGGTGGATCAGTCCATAGCATCAATGCCTTCGTCTTGCAGGAACTGCTGACACACTCCAGCCACATGGGGTCCAGCATTGTTTTGCATTAGGAGGAACCCAGGGCCAACCGCACCAACATATGGTCTCACCAGGGGTTTGAGGATCTCATCTTGGTACCTAATGGCAGTCAGGCTATCTCTGGCGAGCACATGGAGGGCTGTGCGGCCCCCTAAAATGCCACCCCACACCATTACTGACCCACTGGAAAACCGGTCATGCTGGAGGATGTTGCAGGCAGCAGAACATGTCAGACCCTGTCACGTCTTTCCCATGTGCTCAGTGTGAACCTGCTTTCATCTGTGAAGAGGACAGGGCGCCAGTGGTGAATTTGCCAATCTTGGTGTTCTCTGGCAAATGCCAAATGTCCTGCACAGTGTTGGGCTATAAGCACAACCCCCACCTGTGGACATCAGGCCCTCATACCACCCTCATGGAGTCTGTTTCTGACCGTTTGAGCAGCCACATGCACATTTGTGGCCTGCTGGAGGTAATTTTGCAGGGCTCTGGCAGTTCTACTCCTGTCCCTCCTTGCACAAAGGCGGAGGTAGCGGTCCTGATACTGTGTTGTTGCCCTCCTATGGCCTCCTCCGCGTCTCCTGATGTACTGACCTGTCTCATGGAAGCGCCTCCATGCTCTGGACACTACACTGACAGACACAGCAAGCCTTCTTGTCACAGCTCGCATTGATGTGCCATCCTGGATGAGCTGCACTACCTGAGCCACTTGTGTGGGTTGTAGACTCCATCTCATACTACCACTAGAGTGAAAGCACCACCAGCATTCAAAAGTGACCAAACCATCAGCCAGAAAGCATAGGAACTGAGAATTAGTCTGTGGTCACCACTCGCAGTACCACTCCTTTATTGGGGATGTCTTGCTAACTGCCTATGCTTTCTACCTGTTGTCTATTCCATTTGCACAGCAGCATGTGAAATTGATTGTCAATCAGTGTTGCTACCTAAGTGGACAGTTTGCTTTCATAGAAATGTAATTGACTTGGAGTTACATTGTGTTGTTTAAGTGTTCCCTTTATTTTTTTGAGCAGTGTACATAAATAGAAGGCCAAGTAGAAGACCAAAGATCACACCCCCAAACATACAAACAAAAACCTAATTTTGAAGGGAAATTGTTTCCTTGCTAATACTGTATCTTAAGACCCTGTCACACTGGCCGACGGATGCAAAACGTTTGTAAAAAGGACACAGCGGACGAGAAAAATGTTCCATCCATTGTTATCCGCTCTCAAAAGGGGCAAAAATTTGCATAACCAGAACGGACAACACGGAAAGGAATGGACGGGGGGAGGACACAGGGCAGATGGAAAGCGGATGCTCCACGGAAGCCTAGCGGATGGAAGCAGATGAGAGCGGATGACACATCCGCAAGGCTTCCGGGGGAGCGCAGCAAAGCGGACGCGGAACAGAAAGAGCGGATGCAGAGCGGATGCCGAGCGGATGAAGCGGATGCACAGCGTATGCCAAGCGGATGAAGCGGATGCAGAACGGAAGCCTAGCGGATGCCTAGCGTTCACTGCGCATGCGGGGAGGATGCATTGCGTCAGCCCCGCGGATATAAAGGGAAGCAGCTCCCAAGCAGGTCAACGTTCAGAGGAAAGACCTGCTTCCAGACATAGATTGCCTGCCTGCTGACCTGCCTGCCTGCCAGCAACCTCACAAGAAGAGAAAGCCTTAGCCATCTGCTTCCAGCCCTGGCAAGAGGGACAGGGCCACCCTCCCACCCCCTGGCCCTCACTCTGCTTCTGCAGCCCGGGCTCGCTCTTCTGGGGCTGGGGCTTCTGCTGATGCTGCTTCTGGAGGAGCTGATGATGATGTTTATGGCAGTGGTGCTTCTGCTGGTGCTTACTCTGCTGATGCTGCTTCTAGCGGTGGTGCTTCTGCTGGTGCTTACTCTGCTGAAGCTGCTTCTGGCGGTGGTGCTTCTGCTGGTGCTTACTCTGCTGGCACTGCTCCTCGTCCTGCTGGTCCTGCTGATGCTTCTGATCCTGCTCGTGCTCCTGGTCCTGCTCGTGTTCCTGGTCCTGCTCGTGCTCCTCGTCCTGCTGGTCCTGCTGCTGCTGCTGGTCCTGCTTTTGCCGCTATTGTTGCTGCTGCTGCTGCTGGTGTGGAGGAGCAGCCCCTACAACCTGGAAGCCCCTCTGATGAGGGCCCATGTGGTCCTGCCAAAGGGAGGAAGAGGCAGACGCGAGAACGGGAGAGGAGGCAATACACCATAGAAGAGGAACATGAGGATGAGGTGCTGGAGTGGCTGAGAGAGAACGAGTATCTATGGCAGAAGGGACACAGGTTCTATAGGGACACCAAAAGGAAGCAGGCTGCTTGGAGAGAGAAGGCAGAGAGCCTGGGCTACACTTCGGAGGTGCTCCTCGGCTGGTGGAAGCACATGCACACCTGGTACGGGAAGCTGCACCTCAAGAAATCTGGCCAGGCTGCGGTCAAGCTGACGGACAGAGAGACCTATGTGATGGCCAAGTGCAGCTTCCTGGAGGGTGAGATCCGCCACCGAGGAGCAGACCCTCTGTCAACCCTCTCTCTCAGGCAGCCTGCTGAGAGCCAGTCCTCTTCTGGCCAAGAGTCAGCTCCTGTGTCCAGGCAGGTGTCTGTGGAGCGTGCGATGACGGAGACCCCCCCCCCGACAGCTGCACTACCCGTGGCGGAGCACGGGGAGGACCCCCTGTTGCAGTGGGAGCAAGGAGAGGGCACTTCCACCAGAGCCCAACCCACATCCACCCCCTTTCTGCCTCCACAGAAAGCAGGCAGAGAGGCAGACCAGAGGGGCAGAGCCACATTGTCCTGCTGGAGATAAGAGACACCATCAGGAGCAGCGTAGGTCTCCTCTCTCAGCTGGTACACACCAACTCCTCATCCTCCAACCGCAAGCCCTTCCTCACCTATGTGAACCAGACCCTCATGGACATGGCGGAATGCCAGTACCAGGTGGTGAAGGACAGGATCACCGATCTGCTTCACAACCCTCCAGACCCAGATGAACCTGCTCCCACCCAGTCCAGGTCTGCTCCTCCACCCCAGGTGATGTCACTCCAATTCCAAGGCTTTCCACAGGCCCTCACCTACCAAGGCTACCAGGAGGTCCAGCAGCACAGGCAGCAGCCCTTTCCAGTCCAGGCACATGTTCATCGGATGCCACCGGTGCCACTGATGCCACCGATGCCACCCACGCCACAGATGCCACCCACGCCACAGATGCCACCAAGGCCAGTCCTCACCCAGCTGCAGACCAGACAGCCCCACTACACTTCTCCTTCCTCCACCCCACAGCCAAGCCCAGCCTCAGTACATCTGTTATCGGTACTGGGGCTGACACCCCATGTCATGGAGGAAGGAGCTCTCAACATCACGGGGATGAGCCAGCTGTCTGAGAGCTTCCTCAACACACTGTCCCCTGTTGTCCTCTTGGGGCCAGGCACCCCAGTGGCACTTCAGACCAGCACTCTAGCAGCAGCCACCTCCACAGCATCTGGACCCTTCACCCCTGAGACTGGGCACACCTCCGACTGACCAAGAAGAGTGCCAGAGACTGAGTGGCTACCTGTTGACTTTATTTGGACACTTGACTTGGGTCATTTTTCTTTTACAGCTTGTTATTAATAAAGATTATCTTTGCTTCATACACTTGCTTCGTTTATTTTTGTAAATAAAGTCTTGGTGGAAACTTAGAAATGGTTTAAGCCTTTGCATGCTTGTGGGATGGGTTAAGATAGCAGTGGGATGGGCAGGAATACCTTTGGGATGGGTAAGGATAGCAGTGGGATGGGCAGGGAGACCTTTGGGATGGGTTAAGATAGCAGTGGGATGGGCAGGGATACCTTTGGGATGGGTAAGGATAGCAGTGGGATGGGCAGGGATACCTTTGGGATGGGTTAAGATAGCAGTGGGATGGACAGGGATACCTTTGGGATGGGTTAAGATACCTGTGGGATGGCAGGGATACCTTTGGGGTGGGTTAAGATAGCTGTGGGATAGATAAACCTCCAGTGCAAGCATAGTGGGACTGTATGGTCCACCCTCCCAGGTGCCACACCTTTGGCCCTTCATTATCAATAACAATATAATCATTGATCCACACATTTGAACATAAACACAACTCTTTATTAAATGCCCTGTTCATTGTAGGCCCACCCAACATACATGGCCCAATCTCATCAGTGTGATGAGACAGGCTGAAGGAAGCATCCATTAATCATCTACCATCCTGTCTTGCCACACCACTGCTCCAGCTGGGGAGTTGCACCAGTGTTTCAGGAGGTTGCGCTGCTTCTTCCCTTCACGTGAGGCTCTGTTGGGGCCTTGCACATCCTCAGTGTCTATCAGGTTTCGTCCTTGCCTCCATTCCCCAGGCTCCATGTCCCCATTGCCTTGTTGGAGGTCCACAAGCCTGTTCTGCAAGACTGGGTAGCAGGTGCGCATGAGATTGTGCAGGATGCAGCAAGCTCCCACAATCCTCCTCACGGTCTGTGGGCGATGCTGCATGGTGGTGAGAAGTACCTGGAACCTGTTGGCCAGGATGCCAAAGGCGTTCTCCACCACCCGCCTTGCCCTGGACAGCCTGTAGTTGAAGATCCTCTCTTCACGGGTGAGGCATCTGGAGGTGTAGGGCTTCATGGGGTAGATTCTGAGGGAGAAGGCGTCATCCCCCACGATGAAGTAGGGCACATCTTGTGTGTCGTTGGGCAGGGGGTCTGGATCTGGGAAGCCCATGATGAGGTTGCGTTCCGGCCCCTCCTTGAGATCACTGGCGTTGTATACCTGGGCATCTGAAGCTGACCCGTTGCCTGAAGCATCGATGTACATGAACTTGTAGTCAGCATCGACCATGGCGAAGAGGATGATGCTGAAGAAGCCCTTTTGTTGAAATAAGTGGACTCCGACTTGGCTGGAGCTTTGCAGGCCACGTGCTTGCCATCTATGGCTCCAACGGTATGGGGGAATTTCCACTTCTGATACCACTGCTCTGCAACTTTCTTCCAGCCTTCTTCAATGGAAGGGAACTGGAGGAGCTCTTCCAGGTATTCTTCGATGATGGCCTGCACCACTTCTCTGACCACAATGCTGATGGTGTTGTGTGGCACCCTCCAGCCATACTGCATGCTCCTGTACGTGGTCCCTGAGGCCAGGTGGTGCAGAGTGAGTGCCACCTTGAGCCCAGGGTCCAGGCTGGGCCGGAAGTTGGTGCTCTGCTTGGTCAACCTGGGTGTCAGCCACTCCACAACTTCGTCAAACATGGCTGGCGGCATCCTCATGAAGTTCTGGAATGCACGAGGGTCTTCGTTCCTCAGCTCCACCATCAGCTTGTTGTACAGTCTGTACTCTGCTCTTCTCCTGATCCATCTTCGGACCCAGACACTTCTTGGCCGCCTCCTTTTCTTCCCGTAGAACAGTTGAAAGAGCCTGTAAGATGGCTTCGCACTGTTGCAGAAGGATGGTGGCTACCCAAAGGAGTGTGTTACGATCCATGGTGGAGATGACTGGATGCTGTGGAAGAGCAAGAGTCAGATGAAGGCTGCAGAGGTCTGCACAGCAGGGCTGCTGGACTGAAAGTGAGATCCAGGTGAGTTGCTCCCCCTTTTTATAGGCAATATATAGGTTTTCCACTATGTGTCCTTTTGCATCCTCTAGGCATCCTCTAGACATCCTTAATATCCGAGATAGGTCCCCTCTGCGAACGTTTTTTCCGTTTTAAATGCTTTGTTTGCGAGCTACATCCGCTTTCATCCTTTCTCCGTCCGTGCTACTAACGCTTTGTGTCCGTTCCGCGTCCGTTTTGCTTCCTCCCTGTGTCCGCTTTCTGCTGGAGTGGATTTGAGTTGCGCAGATGCACAGCGGATGCCTAGCAGACGTAGTGGACGCGTGACGGATGTAGAACGGATGTTCCCCGTATGCGTTGCGGATGCAGAACGGACGCGTTGGATATATTTTCTGCTCAAAAAGTTTTGAGCAGCTCAAAACTTTTTGAGCGGATGGAACCTCAGTCGACGGATGATGGACGGATAGAGAGGAAGAAAAACGGACGCAGTGAGTACAGAACGGATGCATCGCGTTAACCAACGGATGCATCGCGTTGACCAACGGATGGCAAGTGTTTTTCTCCGTTTTACATCCTCTTTCCATCCGTTGGTGCAGTGTGACGTGGGCTTTAAGAAGAAAGGATTTGAAGATACATGTAATATTCCACACTATTATTTCAGGCTACAAAGTTACTATGTAGATTTTGATCATATCTGATAACTGCAAATATTTATTAAAACACCTTGGAAAAGTTTCAGAATATGGCTCAATTGCCATATTCTCCAAGTTGTTAATGGGAATTTCAAGTTGCCAACTGTCCAGAAATTCAAATTAGTGTCTTGTAATGTTAACAAATTATGATTAGAAAATTCACCTTTTCCCCAGTGACTATGGGAAGAATTGAACACCCAGAGCAGAGAGAATTCCAGAGAAATTGGCTCAATGTAATTTGCCTATTGGCTCCCTTGGAAAATGAACATACTGGAGAAACTGGAATACAGTTAGAAATAGTAATTTTTTTCTCATTTCTAGACATCCTATTGTAGTGTTGGCACAGTAAAAAGTCAGCATTTACAGCCTGGCTGTTTCTGTTTAATTTAAATACAATCTGATCTGTGCTTGATTGCTTATCCAGGTAATGCTTAGATGAATAAGGCATTTCAAAATTAATTTAAGTAAAATGGTTGTCATCTGCTTGCTTTATAATTTGATGCTGCCTACTTAATTACATTTTAACACTTTAAAAAATAAAAAGGGCAAAACAAAATGTAGTCCTACTCCTTCTCTTTATACTTTCCATTTGCATTTCACAAATGACTATTGTTCTTGAGGGACTTTCATTCCTTATGGAATAATGTTCCAGTTCATTGGTGTCCTATTATTGCTGCATGGACTGGTTCATATTTGTCCTAAGTTAAAAGAACAGCGGTATTCACATGGAATAAGGCCACTGATGTACCACTATGGTCATCAAATATTTCCTTGAAGGCCAATTCCAACAAGTGTATAATTTAGTGTACTCCACAAGACTTGATTCCACAGGGGTCTGATTGTGATGAGATGTACCTTAATTGCTCATGGAAAATAATGTGTATATTGTATATGCAGCATAACACTGATACATATCTCCTTAACTGACAGAAACATTTGAAGATTTTGATAGCAGAGTACTTGAGGTAAGAGGGTTTTTTTATTAAAAATGTAAGCTTATGTGTCTTTAAATATAAAAAGCAATGTTTAAAATCCAGTGTAAATTTTATTTCTTTCACCGTAGCTCTGTAGCAGACCTGTGCAACTTGTACAGGAGAAAGGACCCCATTAATAAATTAAAAATCATTTTCGGGCCACAAAGGAACATCAGGTGTACCAATCAACTGTTTGACAGCTAGCAAAATGACAGTGAAGCTTTGAGACATTGGAGGTGCTTGGCCGGGTGTCTTTGAGGGCAATGGCAGTAAATGTATTAACTTTTGAAAAACCACTAGCAGGTTGCAAAAGGCTGTTGGTGAGCCACATGTTGTGCGGCCCTGGTCTTTAAAACAAGAATTTATCAAACCAATAGATTCTGAAATAATGTTTTACAACCTCAAAGTAAAATGTGCTGCGTCAAAGTCAATAAAAACTAATATCATAATTTGAAGAGAGCATTTTTTAAATAGAGAATATTTCTGATCAATTTTGAAAAACTAATAAAGTTGTTAGGTTAATCACATGAAAGTGAATAGACATGGAACAGATTCTTCTCCAATTAATCTGCATTCTATCCAAACCAAAAAAATGCCAGAATAAAATTATATAAAGTGGGGTGGGAGTCAGGATCACTTTTTGTATTTCTGCTCTTGAAAAACATTAGACTCAGGGTTTTTTCCTTAAGCAAGAGCAATTAGACTTATATACTGATTTACACTGCTTTATAGTTCTCCCTAAGCGGTTTACAGAGTCAGCCTATTGCCCCCAACAATTTGGGTTCTCATTTCACCCATCTTGGAAGGATAGAAGGCTGAGTCAACCTTGAGCCTGATGAGATTTGAACTGCCAAATTGCAGGCAGCTGGCAAGTAGAAGCCTGTAGTAGTGCATTCTAATCATTGTGCCACTCTGGCTTAAGAGTAGTTTTTTATTCATTAGAAGATGTATTAAATGTGATACGATACTGAATGAATTTGGATTTTGGGTTATGTTCTTGCATTTCTGATTTCCTGTTCTTTTCTCTTCCTAAATGTGTTGCCCAGTCACTCTTCACCAGTGGCTTCAACTCATATCCCCTTTGTAGCATTCTCTGTCATCCTTCACATAATTCAGATTTCTACCAAACAGGAAGCAAATGCTCAATAAAGTTGCCTTGTAAATTCCTCACTCATCCAAGCATTACAACAACCAGAGTTTTAGAAATTCACCATTTTTTAAATTAAAAGTCAGCATAACAATTTGTACACTGCACAGTGTGCATTTCCCTTTCTATCTACATTTTTATTAGAAAAATGCAATACAAAATTCAGAGAATTGTGAAGACTGAAGTAGAATTTCTTTCTAGTTCATGTATTATTCTGAGAAGTACAAATTAGATGGATATATATTCAAATGTAAATCGAACAAATTTCCTTTAATCCCTACCCATACCCATATTGGTTACTTTCTGCATGTAAAACTACAGTAATCAAAATTATTTTTAGAATCTTGAGGCATTATACATTACACTGAGTAATTACTTATCTAGGTCCATCTATTTAAGTTACTATAATAGAAGTTTATGAGCAATTTCATGTTGAGCCAACCCAGAATCATTATTAAGAGGGAACATGTCCACAGAGTATCCAGAGATTTCCACATGTCTCTTGCTAACAATAGTTCTTTAAAAAGGAAAAAGAAAATAAGGCTTATGCTTCAGAATTTATAAAAGACAATGCAATTTTCCTAAACCTTTCTGAAATATTTGTTAGACTTTTTCCTCCACCATCACATCAAGACTGCCTTCAAAACAGACCGAAAAATTGCAGCCATCCTTAGAAAGCCCAAAAATTAAAATTGACCTGGAAAACACACCCCAACCAGGCACCTAGATGAAACCTAGCTTCCTAACAAATGACAGCCGTCCCTTTACTCGGAGCCAAGCTGCACTAAAAGCCTCCAATACAGAAACAAAATGTTGCCAGCCAATCAGGACACACAAAAAAGCCACAAAACAGACAGAAGATATTAGAAACACCAATCAAGCAGAACACAGCAAACTCCAAGACCAATAAACACAGACCAAGACTCCCAACCAATCAGGATGAAGAAAAAAACATTCTGGCACGGTGTAGGCTAGTCCCAAATTTAAAACTGAAATGGCTATGAAAGTCTGACTCACAGATGAACACAATACAGAAGCCTGATGATAGCAGATGAGATTCTGCCGAAACGTTGCTACAATTTTAAAAGCACAACTATAATGACATGGGAAAATACCTGAACAAAGTATTCAGCTTTGTTCGGGTATTTTCCCACGTCATCATAGTTGTGCTTTTAAAGTTGTAGCAACGTTTCGGCAGAATCTCATCTGCCATCATTAGGCTTCTGTATTGTGTTCGTCTTGCTTGCACTGGCACGAAGCCAAAAGCACCAGCCTGAGGATGGCGAGTGAGACTTCACCGAAACGTCGCCAAGATACTCTTATCTGTCTGGTGCAATCATCTCTTCTATTCATGCTTTCAGGTGAAAGCATGGCTTCTCTGATGATTCTGTGGCTGGGGTTTTCTATAGTGGCTAGGGTTTTGTACTATAGAAAACCCCAGCCACAGAATCATCAGAGAAGCCATAGAGATTGAAAAGAGACCTGAAAGCATGAATAGAGGAGATGATTCCACAAGACTGTCAATCATTTGGAAGCCTGTACTCTCAAACAGAAAGATCTCCACACCACAAGCCAGGCAAACACCTGGGCACAAACAGACTCCCCCTGATACCTCCAGCTCAAACAAACCCCAACCAGGCATCCAGATGAAACCTAGCTTCCTAATAGATGATAGCCATCCTTTTACTCGAAGCCAAGCTGCACTGAAAGCCTCCAGTACAGGAACACAATGTTGCCAGCCAATCAAAGCCACAAAACAGACAGAAGAAACCAGAAACACCAATCAAGCAAACTCCAAGACCAATAAACACAGACCAAGACTCCCAACCAATCAGGATGAAGAAAAAACCATTCTGGCTCAACAGTAGGCTAACCTCAAATTTAAAACTAAACGGCTGTGATAGCCTGACTCACAGACGAACTCAATACAGAAGCCTGATGATGGCAGATGAGATTCTGCCGAAACATTGCTACAACTTTAAAAGCACAACTACAATGATGTGGGATAATACCCGAAGGAAGCTAAACAGCATATATATAGGGACCACTAACCAGTTCTGTGGGTGTGGCCTAATTTGTGGATGTGGCTTGGTGGTCATGTGACTGGCTAGGCATGGCTTGTATGGAAATATTATAAATATTTATATAAATATTGATTTTTTTTGTAAAAAAAGAGCAACTTTTTGCAAAGCAGGCAAAGCAGGCAGGCAGATTGAGTTGCTCACAGAATCACAGATTCATTCAGAGATCTATCTATCTGCCATTGGCTAGCTCAGTCTGTCACATAAAATTTGCTTGCAAGCAAACTATAATTTGCAAGCAAACTCACAAAATTATCTCACAACACATCATGTATGTAAATAATAATTTTTTTATTAAAAAAGAGAGCAACTTTTACCCAAAATCAGACAAAGCAGACAGACAGATTGAGTTGCTCACAGAATCATTCAGTGATCTGTCTATCTGCTATCGGCTAGCTCAATCTGTCACATAAAATTTGCTTGCCCGAGTCTGCACTGAATAATAGAACCTTCAGTCCTAAGGGAGGTTCGGCTGTGCTTAAAAGCAGAGCTAAAGATCTAAAGATTAGCAAGAAAGCAAGACATCCAACCATTTCCTGCTTCCTAGCTAATCTAAACCTCCCGGCACAGCAAAACAGCTGATGGTTGGAAAAAGGAAAAATAGCAATTTAGTAGGCAAGTTTGCCGGGTAAGGAGTTCCCGTGGGCCATGTGGGCGGCACAGCCTTGTGTTTCTGCGCAGCCTGGATTAATTGCTTTGGGGGTGAGATTTCTTTGCAGACCACCAAAATTTTCTCGCAGCCCACTGGTTGGCAACTGCTGTTCAAGAGAATTTAATACTTTAATCTAGGTGCTCCATTCTGAAGAAACATAATTATTAAGACTAGTAATACTCAAAATTCAGGCTTCAAGAAGTACACTGGAACATGCGAGAGTATAAATATATCACCTGTTTGCAGTTCTTTACAGCAGCCATATCTTTTCCTAACTTCAATCTTGATAATGCTGAAATTAGCAGTTAATAGGCTGATTATGATTTCTTTGAAGTTGACACCCTTTTCTCTTCTTGAAATTTGTCTTATGGTCAGGTGTTAAATATCAAGATGCTGCCTTGGAGTGATGAGAGGAGAAAAGAAATTCTCACCTCACTTTTCACCTTCCAATACCACAAAGGGAATAAAAGCATGGGCTTTTTAAAAAATTGTGAAAAAGAAAATAGACTAGAATAAAAGTGCCATTAAAAAAGGCAAATTTAGCCTTGGAGGAACCAGTCAAAGACCATTGTAGACTGTTGGTTTGCTTTGAACAATAGCCATGGAAGATGGGGTGAGTAGAGTAGGCTCAGAAGCAGAGCTGAAAAAAAACTGTTCTTGTTTTCCCCATAGTTACAGTTGGTGGTATTTTACCGGTTCGACCTGGTTCTGGTGAGCCAGTAGCAGCAATGAGCAGCGGAGATTGAACCAGTTCTCTCTGCTGCTCTGTTTTTGAGTCCACCCTCCCGCCCAGGCTCCCATACTTACAGCTGAATTTGAAGTGCAGCTGCTTTGCATGACACAGAATAGTGCCGCGTGGCAGCTGCTGAAGCCATCGGGATTGTATAGGCTTGCAGGAGGCAAGTTAGAACGTCTGTGTGCCTGCGCAAAGTGTGTGTTTGGCATGTGCGTGCATGCAAAATGTGTGCACATGGACAAAGCGTGCCCATCAACCCATGTCCACCAAACCGATGGCAAAAATATTTTAATCCCACCACTGCATAGTTGGCTTTTAGTTTCATGTTAGATAGATCTTTGTGAATGGATCCAATTTCCTTCCAGACCGACATATTCTGTTTCATCCAGACCGACACATTCTAATTAATGTATTATTGAAGGAATGGTTCTGTCCTAAATCTTCCAGCTTCATTGGAGAACCTACTGAGAAAGGAGAAAAATATTCTTCTGCCACTTACATTGTCTACCTGTGATTTTATACACTGTGATCATGGTCCCTGAACCTTATCCCAAGTTTACATATTCCACTAAGGCAGATCAAGCAAAGTTTGTGGTCAGCTTTGTTTTCTTCTAATGAGGGTGAACAAGTTTGGTAGGCAACAAAGACCAAACACTTGAATTTCAAGTAAGTGTGCCTTGAAAGAAATGACTGTCATGCTAATGCAGGTGTGATTTTTTCATACAAAACTCCCCACTTCCATGGATATCAATGATGATTTTTAAATTATATATCTGATTTAGTAATCCTCAGAGGAAAAAAATGATCACGCAAGTCTTTTAAAAATTATTTTCACTGTCCTTTGTTCAATCTTGGCTTATAGTTAGCGTCAATTGCATTCCATTGGCAGTGTGCCCAGTATTGCAGTTACTGCTTATTTTTATTCTGAAATGTTTGGGAGCAACAGAAGACTCTGGGTTTAGATGCTACAATAAATTATTTCCTTCTCAATTTTAATCAACATATAAAGGGTTGTAGAAATGAACAGGATGAATATTAATTTGTAATTATCTGGAAGTTATTTATTTCTAATAACTGCTGAATGCCAGAGACCCAGATACATTTGAAGGTTGTCTCAGCCCATATCATTGCTGGCTTTCTCTACGTTCAAAGTAATGTAAGATGCCAAACTGAGAAGAATCTATGTGTGGAATTTAGCCTTATGAGTGATGGGAACATGGAGAGAACAGGTATTAGTGTTAAATTGTTCTGTGTGTGAACTCTTCTCTCAGGCAGCGGGTTTTCCTTTGATATCAGGTAGTTTTAATCCTAGGACTGTGCTGTTAAAATAGTTAAGTTGAAAGCTTTGTTCCAGTCTAAATCAAGTATTGAAAGTGCTTTTGGTCTGACCATGAGGACTATATGAAACCAGGGGTGGAATTCTACCAGTTCATACCTATTCACTAGAACCGGTTGTTAACATTCTAAGCAGTTAGGAGAACCAGTTGTTAGAAGAAATTACTGGCCTAATCCTGTAAGGAAGGCAGGAAGGAAACATTTTGGTGTTGCTTACAGAAACTGCCTCTCCGTTAACCCTTATCACATTCTTTGCAGGACTAGACTTCCTAACTCAGGAACTTCTCTGGAGTTTTTTTCCCCTCTGTTGGTACTTTGCTTGTGTGGAGTGACCATTGAAAGTTACAATGGCACTGAAAAAAGTGACTTATGACCATTTTTCACACTTACAACTATTGCAGCATCCCCACAGTCATGAGAGGCCAGGCGAAGAGATGCGTGCCTCAATGTGAGTGATATTAAGTTGGCTACACCCAGCCAATAACATGACCACCAAGCTACGTCCACCCAGTCACATGACCACCAAGGCATGCCCACCAACTAAGCCATGTCCACAGAACCGGTTGATAAAAATTTAAATGCCACCCCTATATGAAACCTTTTGTTGTGTTAGCAAAGTATATTTGTGGATCTGCTGCTCAGAAAGGAAAGAAATAAAGGAATCCACGAAATCCTTTGGAAGGTATAAAGTTGCTGCTTTGATGGTCTTCTAATATTATCTGGCCGTGTACATGTAGGTACTAGTACATATGCACAAGTAAGAACGTAACTAGTGTTCTGCTGCAGCAGATCTCTGGCCCATCTAGTCCAGTAGCTTGTTCCCATAGTGGTCAGTCAACTGCACAAAGTAGTCCACTAGTCTCCCCGCAGATGGTCTTCAAAAGCAATCACACGGCCATCAAGGCTAGTGGCCATTGTTCCCCTTAATTTACATTAATTGGTTAATCCTTTTTCAAGCCAGCAAGTACCTTATCTCACAGTGAATTCCAAAATTTGATTTCACACTGTATAAAATAAAATCTCTGTCCTGATTCTTTCAGAATTCACTTTTATTGGGTGATCTCTGGTTCTAATAGCATCTCCTCCTCCACTTTATCCATGCGTTGCATAATTTTGTATACCTCGGTCATGTCTTGATTCTTGGAGCAAGTGCTCGGCTTTGGCATTTTCTTGATTTTTTTTCCTGTGAAGATAGAATGAAAGAAATCAATTTTCTTTTTTTCTTCATTTTCTTCATTTTTTTTTCTGTTAGGATAGCCACCAGAATGAAGCTGCCTTGTAGAGGAGCCTTGTGGAGCATGAAAGAACAAAGGACCTCTCTTACCAAAACTTTGGTCTAGTATATCTAGAAATGTGATTATTAGTAGTGGCAGTAGAACTTAAAAAAACCTCTGCTGCTTTTTTAATAGAAAAAGCCAAGGATTAAACTTGAGATATCTGAATGCAAACATGTGCTCTGTCACTGAGATTTTTGAGCATATGTTCAAGTGGTGGCAGACACATGCTATATACAGCTTGAGGCAACTTGCTATTTCAAAAGTAGATAGAATCCAGACACAGATCATAGCAAAGCGTCTGTCAGATTTTCAAGACTATCTCCATGGTCACAAGGCCTAGGTAATATTATGAGACAAAAATTAAGATTCTTAAGAAAGAGAGACTAGAAAACTCATCCATTCTTTGATGCCATTCATAATTATAATTAATATTTTTCTCCTAGCCAAATTGTGAAAGCAGGGCTTGGGATGTCTCAGCAAAAAGATTAGAGGAAATTAGGGCAAAGAATTTCATGTTAAGCCTTTAATGCCACTGGCAATTCAGCAGCTGCTGCTTTTCCATCCAGGGATTTTAGAGTGCCAAAAAGCTCATAGCAAAATACAGATCAAGCCATTAAGACAAATAGATGAAGATGGGTCACAAGTGCATTTGAACAACTTGTTAGAGGTGCTATGGGACTAAATTAATTGTAATGAACTATGAAAATTAATTTTTATTTTAATACTCTTAAAGGAAAGAGCATAATATTTTTGTTTCAGTTTTAAAATGGTAGCTTGATTGCTCTCCCAAGAGACTCGACTTCAGTTTTTAAATGAATGTGTTTCAAGTAGTGCTTGATGGTAATTGAGCTCAGAATTGCAGTTGTAAGTCATGGCATAATTCAGTGGGTTATGATGCAATTGTGCCCAATGGTACAACATTTTTTGCAGTGGTGGTAAGCTAATGCCAGGGTCATTAAAGAAATTCATTTTCTTCAATGGCCATTTTTTTGCCAGAAAGCAGGAGTAAATTCTGAAAACCTGCAAAAATGCTGAAAATCGTGGTCACATGACTGACATTGCAAACATTGGTAAATGCAAGCCAGTTGCCAAGCATTGAAATGTGATTGTGTGCCTGTAGTGGGAGATGCAGCTATCAGAATTCCAGAATCAGATCAAATGTAGCTCTGGAGAGATCCGTCGTAACTTGGAACTGTCATTAAGTACCCAGTCACTAATTAGAACACTACCTGTACTCATTTCAAGAAATAAAGAGACATTATAATGGAAAGATGACTTCCATATATAATAGAAGCAAAAAGCTAGTTACAACAATGTAAAGGTTCTAGACAAATATGCGTAACATTTAATAATATTCAATAATAGTAACAACAACAAATCAAGCAGATTGTCAACTCATAAAACATTTTGTATACATGTTTTATAGTTGACAACAGAAAGAAGGGGGGCATTTCAAAGAGCAGGTGGCAGTGTGGAATCGAAAGTACTTTCCATTCATATTTTCTTCAAACACTAATTAGATGACTGAAGCTTCTACCAGCCGGCAGAAATTTAATTGGAGAACATGATTGATGACTCTTGGCTATGGACATTTTTCGTTGGATGATACACCCAGAGGCATGGGGGGGAAAGCAGGATCGAGGGTGACAGTGAATTATGCATCTCAGAGTTGGCTATGCCCAGGTAAATGCCGGAGGTAGAATGTTACCTTCAAATAAATCTTTTTTAGTTTTGGGAGCGTGGCATGAGGCTCATGATTTAATTGGAGTAACTGCCGGAATCCTGACACAGATTACATTGGGAGAAATAATCTGAAACCATTGTATTAGAAAATATGTCCAGCCTTACAGTATCTTGATTCAGAGTTACATAGCTTTAAATTTATTAGTGTTATCAGAAAACACTTGAAGAATAAAGTTTTTGAAAACTGCTGAGGTTTTGTCAGTTAAGATGAATATATTTTTTCTCACAAAAATCTTAAAATCTTGTAACTAATGATTTAAATTATTGAGTCACTCAATAATTTGGAAAGGACCAGCAAATAATTCAGAATGTAACTGTTAAGCGTTTTTCATTGAAGAAGAGGAAGTTTTAAATTATAAGCAGTGTAAAAATGATCATAATTTTGTGTCCTCCCCTTCCCACTTTCATAGTGTTCTGCAATCTTTTTTTTAGATGCAAGTATGTGTTTATTTTTGAGGGCAGCACTATTAAAGTACCAAATAATAAGTTAGCATTATATTAGGAATCCATACACTTTCATAATATATCAAGGAACACTACAGTATTGTAATATATGTATATTTTCATTAATATTTATGATCTATTTCAAACATTTGTTTGGCCATCCATTCAACAAAAAACATTCTGGGCAAGTTACAGAAAATTTGACAACCTAGCAAAGTACAATTGTATATATCAACTCTATACTGTATATCAAACTGTATCAAAATATACAAGTTATACCAACATGTGAATGACATAATAATAGAATAATTCAAACAGAAATGGCATCATGGAATAATTAACGGGAGGGGGCTTATATATGATTATATAGTTCCCTTTGTTACTTTTGTTTCCATTTCTGTTAATAAGGGGAATGGTTCTGCCGAGTGCTTGACTGTTGGCCTACGCTAATCAGCATTTTCCTGAAAATTAATTATACTGTAGAAGACACTGCTTTTTGAACAAACATGCCAAAGCAGCATTACTAGTATTTTATGAACAATGAATCCTAATGGTACCCTTCTGAAAACACTGATTAATCTGT
This sequence comes from Laticauda colubrina, assembly GCA_015471245.1. NCBI lineage: Eukaryota > Metazoa > Chordata > Lepidosauria > Squamata > Elapidae > Laticauda > Laticauda colubrina. Next base: position 52,518,085 of record BLBF01000018.1, on the reverse strand, counting down.
CTTGCTGATGCAATAGGATAGTAAATATCTGCATATTGGATGTTGTATTTGTTAATAGCTTCCTAGCTTTTGTCGAAGACTACACCTTCATAGTTTTTTTTGTACACAAGTAATTTATGGTGAAATATATTTGGTTTGTCCTTTAGTCTAGCATTAAGAGATGTTGTTTTGACCTTAAATTTGTATCATAAAAGCAATACTTAATGGTTCCCTTGGGATTCTGTTCAGAGGTAAATTAAAAGTTTTCTAAAGATGTGGAATGGTATATACTAAAGTCAACACGTCCCTTCTTGTATTGCTGAGCACCAGAACTGGAAAGCTTCAAAATTTTGTACATTGGTTCAGGAGTTCAAATTCTGGTTTGAAACCCCATAAAAGTAAGATTTAGGAATATACTTCTGTCAAGTCCCATGCAATATAGAATGAAAGTAATTGTGTATTGACTATTGATGATCTATATAATTATAGAATTTGCTATGATTTCAGTGATTATTTTCTTATTAGTCCTTAAGCTAAGTCCTTGGCATTTTGATTTTTATTGCTGCTCAGCATCGTGGTGTTTCTTCTTTAACAGCTATATTAAAAAATCTATAATTTTGTCTATCACTATATTTTGTCTATCACTATATTTATCTACACTGACTATATTTTATATCTCTTGATATATTTTCTTTGATCCTCCCATTTCATCAGGTCACAACTGGTGCACATGATTTAAGGCTACCCTTCCACATCACCTGAGAGAAACATATAAATGTGATATTCCTTCTATAAGGAATTTTCTCTGATCTCTCCTTAATACATAACAGTAATGTTATTAAAATTTCATACATTGAGCTTTGGGTTATGAAGTGATGTTTGTCATCACTGAAATAATTTTTGCTTTGACTGACAAGTTAGCTGTTGTAGAGGGATTAAATATGTCTATTAGCATATTTTACATTTCTAGTTACTAACAGAGTAGAATAGTCTTTAAAAAGAAAACAGGGCAGTAGTTTTATTCTTCTGTCCATTGTCTAGGAAAGTGTTGGCTGAGGTATCCTGGGAGTTGAAATCCATGCATCTTAAAAGTTGCTGAGGTTGAGAACAGCTGTTCTGTTGCAACCTGGATGTAACCAATGTACAGTATTTGTGATTCTCCCTCACTTTTAAACATATATCTGTGCAAGCATGCTCTTTTTATCATCCATTCCTTAAAGTGTACATTCAAAATAAATTTGCTAAGTAAAAATCTTGTTGAACGGAGGATGATACCTGAGTGATTATGTTTAGCATGGAGTTACCTGGATTCTGAAGGACATGATAGTACTGAAGCCAAAGTAAGGGCTTTTTTTCATATCTGTAAGAGTTATAAATTTCTTAACAATGCAATTATGCACCAAGATATTTTTTTTCTACAAAGGGGAAGGAAGTGAACTAATTGCCAATGCTCAGTGAACGGAAAAAAGTAGTGCCAGTCCATGGCTGCCTGTACATGTGACCAAGCTTGAAAAGTCTCTATGGAATTTTGAGAGAGATGTGATAGCTGTGATTGTGATGGGTGATTGGGCACATTTTCTTTCTAAGCTACACAAAAACAGCTGACATGGGTAGTTTTTTTTTTTTTTTTTTTTTAAGACAGTCACTTCTTGGTTGACTTGTTTCTGTGTGCTGCTTTTGCCATCTGCTGGAAAGGAAGAAAGGAGCCTTGCTCTCCTCCTTTTCATTCGCCAGTTTATCTGCAGTCAAATGCAACATTTCACACATTTTAAAGAAATACCGATTTGGTCCATGGAATTTTGTTCTCCCAATCCATATCAACCATTCCTACTTTTAGTTAGAATGTGCTAATCTTTCAATCCCGGTTTAATAAGAAGTCTTAATTAGCATTATTCATGGTGAACATTGTCTCCAGACTTGTTTAAGGAACACATGGTGCTCTGACATTTAATCCAGAGTTGGGAAGTTGGAGCCATTCTTGTACAGACTATACATAATCTTAGAGCAGTGGTTCTTAAAACAGCTTTCCTGATAATATGAAAGCCATACATTTTCTTCCCATAAATCAGTGTATGATCTTAAGAAACATACTTGCAAATTTCTGTTGACCCAAGGTTTGCTTAACACAGAGAGCATATCTTGCAAATCATCTATATGTGGATCTTTTCTCCTTAAAGATTCCCTTTTTCCATAAAAATGCATGTAGAAGCTCTACTTTATCCTGATTAACATTTAGACATTGCAAAATCTTGGTGACTTCAAGCAGCATAAAACATAAGGCTGCAATAGTACATTCACAGTGATATGTTAAACTTGTCAGTAATTTGCTGAAATGGGTAGTCCTTGACTTATGGCCCACAATTGAGCTCAATATTTTTGTTGCTAAGCAAGATAGGTGAATTTTGTCCCATTTTACAACCTTTCTTGACATAGTTGTGAATCACTGCAGTTGTTAAGTCAATAATACAGTTGTTAAGTGAATCTGGGTTCGTCCTTTGACTTTACTTGTCAGAAGGTTGCAAGAGATGATCACATGACTGCAAATATCATAAATATGAACCAGTTGCCAAGCATCCGAATTTTGATCATGAGACTGTGGGGATGCTACAACTGTCATAAGTATGAAAACTGGTGGTCAGTCATTTTTTAAAGTCCCATTGTAACTTGGAATAGTCACTAGACGAATAGCTATAAGTCAAGGATTACCTGTAAAAGAATATTTGAAAACATCTAAAACATGCATGTGCTCCAGAGTGCCTTTTTTTAAAATCTTTTCAGGCTGTGGTACTTGTTAGGTTTTTTTTTTTAAGTCCCCAAAACTCCTGATTAAGAAGCAAAAACTAGTGATGGAAAATTGACTGCATTTGGATGGGGTTTTTTTTAATCTTTACTCTCATGGAACCAAGTCAAGATCTTGTTGCACCTAGGCTTCTGTGTTTTTCACAGTGTGAAAGACATAGTGTTTTTTCATAGTGTTTTTCATAGTGTGAAAGACCTCCTATTGTATTAGGCAATGTTAATGCAGGTTATATCTAATAACAGTTCCAATCCAATAGAGACAGGTAACATTTTGACACCTGAAATTGATTTTTCTTACCATTATTACTTAGTTGGCCATTAGGGCAATTAATTATTGGGGACCAATGGGATTTTTAAAAATTATTATAGCTTTTAATCAGGCCTGTGTTGTACTCCTTCTTTCTCTGTGTATGACTTCTTTGTACCCTGCCTAGAATCCTTGTCAGTTAGAGCAGCCTATATATTTTCTTGCAGACATTTCATTACCCCTAGTTTGGATAATGAAACTTGGCAAGAAAACAACCAAGCTCAGAGAGCACCAAGGGTCCCTGATCTCATCTCTACCTCAGAAAAACAGTATAATAATCTTGCAGTTATTTAGTTCCCAAATGAATAACTTCCCTCCAATCCCAAATCATTGGGGGGGGGGGGAAATCACAACTCTTTGTTCATGTTAAAAAAATAAAAATATATGTTACTGAGTCAGTCTAATCACACTGAATAATTGCTATCTTTTCCTTCAGCTAAGATCTGTATTTAACATGACTTCAAATGAAGGCCGAAAAAGATCCATGAGGGCCCTTGTGGCCGTTGGCAATGGAAAAGGATCTGCTGGTAAGTAATTGTCCTCTAGTAAATGACTTAAAGCATGGAAAGCTATACTTAATCCCTTCCAATAGAGGTAGACATTTCCTTTTGTTGAATGTATTAACATTTGGGGGAATATAGTACCAGGCAGGCATTTTTTAGTATTAAGAGCACAAATAGCTTTTGTGTCTGCTCTAACTTTCCAGACTCGTGTTGAGATGCAGAAGATCCCAGTAAATTTAAGGTTTGTGAAATGATAGCTTGGGCGTGGTTGAATAAGCATTTTGAATGTATATTGTAACTTCCTCTAAATATTATCCTGCAGAAAGATGGAGAATCACATTAAGTGTTGATACTGTTTCTTTGTATGTAATAAGGTTGTCATTGCAGCTCTTAAACCAGATTGACTGAAAATGGATTCTATACATAGCGTTCTCTGTTAACCCCTAGCACTTCAGATATAAGCATGTACTGAAGGATAGACAAATGAATGAGCCTTCACTTTGTGGTAACAGACCAGCAGCAGGCTCTTCAGATTCAACCCCCCACCTGCTCTTTTTTTAAAGCATCTTTCATCTCACCTGTGATGCTGTTTTCATTATTTCTTACCATTTGGTTTCATAAGCCCCATTATTTGCTTTTGTCTTATTTCTGCTTGTAGAATTTAAATGTATGCAGTATATGTCATATATGAGTTAATCGCTCAAGAAGTAAAAGAGAAGTTTCTATATTAGGACAGAAATGTAGCAACAACACAGTATTGCCTAAATCTGGCAAAGACTGAAGAAACAGGGAAGGAAGCTTTCTAAATCTGTTCACAGTCTTCTTGGAAATAATCTGTTTTGTAGCAGCAGCACAGCCCAGATTGTAAAACTCAGCATCAGGGACCTATTTATGTTCAGAACAAAAATAATGCCCAGCAACAAGGCCAATATAATTACTCATATTTGTCTGTTAGATTCCCTTACCATTTATAATTTTTTGCATGCTAACAATTATTTATCATAAAAATTATAATTACAAATCTTTATGTGACTCAGACTTTTGCTGAATAAAAAGTGAACCTTAGATGAATCAAGGAGCATGTTTACTGGGGGTAGTGGAAGGGGGCAGATCTTTTCCTTTTTGAAATTCAGTGAGGCTTTTTCACTGAGATAGATAACAAGAATTCCACCTGTGCCTTCTAGTTACTTGGATATATTTGCAGTTCTTAAAAGTTCCTGGTGGGGAAACTGGAATAGAATCTTAATATTGCATAGACATGGGAAAGCCTTGGTATTGTAATGTATGTGTGAATGTATATATGTATGTATGTATTAAATTTCTATGCTTCCATCTTACTAATACAGAAACCCGGGAAGCTTACAATAAAATAAAGAGTTAAAAAGTACTTAAAACAATTAAAATTAGAATGAAAAGTTTAAAAGTTAAGAATCAAAATGGTAGGCAGCCTTGGGGTGAAAATCTTCTCATAGAAAAAAAATTGGTGCTTTATACAGGAGTTTCCTCATTTTTTTTTGCAAGTTTCCATTTGTGGTGTTTGTTTTCTAACAACCCATTTGTATTTATCAGGTTTTGCTCTAGGAAAAGCATCTAACATGAAGAATGCACTAAGAAAAGTATGTAATGCAAAAAAGTATAACACCATTTATTGTTGTTAAAGTCTCTGTTTACTTCCATGGTTCTGAGATATAAAGTCACAATCTCGTATTTCTACCCTTCTGTGAATACATTTGGAAAATGTTCAATATTTCACATCATAATTTCTGATAAACAACCTTTCCTATCACTTTCTATTTGCTGCTTTTGTATGCATTTGGCAGACACTGAACTTGTGCGTGAAATAAATTCTCTGTCCTTCAGCAGCCCTTCTCATCACAAATTCCATAGACATCATTCATGGAATAATAAGGACTGTGAATTGACAGTGGTATGGATGGGAGAATGTTCTTATCCACTGCTGCCGCTCGAAGCAAAGATTCACTCAATTGCTGTACACAGACTGATACTGAAAAAATAGATAGACTCTTCTGCAGACTATTCCTTTTTCTCCTCTTTTTCTTTTTGAACAAATTGCCATGTTTTCAAAAGACAGATTTGAAAGATTTCACAATTTTAAAAGTCAAGGAAGAGCAATAGTTTGAAAGATGTTGTTTGTCATGTGTAGAGAAACTGTGGCTTTGCATTTGCATTTGCATTTACATATACTTTGTGCTTTTCTTTGTGCTAAATAAATCCCTGTTGCTATTAACTTTTTTAGAGAAAGGGAAGGGAGGGAGGGAGGAAGGAAATTATAAGAGAACCAGTTTGTTTGTATTTTGATGAAAATAATAGGTTATCAAAAGTTTAAAAGGATCAGATCAGGCTTCTCAGTTGAAGCCAATTTATGATTTATGATTCAAAGTCATAATCAAAAATGACAAATTGAAATCATCAAATATATAGATTTTAAATACTATATGCAACTGTTTTTTTTTTTTCTGCATATAACCTTTTTTATTTTGAGCTAACTAAGGCTTTGGAAGGAATATAATTTCTTTGGAGTTGGTTTTTTTTTTTTTTTTACTCATCACAGGCCATTTTAATTTCCTTTTTCTTTAAAAGAAAGGTTTGCAAGTCAGTTTTTCCAGATGAATTAATTAAGTATTTCTTTCCTTTGTTTTTTAGTATCATAATTATTTTTCATGTCTTTTTGTTAAGTTCTAGGTGAAGAATAATAAGGTTTCCTTAATTCAGACTTGACATTTCTTTTGAATATCAGTCTGCTAGATTAAATTTAGCCCGTTATTTGGTCATCTGGATTGAGGAAGCTATTGTCTCCAGGAGACTTCAAGAGGACTGATATTTAATGACCCAAATTATTAAAATGTCATCTCGTTCTAAATAATCTACAAGAATTTGTTAAGTATAGTATATTTAGAAAATATATATAGTCATCCATCTCACAAAAAAGTAATTCTTAAGTGGTATACAGAATTAAATAAAAAATAAATGTTGTAAAACAAGCATTAAAAATATAAAACAATTATTAAAAGTAGAGCCTAGGAGAGAGTAGATATTAACAATAACAATATTAACATCAGTGGACAGTACTTCCAACGATCAATTTGATTCTTTTAATTTAAGTACTAGACTGTAGTTTATAATTGACCCAGAAGCAAGTTTAATATTTTCTTTTTTTTATCAATCCTGTGACTTAACTTTAAAATTGAGTTGGTACATTTTCTTAATCATTTCTAGTTTTTAAAAATAATGTTGTTTCCCCAGGCAAAGAACAAAGCTATTCGCCATTTACATTATGTTGAAAGATATGAAGATCATACAAGTAAGTATTAGAAATACATTTTAATTGAAATTTTAAAAGTGAGCTAGTTATAGTATTTTCCTCCAGATATTATAAAACTGTTTATTTCTTCCATCTCTTTGTCTCAAAATCCAAGTTTATAAACGTGCAAAATTAGACTGATTAATATGCCCCTTATAAAACTTTTCTTTTGGCCAAATGAATGAACAGCTGTTTTATTCCATCTCACACCCATTCATTCTTTTGCGTGAATTTATCCAAATTCATTGGAAAATGTAGGGGGTGCCTGCAGAGTTCCATAGATCCTTTCCTCTCCCATCCCTGAAATTATCAACATCTGATTAGCTCTAGCAAGATTATTTTGCCTTTTCTTCCAGATTATGCCTTGTTTTTTATGCATGGTAACAACTGTGATTCATTTGAATTAGCTACTTGGATAAAACACACAAACATAAATTAATTGAACCAATTTGTGGATTGCCCCAAACTGCCTTCTTATTTATGTTACCCTAGCAATAGAAAAGTAAAAGCTTTGTGTTTTCTCAAGATTCAAAACCAGAAAATCAATATACTTGGTTTTCATTCTGGTGCCATATTGTTAAAGATCTAAACATTGTACAAATTGCTCTTCAGACAACTTTCAAAGCAGAACACACTCAACAAATGAAAATGCTATTTCCTGTGTTGTACTGCTTTCTATTTAAGAAGTAGATTTTCTGTGAACAAACAAGACAGTAAACATGCTTAAAATTATGCATTGAAATAATTCAGGATTCAAAATATTTAGCAATATTTTGTTTTTATTTTAGTTTACCATGATATTGCAGCCACTTTTAAGAAAACAACCATTCGGATGAAGAAGCAAAACAAAGGTGAGGGGGGGGGAGACATTTGCATAGAGATTGGGAATTTCTATTATGGGGAAAATGTATAGTATTACCTGTTCAGAGTTAGTTAATATTCAGTTTGGACTTCAGAATGACCTACTCAATTGGGTGGCTTTAATTTTCTTTTGAACTCTTTGTTAGCAACTTGGTTTAAGTCTCTTATAGCTATAAAGTAACATAACAGCGCAATATTTACTTGTGGAAGAATCAATGATAAAAGTATTGTCTCACTATTCATATAGCTATCTTAGTGGAATGTTCTCATTTAATAGATTGTGCATCTACTGTTGTTACGAGAAATGGACAGTTCTCCAATCGCTGGGTGACGTATTGCCCTGAAGTTGAAATAACCACAAAGAGCTGTATTTGTAGCTTTTTAATAAAATACATTTGGTCAGACTTGGATTTTTAAAAGCTTTGCAAGTCTAATCACATGAAACCAGTTTCTGTTGGAAAATATAAGAGGACTATTATTCTCAGTGAAAGTGACAGTAGAATAACTGCATTAAAAATAAGTATAAGTCTACAAAGAAAAGTATTATACATTCCATTTTGCAACCGACATGCCATTAGACTTCCCATATTAAGAACTGATCGTATTTAAGCAGACTTCCCATATAAACATTTTTAAAATAAATAACCACACTAAACAAACACACTGCTCAAAAAAATAAAGGGAACACAAAAATAAGACATCCTACATCTGAATGAATGAAATATTCTTATTAAATACTTTGTTCATTACATAGTGGAATAGTGGAATGTGCTTCTACATAGTGGAATGTGCTTACAACAAACTCACACAAAAATTAGCAATGGAAATCAAATTTAGCAACCCATGGAGGTCTGGATTTGGAGTTCCACTCAAAATTAAAGTGGAAGAAAACACTCCAGGCTGATCCAACTTTGATTTAATGTCCTTAAAACAAGACAAAATGAGGCTGAGTAGTGTGTGTGGCCTCCACATGCCTGTATGACCTCCCTACAACACCTGGGCATGCTCCTAATGAGGTGGTGGATGGTCTCCTGAGGGATCTCCTCCCACACCTGGACTAAAGCATCACCCAACTCCTGGACAGTCTGGTGGATGGAGTGAGACATCATGTCCCAGATGTGCTCAATTGGATTCAGGTCTGAGGAACAGGCGGGTCAGTCCATAGCATCAATGCCTTCGTCTTGCAGGAACTGCTGACACACTCCAGCCACATGAGGTCTAGCTTTGTCTTGCATTAGGAGGAACCCAAGGCCAACCGCACCAGCATATGGTCTCACAAGGGGTCTGAGGATCTCATCTCGGTACCTAATGGCAGTCAGGCTACCTCTGGCGAGCATATGGAGGGCTGTGCGGCCCCCTAAAGAAATGCCACCCCACACCATTACTGACCCACTGCCAAACCAGTCATGCTGGAGGATGTTGCATGCAGCAGAACATACTCCACGGCATCTCTAGACCCTGTCACGTCTGTCACATGTGCTCAGTGTGAACCTGCTTTCATCTGTGAAGAGCACAGGGCGCCAGTGGCCAATTTGCCAATCTTGGTGTTCTCTGGCAAATGCCAAACGTCCTGCACGGTGTTGGGTTGTAAGCACAACCCCCACCTGTGGACATGGGGCCCTCATACCACTCTCATGGAGTCTGTTTCTGGCCGTTTGAGCAGCCACATGCACATTTGTGGCCCGCTGGAGGTCATTTTGTAGGGCTCTGGCAGTTCTACTCCTATCCCTCCTTGCACAAAGGCGGAGGTAGCGGTCCTGATACTGCGTTGTTGCCCTCCTACGGCCTCCTCCACGTCTCCTGATGTACTGGCCTGTCTCCTGGTAGCACCTCCATGCTCTGGATGCTACGTTGACAGACACAGCAAACCTTCTTGCCACAGTTCGCATTGATGTGCCATCCTGGATGAGCTGCACTACCTGAGCCACTTGTGTGGGTTGTAGACTCCGTCTCATGCTACCACTAGAGTGACAGCACCACTAGCACTCAAAAATGACCAAACCATCAGCCAGAAAGCATAGGAACTGAGAAGTGGTCTATGGTCACCACCTACAGTACCACTCCTTTATTGGGGATGTCTCGCTAACTGCCTATGCTTTCCACCTGTTGTCTATTCCATTTGTACAACAGCATGTGAAATTGACTATCAATCAGTGTTGCTACCTAAGTGGACAGTTTGATTTCACAGAAGTGTGATTGACTTGGATTTACATTGTGTTGTTTAAGTGTTCCCTTTATTTTTTTGAGCAGTGTATGTCCATTCTTACCTATTTTGTTTGATCTTATATTAATATAATTGCAATAATATCAAACAAAATATTTGGAAGAATATGAATATTCAGGGTCTTAAAAATACAATATTTATTTTTTTACAGATGATATGTGTCTGTCAAAAATTGAATTTAACAAATTTCATGACGTAACTAATTTAACAGGTAAACCTGCTAATTAACATTGATTAATAAACATAGAAAATGTTTATTTAAAAGACCAAGGAGGAACAAACGGAAAGCATATGAATAATATCTGAACAAAATTTAATTAGGCTTTGCTGTTTCAAGTGAATTGCAACAGACCAGATACTTCTTGTATTAGGAAGAAATCCATCACCTTTTGGAGCATTTAGCAAACCTGCTTCCAAGAATACATTATTGTAGATAGTCCCAAATAATATAGTCCTCAGATAAGTCTAAACACTTGTAATAATAGCTGCTGTTTATAATATTACCCTTTTTATTTGAATCTTACTAAATTGTTTTTCACAGGTTATGGACTTCGTTGTCACCGTGCTATCATCACACTCTGCAAACTGATTGGGGTTAAAGATATGTATGCCAGAGTTTATGGATCGAAGAATATACTGAATCTCACTACATGCCTTTTTAAGGGATTAGCTAATCAGGTAAAAATGAAGTCAGTGATTAACACATGCATCTCAGTATGTTGAAAATATTAACTTGGACCTGTATTTTAATTATACATTATGAACTGTGCTTTGCCATAGTGCAGTGGGAGGGAATGTTCAAATTCATTTAAAGTGAATACCGGAAAGTAGTTTCTTGATCTCCTAAGCATGGTTTGTGGAGTATGATAATTTTCTCCAATTCTGATAAAAAATAAGTTTTTTATAATCCAAAGATGGATTGTATTTGTTCTTTAAAATGCTGCCATGGCTGAGACTTGAGGCAGGCACAGAACAATGGCAACTTTGATGCAATATAAAGGTGAATGAAATTAAATCAATTAGGAGTTTTGCCCAAGTATGACAATCAGAAGCCAAATAAAAAAGTTGTGTACCTTAGTTAACTTGTGTGCCTAGTGTTAACAGCTTGAGCGACAGTCTTTCTTGGATTTTGGGCAAGTAGATTTTTTTTCTCATCATCCATTATTACTGAAATATGCCATGGATTAACTTGAGTCTTCCTATTTGGAATATATTGATTTTTACCATTCTTTTTTGGGGTAAATTTTGTTTTGTGAGGGGAGTACTTTCATTCATAACTGAGAGATTTTCAAACAAGCAAGTTTCAGCTTTATAATATTGCTGTATTTTATTCAGCCTCATTTGTGCTTTGTAGAGCTTGCTTTCTGAATGGCTTGCTTTCATTATTATCATATGTCTGTGAAATCATCTCAGTTCATCTGACCTGCAGTCACTTTTTATGCCAAGAAAATCTGTAAAGGTAGAAATCAATTTGCAGATCTCATTAGTTAGTAAGAATGCCAGTACATTATTATGGGAAATAGGCAAAATAGTTTTGAAGAACTAGGAAGATTGAAGAACTAGGAATTAGTTTGAAGAACTAGGAAGTGACAAATATTGCTAGATTAAAATATCCTTTGGCCTGATGCAACAAGCTATTCATATGTGAAAGCAGAATGCATATTGTTCTTTCTACGTCTTGACTTTTCAAATTTTGAATTTTCACTCCTCATTTCAGGCTTTCCTTACCAAAGGCTATCGTGTCCATCTTTCCTGATATACTAAAATATTGAGGTTAAAGCTGAGGCTAAGGAATACTATGTCTGATACTAAAAACAGTAGTTAGAACTAGCAGCTAAGGATAGCATTTACCTTCCATGAAACTATTGGTTTACTTAATTTTGAAAACTGATGAATTGGTATTTCTGTAGATTAGAATCTGCTCCTTGAATTATCCCCACAGGAAACTCATCAAAAGCTAGCAGACAGGAAGAAGCTCTGTGTGATAGAATTCCGTGATGAATGTGGCCCACTGCCCATTGTTGTTGCAAAGCCTAATGGACCAGTCAGAGAAGATCCTGAACCAGAAGAAGCAGCTCTTGATGTCAAACTGGAATGGAAAGAAGTGAAGGCAGCACAAGGAATAAAAAGTAGATGGGCTGATGTCAAAAGAGCAGTTTGGTAGATTTGGGCAGTATTTAGGTATAAAAATTAAAGAAGATCCAGCATAATTGCATAATAAGGTAGTCTTTGTTTCCACATAAAGTGAGAAAAAATTCTTCAGTTGATATCTATTTAAAATGCAATCGTTTTGTGGCATGTAAGCTGTAAAGGAAAAGGGTAATTTACAAAATTTCTTGGCAGGAAAATGAATCTTTTCCCAAATAACTGGAGAAGATAACAGTATGGAAAAATAAAGTTGTAATTGATTTTCATTTAGCTTTATTTATCTCTATATGTTGAAATAGGAAACTTGGGCTTTTAATGAAAGGCAACTTGATGCATTTGGCTTTTAATACTACTTGGACAATGCTGAACCAAAAGGAACAGTTGGAAGAAGTCCCAGTGATATTAACAACATTTGGCTAACTCCTCCTAGCTTAACATCATTATGTTAGAGGAAGTATAAGCTCCAGGTCCAATTTCAGGGCTGTGAAAAATATAATTGAAACCCTAAAGAACTGTTTTAAACTTTTGTAGGAAGTTTTGAGATAATAGAAATCATTTGTTATGATATAAGACTTCAGCGATATCAGCATGCAACATCCACCACTCTAAATATATCTAAAAACATGGCATCTTTTTTGGTGATGGACTAAAAAGTCTAAGCCTAGGTTGACAGTAAGATAGACTTTTGAAGTCTTTCCTGAGAATCTAGATAATGAAAATGCCGTCACTGAATATCAAACAAAGGATTTAAGAGGGTAAAAGGTAAGTAAGCTACTACGTCAATATGATGATTTCTAGTATATGTTGTTGCCAAAGATAATGTAGTTATCGGTTCAGTGCAAAATCAAAAGAACTGATGGAAAGATATGCTTTATGGACAGCCCTGATTATATTTCTCATGGCTTAAAAGAGAAGTTAATTAATTAATGCCAATTAATTCCAGTTTTTTTAGGAAGTCTGTGATATCTTTTATGTAGCTGAGAGTGCTCCTGGCATAAAGTGACTCCTTTTTTGTATAAATGTGACTAAAGTATTTAATAAGTTAATGTTATACCCTGAATAAATTTCAAACATTTAGTACAATATAATTAGCTCCTATTGCATAGCCATCTGAGAAATGATGCATTTTTTAAAACTGCATTGAGAAGATATTTTCTGGTTAAGAAAAAATATTGATGTACTGAAGAGATAAATGACTTTTACCATTAGCTAACATAAAATTCGGAGCTAATTATATTGTAATAAATGTTTGAAATTTATTCAGGGTATA
>BLBF01000018.1:52432666-52499672 GCA_015471245.1 Laticauda colubrina | reverse complement strand
GGGATGATCGTCTGTTGGATTTCTTTGCTTATGTGGCTGGTTATAATTTTCTTCTTGGTTGATTTTTCTAGATATGTGGTTGGGTCTGTATTTATAGGTTTGTATGTGGAGTCTTGGAGTAGGTCTGTCAGTTTTGTTTCATAGTCTTTTCTGTCCATTACTACTGTGGCATTTCCTTTGTCTGCTGGGAGTATTATGATATTATTATCATTTTTCAGGGTTTGTAACGCTCTGAATTCATCTTTTTGCAAATTATTTTTGGGTGGTTTCGTTGTGCATAAGATGTGAGTAACCTGGTGTCTTATTCTGTCAGCTTCATCTGTATTTAATTTGGTTAGGCTGGATTCTACTGCACATATGATGGATTCTGTTGGGATTTTTTTGGGTGCTATGGCATAATTGAATCCTTTGGATAGGACATCTGTTTCTGTTTTGTTGAGTTCTCTGTTGGAAACGTTGTATACTAGTTGTTTCAGGTGTTGTTGTGGGTTATTGGGAATTTTCTTGTCATTTTCTAATTTTTTCAGTTTTTTTGAGAGTTTATCATTTTTGTAAGTATTTTCAGTTTCAGCTCTCCAAGTTGTAAGTTGTTTGATCTTATCCCAAAGTAGAGGGTGGATTTTGCTGCTCAATTCCAGGTGTAGTGCTAGCAAATCTTTGTTTAACTGATCTAATTGGAATCTTTTACTGTGAACTTCATTTCTGAGTAGAGATATCTCTGTCCTTTTCAGGATACGTTTGGTAGCTGCTGTGTTCTTATGAAATGTTAATTTGAAGCAGGTTGGTGTTACATTGTTGTCTCTGCAGCTGCATAGGAATTTTAGGTCACATAGTATTCCTGCTCTTTTAACTTCCAGCTTCTCATAGCTTCTGATCTGGCTGTTTATTTCCTCCCCGTAGAGGTCAGATATTTGTTTTCTTAAGTTTTCGCAGGTACTTACATGTGTGCTGTTCAGCTTCCTTCGGGTATTATCCCACGTCATTGTAGTTCTGTTAAAGTTGTAGCAACGTTTCAGCAGAATCTCATCTGCCATCATCAGGCTTCTGTATGGATATGGGTCTTACAGCTCCTGGTTTTAAATTTGAGGCTGGTTCATTCTGATTGGCTGGGAGCCTGGACCTGTTTCATTGGACTTGGAGTTTGATTGATTGGTGTTCCTGGTTTCTTCTGTCTGTTTTGTGGCTTTGATTGGCTGGCAACAGTCTGTTCTTGTGTTGGAGGCTTTTAGTGCAGCTTGGCTCCGTGTGAAGGGACGGCTGCTCTTCATTAGCAAGCTGGGTTTCACCTGGGTGCCTGGTGGGGGGGTTAGGTTGGAGCTATCAGAGGGAGTCTGTTTTTGCCCAGGTGTTTGCCTGGCTTGTGGCATGGAGATCTTTCTATTTGAGAGTGCAGGCTTCCAAATGATTGACAGTCTGGTGGAATCATCTCTTCTATTCATGCTGTCAGGTCTTTTTTCAATCTCTATGGCTTCTCTGATGATTCTGTGGCTGGGGTTTTCTATAGTGGCCAGGGTTTTAGTGCCATTGAAGTTGATGTTGTGACCTGTGGTTTTCATGTGTTGGACTAGTGAGGAGGTGTGTTCCAGCTTTTTTACTGCATTTTTGTGTTCCTCTAGGCGGGTACTTATTCTTCTATTGGTCTGTCCAATGTATGTGGCCGGGCATGATGTACAGGGAATTTCGTATATGCCTTGGTTTTCCAGGTCAATTTTGTCTTTGGGGTTCCTCAGGATGGCTGCTATTTTTTTGTCTGTTTTGAAGGCAGTCTTGATGTGATGCCTGTGTAGTATCTTACTGATTTTATCTGTGGTACCTCTTATGTAGGGCAGGACAGCTGTTCCATGGATCTGTTGATCTTCTAGGTCTCTGTTATGTCTTGGTGTGTTTTTGTGGATCAAGTTGGTGATTTTGTTTTTGTGGAAGCCATTGGCTGTCAATACTTCAGTCAGGGTGCATAGTTCAGTCTTTATATGTGTCTTGTCTGCCAGGCATTTGGTTCTGGTAATTAGTGTTTTCGCCACGGAATTTATCTGTGCTGGGTGGTGGTGGGATTGGGCGTTGAGGTAGCGGTTGGTGTGTGTTTTCTTCTGGTATATGGTGTGTCCCAGTGTGCCATCTGTTCTTTTGTAGATTAGTACATCTAGGAATGGTAGTTGTTTGTTTATTTCCGTTTCCATGGTGAACTTGATTTTGGGGTGTGTGTTGTTTAGGTGTGTTAGGAAATTGTTTAGGTTTTCTTTTCCATGGGGCCAAATCACAAATGTGTCATCGATGTATCTTAGCCATAGTTTGGGTTTGTGGGTGGCATTAGCCAGGGCTCTGGATTCGAATTCTTCCATGAACAGGTTTGCAATGACGGGTGACAGTGGTGATCCCATAGGGGCTCCTTCAATTTGCTTGTATCTTTGTCCTTTGTATATGAAATATGTGTTGGTTAGGCAGTGTTCTGTTAGTTCCATGAGGTCTTTGGCTGGTTGGTATTTATTTTTGATGATTTCAAGAGTTTCTTTTATTGGGACTTGAGTGAATAGTGAAACCACGTCGAAACTTACAAGCAGATCTTCTTGTTCTACGTGTAGATCTTTGATCATTTCTAAGAAGTGGTATGAGTTTTGTACATATGAAGCTGCGGTTTCAGCATGGGGCTGTAGTTGTTTTGCTAAGTATTTAGCTAGGTTTTGTAATGGTGCTCCTATGGAGCTGACTATGGGTCTGAGAGGTATGCCTTCTTTGTGTATTTTTGGGAGGCCGTATAATTTGGGGCATCTAGAAGATTTTTCTCTTGGGATGATCGTCTGTTGGATTTCTTTGCTTATGTGGCTGGTTATAATGTTCTTCTTGGTTGATTTTTCTAGATATGTGGTTGGGTCTGTGTTTATAGGTTTGTATGTGGAGTCTTGGAGGAGGTCTGTCAATTTTGTTTCATAGTCTTTTCTGTCCATTACTACTGTGGCATTTCCTTTGTCTGCTGGGAGTATTATTATGCTGTTATCATTTTTCAGGGTTTGTAACGCTCTGAATTCATCTTTTTGCAAATTATTTTTTGGTGGTTTCGTTGTGCATAAGATGTGAGTTACCTGGTGTCTTATTCTGTCAGCTTCATCTGTATTTAATTTGGTTAGGCTGGATTCTACTGCACACATATATATATATAATTTTATTTTTTATTTTATATTTTTTTAAGCTTTCGCGGGTACTTACATGTGTGCTGTTTAGCTTCCCTCAGGTATTATCCCACGTCATTGTAGTGCTGTCAAAGTTGTAGCAACATTTCAGCAGAATCTCATCTGCCATCATCAGGCTTCATGTGTGTCTTACAGCTTCTGGTTTCGAATTTGAGGCTGGTCTATTCTGATTGGCTAGGAGCCTGGGTCTGTGTTCACTGGACTTGGAGTTTGATTGATTGGTGTTTCTGGTTTCTTCTGTCTGTTTTGTGGCTTTGATTGGCTGGCAACACTCTGTTCCTGTGTTGGAGGCTTTCAGTGCAGCTTGGCTTCGTGTGAAAGGATGGCTGCTATCCATTAGGAAGCTAGGTTTCACCTGTTTGTAATGGTTTATCTGGCTTTAAAAGCTAAAAGCAACCCTTTCATTCTTCCCCTTTCCCCATTTATTTTAGCTGAAGCAAAGCTATTTTAAATATATCATTAAAACAGTGAATGCTTTTGGATGTTACTTGGAAAATACAGAGCTTTATACAGATTTGGAAATAAATTCATCAAAATTACCAGCCTGCCCAAATTCATTAGTTTTAACAAGCAGAGATAAACCCCAGTTCTCTTGCTACATTCTGTTATATTTCTTTGCTAGACTCAGAAGAGACAGGTTCTCTCTCATTCATAGTCTGCTTCTTCAGCATTCATGCAAAAGCTTCAGGCTTATGACTAGTATTGATCCCACCGTATTGGCCTTCTCTCTGTGAAGATTTGAGAGGTACAATAGAGATACTGGTGAACACTCCCCCTCTCACCTGCACATACACAAAAGCTCTTGGTTTTCCTACTTTGAAGATGATAATACCTGTTATAAACCAATGCTTTCCTCTAGTATCATATGTCCATATCCTGAGCTTCAGATACTCCTTGAAAGCCTTGAGTGCAAACTCACCCCCTGCAAATTACTCTTTAATAAGATTCAAGAGGAAATTGTTCATACATGAACATTTATCATATTTAATTAAAATTCTCTCCCCCCCCTCAGCCGCATTTTACTTACATAAGATAATGTTCAGGAATACCATTTTTCCATCTGTAATCTAACTCTGTTCAATCCATTTTAGCAATCCATTCGTTTCTCATTCGGTTGCAGAGTTAGGGCACCCCAAATCCTTGAGTGAAAGCAAGTGTGTCTGTGTTAACTATATTTCAGAATCGTGTGCCTGGCATTTTTGGTTGCAGAAGATATTTATGTTTAAATATTCAGTTTTCCTTTACTGTAAGCTGCCAAGAGGACTTTGATTGCAAGTTGTCATATAAACATAATAAAATAAGTAAACTTTTAAAAATACAACTGATAAACATTTCAAGTTACCATAACTTGTTACATAATTCATTGCAAGTCCTTTCTGTTTTAATGGGACGGGAGGGCATTTTCCAATTGTGCTCACAGTACACAAGGCAGAAGAATTTTAACTTTCTTCCTGGTGGATCCTGAGAAAGAGTGCCTTTTTGAGGAACTGCCATGAATTGAGGAAGAAAACACTCATTGCATGATGGGCCACTCCACATTTAGCCAGTACAAAAAAACTAATTATGGAAATTATAAAAAAAACAGGAAATGGTGTTTCACAGACAAAGAGGCATGACTTTCTCAGTTACCAAACA
The DNA here is from genome assembly GCA_015471245.1 of Laticauda colubrina. Taxonomy (NCBI): domain Eukaryota; kingdom Metazoa; phylum Chordata; class Lepidosauria; order Squamata; family Elapidae; genus Laticauda; species Laticauda colubrina. The sequence continues at coordinate 52,494,852 of BLBF01000018.1, read as the reverse complement.
GTTTGGTTATAACCTTGAGGTTTTTAGGATCTTAATTGCAGGAAGGGGTTAAAATGCTTTTATGGATGCATGTCTTTTCCAAGCTTCACACTAGAAATTCTGAAAGATACATATTACAAATCTAAAAAAAACAAATAATCTCAGAAGACATCTAATTATACCTTCCCTTTAATTTGTATTAATAGTTATCTGGATATTCTTAGAATGCTGCTCCCATCAACTCCAGCCTATATAAGTCAAGGTCTCTACAACAGATTCTAGAGATCTACAAATCTCTACCAACTTAGCTGTAGGCCAACTATGTCCAGAAAGTGTCAGCCTACCCTTTCTCAAAATTGTGGACAAGAAAATCAAGCACAATGAAGCTCGCTGTTTTTTCTTTCCCAAACTGAAATGTTAGAATTGGTTATCCTTAAATTATATTCATAAATGCGACTTTTGTAAGTATAGTGTGCACTTACAAAATTCAGTTGGGTTAAGTATTCTTGGAAAAGTATTATTTTCCAAGAAAAATCTGGAAAGGACCTACTTACTTCTCATTTTTTAAAAACTAGATATAAGTGAGTTGTCCTTTATCAGAGATTCCGTAACTCTCTCAAATTCTTTGAAAATCTTTAATTTGAAAAATAGATTGCCAGCATCCAAACTTTTATTTACTCAAAAACTCTTCCTCTGACTAGATATCCAAAGCAAGCAAGAAAATGAGACTCAAACACATTTCCCAGCTTGAATGCATAACACCTTTTTCCAAAATGTTGCATTTTTCATGCATGCCTAATATTGTTTCCCTGAATTACAAACCTGCCTTTTTAATGGTGTAGGTTTCTCAGCAAGTACTTTGCCCATTTGTTAATTGATTTTGTTGGGAGTTGAATTGGCAACAGCATTATAGAACTATGTAGTGCTAGTCTAATTGGATCTGTTTTCTGCTAGTTTTCTTCATCGCAAAAGTTCGACAGTTCCCAATGCCCAACCCTGGAAGGTTTTGATACAGGGGGAATGTATGTTACAACATACAATAGTGCTTATTCTCAAGCAATGCCAAAACCCATAATGCAAAAATATGTAACAGCTGTCCCAGTTTTGACTTCTCTGCCTGAGGAGCAGCATTCCTATGCTATTGTCATTGGACTCTAGTTGCATCATATCAAAGAGGAAAATCTTGCAGGGAGGGTAGAGCAAGAGAGTCTGACTCAATCAGTCAAAATTGGTTGGCGTGACACAGAAAGATGAGGCAGGTAAAAAGCTAGTCCTAGAAGCCCAGTCCCCAAATCCAAATTATCAGCATTCCACAGGTCCACTGGACTTTTCTTGTTGTATAACATATAATGACAAATACAGCATATTTGATGAATCTCGAGTAATGCACACTATCATCTACAGAACAATATTCCCTACCTCTCGTCATATTTTGTTGTTGGAAAAGACTTAAATTCAGTCTGAGCTGGTAGAGAAAATACGGGAAATGTTGTAAATGAAGAATTGTTTACAGCACAGGGCTTTTAAATGTTGGTTGGGCAAAATTGGAGGTTTCCTGTGATTTAAGTAAATCAATGATGGCCATAGAGTTACATTTAATACTTTACATATTCAAATGAATGAAACTCACTCTGGGTAAAAAACAAAAAGAATGCTTAAAACAGAAAGTCAAAACAAGCAAAGGAAGAGAAAATACCTTCATGCGAAAGAGAAAATACTTGTCTTAAAACATTAAGGTGGTTACTTCAAACACAGCTGGCAGTCCAGCAACTTTCTATCTTACCTGTTCTCTCCTTTTTGCCCCTTCCACCAATGAATGATTGCTATATATGGTCCTAAGCTCCCACCATTCATACTTATCCATTTTCAAAGCTTTATTTGGAATTGTAAAAAATAAAAATAAAAACGAGGCACATGTTCTATTAATATACAAAAACTTAACATACCCTGCCAAGATATTCAGTGACTGTTTCCAATCAATACAGGTATAATAATCTAAATATGACTAGCCATGGCATAATTGATTTTGAAAAAGATGTAGTGGAAAAGTAGACTGATCTCTCAAGCCTCCAGTCTGTTTTATGCAGCTCCCCAAATCATGCAATTCAAATTCAGCTGCAAATTGTGTGTTTTCAACAGATATTTTGCTGTTGGGAACACAAAATGGAATAAAACGTGTTCTAAGCCTTTCCAAAGCTTAATAAACCTATTTTCCACAGCCCTTCTCCCAAAGCTGAATTTTTCACCCCAAAAAGTGAATAGGCCTGTATTTAATCAACTCAAAATCTGTCCAAAGCATCAACTGAGTCTTCAGGACTGCTTTGATGCATATTGATTACACACAGCATTGAAAAATTCCTTTGACTTAGTGGAGGAACACAAATATTTCTTCATAGGATTGTTCTATTTATAAAATGTAGGCGCTATTTTCTTGAACAACTACTTTCCTGAGGCACCTGAATGGTCTCTGCTGGACAAGCTGATGATGAGTCCTAGATAGGAGGACAAATCATATGGCTACATCTTCTCATTTTTATACAGAACTAATCGCTGTGTTCTGAAAGTCCAGGTCTATCCTTTCAGCACATTTGGAATGGATTTCAATAAGGTAGGTTAAGGGAAGCTACCATATGGCCTTCTAGATGTTTTTTAAACTAATTCCCAGCAGCCTAAAGCAGCATGATCAGTGGTGGGGAATTATAGCTCATCAATATCCAGAATCCAGCATTTCCCTACCAAGCGTTATAACAAACTCAAAGTGTATCCTTATGAGACCACTAGCTAATATATCATTGCTTGCTCGCTTGCTTGGATGCTGGCATTAGCTTAGCTTACTCTACTACTTAATGGTTGTAATTTTAGTAGCTAGGTTCACAATCAGGTTCAACCATGACAGTGAGACCTCATAGCTGCACTTCGGTAATATGCTAAACTTGGTTAATTTTAACTTTGATTGGTTTTTATGGCCTGGTTTTGAATACAAAACCATCTATTTTTGTTAACATAGCACATTGTGTCAATCTAAACCAGGGGTGTCAAACTCAATTTCATTGAGGGCTGCATCAGGTTTGTGTTTGATCTCGTGTGGCCTGGGTGAGCGTGGCCAGCATGACATCATTTGTGCTTGTGGTGGCCCGAGTGCTCTGCCAGCAAAAATGGGCTCCCAAGCTCCATTTTTAGCTGCGATGGCCTCCTGCAATCCTCTACCAGTGAAAACAGAGCTGGGGAAGGGCTGTGCACAGACCGTTCCTTTGCTATTTCCAGGCAGCCCCATGGGCCAGATCTAAGCACCCCACAGGCCAGATCTGGTCCCCAGGCCTTGAGTTTGACACCCCTGAACTAAACAATTGCTTAACTTGGAAAGTAACCTCTTGTATTTTATTGTTGGCTTTGACTCTCCTTATTATTATACTAATTCTATTTTTCTTACTGGGTACATTTTGATCTCAAACAGACTTGAAACATTATCCAGTCGAATTATGATACTTAGTAATATAAAAGTGATGTTGCTACAGTATCCACAATAGGAAGTCATCCACAAAACTGTTCTTAAAAACAATGCTCCTAATTATAGAGAACCTGCCACCTCAAAAAACTTATATTGTAGGAAATTCATGTCAGATATGCTCTAGTTCCTGCTTCATGAAAATATTGGTTCATGCCTATGCCAGAGCAACCAAGATCAAATTTACTTCACCATCTACGTATCAGTCTTTCAATCATCACAATAAAAAGTTACAGAAGAAAGCCTGAATAAAACCAAATTCTATACTGGTTTTTCATTAAACTGCAGCTGCATTCAAGGCATTTCCCTTTAATTATATTCTCTACCTTTCCCAAATTTTATTACAAATAGCGGCTTATTAAAACAATGTCAAAGGAACTGCATGTTACTGATACAAACCTGTTCTTAAAAATATTTAGCAGCCCTAGACACACCTTGCTACAGAACTATTCGTCATTATTCTTCACCTGCCTCTGCCCCTTTACCTCTGAACAAGTACCTGTGCAGAGCAGGTATTAAGGTCCTGGGCCTAAATGAGATATTTTCTCTCACCAATGATGCTTTATTTCTCACTGTTCATAAGAATAGCTAGCAGTATAGCAAATATATCATGTACTTCTATTGAACAATTTCGGACCATATATCTCAACTTGGCAACTTTTGTTGAAGTCCACAACCTTCAGATTGCCAAAATTGAGAAACACAGCTTTAGGAAAATAAGTATATGTGTGATACACACTTACTTCAACTACAGATGCTGCAATATCCTTTGTCCCACCAATTTCCCACCATTGTCTCTGCAACGATATATCTGTAGTCATTTCCTAACAGAGGCTATCATATAAAAAAGACATCCCCTTCCATGCTCATTAAAAATTCTGTCACATTCATGATGGGTAAGATATCAACTCAGCTAATAAATTCCACATGGAAGTCCTTCCCACAACAGGAACAATGTGACAAAATATGGGCTGCCAAATATGGTCCTCAAAATGTAAAATCATAGCATCATGGAGTCTCAATGCTGAGTGCAAGAATCAAATTAAAAGTCTTCTGGCTGTCACAGTTTATAAGAATGCATCCATTGTAGCAGAGATCATCCTTCTCCTGACAACTAGTTTCATAGTAAAACTACTTTTACTGTTTGGAAGTTTTTCCTAATATTCAAACATTATCTTCCTGTAATTTAAACTTATCATTCCATGTGCTGAATTAGTGGAGAACATTCTTGGCCTTTTTTGGTGAAGCTCTTCTTCAAATGCTTGCAGTCCTGTTCCTTCAATTTCCTTTCTTAATAATAAATAGAGCTTTCAAACTTTCATCTGAAGACTAATTTCTAGTCCCCTGATCAACTGTTTGCACTTTTCTGAATGCGTTCCAGTGTCTCTGAATTAATATGTGATGCCTAGAACTGGAGACCATTATCATGGTATATGAGCCATAAACCAGAGAATCAACCACACAGGTTTTTAAAGGAAATAAATATTTGGGTCCCTTTTGTTCAGAATTCAGGCTCCAATATATGAAGGAAACAGCATTGACCATTCTTATGGATATTCTCAGTTAGGATCTTTCCTACTGAGCCTGTCAGTGGCATACAGTACCACATAGGCTGTAGAATTATTATTTCTCAGATTGGAAGAGATTTCAGTTTGAAAGTGTCTGTTTACTGTCTTGAGTCATTTGATTGATTTGTTATAAATAAATAAACTAAAGAAGACTTAAAAATTACACAGAGCCTAAAATTGCATTGACTTTGTTGTGACTATATCATATTAATAACTGATATTATCATTTCAAGATGTTTTTCACAATTACCATTCACCAAACATATGATTTCTGCTTCCTAAAGTGAAAAGCTTTCCATCTGTCCTTGTAATTAGGACTTTTCTAGCTATTATCTATTCCATACATTTCTCAATGACTGAGGTAGCTTGTTAGGCTATTTGCTCATCCAAGTCATTAATAAAAAAAAAATTATCAATGTTGAATGGAGAACTTGACACATCTGAAGAAGTTATCTCCTTCCTGTATATTGGGGAACTTTAAAGGATTATTGAGATCAATTCATTTAACTCTTACACTATCTAGGCCTGACTCAAATAGAGTAGTAATCAGAATGTCACGGGATACTTGCTCCCCCCCCCATGCCCCATTTTGGCCAGCAGGGTGCTGTAGGAAGCATCTCGCCCATCTCACCTCCACCCCCACACCCCGGCTGGCCTATGGAGGAGAACTACAATGCTGATCCAGCCCTCGAAGAAATCCAATTTGACACCCCTGGCCTGGAGACTACGAAGAACGGGTGCAGATTTTGGATCTGACTAGTCTAAAGAAAAGAAGAATTAGTGGGGACATGATAGCAGTATTTCAGTATTTGAGGGGCTACCACAAAGAAGAGGGGGTCAAATTATTATCCAAAGCACCAGAAGGCAGGACAAGAAATAATGGATGGAGAGGAGCAACCTGGAATTAAGGAGAAGCTTTCTAACAGTAAGGACAATTAACCAGTGGAACAGCTTGTCTTCAAAAATCATGGGCACTCCATCACTGGAAGTTTTTAAGAAGAGACTGGATAGCCACTTGTCTGAAATGGTATAGGTTCTTCTGTTTGAACAAGATCTCCAAGGTCCCTTCTATTCTATTCAGTACCTCAATTCAAAATAAAGGAGTATTTTTATCAAAGTAACCTGCTCCTATTCTGAGCCTTTATAGTTGTGCAGTGCAATGTATGTTCTGTGGCTGGGGAAGACTTTTTCTATGTTCTCACTGAATAAATGATTCATTGATTTATTTTGTCATTAATTATTTTCACTATACACTAACACAAGTTATAATCAGGAATTTTCTTTAAAAAGAAGGTTTTTTTTGTGATGTGTGTGGTTTTTTAAAAAAATAACAATTTCTAAGATTTTCCCAGAAAGTCATTGTAACTAATTTCCTTTGGAGAAACCATAAAGAAACATTCTGGCTAAACAGGCTCCAAGGTTGGTCATCACCTCTTTAAGTTCCTCCCTCTTTTCTATTTTTGTATCTCTTTTTGTCTGCCCTAAATCTCCATGTGTTCATCCTACTCGGGTATATTTCATCCTAAATTCTAATTACAAACACACACACAAAAATATTTCTGTATTTCTCCTTTCTTTTACTGACAGCTTTATTTTTATATTTAACAATCCCTAACATAGAATTAGTGAGTGTAGATTGTTTCCAACAAGTACACCACCATAACTGTTACTTCTGCTTTTAGACCAGTCATTATCAGTTCGGACCACCAAGTGATGTTACAATTTGAAAAAAATGATTATTTACTACTTAATTTATGCTTTGCTTAGAATAAATGAATTTTCTCACACAGATATGCATCGCTACCTTTCCCAATCCTTTTTGAAGTACCAGTATTTGGATTCATTTTAATCACTCAAAGTAATGTAGTGTTCCAGAAGAGAACACTACAGCTCAGCACTGAATGTGAAGTTCTTTCCTCTCTCTGAGATTTGCTCATAAATGTTTGCTCATAAATGTTTCATTACCCAACTAGATAACATCATCAATCTGATTTTGTGATGTCAAACAAACTTAGCCACTTCATTATTCATGTTGCTAGATTACTCCACTGAAGAAAATGAAAAAAAAACCATCTAAAAGTTGAACTTGAAGCTTTTTATTGTACAATTTACATAATTGTAAAATACAATCTATTGTACATTTACATAAAAGACATTGTAATACAAATATATTTTAAGGTAGATAATCAGTTTTCTTTACTCTCTTCTAACAAGAACTTGGAACAAGGGTCAAAAATTAGGGGTAAATATTGATAAAGAAATTTACTGTTGACATGTAATAAAGTACATTATCAGTTATATAAGATTTCTAAAGGAAGTTCTTTACAAAATAACAAATAGGTCTGTAAAATCCATAAAACATTGGGTTTAAGAAGATTTCCATCTCAGGAGGGAGAACACCATATGGATTACATAAGTCAGTGTGACTGCAAATGCAAAAACCTAGAAGAGAAGAGAAGAGAATTTAGCCTGGGAGTTTGGCCAGTCTAAGTCATGTGCTCCGGTGGTCATTTTCTAATTTTCTCCTGGCTTTTCCTAACTGACCTTTTCCCAAAGCAGTAGCCTTGTAGTGCATCATTTTTTCTTGCTTTTGCTATTAACTTTCAGTCCCAGCACAGAAACATTTTGCTTAGCCTCTTCTCTCTTTTTACTTTAGTACAATCAGATTTAGAATGCATCACAGGCACATTGTATGCTGATTTTATAAACACACACATCATAGCATAATTATCAGCTGAATTACCACACTCAGATGATATTACTATTGCAAAATATCAACAAGCATTTCTCGCTATGAGGACTTGCTCTTCTAATGTCTGTGTAGGTTGTTCATAGAGCACTTCTACGCTACCAGATTCTCCATCTCCCAGTATCTCTGATTCCAGGTTCAAATGTTCCCCCAATTTATCTAGACTATTTGAATAGCTTCCACGATCACATGCTATGCTCATGGACACATTTGTGAGTCTGGGAGTTCACAGAGGATCAATGGCTAATCAGTGCTCACCTTTCTGGTTGACTTTCTATCCACTTGCTTTTGTAAGAATCAAATTAAAGGAGACACTCAAGTAAGCTGCCTTGAGATCTTAGAGAAAGTCTAACCTGAAGACCAGAATTAAGTAGATGTGACTATCCCATTAAAATTAATAGAACTTTGTTTAATTTTAGCTGGCCATACTTTGGGGGTTTTATGAGATTTGTCACAGTGCAAATGTTTATACTCGTGAAATAAATGTGAAACTCAGCTGAGTATCTTATAAAGTATCTTATAATCTAATTTTATTAACACCTTTGGAATCAGGATTAACTGGGGTTCTCACTAGTACAATAAGTAGATGAGGAATTTCAGCTTCTACATATTGTGGACTCCCTAGACATGTTCAATTGAATGCATATGTTAGAGGTTCCCCAATCCCTATGGAACTAGAATTTATTACCAAGGCCAAAGTTGTGGTTTCTAAAAGTATCATAAGTTAATTAGCATCAATGAGGAACAAAGACAAAAACCATGCAGAGCAATAAAGACTTGTCTTCAAATGCACCTAATCATCAGTCTTAATCTCAGTGTTAACTCTTCATAAGAATCTGGTTTTTGTTTATTAATGAAAAATGCAAGATGTCATGACTGTTATTACTATAATAAGTTATGTCCAGTACTATGTTTTCCTCTGTATAACAATCCGTCCTAAGATTTATATACTGCAATTCCTAATATAATCTCTTAACTATTTGTTTTCCACAGTGACTTGTACTGTACTATTATTGTATATTTCAGAGAGTGAAGGAAGGGAGAAGTTATCCTTGGCTTTTACTTTATACAATAATCCATTTATGTTCTTGTAGTTGACAGATTCACCCATACATACCTTAAAAGTACCCAATTGTGTTCACATTCTGTTTGAGTCTTTTTAGTTAAAAACATTATCTATGTATACAATCTGTAGAATCACCCAGAAATAAGGATGAATTCAACACAGGATATACATAGTTTTGTTTGGGGTCTTGAATTAAGCCCCAATTACTCCCAAACCATGCCAAAAGGTATTTTATATTTGCAATAAACTTTAAATCACAGCCAAAGAACAAGTGGTTCTTGAATTTCTAATGTTCATAATGTCATTTAGCCAATTTATTTTATAACTATATATGCCTATCATTTGAGGAGAACCATAATTCAGAGACACAGCACATTCTGATCTCAAAAAGCTCCAGACTCAATCCTGAGAACTAATTGTCCATGAAAAAAAAAAAATAGGTAAGCAAACACAACTGGGATAAAGACATAAATAACCTCACTCATTATTAAACACATGTTTAACAAAATTCTTCATTGTAAGAGCTGTCATCCAGTCAGAGTTATATCAACCTTATATCTGTTACTCCATTAGCTGAATTTGCATATTTAAAATAGCTCTGAAGGAGCCCCCAAGTATATGAGAAACTGGGTTAGTTTAAGACAGTAATTGTCTTAAAGCTATTTTTATATTTTAATAAAAGAATAAGAAATTGCTACCAAATTAATCAAAAAAATGTGTATCAAAACAATTTTGTTAAAAAAAAAAAATCCAGTTCACCTTGATTTGTAAAATAAACCCAAGTTGCCCAGTGCATCTGGAAGGCAGCAGATTGAAGAAGACCGGCCTAATTAATGAATCATTTCAAATTCTAGCTGAAAGACATATACTCACCACAGCTGCTATATCTATTTGGTATTCCTTGAATAGCGAAGTACCCCTAAGTTGTATTGTGGTGTTGGCTAGCAAAACCGCTGCACTCAAATAGAAAAGTGATGCAATTATCTGGTAGAAAGCATCCTGGAGGCAAAAAAAAAAATCAGGAAAAAAAGTCTTTAAAACTCTGCAGATTCTGCTATTTATTACAGGCAGCCACCAACATTCCCACCTCACCCTTGTGCCACTATAAGCATCTAATATGAGCAAATGGTTCATTTTGCATTCCTTTTCAACAATGACCATTTATAAAATGCTGTAACATCAGTAATGACTATTTGCGCCAAACATGTCATCACAATACCATTACAATACAAATAAAAAGCAGCCTCCTTTTGTGTATGCAATGTTCTCTAGTTGTTGCCTTCAACTCATTCATAAGCCATACTGAATCAGCTTCAACTTAACTTAGAAAAATGCTAAGAAGAATGCTGTAGCTGAATAACTCACTACGCAAAAAAGTGATAATAGGGAAAATTTGTTTTCTGAGCCGCAGTCTGAATTATTTCATTGATGGACTGCTGACACATGATTGTAAGTAGTGGTACAAATGGCCAAAGCATGGCCAGGTTGATTATGAGAACTTCAAGAGTTATGCAAGTTAAAAATGAAAAATGTAATAATAGAACCTATTCAATGATTTTTAAAATTATGATATTATTGAGTTTTGCTGCCTGTACATTATAGAAAAATCATGGCTTACCTTGCTACTATTGTATTTTTCAGGGGGTGAAGGAAGGCAAAAGAGGATCAATTATCCTTGACTTAATACTAAACAAGAGGAAAGATTTACTTAAGGAAGTTGGAGTAGCAGAAAGAATAGGGAAAGCAACTATCTGACTTCTTGAGAATTTTTGATTTGAACAGAAAAGAAATGTGTATTTTGGACTTTAGAAAAAGAAACTATGAACAACAATGAGTAGGTATCTATGAAGATTCAAATGACCAACTCTCTGCAAGGAGTGTAAATCCTTCCATTCCCAACCATCCAGTCAGAGCTGAAGAAGCTTCTTGGTTGAGAAGCGAAACGTCTTCAAAGAAAAACCAGAAAGTCTAATTGCCTCTTGAAAAAAGCACCTTTGGAACAACAATGTGTAGAATTTCATAGCAGGAAAAGAAGTTCAAGATGGGCGGGAGGGCCTAAAAACGGAATACTAAAAGCATAATAGCAAACAAGCAATTCCACTGGATGAGAGAGAAAATAGAGGACAATAAAAGAAGCAAATGTATCTACTTTAAAAAAAATATTGAAGAAGTGAAATTATTGAAGAAAGAATGCTTGGAGGAGTTGCAAAAAGGACCAGGTAACTAAGGAGAATATAGGTTGATAGCTTGGATTAATAAGAATAACTTCAGGCAAGCTAACATTCAGGAAGAACTAAATATTTTGAAACTTATTTTTATTTATTTATTAAGTTTATCTGCCATCCATCTCATTGATAAAGTGACTCTTTGAGGCTTACAAAATGATTAAAAAGATAAATATGAAAGCAGTTAAAATTAATTGGCCTTAAATAAGAACTAAAACCAAGGGGCTAGATACAGTGGTGGGATTCAAATAATTTAACCACTAGTTCTCTGCCCTAATGACTGACTGTGTGGGCATGTGGCTGGGCATGGCCAACTTGATTGGTCTCACCTTTAGAAAATTTCTCCTTAATCTAATTCACAATAAAACAGTACAATAAAATAGCACTGTTCCAATGTTTAGAATAGAATAGAATAGAATAGCAGAGTTGGAAGGGACCTTGGAGGTATTCTAATCCACCCTCCTGCTTAGGCAGGAAACCCTACACCCCTTCAGACAAATGGTTATCCAATCTTCTTTAAAACTTCCACTACTGGAGCATTCACAACTTCTGGAGACAAGTTATTCTATTGATGAATTATTCTGTCAGGAAATTTGAGGGGCTCCTACAAAAATGAGGACCTCCATCTATTTTCCAAAGCACCAAAAGGCATGACAAGAAACAATGGATGGAAACTAACCAAAGAGAGAAGCAACCTAGGACTAAGAAGAAATTTCATAAGGGAGAGACTAATCAACCAATGGAATAGCTTGCCTTCAGAAGTTGTGGCTACTCCATCACATACAAGCAACAGTTACAAGATAATTTGAAATCTTTACAGTCTAATACTGTAAGCTAACTCTTAAATACTGAAAATGCAGGATCAAAATATATAAACATAGATACAGCATTGCAACCTTATTCCAAATTAATAAAATCAATTTTGATAATTAGAATTTAAAGTGTATTTTAGAAAACATAAGATATCTGTCAAGAAACTCCTGCTCTGTATTAACATTTTTAAAACTCCTTCCCTGACCTAATCCTGTCAAGAACAAGGAGAGATTCAACCTGGAAATAAACTTTCTGACAGTGAGAACAATCAACCAATGGAACATCCTGCCCTTGGAAGTTGTGGGAACTTCATTACTGGAGGCTTTCATGAAGAGATTGGACTGCCATTTGTCAGAAATGGTGTAAGGCCTCCTTCTTGGGCAGGCGTGGGTTGGACTTAGATTATCTACAAGGTCCCTTCCAACTCTGTTAATCTGTATGATCTATAAATTTCTATTGTTTCTGTGATGACTGCATTCCTGTGGTTTTGCGACTAAGTAGTTGCCTGTTAAATGGTTCTTGGCTGTCTGTCCGGAGCTATTAACTGAAGGGAGAGAGAAGAAGAAAAACCGCTCTTTCACTTTATTTTCCCCTTTGAGTTTTAAAGGGGCTAGACTTTTTCGGCTGAGGAAATGGCTATGTGGTTATTTCTTCTTTCTTTTCACTTCTTTTGGTTAATTACAAACGAGCAGGAATGTCTTGACTATTTTGCTGGTTTGCAGAACTCCACAGAGAGTTAACAAACGGTTCTTCTGAACCGGTGTGAACAGGCTGAATCCCACCACTGGCTAGATAACATGGGGATGAGATCATCTCTCTTATCCCATCAATCACCTGCAGAGAAGAGCATCCCCATCAGGGCTCAAGCTACCCAGCAAAACCAGGTTTTGAGGCTCTTGGGGAAGTTAATGAAAGATTTGAAATAACAAAAATGGAATATGAAACTGGAACAAAATAGTCATGGGAATATTTTCAAGGCTGAGGAATTGCATCCTAGCATATCTGAAGAAATTAAGTGAAGTAATGATCTGATCAATGCTTCATTTATTGACTTGAGAATTCTGGAGAACTTGTGAAATATCAGATGTATGGAGAAGGAGAATATTGTCCCTATATTCAAAATTAGGGAAAAGGAGGATTGTTTGACTGTTATAATGCTAATAGTGGGGAGATTCTAGGAAAAAGCATAAAGTGATTGATGTGTAACAGAACGTAACATAGATCTGATAAAAACAAGTCTTGCTCCCCTAACATCGTCTCATTCAATCAGGTAAATTCCTTAATAAATAATGGGGTACCTGGACTAGTTTCTCAGCAAGGTTTTTTGGAAATGATTTTCCATTGCTTCCTTCCTGAGCCTAACAGAGAATGACTGGCCCAAGGTTATACAGGTGTCATAGGCAGTACTAGAACCACTGGCCTCGCAATTCTTAGCCTGTTGCCTTAATCACTACACCAAACTGGCTTTTCTAAACATTATATCACTTAATTTGATATATAATAATATATAATATGGCCTAATGATTAAATGAATACATAAATCATTCAAAAATCTTATGTAAAATGTGTCCATCAATGGTTCCAAATCAAATTGCAGAGATGTATCAAGTGCAGTGCCATAAGGTTCACTCTTCAGTATTTGACAGACAATTTTTTACCAATTTTTCAAATGAAACTGAATTTTGTGGGACCAACAAAAATGTGGGATACAGCAAAAATCAAAATCATCCTTGATAAAGTAACAGAAATAGTTGAAAGAAATATTATGAAAGTTAGCTAAAATCAATGTAAAGTTATGCAATTAGAAATCAGTGACTTCACAGTGATATTTTTGAATATATTGAAATAGTACTTCTGTGAATCTGTAGAATGTTGTTGCAAACAAATGCAAATCTGGTCTACATCAATAGAAATACAGTTTCTAACTCATAAACCAGGACTGTCAAAATTGTGCTCCGTGGGCTGGATGAGTCATGCACTGGCCACACCCACATCTGGTTTAGCGAAGGGAGAAAAATCCTGACATGTCATGTGATGCTGCCATGATAACATGAGTTTGACACTCCTATCATAAACAGGAGAGTTTGCACTGATTAGACCCCATCCTGAGTTTTGGTTTGGACACAAAATTTTAGAAAGGTTTCAGAAAAACTGAAGGGAAAGAATAAAAGAGGATCATAAATAATGATTAGCTTAATGAAAAATTCATGCTGGAACAATTGCTCCATTTGCAGACCTAACTTATGAAGTTGTTCCAGATTGGATAGGAAGACCTTTTCTGCTCCAAATTATTGGATCAAATGTGGGCATAGAATTGCTATGAGGAATAATAGGCCCAGTGATTAGTAAGGTGAACTATTCATTCTGCGGTATAGAGACATTGTGGAAAATGGGAATCTGGAGATAACATTCCAGAGATCAGTGAAAACAGTTCTGTCCCAACATCTCCCTTCCAAACAGGGAATAAAATTGTAATGATGTCCAGATTTGGACTTACTAGAAATTACTATTCAGAGGCCATCACATTGTTTTGGTAAGCAGTGGGAGAGAGAGAAGAAAAAAGGCTAGTTGATTCAGTTCATTAATATAGCTCTTTACTCAATATTCTCACTAGCCAAGAACTATAGTTACTAACATCTTCCCACAGGCTTACATCTCAATGGTCAAAAAGATGACTGGTTATCAGTCCTTCTTATACTGTACAAACATCTAAGGAAAAATTACTTTATATTGTCAGTTTTCTTGATTAGAAAGGAAATTCAGAATTATAAGTAAGTTTTTCTTGTGTGTATAACTAGGGGCTGAAAAATGTTAAATTGTGGTCAGTATTATAATTTATCACTTGGTGGCATGTATGTTGCAAATGATACATAAATGAGAACTGATGTGGGGAATGGAACTTACAAGGATGAATGAGATGGATACATCTATGAATACCAATGTTAGAATTTCTAACACATACTTATCATAAGAAGTTGTGACAAGGGGACAAAATGACTATACTGACATTCCGAAACCATTTGCTTCAATACTTTGAGGATGCATCTTTCTTTTGTATAGCTCACCAGTTTATTCAAATTGTGTGAGTTAAATTTAGGTGTGAGGAGAGATGTGACGTACTGCTGTAAGAACTGGTAATTTGGAAAAAGGTGAGATTTAACATATGCAGTGTTAGTCTCTCTGAAGTGACTTACCAAAGCAACCCAAGCACTTTTTCCACCATGAGCTCCACACAAATATAAGAGGAAAAGAAGTGTAGAAATTACAAAGCAAAACACAGAGACAAATATCACCCAGCCTTGATTAATGGGAAAAATAACTTTGGTAGAAGCCACAAGGATCCAAACCAGGCCACCAAAGACCTACAAGAAAATATAAAAATAGGTTATCAATAATAAAAACATGTTGGCTAGGTTTTCACAGTATGAGAGAGTATGCTAAGTATGGATAGCTTGTGGTTAAGCAAGTTATAGAAATCTAAGCATGGTAACTTCACAAGACAGATTTAGAAGAATGCAGTTAATTTTTAAAAAAATCATTTGTATCAATTTATTCCCCAAAAGTACTGTAGTGTACAAGATTTCCACCATCCTGCTTTATCCTTATAATCAAATACTTAGAGGGACTACCTACCTCAGTGTCACTCTCTTGAATTAATAAAAGAATGAAAACTTTTTTTCTGATTTAGGTTTATATCAACCCCAATGCCATACTGACCTTAATGTGGCTTGAAATTTACAATAAGAGGTAGTTTTGTATATCTCTGGTTAATGTGGTGCCTTTGGCAAAAAATAACAGAATTGGAAAGGACCTTGGAGGTCTTCTACTCCAATGCTCCTGTCAGTTTGGTGTCATCTGCAAATGTGATGAATTCCCCTTCTATAACCTTGCCTAAATCATTGAGGAAGATATTGAAGAGTCCTGAGCCTTAGAGAGAGCCTTGGGGTACCCACTGCATATTTCTCTTGAGGGAGTTACATTGAGGACTACATGTTGAGTGTAGTTGGTCAGCCAGTTACAAATCACCTAGTGGTCATGCTGTCTAACCTATATTTTTTGTGATGACCCAGGGCATGGCACAACACCATAAACAACACTTCCAGAGAACAGTTCTCCCGCTTGGGTGGGGGATAGACTAGATGACCTACAAGGTCCCTTCCAACTCTGATTATCTATTATCTGTTATACCTTGCTACAACTTACTACTGATAGATCTACACTTAGAGCCTAAAAATGGCAGATTTGTACCCTGTGTTTCCTTCAGACACCTTGCCACAACTTACTACCATAGAGCTACAGTTTTCAGGAGAACTAATAAGATACCACATTTGTTGTTTACATTTTCTTTTCATAACAAAGGCACAATGGCCCTAATTATCAGTTGCAATTGAATCACAAGTGTGAGATGGGCGACTATATAAATTTAATGTAGAAATACAATCATTTGTTACACAGTAATTCTGCATTGACTGCCAAAGCAAACACAGGCTTTGTTCACACAACACCCAACTCTAGTTGTAATTAATCTCTTTTCCAACCCTCATTGTAATTATTGCAGTCAGCTATAATTCAACCCTTCCCAAGAAAGGAAGGTCTTTGGATTCAAGGACACCTTGCATTTTTGTCATGGGCAAATACACAATATTTCATAGTTTATAATAGTTTATTCCCTATAAGTAGCTACATTGCCACAGCATCAATCTTCCCTTACGCAGTTCATTGACTGTGTTTATTGCTTAGAAGGTCTTCTACTTTGCATTAATATTTGTCGAACAGCAAACAAGAGAGAGGCAACCAGTGACAGACAATTCTAGAATAGGAAAATAGGCTGCATGTACTTAGCTATCACATGCTTTATTTGAATCTGCTTGATTGAGCTTTGACAATCATGATTTGGGACTTTTAAGATATTATGAGAACCCAGTCAACTGTGATTCAGTAAATCCTTTTAAACAAACCATGACTTCGTGTGGTGTGTCAATTGGTCAATACATTATCAATTCCCCACTTGGGACAGCTTCCTTGTTCCTTGGTTTCCCAACCTTGAAAACATTTTCATTTGCCCTTCTCAGCTCGTTTTGGTTGCTTGTGAGTGAGCTTGTTAGTCGTGTAAGTTCTTTCAAATCATCTTGCTTGAATGGATAGAAATTCCTCTTAAAGTACAAACCCACATGGCTGAAACTCTTCCTTCTAATGGCAACTGTGACAGACAAGCAATGTTGAATCCAGTAAGGGTTCTTGTTCATACCAGTTAGAACCAAAACTCTACCATTAGGAACCAGAGCCAAAGAGGCTGATTAGATGCTATATCCTCTTCCACCTCTCCTAGGTTTACATCTTAATAACTTACTCTGCAATTATCTGATAAATTGTTCTGTTGGGATGATTAAAATTTGGGGAGGATTTCTAGCAGAGTGCAGGAATTTATCACCCAAGGATTTTGTGAAGACAAAATAGGGAGAGTAAATTCCACTTAAATTTTCTTATCTTGAATTACTCAGAGTAAGGGCACTAAATGTACAGCATTGCTATTTTCCTGACCTATGATTTCTATCCTGCTTCAATTGGGCCAAGTCGAAGCAACTTACAAAGTCATACAAAACAAAGAAGTAACATACTTAAAGCCATCATCATAAACAAATTTTCTCTAAATTCTGTACTACCTCTTATTCTGCAAACAAGACTTCAACATGATTAAAATAATTATATAATAATTATTATTCTACTCTATATAATAAAAAAAGAATGGTACATGGGAACTTTGAAAAGGTGATTATCTTGGTAAAACACAATATTTCTCCTGACATCTCTACCGGCTAATAGAGAAAATAATTCCAATTCTAATGTAAATAATCCCTGTAGAAATTTACCAGTAATTTGGATTTCCCTGGACAACATACATCAGAAAAGGAAGTTGTGACTGAAGACACATACTTCGTCTGTAGTCTGTGTCATGGCTCTTTTCATTTAAGCCATCATAAATAGATTCATTTGAGTGGAGAACTACAGATTATCCAGGACAATGCATGGAAATTTACCATAGCCTCATGGAGCAAATCAGTAAGTGTAGGCAATTATGTAGTCGGTGAGAAAATCTGACCACTGTAGCCCCAATACACCTAAAGGCAACAACTTTAGAAATGGCTGCACTATATGCCTACATTCCAGACCCCACCTTTCTCCTAGGAAGAAATATTTTCAGTTCCTGAAGCTCCACTTGTTTGTGGAGAAACAGAAAATGGTGATGCCCAAGTGAGGCCAAGCAAAGGAGCCCCAGGTAATTCAGGTTTTACATTTTTCCCCTAGGTAGAAATATTTGTTTTAAAGCAACACAATAACAATGCATTATTAGCACTGCTAACATGTACTGTTTAGTTTCCTTGTACTAAATTATAATCACCAAATCTTGAAATTTCTGGTCCATTATTTGGACATCTATGGGCTCTGCCACAAAGGAGCTTTCTATTGCTTCAGAAGCAACTCTGGACCTGGATGTTCTTAGGATATGAGATAAAGATACTGTAGATAATGGGTGTGGGGGGGGGGTGAAGTAGAGAGAAAGAGGGGGGGGGGAGAGAAGGCATAGGGAGGAAGAGAAAGATGATTCCTTCGGGTATTATCCCACGTCATTGTAGTGCTTTCAAAGTTGTAGCAACGTTTCAGCAGAATCTCATCTGCCATCATCAGGCTTCTGTATGGATGTGGGTCTCACAGCTTTTGGTTTCAAATTCGAGGCTGGCCTATTCTGATTGGCTGGGAGTTTTGGTCTATGTTCACTGGACTTGGAGTTTGATTGATTGGTGTTTCTGGTTTCTTCTGTCTGTTTTGTGGCTTTGATTGGCTGGCAACACTCTGTTCCTGTGTTGGAGGCTTTCAGTGCAGCTTGGCTTTGCGTGAAAGGACGGCTGCTATCCATTAGGAAGCCAGGTTTCACCTGGGTGCCTGGTGGGGGGGTGTTCGAGTTGGAGGCATCAGAGGGAGTCAGATAATAGATAGACAGACAATTAATTAGTACAGAGATAGTTAGAAAGGGGGGGGGGAGGGCAGGCAGGCAGACAAGCAAGCAGATGCTGGTTTTGGAAGCCAGACCATTTTTAGTGTGGCTTAGCTACAACTCATGTACCAGCAAAGCAAGGGTGTTTCCTTCTTTGCATTATAGTGAAGTTGATACGTAGCTTGTTTCCCCAGGGGTGTACTCTTGCCTCAGCCCACACCCCAAATTCAAAGCATCCAGAATCTTCCCTATCTGCTTCCCCACAAACCCATTTGTATAGTCTGTAAAAAAAAGCTTTGATCCCACTCACACCAGTGGGAAAACATGTAACCACTATTGAGAGAAAGCCCACATATTACCTTCACCAATTCAAGTTGCTGGATGCAGCTAAAGAAGTAGAGCTTAACAGCTTTGCATCTATTTCTTTTACTTAATTGCTCAGGCTTTCTGGTGAACTGATTAATGTATGTATGTGCTGAAAGCCTGACTGGCACACAGTTATTTTATTTCATTTAAGGGTGGTGGGCTAAGGAGATTTTGTAAATTCAAGAGCTGCAGCACTTCAGGAAGCAAATATTTATTATATTTTATCCTGATAGCTGAGCTTTATTAATGGGTAGCTATTCCCAGCAATTAGAGATCAATGGAAGTGCAGAATATTGTTCTGAATTGTTGAAGAAGAAATAAAGATGGAAAATAATTGACAGTGCCCTATAACAGTGGGAACAATTGCTTGCAGAAGTACAGCAAATATTTCCACTGCCCATGTTCTAATCATTATTTCACTCATTCTACTTCTCCAGATGGCAAGAAATTCTAGGAGCAAAGATTCTCTGGATGATGAAAGATGACCAGGTTCTTTCTACCAAGTGCAAAACTGGTGTTTTGTAATATTTGCATCTATTTGCCCATAAGCAACTTCAAATCTGCCACACTATGAGTCCAAATTTGTCTTGTCTTTCTTTGCTTATACTTAAACTGTTGATTATACAATTGCCCTGCTTGGTTTGCAGAAAACAATGTCTTCTCATTTGTAAACTTGTGTTACATCCTACACCTGATGCACATAAAAAAAGTAGGCAATGCTTCAATTGTACTGTTGCAGCTGCAATTTTAACCTCCTCTGCTCCATAGACATTTCTGGAGAAGGAGAAATTCTAGGAATACAAATTAGGGCAAGGAAAGTTCAAAATGCAGAGCCAGCTTGTCATTGTTTTGTTTCTGACCAATGAAGCCAAGCATTCCTTTTCCACTGGTCACACCATTATAGCTGTAGCTTTACAGTATATTGTAAAGGACACAATCAGGGAGCATCTTAAACAATCAGGGAGCAGCCAGTAGTTGTGTTTGCAGGACATAGGTATTTCTACATAGCTGAACTCAAGTCAATTTTCAGTGTCTGCGCAACAAGATGACCTATCAGCTCACCATGGGAGCCTGAATTTCCACAGCACACCAACCTAAAATCACGGGCTTCTGGTTCAGTATACCATGCAAACAGGATGGAGGTTCTACACCAGGGGTGTCAAACTCAATTTCATTGAGGGTTGCATCAGGGTTGTGTTTGACCTTGGAGGGCTGGGGAGGGTAGCCAGGAGTAGCTGGGGTAGGAGGGTCATGGTGGGTGTGGCTGGGGTGGGCATGACACGGCCCATTTTTGACCAGCAGAGTGCTGCTGGAGGCCAAAAACAGGCTCTGTGGGGGCCGTTTTTGGCCAGCAGAGTGCTGCTGGAGGCTAGGGAGGCTCAAACCAGGATGTGCGGGGGCCCTGCAGGGCCTCTATGGGGCCCATTTTCAGATGGCAGAGTGCTACAAGAGGCCGGGAAGGCTGAAAACGGGCCATGGAGGCAGCCCATTTTGCTCTGCAGAGGCACTGTGGGCTGGTCCTTTTATTCCCAGGCCAGCCTCGCAGGCCAGATTTAAGCAGCCCATGGGCTGAATCCAGCCTGTGGGTCTTGAGTTTGACCCGCCTGTTCTACACTGTGGCTTGGACTTGATACCTATCACATGACTTAACTGCAACCAAACTCCACTGTTAGGCAAGGAGAGATTCTGACTTCATGCACAAACTGGATTTCTCTGCCACATCCTACAACTTGCAATGTGGTGGGACAAGAATAACTGCTGCTGAATGCAAGATTGGCTTTCTTAGATACAGTAAAAAGTTGTTTTGAAATATTTGTTGCAAGGTGTGTCACCAGATTGCACAATTCCTTTTGACCAGCTCCTACTCGATGCTTAACAGCAGCTCACTAGCTTCCCTTAGATAGGGGTTGAAATTGTTTAGACCGGGGTGTCCAGGGCCTGGATCCAGCCCATGGGGTGTTTAGATCTAGCCCAGAGGGCTACCCTGAAAATAGCAAAGGACTGGCCTGTAGTGCCTCTGCCAGTGAAAACAGAGCTTGTGAAGGCTACATGTGGTCCTCCCTAGCTCCATTTTCACTGGCAGAGGGTTGCAGGATGCCATTGCAGCCAAACATGGAGCATGAGAGCCTGTTTTCACTGGCAGAGTGCTCAGGGTGCTACAGGCACCCCCAACATGAGTGGTATTGAGCTGGCCATGCCCACCCTGGCCCACTGAGGTCAAACACAACCCTGATGTGGCCATCAATGAAATCAAGTTTGACACCTTACTGTAAAATTTCCAGTCAGAGGTGGTATTTGTCGGTTCTCCAAACAACTCAAAATTTCTGCTACTGGTTCTCCGGAACTGATCAGAACCTGCTGAATACCATCTCTGAGTCTACCCCAGTTTATATCTGTTAATTCACTGATTTATTCTACCACTATCTCCTAGACATTTGGGAAGAGTACATTCAGATCAGAATTATATAGCTTAAGACAAACAAGAGATTTTTAGCTTAAATACCCAAATGTAGGAGAGTGCAGGAATGAAAAGTGAAGGCAAGGTGACATTTAGATATTTCCTACCAACACTCTTCCTCAAGTCCTGCTGTTGCCGACTTTTTTCCAGCTAACTCCAAACTCAGAGAAAATGTTTCCTAGACCCACTTCTTCCACTAGCATCTCACCTCTTGTCCCATATCTTTGTCTACGACCAAGTTGAAGTGCTACCCATCCATCCTTGAGTAAGTAAAAAAAAAAATTGAAACATTCTGTTCCTCACAGCTGATCTTTATCCTACTTTAAGTCACTGGAGTTACCTAACTTCCTTCCAAGATAATGGGTAACAAAACTCTAACACAATGCCTCCTCCCCAACTTTTTGGGCACTAGGGACCGGTTCTGTGTAAATAGATTTTTCTGCAGACCAGAGGGAATGTGGTCCCATGTGCCGCCTGCATCCCATGGATGGGGCATCACTTGTTTGTGCAACCTGGTTTTTGGCATGCCATGAACCTGTGCCAGTCCACAGCCCAGCAGTTGGGGACCCCTTCCCTAACAGATTTGTATAAAAGTTGTGGCTGTCTTTTTAGTCTGCCATGATTATCTGTTTTACTAACAACGTAACTCAGAACAGTCTTGTAACTGTTTCATTGACATGTGCTGGGGATGAAATGAAGGCAGGACAGCAAATACAATCAGACAAATACATTTATAGGGCATGTTTATGCTGTAATTAGATGTAAGTGAGGAAAAGCCATTAAAGAAATCTTGAGAGTCTTAAAAAGCCCAGCTGATGCATCAAATTCAATCAATATCCTGCTTCTTACTATGGTTGACCAGACACCTCTGAGACAGCCATAGGCTGGGAACTAGTGTGCAAAAGCTGAGCAACACTATCACACCTTGCAGGAGCAGGTTCTATTGTTTTAATTATTCATTTGCTGAAAGGACACCATTTGGAGACCACAGACTATATGCGACCTTCGGTTAATAAGTTGAATGCTACATTCCAAAAAGTTGCTATAAACAGGATAAAAAGTTAATGGTATTTAGACAAAATCTAACACTGATTTGATTTAGTTAAAGTTAAACATGGTTACATAATATTACTTAAATACAATAAGATCATCACATATTTAATGACTTATTCCTTATTTCACATTGAAAATTACAATTTGGACATGATTTTGGAAATATTAGAGATCATATCCAAATACTTCGTTGCCATGGCACTTCAGAGTACATATAAATACCCCATTTTATGCTGTTTGGTAAATCCTTTACTTCCCTGAGCTATTTGTAATCATTACTTCAAGGTTCCATCCTGTCCAGTCATCTCCAGCTCAGAAGCTTCACGTGTGTATAATTCCCCCCCCCCCCCAATGTGCTCACTTTATATTTCTTATATTTCATGTATATGTCACAGTGGAAAGAGTTAATATAGTAAATGGATCAATCTGTCCTGAAGAAAACAAATGAAATTTCCTCACATCATTCATATTATTCCAAAACCATCTGATATCCAAAATTGGGTGGAACAGCTAACATACGTTATCCTCAGAGCTTCAAAACAGCAGCACTTAAATGGTTTTGTCTTTGACTGGGCTAAAAGTTCCCCAAAGCAGTACACAAAAGTAAATAAATTGCTTTCTTGTGAAATCGGCTAGTGGAGGATAATGTCAACTGAACCTAACTTAGATGTTTGCTCAAACTATTCCAACAGATTAAAAAGCCAGAGAATAATGCAAACATGACTGTATGGCCATAACTTTGTCGCTTGTATCCTTACGATTTATATTGACTGTTTCCTAGTATGATTTGATTGCTTATTGAACTCTATGACTGTCATTAAGTCTATGACTATCATTAAGGTTGTACCTTATGATTCTTGACTCTTGACGAAAGTATCTTTTCTTTTATGTACACTGAGAGTATTTGCACCAAGACAAATTCCTTGTGTGTCCAACCACACTTGGCCAATAAAGAATTCTACTCTATTCTATATTCTATTCTTATACCAGTAGTCCTTAACTTACAACAGTTCATTTAGTTCAAAGTTACATCATTGAAAAAAGTGACCATTTTTCACCCTTACAATTGTTACAGCATCCCCGTGGTCACATAATCAAAATCCATACGCTTGACAACGGACTCATATTTATGACAGTTGCAGGTCAGAACCTGCCTGAATACCATCTCTGAGGTTGATTAAGATCAACCCTGGCCTATGTATCTTTGCCCATAAAAAGTGTAAGAACACAGAATTCTTGAGATGTTCAAGCCATCTGGAAAACAAGGATCTCTTTTCAAACAGGTTTTCTGAAGAAGAAGGACTTCAAATCATGCATACAGCATCCTTAATAATCCACAATGGTATATTCCAGGTACATTATATTGCAACCCATTCTTCCCTTACCAGGTACATTTTAGATGCATTGAAATTATAATTCTATAGTTCTTAACCAGCATGAGTCATTGAATATTCTTGATGGGAATTCAGGGGAGCCATTGTCTCAACACATCCTGAGGGCAGTAGTTTGGAAAGGCCATATTTATTAGATGCATATAAGTAAAAAGACATAACTCGCTTTAACCTAATGCCATATTCCACCTTATAAATATTATGAAAGATATTGAATGTCCCAAATTCAAACATGATGGCAGTCAATATTTCTCAAGTGGCCATGTGAATTTTAAAAGGGCAGACACAGGAGGAAGGGGCGGGGGGGAGGAGAGAGAGCTTTGCAAATCAGTAGACTAGACTTTGCAGATTCATGGCATAGGAGAATGCCTCTATATTCTTGTTAGCTGTTCTACAAATGCTCTCAACAAAGTGTGGTCTTTTTTTGTTTAAGACAGCCTGCATCAGTCTATCACAGGCTACCTGGTTTAACAGGTTTTGAGCAGCTGCTCCACAGAAAAATGCAATGGGCCATTAATTCTTCTTCCCCTTTTCTTCTTCCCAGCACTGGAGCCATAAGTCTGCCTTCCCCTCAGGTCTTGCCCCACCCTCTTCTTTATCTTTGCTCACTATCAGGTTTTCTACTATTGTATCAGGTGGGTGGGAAGCCAATTTTAAACAACTAAACTATGTACCCATTCGCTAATCTTTCACTGAGTGGCCACCACCTCTATAAGCCTTACTATTTGCTATTTCCCCATGTCTGCAGTTTATTATCAGTTTGTTTAATGGTGAAAATAAAGCTGGGTGTGTTGGGATCTTGGGCTTTCGCAACAGGTACATATCATGACCACCTCTTTCCTACTACCCTTAAGCTTTTGGGATAGCCCAAACACATCAACTATTGGGCGAAAGTAATGTCAAAGTACATTGCGTTTATGCACAGCAGCTTCTAAACTATACTCAGGCAACATGCTCATTGCTCATTTCAAAGTGATAGCACTCCCATTAAGAAAGTATCCTATGATACTTATCCATTAGGAGTGATAAACTATAAGGAGTCCAGAAAATTTCTTCATGATGGCCAAGCATGGAAGCCTTCAGGTATGAAACCAAGGCCAGAGCACTGTCCCACTTTGTCCCTTAGTACCTGATATCGAGAGAGTCCGTATATCTCTATCAGTAGCAGAGACAGAATACTTGTATTTTGTAATCTCCCTTCGAGTCTTGTATCAGTACATTATGTTCCATTTTTTAACTGTTCCTGTCCTTCCTTTCTCAAATACTTACCTACTGCTGCAATTGCAGAAATTCCAATGGAATACATTTCTACAACCCAGTACTTATACATGGTTAACTTTTCTGTTGTTTGAGACATTTAAATAATTTTAAAAACTCTTTTCTTGAGAAACAGATGTAAATGCACAA
The DNA here is from genome assembly GCA_015471245.1 of Laticauda colubrina. Lineage (NCBI taxonomy): Eukaryota > Metazoa > Chordata > Lepidosauria > Squamata > Elapidae > Laticauda > Laticauda colubrina. Next base: position 52,469,278 of record BLBF01000018.1, on the reverse strand, counting down.
AGGGTGGATACTTCTAATAAAATGGGTTAAAGTTTGCCTGTAAAACCTGTGTTCTAAGGCTTACCTGTTAAATTTTAAAGTCCCACCTAAATTTGTTTCCAAGAATTATAAAAGTTCCTCCTCACACTCTTCTTGCCTTCACTGAAAAATATAATTAACCTTCTGTTGAGGGCATACATGCTGTCTCCTTCCTAGGTGGCCTACCATAAAGGCAATATCCATCCATAATTTGTTGTTTTGTTACAAAAACAGTGTTTTTCAACTCCTGACATCACTAGCCATTCCAAATGGCTAGGCTTCAATGAACTATCCCAAAATAAACTGACTTATCTTACTGCCCACCTGAAGCAACTGCAGGCACATTGCCTTCCCTGGTTACTGGCTACTTGTTTTCAGAGCTGATCATTGTTAGTAGGATTATCTCACTGCACCAAAGTTCTCTGTTGCCTCTCTTGCCAATCTAGACAAGGCGGGAAATATGGGGAGAGAAGGAAGAGAACTGGATGTTTTGATTGCCAGTTCTCCCAGCACCACAATGACTCTTCTTCCTACAAACTGCAGAAGAGGAATGCAAGTTTTCTCCTGTCAATTCCTTGATTTTTATGGTGTTAGAGAACTGGTAGCAAAGAAGAATTCCCCACTCTCACTTTTCCCTCAATACACAAATGTATTTTGATGTAGACAGAATCTCTGTCCAGGCAGAATAAAGGTCGGAAGTGCAGCTATGGCTTTTTTTAAGGCAGCATAGTATTTTTGTCTGTTCCTTGACATCAGAGTAAATTATTATGCTATATTGTGGAACAGCTCAGTTTGTATTATAAGGCTCAGAAATTTAAGTAGAAATCAGGAAATTCTTGATTCAAATTACACCTCTGTTGAACCCTCACAAGGTACAGGGAAGTAAGCCAGTCCTTAGAATATGGAGGATACTTCCCATTTAAACTAAAATAACAAAGGCCCTAGGGGTACTACCAGAGGCTGTGATTTTAAAATGCACATAATTTTTGAATTTTGTACATTATGCTAATGCTCACCATAGTCAGAATTTTTACATGCTGTAACATGACCTCCAACTTTACACACTCCACTTTAGATATATTGCTACTGTCGTAAATGTTGGAAAAATAAAATTGTGTAGGTTAGAGGTCTATGGAGATTCTCAATCATCCAGCTCATGGTTGTCCCAAAGGTGTTTTTCAAAAGGCAACTAAATTTTTGTGGGTTTTTTTTCTCCTTGAAGATGTTTTGCTTCTCATCCAAGAACTGAAGAAGCTTCTTGGATGAGAAATAAAATGTCTTCAAGGAAAAAAAACCCAAGAAAATCCAGTTGCCTTTTGAAAAGCACCTTTGGGACAGTGTAGGTTAGAAGTAAATTGAATTGTGTTGTTTTCATGTTTGTTTGTTTGTTTGCTGTTTTTGTGGACTGGATTCCCTGAAACCTAAAAATTATAGGGTATACAAGCTACCTTAGAGAGTCAAGAAAATTGCAGACAGATCAAGCATTGGTGGGAATGGCTTGGTGGGCATAGAAGGGGAAGGATACTGTAAAATCTCCAGTCAGAGGTGATATTTGCCTCAACCGGTTCTCCAGAACTGGTCAGAACTGGTCAAAACCTCTGAGATCAAGAGCATTATGGGAAAATAAAATAATATGTCATCATTCAACTTAGTCTGCTGTCTTATCCAAAGGCTATTTTGTTTGAAGGACTTAAATCTGGATTCAAGAAATTTCTTGCTTGTCAAAAAATTTTCAGTTTGGAAAGGGAAATAATCTTGCTACATTCATTAGATGTGATTCAAAAAACGATCAACTCCATCTTATATATCAACTTTTTCCAGCCTATCATTTTCTACATCTTGGGACTACAGATCCCAAAACTCCTCCCCCCCACTCCCACATATACTTAATAAAGACCTATTAATTCTAGTCTCAACATATCTGGAAGGAACCAGGTTAGGAAATGATAACATGGAGCTGTGACTGATCAGGTGATCATAAAATATTCACATATTTTAATCTTTCAGTCGGTATTATTGTGTGAAAATGGATCATATAACTTTGTTGCTTCAGTATTCACTCTGTTCAGAAGTCTCTTATTTACTTACATATCCACAATATTTTATAGGCAAATGCAAAGTCTTTCATTTGCTTTTAAAAACCTATTAAAATTAGGATTCCCAGATTACTAGGAACAGATTACTGTTGGTTTGTTTTTCCCTCCATAAACATGCCATGAATTTTACTTTCATTTCTGGATTTCTCACACATCATGGTATTTGTTTAAAAAATGCAATCACATCTGTTGCATGAAATATTTCTTACATGCAACGATAATTTTAAAAATGATGATTTAAAAATGCAATCATATCTATTGCAAGGAATGTGCAATCTATTCCTTTCAAGAGTCAAAGGACAAGAGATGGTGCTATTCCTGTTGTATAGCAATACAAAAAATCTGACTATTTCAGCAAAAGTATAAAACATGTTTCAATTTAAGCAACTTAAATTCCACCCCCCCCCCCAAAAAAAAAAAACAGGCATGCAGTACAATCTATATTTGACCTCTCCAACCATCCCCTTAGTGTTCTTCTTGATCAAGAATTGGATTTAGTATAAGCATATTCACAGTATAAGCATATTGCTAGATTTCAGGTTCCCAAGAAGTTTGGAGCCCATCAAAATATTTTAATTGTACAGGGTTAACTTGACTTGTAAGCTAGTAATTGGTAGAAATCTTATAGGCATGGCACAGATATATTGATCATTTATTTATTGAATTCTACAGGAATTATTGGAATTATCCAGCTCAAACAGTGTGATTCTGAGCAGTGTGCAACAGAAGAGTAACTACAAACTTAAAGAACCATGTGACATTCAAGCCACGTAACATTACAATAATCATACAAAAATAACCTCAAATGAAACTTTTAACTATGTGCTTTCAGTGTACAAGTGTCTCTTTATACAACTGGTAGTTCAAATCTTTAGCATTTTCTTCTTACTCTTTTCATAAATATTGAGGCTGAGCAGTGTTGAGGTTTCACGGAGCTGTCAAATCTAGCCTAAGAATCACTGGTACTTAGCTTCTCACATGCAGTCACACCTCACATGTGTAGATTCCAGTGGAGTGTACCAAGTACTTTTACTGACATTTCTTTCCACTCTTATCTTTCTGTCCATATAGCTTTGGAATAACAAGAAAAAGCTAACTGGAAAGTTTGAACAAAATAAAAAAATACCAAATTTTCTAAGTGTGATCTATCCAACTCTCTCAGTATTTGAAAATGACAACTTAGTAATTATTAACCATTGCAGAACCCTTTATGAAATAAAATACCTGAAAGCAGTATTCCATGTCTCAACTTACTTTCCACAGAAAAGGTTATATATCATCCAGTTTCACCTCTACTATTACTTAAATAACCTCATGACAAAACATGGGGGCATCCAGCATGAGTCATGGCTGACTGAAGACATCTCACTGAACAGATGGAGACAACAACCACTGTGAAGAATTCAAGTCCTTTGAATTTCTTCAGAGAAGGGGTGGTTGGGAGATTGACCATGAGTGCTCTCCATCTAAATCTCCAGGGGATTTTGTTTCATTAGGCAGGCACTGCTACTTAAAAAGAAAAACCTAGGGATTCCACAAGATTGCATTATCTGATAGCAATAGGAACAGTACTTGAACTTACATACTGCTTTATAGTGCTTTGTAGCCCCCTCTAAGCAATCTAAAAGTCATATCTCCCCCAACAATCTGGGTCCTCACCTTACCGACCACAGAAGGATGGAAGGCTGAGTCAACCTTGAGCCATTCATAATCAAACTCCTGGAGTGAACAGTGAGTTAGTCTGCAGTACCATCACGGCTCAGTGATAGAAGGGATCCTGAGCATGGCTTCTCTACTAGATCTGCTGGGGAAAGCAGAAACAATGGGAGGAAAATGGTTCTGCAGGTACTCTTCAGGCCCTATGCTATGTAGAGCTTTACAAGTGATAACCATTATCTTGAATTGAGTTGAACCCAGAAGCCTACTCAGAACTAGTGAACTCCTGGAGCAGTGATGATATTCTGAAATAATAAGAGAAGCCAATAACTACTCACAAAACTACATTCTGCACCAATTGCTGCTTTGAAGTGCCCTTCAACAGTAGCTTCATGTACTACAAAGCATATTACAGTAATCCAAATAGGAGGTGATTAAGGCAAGATTCCCCATGAATAAGGACTCCAGATCCAAGTATGGGTGGAACTAGCATGTGCAAGATGAACTTGTGCAAAAGCCCCCTTGGCCATGGCTGCCATTTGATCTTTGCACAGAGATGAAGTCTGTGATCTTTGCACAGAGATGAAGTCTGATGATCTTTGCACAGGGATGAAGAGGACCCCTAAACCAGGCACCAACTTTAACTGGGAAAGGGCACCACCATTCAGAATTAAAATGAAAAGTCCTCCAAAATGGGATGCTCTAAAACCCACATCCATTCAATCTTTCCAGGGCTGAGCCAAAATCTGTTTTTCTCCTCCAGACCATCATAGCTTCCAAGCAATGGTAAAGGTCTTTGACTATTGCCTGATTGGCTCAGAGTGGAGAAGTACAACTGGATATCATCAGCACACTGATGATAATGCACCCCATGTTGATGATTACCTTGCCCAATGGGTTCTTGTAGATGTTAAATAGAATGAGGGGAGAAGGTAAAGACCTTAGGTTCAACTTGCCTCCCTTCACCTAACATTGACTGGAATCAGTTCTGGAGAAAGAAGAACCACTGTAACACAGTGCCTCCCATGCCCAACCTACTGAACTGGTGCAGACTGATTCATAATCAATTATATCAAAAGTCACAGTGAGATCAAGAAGGACCAGGATGGATGCACTATCCCCATTTCAAATCCAACAGAGGTCATCGCCAAGCACAATCAATGTTGTCTCAATGGAATATTCAGTCCTGAATTTTAACTGAAAAGATCCCAGATAATTTGCATCTTTCAGTGCCTTCTGCAGCTATAATCCAACTACCTTCAGTAAAAATTGTCCAACATTGGATCCAGTATAGTTCTGTTAAGGAGAGCCAAACAACTGCCTCCTTCAAGAGACATATAGCCACCCCATTCCCATAGAGAAGTATTCACTTCTGCACAAGCCCGCCACTTCCATCTCCCAGGAGACCTTAATCAACCAGGAAGGACAGAGCTCTAAAATACAGGTGGGTGAATTCACCACTCCAAGGACCTTTCCAGTTCATTACAACCAACAGAACTCTTAGCATCCTTTCCAGTTAACCAGGTAAGACTGTCCCTCAGGCAACTCCACAGAACCTGTACAACTGGATTCCAACTCTGAATAACTTTATCCAGTAAATGGTCTAGAAAAATCTTCTCAGTGGCCCTACAATAGTTCCTATGTCTCCTCCATTGCCTAGAAGGATCCTCCATTGTTTAAGGATCTCCTTAAACAAGGCCACTGGCCAGCTCTCTCAGGACTTCATAAAGGTAAAAAAAATAACTATTCTTCATTAAAGATATCACATGAAGTAGATCTTAAGGAAGGATTGTAATATGTCAATCAAATTCACCCTTTGTTTTTCTTTATTTCACATACTGTCATCTGGACCAAAAGAAAACATGTCTTGGACACCTTCTGTGTACCATCTTTCTGGAAAGGCGTGTTGCAATTTCCCCCATCAGTCTTCTCTTAAGGCTAGGGGTAGCAGATTTCTCCTTAGATAATTTTTTTTCTTATTCTTTTGACCCTTCAATTTGGCCTAGAGACACCATTTTCACAACTGAGGAACACTGGATTTGGTTCAGTGGTGGATGTAGCTTTAGGATACAGGTTTATTGTTTAACAAGTTGGAATAACTAATTCTCACTTACTGTTTCTTTCAACACAACATTCTATTCTGCTCCTGAAGCTTGTATCATGATCAACTTCTTAGAGATCAGAAAGAATTTCAGTGGATAATGAGATATCAATAACATTCAGATGCATTAACCAAAAAATGGGACAGAAATCTGGGACATCATTCAACAGATAAGCAGAAAGGCAGCTCTTTTGGTTTAACCCACTTTGAAGAATTTGAAGCAATTCAAAATATATATTTTAAAAACTCATTAGATTTAGAATCTAAAATAATGTCACTGCTGTAGTAATCAGATAACCCAACCAGCAGGAGGCTAAAATGGTAACCATTAAGGCAAAGTCATTGTTATTCATCATGTATTCCTTTAGATTTAAAAGCAAGATTGTAGCATAATACTTTTCCTTATAATTTGTATTAAAGTTTTAATAAACATATTAAAAACATAATATAAACTAAACTAAAAGAAAACAATTTTAAAAGTTCAGAAAGTGCAGGGTGGGGGGAAAGAGGGAGGAAAAAATAGAAGGAAAAAATCCAATTGAAAAGACATAAATCTCTGGTAGCTCTTACTGGACTTTTTGCTTAGGACTGAATGAGGATTTGTTTGTAGATTCAATATGGGAAGAAGATATTTTTTTCTCCACCACATTTGTATTTTTTCTTTCATAACATAATGGGTTTCTTAGACTAAGTATGTATCTCACACTCTCACCTTACAACATAGCGGGGATTATAGTTATGGCATGCTGTACATTTGTATTTTTGATAAATATATAATGAAGGTGGAATTCACCATATTACATAGTCCAATTGGAAAAAGATGTCACCCAGTCCATCTATGAATGGTATGAATTCAAATGTTAAAGGTATTGCTCCACCCAGAGATGAGACTCTTAATTGATTAATATAGTGACCTGCCACAATCCCTAGAAACACCAGAACTAATGCAGCAAAGGTTTTGGAATTTCCCCATAGTCTATCCTGTTCAGAAGTAAGTAAGTAGGTCTATATCAACAACTCCTAAAACAGAAGGAATTGGTAAAAATAGCCGATTTAATGTGGCTTGCATGTGAAAGCTGAGATGTGTGTTGAAGGTTAGCACCCCTCCCCCTAGAAGAATGAAATACTTTGAGAGATATTAAAAGGCAGTATATTATATTTCCCTAAAGGAAGAAATATGCTCTTGGAGACAGAAAATAGCCCCTGATTTTCTCATCAGACGTCAGCACTTAAAAGATAACAGATAAATAGCTCTATTCATAAGCAAATACCCTCTCCCAAGATCCAACACAGGAAAAAGCCATTAAGCCACAATAGGAATTGCCCAAAACCCTTTCAGAACACAAGCCTCTTTTTGTTGCATCATCTCAGCAGTTCAAACTTTAACCAAATCTGGGAGCTCGGACAATCTCAGCTATGACCTCTGCATAACCCCTACATGGTACCATGGGAATCTGACAACAGCCAATACAAGTTCTTGCACAGGAACAGGTAGTTCAAGTGCAAAGCCCAAGAGAAGGTATAAAAACCCCTTACTTTCCACTCCATGTGGTCAACTGCCCAGGACCTCAAACCTATGTGGTTCTGCTTCATCATTAAACCATCTTTCCAATCAGCCACCATGTTTCCAGTCTTTTTCCCAGCTTGGAACTGAACCAGGTGGATATTTCTCCCAATATGTGACACAATAATTCCTTTATTGGAACTGGAGAGTCTTCTCAAGATGCGTTTTATTCAATATATGACAGCTAAGAACATATTTTTCAAAATATGCTTTCAGTTAGCATACATTTTTGGTGAACACCCTGAAAAAATAGTATTTTGTAACATGTTGAAATTTTCTATTCATCTAAGCATAGATGAGTTATTTAGTCTCTCTTATTGTATTTGTAATGTTATTTTTATTTTGATTACTAAAATATTTACACTTTGTAGTTATTCCTTATTTTCTGGAAAAGAAAAGAAAGTTTGTATGCCTTCTGTTATGAATGAGAGGTTTAGAAAAAGATGGTTTGAAGGCCAAATTGTACATGAGAATAATCATGCCACTGGCATTTTTGAATTACTGGATACAGAAGTCCATAGAATAACGTGTCTTTTTCTTCTCCTTGATAAATCAGCAACTCATGGCCCCTCCAGGGTGTGAAGAAAAAAATTTGAAAGTCTTTTAGGGAAACTGTAGGACTAGAGTGGAAATTCCCCTTTTCTGCTGACTCTCTACTTGGCTTCAGTTAAAATGTTAGAAGACAAAAACTGAATCCATTCAACACCCAAAATTACGCTCAGATGGGGTTGGCTATTTTGCCATTCAGTGTATTATGAAATCTTTTTCTTAGGATGTATAAACTAGGTTATTAATTACACAAAGGAATAAAATGCTTCTCAATTTGAGCAGAGCTTCTTAGAAGAATATAGCAATTGTGTTTTGATTACCTGGGATTAGGGTATTGTCACAGAGGCTCAACCAGTATTCATAAGGAAATGACCTGATGTTTTCAAATAATTGCTAGGACATGTGTAGAGATTAAAGCTGTGCAAAGCATTCAATGCAGCACCCGTACGGTAATAAACATTTGAATCCTTTTAGCTGAAAATATTCATAACTGAACCACACCCTGCTAAATAACTAGACTTGATTAATCTATACAATCTTATTATGAGCATCTAACATTTGGAGAGGGTATCAAGTCTCCCATTGAAGAAGGAAATATTATCTTTCTGAGTAGCTCTTTAATAACTCCACTCTTAAGGCTTTAAAAATAATAAGTAGACCTGCAATATTAAAGCAGACATAGGTAAGAGAATCTACAGGCTCTTTTAGCAGGCAGATCTAAAAGGTAACTCAAGACTGTTGTTGCCAATTAGCAGGGTTCCTATAGAGATGACAGTCACTAAGCTATCATATTTTCAGGTATTTCCCTGGGAAACCACCTGTTGAATATCTACCTTGGGGATAAATATGTCTCCTTGTTTCATTGCAAATACATAGAATATTGGAAGCTCAAGTTCAAAACTTCACTCATTCTTGAAGTTCAGGAATGGAACCTCAATGGCTCTCTCTGCCTTATCAGTCTTACAGAATTGTTCTAGGTGAACAAAAAATAAACTGTATGTACATACCTCTCCAAGCACCCTGAAAAAAAATGAAAGCAATAGTTTCCTAGGATGCATGAGAAAAGCTATGAGCTATGAGAAAAGAATTATCCACTAAATTTTTTCAGCTCAAAAACCTGGGAGCTGCATTGGACACAAGACTGTCAATCTCTCTTAGTCTTTACAATCACTGTAACTGTTGCTACTCCTCTAGTCATTCACATCCCAAGCATGTGTTCTACATAATCTAATGTCTATTACAGGACCCAAGCACCTCCACATACAAGAATGGTATGGCTTGTTTCTCCCAAAAACAGCAAACTCAATAGACCTTGAAGATTGGTTTTCAGTACATAGGTCACCCGTTCAGCCAAATAATTAGCTACTTGAGTGCTGCACACCTGCACAATGTGCACCTGCTATGTGCATGAATTAGCAGAGTATAACCTTGAAAGTCAACTAAACATGCTCTTGGAATTTAAAAATAGATTTTTGAAGCCCGTCAATGTGGGGTGGAGGAGTGGGGCCATGTTACTTCTTTTGTTAGTCTAGTTCTGTTAAAAAACCCTTGCTACCCAGCCTTACATTATTGTTTTCATAATCTAATTTATTCCAGTAAACTATAGCTTATTCCACTAAAAATGTATTTGGTATTAGAAGAAAAGGTATTAGCAAAACTGGAAAATCTAGATACTTTGCTTTCAGAATCCCTATGAAACTAAACTGAAGGCATCTAATCAGGGCTTTTTAGATACAGGCCAACTTTCAGAATAAAGATAGACAGTTTTTATACTGTGTTCTCTAGTAACTAAGCTAGATTTTTAAAAGAAGAAAAAGCTATACTCACAAATTCAGGAACAACAAGAATGTCAGGAAATGAAGCCAGGACTGAAGCACCACTGGGTAAAGCAGCTGTGGCGGTCGCTGAAGACATTGTGCTGTTTCCTTTTCAAAATCACACACAAAAGTCCTCACTCTACACGGCTAGATTCTAGTTTCCCTTCTTCCTCTTGGGTATGTGAGATCTTAACTGTTCAGCTACCTTAAAGTTGCCTGCCCTCCAGGGATGGAGCTCAGTATAGGTGTGGCTAACCAACCTATGTATTTGCCCATACTCTTTACGTGACCTTAGGAAAGTAAAATGACTGTTCCAGAGGATAGGTCTAATTTTTGCTGCCTCATAATTCTGCAAGCAGTTTTGAATGCAAGAGGGCAAATGTAATTAGAATAATGGGCAACTAGCTCTGAACTTAAGAAGATCAGTTCTTGAATTGCATCACTGGAACTATGTTGTTTCATTATTCTGGTACATTCTAGTATGAGTTTTAATTTCATATTTTAAGTAATCTTATTGTGCTGGGATACAGAGCTAAATAATAAAAGCCGAAATAACAAATTACTTTATGGAAACAGCAGAAATCATGTCTCTGGCTCATTCATGAGAGATGATGCCTCAATCAGAAAAGGTGGTACAACACAGAATGCCCAGTTAGTCTGGGAACCAAGATTAAAATCTTCATGCTACAATGAAGTTTACTGAGGTAGGGATAATGGAGAAATCAATGTGATTTGCTTGTTTTATACAAACGTAATTTACTCCTCCTTAACTAGGCATGAACAAGCAGTCTGAAAATTCAGGTTTGTGTGATTATGCATGGTTATTATTTCATTTACATTACCGTCAATATAGAAGACTTTACTAAATGCAGACTGTTTTTCAAAGTATTCCCAACCTATAATTTAATGCAAGAACTCAGCAGAGGAAAGGAAGCAGTAAAAAGGCAAAGTGGAATGCAATAGGTAGCTGTTCACTAGCAGGGAATTAAAATGCTTCCCAAAAAATGTGAGTTTTAAAGAGTGATTTGAGGGAAGAAATGTGAAATCAGTCAGATTTCGTAGAGATGCGCTTTTCAGGTAAATAGAACAGGAATGGGGAACAAAGAAAACATTGTCATGGAACTAAAATAAAAAATTGAGATCAGGGATCAATTGGGATATAAGAACAAAGTGGTAAGATGCAGCAAAATTATGGATGACTTCAACAAAAAATATAAGAAGTTTATGTTAGAACCTGATTTGAGCAGGAATCCAGTCTCAGATTTAAGGGGAGACATTTGTGATCTGATTGAAGAGAAAAGTAGGTGATGTTGTAATATAAATCACCCACCTCTGTGAGGAAGCCAAGATGGGACAAACAGAAGACCTGTCAGTATAGGAGAATTCTGTTATCTATTTTATTTATCAAATTTATATGCCACCCATCTCACAGTGCAAGATGACGCTGAGTTATTATAACATATAATAAAACGTATTTTATTCCCAATGATTGCAGAAACTGGGTGTTGTAGTCCAGTGAAAAGAAGGACTAGGGTGACATGATAGCATTGTTTCAATATTTGAGGGGCTGCCAGAAAGATAAGGTGGTCAACCAATTTTATAAATCACCAGAAGGCAAGACAAGAAACAATGGATGGAAACAAATCAAGGAGAGAAGCAACCTAGAACTAAGGAGAAATATCCTAAAAGTGAGAACAATTAATGAGTGGAAAGGCTTGCCTTCAGAAGTTGTGGTTGTTCTATCCCTGGAGAGCTTTAAAGAAGAAACTAGAAAAACCAGTTGTCTGGAATGGTATAGGGTCTCCTGCTTGGGCAGAGGTTTGGACGAAGTCTTGTCCAACTGTGTTATTCTATTATATGGAAGTGAAGTAATTAAAAATAGAAAAACATATTAAAATGGCAAGAAATTAAACCAAACTAAAAATGCATTCAGAGCAGAGAGATGGTGGTGGTTATGTTTTACAGAGCAATCTTTTATTTAAAACAGAAAATTTTATGGAAGCAGCCTTTATTGGTCAGATTGAGTGTCTAATCCAAGTTGAGTCAAAAAGACAATAAATAAACCCTAAAAAGGGAAAATGGAGAGTTTTATATTATTCATCAAGAATTAGCATACAAGCAACATCCATATCAAGCCACAGTTTTTCTCCATCTGGTGAATTCTATTTAAATTATAACTATTTTAATGGTTCTGTCAGCTGGTGCTCCATTCAAAATCCAAGAAAGAAATAATTAGACTCTTTTAATCAGAGAAAAGATATATTTTACTGGAAATCAAGTGGCAGCAACAAAAGTATTCTGAATCTGAGAAAATGGGCGCGTAAATCACATATACAAAGTAATGGCAATGTTCCCACCCCCAATAGTTCAATTGGCTCATCCAATTAAAAGTTGTGTATATCATCATGTGGGTATCTCCAGGTGGTGATGAGGCCTCTATCCGTTGACCTTGACATATTTTGATAAAGAGTTGCAGCTGCGCATCGCATAGGATAGAAACCTAAGAATCTCCCCCCACTAGCTTATACAGTTCTGATTTGTAACACCTCCAGCTCATTTCCCATTACCATTCCCCCCTCCTCCCCCCGTTACTTATGACAGCCAAAAGATGCAAAGCAAAGGGAGAAAATCTTGAAGGCTGACAGGTTCATCTTTCTGTAAAAATTAGTATATGCAGGATTCTGGCAAAACAGAATTCTTCTTTCTCCTTTTTTTCAAAAATGCACAAATGATCATTTATAGTAATGCTTTGAATGAAAGATGATTAAGGAACAAACCAATGCATCCTCCAAGATGAAATTGGGGGAGTGATCTTTTGGGGGGGGTTGGGATATAGATTGTATCCTTCATATGGAAATGAATTATTTAAACTCCATACCAATTGATAAATAAAACAAAAATCATGATAATTTCACAAGCTCGGATATATGCTAACTGCCTTTTCACCCTTCTTACTTTCTTAATCATTTACCTACTCTATTAATAAATGCAGTATTCACTTTCTGTGACTTCTCCCAACACATGAATTTGAATTTTCGCATAGATAATTTGCACATTGTGAAATTTGTTTCTTTCACCCAAAAGATATTTGGTTCTAAAACTGACACTCCACAAGCGAAGGTCATTAATATGTTAGATGCCAATCAGTCAAACTGACTCCCAGCAATTGCCATTTTGGCATATCTCTAATAATTTACCAATTTATATGCTGTTCATCTCATTAATCCATTATACCTCTTCCAAGGGTACACTGAAAACTACTCAATCCCTCTACCAAATTTTTTGTCTTCTTTTACTTCCCCTGAATCCTTGACAAATATATTTGCCTTATCAGTGAGATGGATGGCTTATAACTTGAATAAATATTTTTTTTTCCTAGGCTGTTGTCTGCTTGTAACATATGTCCAAAGAACATGGGTTTGCATTGAATGTCACTTCAGGGGAGGATTCTGTCTTTATTGAACAAGAGGGAGTGGTTGGTTCTTCTTGCAATCCATGATAACCATCTCCAGATCCATATTTAGAAAGAATTTATTGTAAATTATCACTGAAAAGATCTTTAACTATTATGATCTCAAAGATCTTCATTTGTAGAAATATCCTTATACTTCAGGATCATGTCTAAGTTTGTCATTGCCAATCTCTCTCACATTAATTTTCCTTTTATTTCTCCAGCACATTATTTTTACATTCATCTATTCTAGAGCTCAAGAAATCTAAAATATGTTTACCTTTGTTTCCAAGGTTAATGAAAAATGGTGGTCATAAACAAGTCCCCACTATTTTTTTATGCATGTCAAAAAAAGTCAAGGTGGTGGCTACAACCACACAGTCATAGTCCTGTTCCTTTTTTATCTACAGCAATGAAGGTAAAATAAAGATAAAAGCTGTCACCACATGGTTGTGATCAGAGGTGGTATTCAGTTGGTTCAGACTGGTTCTGTAACAAAAATTTTGACTGGTTCAGAGACTGGCAAATACCACCTCTAGCTGGCTTCGGCCACCCACTCCTGTTCTTACCTCTCCTATATTCTGTTCTTTATAAGTTCAGCTGATTCGTACAGCAGAGCAGATTCTGCATCTCAGCCGAGCTAAAAAAACAGCAGAGTTCACCAGTGTTGATATAGAGGGCGGTCTTTGAGTCCTGCACATACACGCACATGAAATGTGCGTTTGGCGTTAACTGCACCTGCACAGCTCACCAGCATTGATACAAAGGGCAATCTTTGCAGACCTTTGCATGTGTGCGCACAAAGCCGCTCTCCAAACCGGTAGGAAAAATTTTTGAAACCCACTACTGGTTGTGATATTTTTGACATGCACTCCTCAAGGACACCACTTCTTTGCTCTTAATTGTATCTTCACTAAGCATGTTGGTTAATACTATTTTTAGGCAATTGTGCATTGTGACTTAAGCTTCACATCTGCCGTATATAAATCAGCTTCAGAAATTTCTTTCCAGATTTTAAGTGCTTTCTCCATTGTGGCTAATGATTGCAAGTTATGTTGTCAGACTGTGGTCAACATTGTGCACAATGTTTTTAATAGTAACTCAGATTTTTTGCTATTCCTATTTATTTTCATAATAAGCTATTCTCATTCTATTTTCCATTTGTCAGATTATGTATCTTTTGGCTTCCTGTTTTGCCTTCACCTCTTCTAGCTTTGCCATTTTTGAAGTACATTTGCTGCATATGTTAAAGGAGAACAATACCTCCAACTTTGCCCCCAATGTTCAGGTTACCTTTGGCTGGAGAAAAAAACTCCCCCAAGAACAGTCTTTAAATTCAGTCCAAAAACAAAGTACATACAAACTGTAAATAAAATCCCATACAAACCATGTTGATTATTACTTTGTTTTAGAAGTTTCACAAGTCCTATTGTTGGTCTGAAGACAATACAGGTGGAAGGCAAATATAGGCATTCTTTGATGTCATACATAAAGTCAGAATAAAAATAATTTCAAATTTGGGCACTTCTCAAGATTTGGTTCTTTAGGACAGGAAATGAGCTACAGAAAGCATATTAAGTTTTATAATATACGTATAAATTTGGCAAGTGGGTCTCTTACTCTCCTCCCATAATTAATAAAAATAAAACTGTAAATGATGAAAACATTCAGTAAAAAATATAGTTAGATGATTTTATTATTTATATTTTAAAATTCCATAAAAATTGGAGATAGAAGTGAATTTGCCCACCATGGGGATTGTTAACTAATAAAGTATAAGAGGATTAATTTATAATAGTAACTTGATCTAGTTTTTCAGATAGTGGAAACAGGTATCGAGCTCACATACAACCCATCATGCATAGGTTCTGAGAATATAGAGGTGTCTACAAGAAGGGTTAAAGGGTCAAGATGGCAGCTCAGCTGTGCAATCAAAACCCTGCCCCTTTTGTAAACTTCTTTCCGAAGAAACCTGATGATTGAATAGTTCTAAAGCTTTTACTCGCCAGGCTGTTGTCATGGAAATAAGCTAAAGTTGAATGTAACGACAGAATTCCGATCTCTTGTCTAATACCACAAACAACATAATCTTATAAGTCTTGGCAGAGATACATTTAGCAATTGGAGCCTGATTTCTGGCAAAAGAGATACCTGATGATTACTTCAATGCCATTTTCTTCCATTTGAAAAGATTTGGACACATTTCTAAACTAGGGTTCAACGAACCAAATTAAGCCAAGGAATAACCATCCTTAAAACAAGGCATGTAAAATAGTTGGCTTTGCCTGACATAATTCTTGGATTGGATTCATCCAATCACATTGGAAGTATAAAAGTATAAAGTATAAAATTTTTATCCATTCTGTTCTCAAATAATATTTTGTTAGGGTTTTGCAGGATTAGTAACATTACTCTAGACAAGAAATACAATGCTTTGTACGGGGATCCTTTTTAAAAAATTGTTTACTTATGAAAAAGGATTATGAGGAGTCACTTGAAATATTTGATTGGATCATTTTTGTAGGTCTCAAATAAAATAGAAATATATGTACAAATCTTTAAGCATGTATTGATTTAAAGAAGATATTATAATTGTTATTGCTTTTTTTTTAATTGAGAGCTTCATCATTATGGTGGTCAATTTCAATTTTCAAGAATTTGATTTGGAAATGGAAGAATTCTGTACTGGATTTAAAGAGACGGGGTGGCTGTCACACAAATAACCAAATACCAAATTTGTCAGAAAGCAGAGACCAAGGATGAATTCAAAAGACAAAATCCAATATAGCACTAAAAAGCTTTGATTACTCTCCTTTCTTAGATAAGGGATGAAGTAACACAACTTTTAAATTCTCTTGATATTCCTATATCCTTTAGCACCAAAGGCCACAGTGTGACTATGTGAGTTAGATACGAAAAACACTATGATGAAGTAATTTCCTTTCAACATAAAAAGTTGCAGAAACATATTGGGAGATTTCTGATAGCAACTGGACTGTATTGCTTTCCTTCTGTTGTTCTATCATCTGTCTGTCTGTCTATCATCTATCTACCAATCTATCTATCTATCTGTTGTGTTCAGAAAAATGAGACTGGAGACCAGCGTAACTTCAACTCTTTTATTTAGTGCAGAAAGTCCATCTGGACCAGGAGCCGCAGCAGCTCTTTTTGTAGAGAGGCTGCTCGCGGCTACTGGCCAATGACGGCTACTTGTTTTTCCCGCCACTGAGCTGGAAATAGGTTAATAGGTTAATAATAGGTGAGCTATTATTGGCCAATCAGCGTCGAGAAAAGAACCAATCAGCTTCTAGTATTTCTTGACCAATAGGAATAGACTATTTGAAGTATGTTAATATGGAACACCCCTCCCCTCTTGGTATGGTCCTACCTTACGTAGTCATGTAAGTAGGCGGGGCTTTTAGGTTGCCTAGTTGACCTGCGCAGTTTAGTTGTGTCGTCATCTTCAACGGGTTCGGACAGGATCACTGTTTCTCCCATCCTTCTCTGTGGAACCTCCTGGAAGTTGGAGTCAGCCATGCTGCTCCCACCCGGCCTACTCGGGCTGGTAGAGTCGGCTCAGCTGCTCCCTTCTGGAGTGGCATCTAGGTCTTCTTGTGCCTCTTGCTCCTATTCGCCAAAGACTGCTATGGATAGGTCATTGTTTTTGTCTGAATTTATTTGCGAATGTTGTTTATTGTGTATATTTTGATTTTGTGGGGTTTCTTGCTCTGCTGGAGGGTTTCCCCCTCCCCCCTGATTTATATTTAAGGGGTTTCCCCCCTCTCTGGTTGGTCTATTAATAGTGTTTGTGCTGTTTCTGGTGTGTGTGTGTGTGTGTGTGTGTGTGTGTTGGTCTTCATGTCTGGGTGTGTCAGTAGTGTGTTCAAGTATTTGTGATCATAACTGATCAATGTGTCTCCTCCAGGTTCTGCCATCATCTGTATCTAGTCTATAGGACCGAGGTCCTGTTATTTGAGTTATTTTCGCCAGTACCCACAGTGGGTGTCCGGTGAGATTTTTTGCATATACTAAATTTCCGGGTTAGAATGCACAGTATCTGTTGGAAGAGTCGGTTGGTTTTTCAGAGGTATATGTTGGGTGTAACCTAATTGTGATCTTAATTTTCTGCCCATTAGTAATTCTGCCAGGCTTTTATTTGTAGTAGCGCTTGGTGTTATGTGTTCTATGGTGAGCATTTTTTTCAATTTTTTCCTGAATGTCCCCTGAGTCTAATTTGTCTAAAGTTTCTTTGGTGTACCGGACCATGCGTTCCGCCCTGCCATTTTTTTTGCTTTTTGGTCTAGGCACTTCTTTGATTATCTTAATTTTTTTTCTGTGGGGTGGATGTCCTCTTTGTCTATTTGATACCCCAGGAATTCAACTTTTGAGGTGGCTAATTGGCACTTTTCTTTTTTTACCTTGAGTCCCGCCTTCTGGAACCTTTGTGAAACCACTCTGAGACGTTCTTCTAGTTGTCTCTCATCACTAACTGACACTAGCATGTCATCAAAGTATGGGACTATTCCTTTTATCCCCTGTAATAACCACTCCATTAGGTTTTGGAACACCCCTGGGGCTACACTGACTCCAAATTGCAGCCTTTTGCATTTGAAGGCTCCTCTATGAGTCACGATCGTTTGCACCTCTGCTGTTTTGGGGTCGACTGGTAATTGTAGGTATGCTTGGGCAAGGTCAAGCTTTGCGAAGACTTGCCTCTCCCCAATGAGTGTAGTAGGTGTTGCACTACCGGAACAGGATACATGCTTTGTTGTAGTGCATGGTTTAGGGTAGCCTTGTAATCCCCACAGATTCTCACAGACCCATCCGGTTTAACTGGGGTCACAATTGGGGTCTCCCATTTGGCATGGTCAATTGGTTCCAAAATACCTTGTGCTATTAGCTTGTTAAGTTTCTCATCAAACTTTGGTTTTAGTGTGAAGGGGACTCACCTCACCTTCAGCCTAATTGGAGCTATTGTTGGATCTAAATTAAATGAAATAGGGGACCCTCGGTACTTGCCTAATTTTCCATTGAAGACGTCCTGGAACTCACTCATCAGGTTCTCCTCCCAGTCTGTGTCAGCGATGCTGTTAATGCTGGTCACTCCGATTCCTAGAGGTTTGAACCACTCGAGTCCCAATAGGCTTAGTTGGTTTCGGTCAACAATGGTTAGGGGCAAGATTTTCCTGTGTTCTTTGAAAGTTATTTGGAAATGTCTGAGTCCAACTACCGGTATTCTCTTTCCCTGGTAGTCCTTTAGGATTAGCGATTGGTGTTGTAGTTCAGCTCTGCCAATGTGCGGTACTCATTTTTTAATGGTATCCCATGACACCATCGATAGGTACGATCCGGAATCTACCTCCATTTTACATTCTTGGCCCTCGATCTGGACTGCCACATGTACTTTTCGGCCATTTGTTGCATTAGAGTGACTGATGGTGATGGTTTCTTCTTTTCTATAGTTCTCGTTTAGCCACTTGCCTTTGCTTTCGAAACTCTCAAGGCTCCACATTTGTCTATCTTTAGTTCTTGATGGTGTGTTGTCTCTACGTCGGGGGCTGTAGCTCTTGTGGTTTTGGCATACTCTTGCGATGTGACTCCGTCTCTCACGGTACCAGCACACAGCGTCTAAGAACCGGCGCTCAGAATGGGGGTGGTCTCCGCACCCGGCGCACTGAAACCCCGACTTACGACCTTTCTTCAGCCATCGATCTCATTCAACCTGGAGTCTGTGGATCTTCTCATCGTCGTTGTCGATTCTGGACGATCCACTCTTGGCGTAGTGTGTGGTGGTTTTGTATGCGCTTTCTGCCTTCTTTTCTGTGCCCTGACTTATTTCGGTTGGAGTTTTGGATAAATTCGTATTCATCTGCTGCAATTTGGCCGCTGATTTTTTAGTTGCTACTGCCACTGTGGCTTCAGCAATAGCCTCAGTAACTGTAATCTTTGGCCAGGTTAGCAGCCGGCTTTGTAAGGTGAGGTCTCTTAGTCCGAGGACCACGCAATCCCTCATGGCTTCGTCTATGTTTAGGAATTCGCATGCCCCTCCAATGTCCCTGAGAGCCGCTACAAAGTCTGCGATACTCTCACCTTCTCTCTGGTCCCGTTTGTAAAATTCATGTCTCCGAATAAGGCTGGAGATGGTTGGTGCGTAGTGAACCTTCAGCAGCTTTTCGAGGTCTGGCCAGGCCATCTGTTTCACATCTTCTGGTTTTGCCAGTGCCTTGGCCATCTTGAACACTGTGGGCCCAAAGTGCGTCATGAACAAAGCTCTTTTTCAGTTGTCTGAGATTCCTTGCAAATCGTTGCTTTCCAGGAACATGAGGAATCTATCGATGTAGGATTCCCAGTCCTCTGTTGCTGGGTTGAATGGTGTGGGTGGCGAGTTGGTTCCGGCCATTTCGTCTGCTTGGTTCTTGATGCCACGTGCTCGACTGGTCTCCTCTCTCAAAATCCCACCCTCGTCACCAGTGTTGTGTTCGTGAAGAATGAGACTGGAGATCAGCATAACTTCAGCTCTTTTATTTAGTGCAGAAAGTCCGTCTGGACCAGGAGCCACGGCAGCTCTTTTTATAGAGAGGCTGCTCGCGGCTAGTGGCCAATAATGGTTACTTGTTTTTTCCACCGCTGAGCTGGCCAATCATAGGTTTGCTATAATTGGCCAGCTCAGTGTCGAGAAAGGAACTAACCAGCTTCTAGTATTTCTTGACCAATAGGAATAGACTATTTGAAGTATGTTAATATGGAACACTATCTATTTATCTAATGGCACTGTCATCCTGGAAATTTAGATAATAGTTTTGATAACACACAGTTTTGTCATTTTGCTCTTCCTGAATCAGAGGAACTATGTAGGTACACGGAAGCTTAAATAATTGGAGGCTAAATGGCAACCCGTATTGAGTTATTATTGTACATGCCATTAAGTTGGTTTCTGTTCTTAATAACCACATAGATAGATTTCCTCCTTGATGATCTGTCCTATTTTGGTCCTTTGGACCTTCCAATAGTGCACCCTCACTACTGTCATTGAGTTTATCTATCTTGCTACTAATCATCTTCTCTTTCTTTCCACTTTTCCCACCAATAGAGCCTTCTCCTGAGAGCCAGATGGTCACATAATGTATCCAAATCAGGATAATTTGAGTCTGGTCATTAATAACTTGAGTGAGACTCCAGGTTGATTTGTTCATCAAGAATGCATTTAAAGTTATTCTCTGCCCTCACCTTAATTCTTCTGACCATCATATCATGGCATATAAACCTCTGTTACTTAGAGAGAAACCAGCTGTGAAGCAAGTGAGGGTTTGAGCACACAGAGCTATAGAAGCATTACAAGATTGCTTTGAGTGCATAGATTGGGGCATGTTTTAAAAAGCTGCAAAGAATAACAACATATTAATGTAGAAAAGTATGCCATCACTGTGTCTGCATACATTCAGGTGCATTGTCTGTGTCCTTAAAAACATTGTTGTGCAGGCTCATGAAAAACCCTGGATGGCACATGAGGCTTGCAAAGATGTAGAACTCACAGAATGTGACTTTTAAATCCAATGATATGCTGGCACTTAGAACAGCTAGAGCCAATTTGAAAAGTGCCATAAAAACAGCAAAGCAAGCCCATTTTCAGAAAGTTCAGAACTTTTTTCAAGACTCTACAAACAACAGATGTACGTGGTATAGCATTCAGGCTATTATAAACTATAAGGTGGTTCCATTGTCTTGTAAGGGGAACACTTTTTTAAATGAGCTAGACACATTTTTTGGATGATTTGAGGCATCAAATAGTACTTTAATGAGGAAAACTATGCCTCATCCTGATAAGCAAGTGCTTAGCATGCGAGAAGTGGGCTGATGAGTTGGCTTGTGTTCTTACAGATATTTTCAGTCTTTCATTGCAGCAGGCAGTTGTCCCTTCATGTTTTAAGACTGCAATTGTTTTGCCAGTACCTAAAAATTTACAATCATGGTTCTTAATGATTAGCATCTGGTTGCACTTATGTCCATCATTATGAATGTTTTTCAAAGGATCACAAAGGATTTTATTGTATCCTCCTTTCTCCAGCACTTGATTCACTTCAATTTACTTACTGGGTGAATTGCTCTGCAGAGGATGCCATTTACTCTGTTCTCCATCTGAACTTGGTGCACTTAGAGGAAAGAAATACATGTGAACACTATTTGTTAACTTTAGTTCAGTATTTAATACAATCATTCCTCAGTATTTAGTAGACAAACTAGGCCTTTTAGGCTTTAATACTCCTTTGTGCAAGTGGACTCTTGATTTTCTCACTGATAGGCCCCAGTATGTGTAACTTAGGACAAATATTTCACCATTTTCTTGAGCACAGGTTCAATTCAGGGCTGTGTCTTAACTCCATTATTATTATTTTTTTTTGAAAAGAGTTTTATTAATTTTCTACAAACACGCATAACATACAAAACATTAAAAACATCTGCTCTCATATATACTTCCGGTGTGTCGGTTGGTTCATCAGTTTTGTGCATTCATTTTATAGTCAATTACAATTATATTGCATAACAATTCATATTGTCAATCCATATCCTACTATTACTAAAAAAAAAGAAAAAAAAAAGAAAAATTTTTTGACTATACTTTTAATCATTCATGCTTTGTGAGATAACAATACTTTAAACAATTTATTCTATAACAAATCATATAATCATAACAAATCAATCCTAAAAATCCTTTATAGATATAATATTAATGTTCTATTATCGTATTTTATCATCTAGCCATTGATAAAAAAGATCCCAAATTTCATAAAATTGTTTATCTTCTTGCTCTCTAATTTCAAATGTCAATCTACTCATCTCAGCACATTCCAATATTTTCTTAATAATTTCTTCCTGTGATGGTATTTTCTCATTCTTCCAATTTTTAGCAAATACAATCCTAGCCGCTGTTAATACATTTACAATCAAATATTTCAAGTCTTTATTATATGTATCAGGTAAAATTCCCAATAAAAAAATCTCCAGTTTCAAATCTATGTGTTTCTTTGTCATTTTTTCCAACCACATGTGAATTTTAGTCCAATATTTTCTGGCATCCTCACAAGTCCACCACATATGATAGTATGAGCCAGGTATCTGATGACATTTCCAACATTTTTCAGATTTGTTCTTGAACATTCTTGCTATTCTTGTCGGGGGGAAGTGCCACCTGTAAAACATCTTATACAAGTTTTCTTTATATGCTGTTGACATTGTCATTTTATAATTTTGAGACCACAATTTTTGCCATTCCTCTAAATCAATCCCATATCCAAAATTCTTCCCCCAAGCAATCATAGTTTCTTTAACTTGTTCTTCCTCTAACTTAAATCCCAATAAATAACCATATAATTTTTTAATTACTTTCTCATCAGTACCCATCAATATCTTATCTAAATCAGTCTGTTTATCATAGAATCCTTCCATTTTAAAATCTTCATCATATCTTGAGTGTATTTGCGCATATGAAAACCAATTCATCCTTATACCTTGTTCCTCTAAGTTTTGAATCGATTTAAGTCCACCCTTTTCATCCAACAATTCCCCATATCTAACTGTTTGTTCCTTTTTATAGATCATAGGATAAGAAAATGCTTCAATAGTCGATAACCAAACTGGAATTTTCAAATAACATTGTTTTTTTATCTTCTCCCAATTTAACCACAAAGACTCCCGTATATAATGTCTTCTAAAATACCCCTGTGTTTTAGTTCCCTTGTCCCATAAAAAAGCATGCCAGCCCAACAGTAAATCATGTCCTTCTAATGTCAACAATCTATGTTTTCTTAATGTTATCCATTCTTTGACCCACATCAAACTTGCAGCTGGATAATAGAGTTCCCAATTAGGCAGGCCAAAACCTCCTCCAGTTCTAGCATCTTGCAAAAGCTTTAACTTTATTCTCGCTTTTTTACCTTGCCATATAAACTTCAACATTATTTTATTTAAGTCTTCAAAATAGCCTTTTCCAAGTCTAATTGGTATTGTTTGAAAGAGAAATAAAATTCTGGGTAAAATATTCGTCTTAATTGTTGAAATTCTCCCTATTAATGACAATTGCAAGTTTTCCCATTTCTTCAAGTCTGTAATTATCTGTTGTTTGAGTTTAATATAATTATTCTCTTTTAATGTGCTACATCTTGCTGTCAAATATATCCCCAGATACTTAACCTTATTTATAACTTGGATTTTCAAAAGATCTGTCAGTTCTTCTCTTTGTCTCAGTAACATGTTTTTTGTCAAGATCTTTGTTTTATCTTTATTTATTTTCAAGCCAGCCATCTCACCATATGTCTCTATCTTTTCCAATAATTTTGGAGCGGTTTCTAATGGATCTTCCAGAATAAAAGCTAAGTCGTCAGCAAAAGCTTGTAGTTTGAATTCTTCCTTTTTAATTTTCATTCCTTTTATACTTTTGTCATCCCTAATATTTCTATTCAACACTTCCAGAGTCAATACGAATAACAAAGGAGATAGGGGACACCCTTGTCTTGTGCCTTTTCTTATATTAATAAGATCTGTAAATTCTCCCTCCAACATTACTTTTGCTGTCTGTTTATTATATATGGCTTCTATTGCTTGAATAAATTTTCTGGCAAAACCCATCTGTTCCAATAGTAATAACATAAATCTCCAGTTCACGTTGTCAAATGCCTTTTGAGCTTCTAGGAATATCAAAGCCATTTGCTTCTCAGGATGAGCCTCATAATATTCCAAAGTATCCAAGATTACTCTCATATTGTCTCTAATTTGTCTCTTTGGCAGAAATCCATTTTGATCTGGGTGAATAAAATTATTTAAATATTTTTTCAGTCTTTCTGCTAAAATTGAAGCAAAGATTTTATAATCTGCATTCAATAAGGAAATAGGTCTATAATTCTTAATTTGCAACGGGTCAGCCTCTTCTTTTAGGATAAGTGTAATATAAGCCTCTGACCATGTTTTGGGTGTCATCTTCTTTAACATAACTTCATTCATAACTTCTAACAATGGGATGTTCAATGATTCTTGAAATTTTTTATAAAATTCTGCCGGAAGCCCATCTGGACCTGGTGCTTTCCCATTGTTTTGTCTCTTAAATGCTTCATTTAATTCCATCATTGTTATATTACTTTCTAACATTTCTTCAGTCTCTTTAGGTATCTTCGGTAAGTTAATATTCAGTAAATACTGTTTAATTTTTTCCTCATCAATATTCTCTTGTTTATATAGTTGCCCATAGAAATCTCGAATAATTTCCTTTTTCTCCTTATTACCACAACAAACTTGGCCTTGATCATCTATTAGTTTCAATATTTTTCTTGATTCCTTCTCCTTTCTCAGTTTATATGCTAGCCATCTACCTGGTTTATTTGCATCTTCAAAATAATTCTGTTTAGAATTTCTAATTTTCTGTGCCAGTTCTTCTTTCTCTATTAATTCCATTTTATGCTTAATTACATCCAGTTTCAATTTAATACCTTTTTTCTGTGGCATTTTCTGTAGTTCTTTTTCAAGTCTTTTATATTCATCTTCCAAGGTCTTGGAGGCTTGTCTTTTCCTAATATTCTTTTTTCTTGTATAATCTATTATCAAACCTCTAGCATATGCCTTCATTGTATCCCAAACATTCTGTATTGAAGCATCTTCTTTTTTGTTTTCTTTAAAGAAAAAAACCAATTCCTTCTCCATCCATTGTATAAAGTCTTTCTCTTTTAAAATAGTGTTGTTTAATGTCCATCTCGATCTTTTTTTTTTTGTCCCTTCCATTTAATTGTCATTGGACTATGGTCTGCCCAAGTACTTATTTCAATACTTGTTTCTTGAATAATGGATATTAATTCTGTTGAGATCCAAATCATATCTAATCTGGACCATGATAAATGTCTATTAGAGTAAAAAGTATATTGTTTAGCTTTAACGTTTCTTTCTCTCCAAATATCTTTTAAGGTTAATTCATCTGTCATTTTAAAAAAAGATTTCGGGAGAACCTTTCTATTTTGTTTTGTTGTTGTTGTTATATAGTCCAGTTTATTGTCCACAATTCCATTAAAGTCTCCCATCATAATTATGTTAACATAGTCCAGTCTAATTATTTCCATATGTAGTTTTTTATAAAACTCTTCTTGTTTATCATTCGGAGCATAAATTGCAATCAGGGGTATTTTTCTATTATTGTCCATTATTTCCACCATTAATACTCTTCCGTCTTCATCCGTGTAGATCAGTTTTGCTGGGATATCCTCTTTAATGTAGAGAACCACTCCTCTTTTCTTACATTGAATCAAAGAAGTGAATATTTTCCCTAATTTTGGCTGTACTAACAATTGCTCATGTTGTTTTTTAATATGAACTTCTTGTAAACAAATTATGTCAAATTTTAATTTCTCTAATTTATGAAAAGTTTTCCTTCTTTTAACAGCTGAGTTAAGTCCATTTATATTCATTGTAATCAGTTTTTTTTCTTCCATAATTATGCTTTATATTTAGGTCTAACAGCTCTCGTAGCTCTCACTTCACGTTGTTCTTTACTGTCTACCTGTCCACCTACAACTCCTTTCTCTTTTTCAATCTCCAGTTGTTCCTGCTGGAATTCAATTAATGAGACCTCTTTCTCTGCCTCCTCTCTTCTTCTTCCAAAAAATTCTGCGTAGAAAAGTTCTGCTTTCTCAATCAAGTCAATTCTATGTCTCTGCTCTTGTCACGAAAAGATTAGTCCTTCTGGTATCAGCCATCTATAGTTCACTTCATTTTCCAGTAGCATTTTGGTCAGAAATCGGTATTCTCTTCTCATCTCTCTCACTCTTCTAGGTATTTGTTTTAAAACCACAATCTCTTTGCCTTTATATTTCAATGTTTTCTCTCTTACCACTTGTAATATTTGCGTTTTAATAGATTTTTTGGTAAATCTGATATGAACTTCCTTTGGTAGTTTATTTCTCATCGCATATCTTGTATAGACTCGATATATCTCATCTACTCCATCCATCATCTTTTCCTCTGTAATTTCCAGAACACCTGCCAACATTTCTATCATTATCACAGCCAAATTTTCTCCTTTTTCCTCTTCTATATTTTGGAATCTAAGGTAAAATTCTGACCTTTCCATCTCCCACCTCAACATCCCATTTTTTTCTTGTTCTACCACTGTTAATCTAGTGTCAATATTTCCAATCTTCTCCTCTCTTTGTTTTCCTTCTTCCTCAATTTTTTGGAATCTCTCCTCATACTTCCCCATCATTTGTTTAATATTTTCATCAGACTTCTCTATTCTTTGCTCAATAGTATCCATTTTTATCTTAATATCTTAGATTCCTTGCATAATCATCTGTAAATTTACTTTTTCTTGTTCTTTATCTTGCTTCAACATTGTCTGAATTAAATGTTGTCCTTCAGATGGTGGGGAAGCAGAGGTAGAAGCAGAAATGCCGAGTGATTTTGGTTTCCTGCTCATTTTAATGCTTCCAAAGCTTCAAATTCTCTTTGGCTTTCAATCCAGCTGATAGAGTAGCCAATTATAGTCCAAAAAAAAAAAATCCAATAGTAAAAAGCCCAAAACCAAAGAAGAAAAAGGAAAAAAGGAAAAAGAAAGGTCTTCAGGTTCTTCTAGACCCTAGTCCAATTGAAATAATCCACCATAAAAAAGAAAAAATAGAAGGAAAAAAAAATAATCAAAAAAGAAAAACAAAGTGATCCAGATGGAAGAAGCAAAAAAGCAGAAAAAAAAAAAAGAAAGAAAGAGCTCTGAGGCTTTCCCTTTAAAATAAAAAGCAAAAATACTAGAATTAAAATTTACAAAAAGGCTGGTGAGTAGGAATTTCACAAGTATATATATATCTATATATGCACTGCACACTGCACTTTATTTCTTTATCCAAGGCTCTTATTATGACTGTCTTCTCCAGCAGCTTCAAAGCCAAGCCTCAAATGTTGATAAGAGTCCAGGAAAGCACCTGTAATAATATTTTACTGTGTTCTCCCTCTATCTTATCACATTGAAATGTCCTTAAAAAGGAGTGTTTATACATTTTTCTTTCCAATTCAAATAAAATATTTTCAAGCCTCTAGTTGGCAGTGTTGCAACATCTCTTAATACTCTTTCCCCCCCCCCAGCCAAAAGAAAAAATATTTATAAAAACTCAAACAAGAAGAAGAAAAAAGGATAACCAAAGGGAGCCTCTATCCTAAAAAAAATTTAAAAAAATCAAAAGAAGCATAAAAATATATATAAGAGAAAATTCAATCTGGTTACCTACAGAGTCACATTAAAGTCCTCAAAAAAAAAAATAAGGAAAGAGTCCAAGCCTTAATTTGACATCACTTAAAAAACGCCGCTTAACCAGATTCCAGTCAAAGAAAAATAAAGTCACAGATTTCTTCTTTGTTCAGGATGTCCTTTCAAGTCTCAATCAATTTACAATAGAAAGGAAGTTTCTCACCCAACCGACACACGCTCGCTCCAGCCACTTTCTTTCCGGAGCTGTCACGACTTCAGCAGCTTTGGAGGCTGCCTTTCCACCGCCAGCAAAAGGGCTTCTCCCGGATCAAACCAGAGATTTTGCGATATCTCTGGGATCCTGGGACTGTGCCCTTCACAATCCCCGTCTCTACGGGACGGTTTAGGTCCATTAGGACCAACCGGGGCGAAAATATCAGCTGCGATCTCAGAGCCCCGAGATCGCAGCTGTAACACCGAGACGAAGCTCCGCCTTCTCCTCTTAACTCCATTATTGTTCACCCTGTTGACCAATGACTATTGTGCAAGGTTTGCTATCAACATATGGTGAAGTATGTGGATGATACAACATCCGTAGTGGGCCTCATTCGGGATGACAATGAGGGTACTTACAGGGAAGAGATAGAGGGTTTGGTGGATTGGTATAAAAAAAACAGCTTAGTTCTAAATGTAGGAAAAACAAAAGAGATCATTATCAATTTCAGAAAAGATAGGCACAGCCATATACCCCTGTATATTAATGATTCAACTGTGAAGGTGCTTAGTAGTATTAAGTTTCTGGCTGTGCAGCTAACAGGTAGGTTAGCTTGCTCACTCAACAGTGAGACACTGGTGAAGCAGGCACAGGAGTGCCTGCATTTTCTGCATTGTATGAGAAAAACTCATCTTCCTTTCCCTGTCCTTACCACTTTCTGTAGAGGACCAATTGAAAGCATTCTGTCATATTACTATTTGGTTTGGAAGTATTGCTGTTTCAGACAGGAAGGCTGTGCAGACAGTGATGAGGACAGCAGAAAAGATTATTGGAAGTTCACTTCCTTCAATCCAGGACATGGCATATAAATGCTGCTTGACCAAGAAGTATTGTCAGGGAGGCGACACATCTTCACCATGATCATTTTTGTTTGTTACCTTCTGGGAGGAGGCTTCACAATAAAAACAGAACTACTAGATTCTGCAATAGATTTGTACCATACAATATCAATATTGTTAACTCTCAAGACACTTTTTTCTCAAGACACAGAATAGACTGTGATTAGTGTGTGTGTGTGTGTGTACAATGAGGTGTGTACACACATACACAATGCATTCAGAAAGTATTCAGATCCCCTTCACTTTTGTCAATTCTGTTATGCTGCAGCCTGATTCTACAGTTGTTGAAATTCATTTTGTTCTCATTAATTTACACACAGCACCTCATAATGACAAAATGAAAACATAATTATACAAATCTCTGTAAATTTATTAAAAAGAAAGAAACTGAAATATTGTATTGGCATAGGTATTCAGAACCTTTGCAACAACACTAGAAATTTAGCTTAGGTTCCTCCCATTTCTCTTAATTATTGCTGACATGTTTCTACACCTTGATTGGAGTTGGCTGTGGTAAATTAAATTGATTGGACATGATTTGGAAAGGCATACACCTCTCTATAGAAGACCTCACAACTGGCATATATACTGTAGCAGAGAAAAAGCCAGGAGGACAAAAGAACTGCTGCAGAGCTGATAGAATTATTGCAAAGCACAGATCTGGAAAAGGCTACAATAAAATTCTTGCTGCACTGAGGGTTCCTAAGAGCACAGTGGCCTCTATAATAATTCCCAAATGGAAGAAGTTTGGTACAACCAGAAATCTTCCAAGAGCTGGTTGCCTGGTCAAAGTGAGCAATCAGGGGGGAAGGGCCTTAGGTGACCGAGAACCTGATGGTCATTCTGACTGGACTCCAGAGTTCTTGCGTAGAGATGGGACAGAGTTCCAGAAGGACAATCATCACTTTAGCCCTCCACTGATCTGATCTTTATAGCAGAATGGCAAGATGAAACCCTCTCCTCAATGCAAAATACATGAAAACCCATTTGAATTGCAAAAAAAAAAAACCACCTGAAGACTCTCAGACTGTGAGTCAGTGGTAGGATTCAAATTGTTTTACTACCGGTTCTATGGTGTGGCTTGGTGGGCATGGCAGGGGAAGGATACTGTAAAATCTCCAGTCAGAAGTGGTATTTACCGGTTCTCTGAACTACTCAAAATTTCCGCTACCAGTTCTCCAGAACTGGTCAGAACCTGCTGAATACCATTTCTGCTGTGAGTTATAAGATTCTCGGGTCTGATGAAACCAAGATTAAACTGTTTGCCTCAATTCTAAATGTTATGTATGGACGATACCAGACACCACTCATCACCTGCCTAATATCACCCCAACAGTGAAGCATGGTAGTGGCAGCATCATGCTCTTAGGGTGTTTTGCAGCAGCAGGGAATGAGGGACTGATTAGGATTGAAGGAAAACTGAATGGAGCAAAGTACAGGAACATCCTCAATGAAAACCTATTCGAGGGTACTCAGGATCTCAGAGTGGGCCAAAGGTTCACTTTCACTTTTCAACATGACAATGATCCTAAGCATACAGCCAAGACGACACAGGAGTGGCTTAGGGACAACTCTGTGAATGTCCTAGAGTGGCACAGCTCGAGCCCTGACTTGAAACCTATTAAAAATCTCTGGAGGCACCTGAAAATGATTGTCCACCAATGGTTGCCATCCAACCTGACTGAGCTTGAGAGGATTTGCAAAGAAGAATGGCAGAAAATCCCCCAATCAGATGTGCAAAGCTTGTCGCGTCATAACCCAAAAGATTTGAGGCTATAATTGCTGCAAAAGATGGTTCAACAAGATAGTGAGTGAAGGATCTGAATACTTATATATCAATGTGATATTTCAGTTTTTTTCTTTTTAATGAATTTACAGACATTTCTAAAATTCTGTTTTTTCTTTGTCGTTATGGGGTACTGAGTGTAGATTGATGAGAAAAAATGAATTTCAACAACTGTAGAATCAGACTGCAGCATAACAAAATTGACAAAAGTGAAGGGAATCTGAATAATTTCTGAATGCACTGTGTTTATGTATATGTCCTTCTTTTGAGAGCGAGCATTGGAATTTCATTTTAATGTTTGTCATTGTGTGCACAGAAAAGTAACAATAAAAGATATCTTATCTTATATCTTACTTCAATGAGCCATCTATTTGTTTTCTTGGCAGTTCATGGTATTCAGCAGCCCATAGAGTTTAAGGACTGCAGATGTGGATAAACATTTTCAGGTGTTCTGATCAAGTTGCATCCCCTGAAGGAACATATATGGAATTTCAAGTTCTTGCTTGATTCAAAGCAGAGGTTCAGAGGGTATTCAGCAAGGCTTGTTTCTACCAGTTTATTTATATTTTCCCTAGACCAGGATTTAGTTATCCATGATTTTAATTATCTTTAATAATTCATGGCCAATATTATTCGCAGTTAGATTGCTAGAAGTCACAGCCAGTACAAAATACAATTATGTATTCTGTATCATTTTGGACAATTACAATCATATCAGACAGACTTGTTTATCTGAGCTATAATCAAAGTCAAGATGTTGTTGTTATATATAAAGACATATAGCAGGAATGGGAAACGTATTAATGCCATACTCTGCTTTGAACTTTGCACAGGCTTCCAGAAAACCCTTCCTAATTTGCAGTTGAACATTAGCAGTGATTGGGATTTCAGCAACAAACTACTTGGAAATACTTTCTGTAATGTTTAGAATTTATGAGTTAATTATCTAATAGACTGAATGGTCTATGAGATACAGGGAAAAGCAACATTAATGCATAAAAACTATTAGTTATTTCATATGATAGCAAAATGGGTGGATGCTTTCTTTCTTTGTTATATACCCATGGCCATACACATGTATAGCTTTGTTTTGCTTTGAAACATTTATTTTTAATTTTTAGAAAAAGTGAGCTATGCAGACACCATTTTACATTGAAATAAATTGTCCTATCATCCCATTTTTTCATGTCTGTCTTCTAGAAAGCAGTTGGCTTGCCATTTCCAAAAGTATAATATGTGTTTCAATTATTCACATACTTAATTTAATTATCCATTACTATTTTAATTAATTATAATCCCAACACACTTAGCTTTATATTACATTTCCATCCCTGGTAACCCTAATCCTGCTCTACACCCATTATTCAGTTAAATATTTTTTTATTTTTTTTATTTGATTTGTCAATCACAAGATAATAGGCATAAGTATAAACATGAGTAAGAATATAGGAAATAGGTACGAATAAATAGGGACAATAGGACAGGCACAGTAGGCACGACTGTGTACTTATGCACACCCCTTACAGATCTCTTCGGAATGGGGTGAGGGCAACAGTGGATAGTACAGGACTAAGAAAGACAGAGTACACATTGAGGGCCAATGTGGTATAGGAGTTAACTAGGATTTAAGACAGGAAGACAGAAGTTCAAGTCCCTCCTCAACCACAGAAAGACATAGGATGATTCTTGGACATCTACTGGGCTGACCCCGGTGTACACTTAGTGGACCAATGATGGAGATATGTTGGTGTAGTCAAATTTTTTTTGTTAAAAACAGATCTAGAATAGGGTATATTAAACAAAACTCGACTTAATGTGGCTTTTGCTACTAGCCCTACAAGCCACATCTATTACTGAACTGCCTCCCTGTCCAGTAGGGAAGAACCTAATGATAAGATGAACTTTTCTAATAGTTTTCTGGCACAAGTGCTTATGGTATAGCAGGAAGTTCCTGAAGAAGTGAGTGGAGAATTTGCATTCCTCAAGCAAAGACTTTTGACCCAGTTAGTGTGATTGAAGACTACCTGAACTGCTGGTAAGATGTTAAGTATGTGAATGGGCAGGGCCACTAGCTTTCAATCCAACCCAACACAGTTCATGGGGTTATTGTGGAGAAAAATTGAAGAAGGGAGCATTATAAATAGCTCCTTGGGCTTCTGTAAGAAAGGCAGTTTTCTGTAAGAAAGGCAATGTAGAAATCTAATATTTAAAAGAATAGAAAACAGAAGGAAATAATAAAGGACTGCTGGAAGGATTCAAATGGGAGGAACCATATGCCGTGGTCTTGATCCACTGGCCCATATTTACAATTTCCTATGTAATAGAAGCTATTTTAAGGCAGAAACCAAGGTTAGATTTAGATTTGTTTAAAGAAGGAACTCTCTCTTTCTTACATCTACCAAATGAACACTGAAACACAATTTTTACATCTGATAAAATAACTGTCATGCAATCTTATGAGAAAATGGCCATTTATCACCAAGAGACCAAGGGTTATATTAAGATGTTGTAATTCTGTAATTTCTTTCTAGCTTACAAGATACTTTATTTTTCAAAATTCTGTAAGAGAAATGGAATTGTCAGTATGGCATAGCTTAAAGAGAACTGCCCTTAGGTTGGAGAAATCTGGAATACTTCCAGAGAAATAATGTTGCCTTTCCTTGTACACACATTTTTGTACAGAACTTAGACAAATTTCTCTTACATTTGTTACATGTCATGTTTTTTCCATCAAGATATTGGTCTTTTCCTTTACCAACAAAATAGCATAAGGAAGTAAATAGTTGTCAATACAAAGAGCCATCTGCTTGGAAGCAGCACCTAACTTCAATTCTCTAACCTATTCCTTTTAGCCTAATTCGAAGGACACAAAGGCATGTTATGAAAAGACATATGGATCAGATGCTCCAGGTACATCCACGTCGACCAAATAACTGTCTCAGGTGCAGAGGTAATCTAAAGAAGGAGCTTCTCCTTCAAGAAACAGTACAGTTAATCTGAAATGTATTTGTAAATAGATGAACTTGGTTTTTTGCAAAGACTACTTACCCCCTTTAGCCCCACTTATTTCTGGAGATATTTCCCACCCACTTTAGTAAATACTTTTGCTAAATTTGCAGATGATACAACAGTGGTGGGACTTACTCTTACTCTCATCTGGGGGAGATGAGTCTGCCTACCGAAATGAGGTGGACCAGTTGCTTTCATGGTGTAGAGACAAAAACTTGCTCCTCAACACCAATAAGACCAAGAAGCTTATAGTGGAATATAGAAGGAACAGATCAGACATCCAGCCCTTGCTTATCAATGGAGACTGAGTGGAGCAAGTGGCCAGTTTTACGTTTCTGGGTGTTACCCTAAAAGAGGACCTGACCTGGGGTGCCCACATTGTAGCCTTGGTCAAAAGGGCCCAACAGAGATTATACTACCTGAAGCTTCTCAGAAAACAACAACTGAATGAGAAACTGCTGGTGACCTACTGCTGCACCATAGAGAGCATTTTAACATACTGCACCTCTGTATGGTTTGCCAATTGCACAGTGGCAGATAGGACAGCACTCCAGAGGGTTAATGTCATTGTCCAGAGGATCATTGGTTGCTTTCTCCCTTCTTTGGAAGAGCTTTATAGCTCCTGCTGCCTTAAGAAAGTTCAAAACATTCTCAAAGATCCACCTCATCCTGGGAACCCTTTCTTTGAACTATTACCATCTGGCAGACAGTACAGAATAATAAAAATAAGGACAAATAGGCTGAAAAGCAGCTTCTATCCCAGGGCAGTAGCTCTTTTGAATTCTGCTGTATAGTGCAGTGTTGGTGTGGTGTTGAGGGTTTTTGGTTCAATGTGTGAAAGGTGAAGGATGTGTGTTTGTGTTTATTTTCATGGTCATGATGTGCACTGAAGATGGTGTTTGATTTCGTTATACGAAGTGCAATGACAATAAAGTAAAACTAAACAAAACTAAACTAAATTTCTGCTAGATATTCAGGAACAGCTCCAAATCATAGGAAGCTGGCTTGATGGAAGGAGAGGTTTGACTTTTTCAGAAGAACTGCATCAAGAGAGAGTTACAGCTGAGCAGAAAAGAAAAAGTATGCTGTATTCTGCAGTCTTCCAGCAGAGCATTGCGGACACCTGGTGGCTAATCATACAATTACATGTGGCAGAATAAAACTATTTCATATTCCTCCACTGTATATTTTGAATTAATACGGGTAGCTAGATTAAAACAGGTGAGTTAGGTCTCCCAAAGATAGCAAGGTTGCCATCTAGCAAAAATAAAATGTGTCCACACTGATTTCCACTTCTGGACCAGAACATATATTCTTCATGGTTTAGGGCTGTGCATGCCTCCTGCCAATTGTTGAAGTGCCAATTTCTAGTAAAGAGCAAAGAGCTACCAGGGCCCCATCTCTAACATTTAGCTTCCTTTTCTTTAAGAGTTCTCTGGTTTTGGTTTCTTGCAAAGATACATAAAGAAATATGTAGTTCATGCCGGGGTGGGATGCAACCGGTGTTACTATCTTTTTTATGACTACATTTTGCATGCGCATGCATGCCAGATGCACACTGTGCGTGCATATTAAAAACCTTAAGCTATGCCGACCGGACAGCTGGAAAGCACTGCACGCAGCTGCGCAGCATTTGAAAAGCCACTTTTTTCCTGCTTTTTCAACCTCAGCTGAGCCGCACAAAGCAACTGAGGTTGAAAAAGCAGGAAATAAAGGACAGGTAAGAGCCCGGGCAGGCGGTGGACCAAATAGCAGCAAATACAGAACTGGTTCGGTGTCTGCTGTTCTTCAGAGCTACTGGTTCTACAGAGCCGGGCAGAACCAGTAGCATCCTACCTCTGGTTCATGCTCTATTGAGATGCTCAATAAGGAACAATTTTCTTCTGGTTGCTTTATAATGGTTTGCAATTTTTCAAACATTTAATCTATTCTGATATAATAAACTTGGTCATGTCTGAGCAGGCTTTTATTCATTTATTTATTTTATCAAATTTTGAAACTACCCATCTCATACACAGAGGGAGTCTGGGCGGTCTATATGGACTGAATTGAGTTTTGTGCCCTTTTTGCTTTGAAGGGGACTGTTTACCAATTACCTCTTTCCCTCCCATCATCTCGGTCCACACCTCCCTCTTTCACTCTCTCCTCACCCCTCTCTCTCTCTCCCTTCCTAGGGCACCTACCCTCCATCGTATTCTTGGGATGATTCTTCTTTCTTTTTTGTTGGGAAAAGGTATGTGTAGGTATATGTGTGCTTGCGTGTGCACTTGTATATGCAGTTTGTGTGCATGTGTGCATGTGCATAGTTGGGGGTTATTATTTTATTATTTTTCTTTTTATTATTTTTATTTCTTTTATGAAGTTTTCATATCATTGTAAACAGCCTTGAGACACCGTGTGCAAGTAGGCAGCAATATAAATTTTCTAAATAAATAAATCATGATACCGGTAATCTTCATAATTGAGCCCAAATGTTCTGTGGTAAGTGAGACAGTTAAGTGAGTTTTGCCCCTTTTTATGCCCCTTCTTGACACATCTGTTAAGTGAATCACTGCAGTTAAGTTAGTAACACAGTTGTTAAAAGAACCTGGTTTCCTTATTGACTTTGCTTGTCAGAAGGTCACAAAATGACCTTGGAACACTACAACCATCATAAATCTGAGCCAGTTGCCAAGCATCTGAATTTTGATTATGTGATCCAGTAGTGGGATTTAAATTGTTTTGCCACCAGTTCGGTGGGCGTGGCTTGGTGGGTGTGCTTTGCCTAACCCGTGTACAGCTTTTCCATCAACTGAGACCATCAACTTTTCCATCAACTTTTTCATCAACTGAGACCTGCAGCACCAATCACCTGAGAGGATAAAGAAGAGAAAAGCACAGGAACGAGTCAGAGGGTGGATCCTACACTTTTCTCTTCTTTTTCCTCTCAGCTGATTGTCAGGGATTTTTTTTTCCTTCTCTCAGCTGATTCTTGGCTTTTTTTAAACTACCAGTTCAGCCGTACTGGTCCAAACCAGTAGCATACCACCACTGATGTGACCATAAGGATGCTGCAATGATTGTAAGTTGAGAATTATCTGTATCCCTGCACATTTACATGCTTTTTAAGAGTGGGGAATGTTCAGTTCATAAGTGAAGTTTTGTATGATATAGAATTTCTAGCTGAGTGTGTGAGTGTGTATATCTATCTATCTATCTATATCTATATCTATATCTATATCTATATCTATATCTATATCT